>CM062819.1:1760813794-1761413794 GCA_031772625.1 Pinus tabuliformis | reverse complement strand
ATTAAAAGCCATTAGAGATGAGTGGATAGATATCCTTAACATGATGGGGAAGGGAGATATCTCTCAACTTCCATTAAATGATATAGGAGAATTGTGTGTTCATCTCTCAAGAGGAAAATCTAAAACAGGGAAAGGGCCAAGAGATCCTTCTCTTGTTAGAGTAAATAAATCTGCAACGGGATCTATAAGTAGGGCATAAATTAGTAATATGCTTGATGAATTTAAAATTGACATTCTAGGGAGCCTTAGTGAGCAATCAGACACCCTTAAAATACAAAACAAGCAGAAAACCGAGGCTGATGATTTAGCCATTTTTTGTCCAAAATGCAGGAAAAAAAAAAGCATGCTCTAAGGGAATGCCCTTTAGATGCAAAAATTGTAGAAACTTGTATGATTTGCTCAGAAATCCATGAGACCAAGGGTTGTCCTTCAATCCCAGGTCTTAAGGTTGTCTTTCAAGAGGAAACAGTCCCAAATTCTGCAAAACCTCTTTGTTTTGTTGCTAGAAGACCTTGGCAGGGGCCACAAAATCAGGGATTTAACAATCAAATGTATCTTCAGCCCCCACCAAACTGGAATTCTTGGTAGCAACCTTGGCCTCAACCTCAACCTCAATCTCAATCTCAACCGTGGGCACAAGGAGTACAAAATCCTTATGGGAGATTTTCTCAATATTACCAATATCCTCCATCATATCAGAATTATCCTCCCCCACACATTCAACAACAAAATCAATAGCCACAACTTCAAAATTAGAATCCTCAACTTTCATTTCCATTTCCACAACAAAACCAAAATCCTCAACTCTTACTACCATTTCAGCAGAAACCAAATCAGCTACCTGCCCAACCATTACCAAACCGCAATAATAAGAACCCTCAGAATGCTTACATGGTAGAAGGACCACAATTTCCAACTTACATGATTACTCCTCTAGATCTTAATGATGTTCAACTAAGATCTAGAAGGATATTAGAAAAGGAAAGACCTTCTGTAGTTATTCAGGAACAAGACAGTTCTGAGGAAGATTCTCTAAAAGTCAATAAAATTTTTGAGGGAACATCTCTCCAAAACCAAAACATTGAAAAAGAAAAACAAAAAGAATCAGTGAGCACAACTCCTATCATTGAGCAACCAGCGTCTACTTGTACACCTCCTTTACTTGAAATACTACAAATTGATAGAAGGGTAGAAAAACAGATCTTGTTGCCCAACTATGATTTTCTAGATGAATTGAAGAATGTTTGTATCAAAATTCCTTTGCTACATTCCATTAGAGAGATTCCAATTCTAGCCAAAACAATAAAGGAGTTGAGCATAAAAAAACCAGGAAGAAAAGCAAAAGAAACAAAAAAAATTCACCTGGTAGGAAAAATATCAGACATAATGATGGGAAAAATTGTCATACAAAAATATGTGGATCCAGTAAGTCCAATTGTCAAAACACATATCAATGGAATTGAAATTCCAAATACATTGATTGACATAGGGGCAACAATAAACATCATCAGTAAACAAACTATGGAACAGCTTAAACTTCCTAATCTTCTCTACACACCTACCTTACTGCAACTAGCAGATAGATCAATAATCAAACCAGATGGTGTGCTAGAATATATTTTAGTATCCTTAGATTCTTGGGAATATCCTATTGATTTCATGAACTTAACTCCTAAGAACAATCTAGGAGGACATCCACTCATATTAGGAAGACCTTGGCTGGCCACAGCTGATGCTTTTATTAGCTGTAGATCTGTTGACATGTATATTTCTGATGGTAATTCAACAAAGAATTTTACTCTATATCCTCCAGCAAAATCAATCACAGAAATAGATGACAAATAATGGATTGATGATGGAGGTGATATTCAGCCTCTCTTTACTATTTCAGAAATTAGTGAAGATAGTCAAATTTTGAATACATTGGAAAATTTTGAATCATCTTCAGAATATAACCATGAGCAATTTCAAGAAGAATCTAATGTTGAATATTTGTCATCTAGGAAAATGTCTCTCTATTCAATGGAAGAGTTTGGTAGCTCTACAATTGAAATTTTCCTAGGTAGGACATTGAACTTAAACAAAAAATTGGAAAAACTACAACAAGAAGAACTAATAAAAACATTATAAAAACATTATGTTGCATTTGCATGGGAATACACCGACATGAAAGAAATTGATCTTAAGACTTGTATCCATCACATCTACATTGAGGAAAATAGTAGACCTATCACACAACCTCGGAGAAGGATGAATCTAAACCTTAGAGAGATTGTGAAAGAAGAGCTCCAAAAATTACTGAATGTGAACTTCATTTACCCAATTTCAGATAGCCAATGGGTTTCTTCTTTGGTAATTGTGCCTAAAAAGAATGGTAAATGGAGGGTGTGCATTGATTACCAATAATTGAATAAAGCAACCCTTAAAGATCATATCCCTTTGCCTTTTATAGATCAAATGTTAGATACATTAGAAGGTAAGAAGTATTTCTCATTCTTGGATGGTTTTAGTGGTTATAATCAAATTCAGGTAGCACCTGAAGATCAGGATAAGACCACATTTACTTGTCCATGGGGAACTTATGCCTACTGAGTACTTCCTTTTGGATTATGTAATGCACCTGCAACATTCCAAAGAGCAGTACTAGGAATTTTTTCTGATCTGATACATGATTGTGTAGAGGTATATATGGATGATTTTACAGTCTATGGAAATACATTTGAAGAAGCTTTGGAAAATTTGGAAAAAGTTCTTAAAATATGTAAGGAAACAAACCTTTCACTAAGCCATGAAATTTTTTTTATGATGTTTACAAAAGGAATTGTTTTAGGACATCACATTTCAGGAGATGGAATTAAAGTTGACAAATCTAAAGTTGAAGTCATCTCTAAATTATCAATTCCAAATTTGCAAAAGGATGTTAGAAGTTTTCTAGGATTTATAGGATACTATAGAAGATTTATGGAAAACTTCACTAAAATATCATCCCCACTCTTCAAATTGCTTACCAAATATTGTGAATGCAATTGGAATTTTGATTGCCAGTTGGAATTTGAAACCTTGAAAGCAAAAATTTCTAAAACACCCATTTTAAGAGGTCCAAATTGGAAACTCCCTTTCCATATTTCCACAGATTCTTCAAATACAGCTCTGGGAGCTGCATTGGGACAAAAAGATTTGATTCTTTATGCCATTTACTATACAAGTAAGAATTTGACTCCCACTGAGTTGAATTATACTGTGACTGAAAAGGAATTTTTAGTTGTTGTTCATGCAATTAACAAGTTCAGACATTATATAACAGGCTATGAAACCTTTGTTCATACAGATCACTCTGCAATTAGATATTTGATTAATAAACCTATTACTAATGGCAAAGTTACAAGATGGCTTTTACTTTTGCAAGAATTCAACATTACTGTGCTAGATAGACCTGGAAAACAAAACACAGTTGTTGATTTCTTGTCTAGGATTCAGAATATCAAAGAAGATTCTCCAGTTGAAGATAAGTTTCCTGATGAATATCTTTTTGCAGTAACTACTCAAACTCCTTGGTTTGCAAATATTGCTAACTACTTGGTCACAGGAAAGTTACCTTCACATTTGTTTCCTAGAGAGAAAAGAAAAATTATTCAGGAAAGTGCAATATATTCATGGATAACTAACGAATTGTATAAAACAGGGCCAGATCTTATGATCAGGAGGTGTGTCAGGGAAGATGAAATGCCCGAGATTCTTAAGGAATGTCATGATGAACCGTGTGGTGGACACTTTGCTGACAAGAGGACAGCTTATAAAATCCTTTCTTTAGGATATTATTGGCCATCCATCTTCAAAGATGCTAAAAAATATGTCAGTAGATGTGACAGCTACCAAAGGGTAGGGAAACCTGCTTCCTCAAACTAAATGCCATTACAAACTCAGGTACTCATCGAACCTTTTGAGAAGTGGGCTTTAGATTTTATTGGACCAATTAATCCTCCATCTAAGCAGAAAAAGTATATATTGGTATGCATTGATTATGTCACTAAATGGGTAGAAGCCAAAGCATTACCTTTTGCTAATGAAAAATCTGTAGTTAATTTTCTTTTTGAGGACATCTTCACTCGTTTTGGTGTTCCAAGAGAAATTGTGACAGATCAGGGATCTCAATTCACATCCAACATGGTGGAAGGGCTTGTGGAAGAATACAAGATCAAGCATAGGAAATCTACTCCCTATCATCCACAAGCAAATGGTCAAGTGGAATCTACAAATAAAGTGATTGAAGGAATCCTCACCAAGACTATGCATCTACATAGAAGAGATTGGGCAGAAAGGCTTCCTGAAGCCTTATGGGCCTATAGAACTACATGGAGAAACACAATGGGACATACACCCTATGAACTTATTTATGGGAAACAAGTCCTGTTCCCTATAGAGTTCCAAATCAAAACTTTCAAGATGGCAGTCCAACTGGGACTAGATTTATCAGAGGCACAAAGCATAGGCTAGAGAAATTAAATGAACTTGATGAAATCAGGCAAGATGCAGTTCAAAGGACTGGTATAGTCCAACAACAAAGGGCTAAATGGCATAACAAATACATCAAGGACAATAGGTTTCAAGTAGGAGATTGGTTGTTGTTATTTGAATCAAAGTTTAAAGATTTTCAAGGGAAGTTTCAAACTCATTGGCTTGGGCCATGTGAGATTGAAAAAGTTTTTATTAATGGAGCAGTGAGGATTAGAACAATAAATGAAAGTAAAACTCCTCTTCTTGTGAATGGTCATAGATTAAAGATATATTAGAAACCAATTTCAAAAGAGGATTTCATCAAGATTTTCCAAGACAATTCTAAAATGAAGTTAGTGAAGAAGAATCCTTCTTCTCCACTAACTTAGTCTTTATTTTTCCTATAAAAATAAAAATAAAAAAACAAAAAAAATTGTATAAGGTTGAAAACCAATCATTGATTGGCATACTTATACAGAAAATATAGAGTGAAAATCAGAGGTTTCTGACACCTTATATTTTCCATTTTCTTTCTGTAATAAGTAGTGACAAAAAGCCACAGTCACTCTATAGTTTAGATTCTGAAAAATTCATCATCTCATCTCACCTCACTCCGTTTTATTTTTACAGTTTCACTTCATCCCATTGTCATATTTCATCAATAATTTTTTTTTTTTCCTTTTTCAGTATTCATTCCATCTCCATTTCATTTATCATCTTGTCTTTCATCTAATTTCATTTCACTTACATAGCCATTTCCATTTCATTCATGATCCATAGCCATATTTCATTTTCCGTTTCACATTTTGCAGCTACAATTTGTTTATCAGTTCAGGCACAAGTGTACAGTTCATAATAAAATCATCTATGTAGAGAATTGAAGAAAAATCAATTTTTGAAGATCAATCATGCTCAAGGTACTTGTGGATCAACATCAAAAAAATTAGCAAGTGAAAGGTAAAGATTCCAAAGGTAAATGCAAAAATTTGTTTCAAAAAGCAATTTGAAAACATAAGTTTGTATAATATGTATAATCACATGTCTCCTTAATCAACCATCATTTGATTTGACCGCCACAATGTCTCCGCCATATCTTCCATCTTTAATGACAAACGGTCTCAATGATTCTTTCATAACAAATCTCCGCTTCAAACTCCATAACCTGTACTCAAACGGTCCTCCACAACTACACTTATTAACAATCAAGATAACGATGTGACCTACCTATCTATGACTCTCTAAACCCTTACTGTCTATTTATTACATGCCAACTCTTAAGTTTTTCTCTCATATTCACACAGCCATTTCATATACACAGTCTTTCCATTTTACACACACATTCATTCCATTTCCATACACACAGTCATTCCACTTCCTGAATAACACTCGTTTTATAGACAGTGAGAGTAATTTTGAGGTTAATAAATTCTACAAAACAGAGACCATGGGACTCATTGTCAGGGCAGATGCCATAGGGGAAAAATTTATGGAAGGATACCCCCAAATCAAGGAGATGTTGCAGAAGACTAGATGGCTCAAGTTCATTGAAAAATTTGATGGATATCACAAGGAGATCACGAAATCTTTCGCTAGATCATTTGATGGTAAAAAAGTGGAGATTGGTGACATCAAGATTGCAATAACAAAATCTTACATAGCAGAGGCTACAGAATTTCCAAGACTTGGTGAAAGGTGGTTCAAAAACAGATAATTTCACAGTGAATCATGGAAGGTATTCCTCAAGAACCCAGGTATGGATGTCACTGTGTTTAGGAAAGGAATCCCTATTTCAGCACTCAAAAATAAATGGATAAACATGCTTTTGATATTACAAAAATTTATTACCTGTGAGGGAAGATTTGGATGTATGTATTTTTATCATATATGTTTATTGATGAACTTTCTAGACAATGGAAACATCAATCTCCCTTACATCCTTCTAAATAGTTTAAGGAGAATGGCTTCAAATGTACAAAATAAAATAGAATATCTAGAAACAGCCATGTACCACCACGGATTGGTCAAAATCTTGGTTGAATATCATCTAAAAAAAATAGGGGACACCTGGGAAAACATTCTCATAAGAAATCATTTCCAAGAGACACTAGAATCTCCTGAAAAAGATAGTGTCAGAAAGAGTAGGAGAAAGAAGACTAATCTCACCATTCAAAGCAACCCTAAGCCTTCGGTACAGAAAAATGATGAACAAGAACCAATCTATGAAAAATTAACAGAGATCAGAAAGCAAATCAAGCAGAGGAAGAAGATAAAACAGAAAGCTGGTGGAATTACTGAGAACACACCTGAATCTCCATTACAACCAAATGATGAACAACCAATCTCTGAAAAATTGACAGAGATTAAGAGACAAATCAAGGGGAAGGAAAATATAGGAAAAGAGAAAAAGGGTGCAAAGGAGGAGAACATAAAACCCCTTAGAAGAAGTGCTAGGCATAGAGGAATGGGAAAGAAGCTATCATCAAAGGAAACAGAGTTCATTAATATGGAAGGAGAAACCACAGTATCATCCCCTAAAAATATTCCATTTACATATAGTCCTCAGAAATCTCCTAGACAGTATTTTGAAGCGAGACCCAGTAGAGGATCCCTAGGCATAGATCCAATGCAAAAACAAATTTATGATTACATAGAATCACTAGAAAAGAAAAATGCCTCAAGGGATCCAGGTTCCTCAGCCAATCCAGAACAACTTTTCAATCCACAAGAACCTCTGACTGACTCACTCAAACACGAAATCTATGAGTTGGAGATATTGAACAGGCATATTAAGAAAGAAAATGTAGCCCTAAAGGAACAAAGCAAATTGGATAAATCCATTCATGACAATACCATACTGCACCTAGGCCTATGGTACAAGAAAAATAGGAAGTTGAAGAGGAAGAATAGAAACTTGAACAAGACAGTGATCAACCTTAAATATAGACTTCTGATGAAGAAACCAATGATGGCTATCACTTAAAAGACAAGCAAGAGAAGGAAGTTAGATGTATTGGCAGAGGTATCTAAGCAGAAGCAATAGAAAAAAAGAGTCCACAGTTTTGGCAAAATTGCATGGGGACATGCAATGATTTTGCAGTGAGGGTATGTTGAGCCTCAAAATTACTCTTTCCCTAAGCAATTTTTCTCATTCCTTTTCTTTGTTTTTCCATAAAAAGATGCATTCTCATCACCAATGACTAGTATATATTGTCTTGACGAGGATATTTATTGATTTACATGTTATGATTTTATGTTTTGTTGTTTGAATAAATTTTTGTATATTAGCTACAGAAAGCAGCTTATTCTGTAGCTAATCGGCTGTTCCGCAGCTACCTTAATGCTTTAACAAGTTCCAGGTGTCAGAAGGAGAAACTAGCTATATGGGCAGCTTGGAAATCATCGTGACATGGACCTTGTCCTATTCACTTAACCCAGGTCGACAAAGAAGATGGCATAAGACTATGGTCAATGGATAAGTCAAACGTAGAGACCGAAGGTAACAGGACTCTGTTTCGTGGTTAATTAACATATTTCACAGTGATGGGAAGCGTTATTTGGAACAACCACCTGTACCTACGGACTCCAACAACCACCTGTACGACCGAATCGAATAGCCACCATTTCTTGGATTTATGTCTCCTGCAACCGAGGAAGAAATTCTGCATATCTGTTTTCTACGTGTTTGACTATAGCATGTTTTTCTCCACAAATAGTTGTATGGTTTTTCTTATAAATACTTGTGTAAAGGACCGAAGAAGTTAGTGGTAATAGTGGTAGTTTTATTGTGAGATCGAAGTTTTAAACTCTATAATTCCTTGGCATTTTGTGTCCCTGTTTTTAATATGAAGACCACATGTTTTATGGAAATTTGAAGGAGTTTTCTTGAAGTTGATTGAGCAAGCATAGCCTAATCAGTTGCAGAGGGCCCCTGCACTGAAGAAGCTTTCATTTCATTTTATTTTTCGTCTTCTTGTTAACTGTAAATTCATAATTTTCTTTCACAGTAATCATTTTCTTACTAACAATGTTTATAATGCAATTTTCATCATTTTCTTATTAATAGTATTCATAATTTAGAGTAGCTTCTTTTTGCTTGATCTCTTTCTAGTTTTTATTAGTAGTTAGAAGTTGAAACTCAATAATGTAATCTAGTTTACTTCATTCATTGTTTTACTAGTCTTTAAATTCTCAATTAGACTGATCAGTGCCATTTACTGTCTTTGCCATTTTATTTTTAGTTTACTAACTCATGGTGTTAATGAATGTTTCTGAAAGGCCCTTCAAGTTGATAATTTATACTAAACTAAGTGGTTGAACATTTCATTTATGAAATGATTCTTTGTTGCATCTCTGTATTTGTTTTTTCTTAGAATAATGAAGTACAGAATTCCTCAAATGTCATCCCAAGGAGACTTTCTCCAAAAATTGAGAGGCAGAGTAACTAAGTATTTCATTTAGTTTTATTTCTGTAATTAGTTAGACATCAATTGCAAATTTCTCTTTCAGTTTTAATTCATGATTTGGAAATAATAGTGAAACAGGAATAGAAACTTTGTTTTCTTTTCTTGCTTAAGCTTTGCTTCCAAGTCTTTCTTAAGCTCTGTCTTCATTTTGGGATTTTGAGTAGTCTTTGCGAAAGTTAGATTTAAGTTTTTGACAATTGCAATGTAAATCATTAGGATCTACATACCAAGAACCCCCAAAACAACATAAAACACAAAAACAACGAAGTAAGAAGGGTTATCTAGCATAAACAGTGCACTACACTTCATGAGTTTACGATACCCGAATTGATAATTTATGTAGAGCAACTTAGGACACTAAATTGACCAAACAGCTGCCTAGAAGGATTGCACAATTTATGAGTTGAGCAGCTGACTTCTACCCAGAATTGCGCAATTTATGGGCTGAGCATCCCTACTGGGAGGAATTGCACAATTTTTCTAGTGAAGGGTGACAGGAAGATTTGCGCAATTCTACAGCCTAGAAGGCTGCCAGATAGGAATGCGCAATTTCTAGAGGGAAGGTTGGTTCCCCTCCATAATTGAGAAATTTCTTAAGGGAGCTGCTCAGCGTGCATCTGGACCAAGTCTGGAGAAATAGCCTATGAGGGGGATGCAACAATCTCTCATGCACAGGCTAGCAATCTGCTAGAAAATCACTAAAGCTTGTATACTTGACAAGGCAAGACATGCTGCTAAGGATGGTTGGTAGGGAGGCTCCAAAACACTTGGCGACACACTAGTAGAACTCCAACTCTCTGAATGGACCTTGTTCATGAAAAGCAAGTCTAACACCTCTAGAAGTATTGTTCAGTTCTCAATTTGTCTTCGTTTCCACACTTGCTTGATTGTAAGATGTAGCATCTGCCAAGCTCTTGGTCGGTCGACACACATTCCAAGCCAAGTCAACACATTTGTTTCGATTGGGTTTAATGGGTATATTGGTGCAAAAGAAGTATAGTCGTCAGATTCTTAGTTTCATCTCTAGTGTTTCTCTGCTGCCAGCAGGCCTGGACAGTACCTGAGAGGAGTCACATAGGAACACAAGCATTTCTCTGCTGCCAGTGAGCCTAGTTAGTACCCCGATAGAGTTAGTTCCATCACCTCCCTGTGTAGGAAGCCTTTCTCTTCTTTCGCCTTATTCATTTTTCATTTTTGAAAATTTTCATTTTTTATTTTTTCATTTTTCGTTTTCATAACTGTGCAAAGCACTTATTTATTTCAGAGGAAGAAGAGGGATCCCGACTTATTGAGAGAAAAATAGGTTTTTCCTTCAAAGAAGTATTTTATTATATACCTTTGACATGCCTGTTAAGGTTTCCCCCCTCACCTTACTCTAGTTGACTGAGCTGCCAAGGGTTAATCCAAAAACAAATGACTAGAGTAGGTGACACTAGTTAGCACGCAAGCATTGTGTTTTCACCAAGGTTCACTTCGAATAGTACGTATTTTCCATCGACGTATCATGGACCAAAATTAGTGATAACCAAGTAATGGTAGCTGCACAAGGCCTCTTTTACTTTACCCAGCTTGTTTCAAGAGTCGCGCATGGTTTCATGCGAAACTAACTTACGAACAAAAAAAAGAAAACAAACAACAAAGAAAAGAAGAAGCAGAAGTAAATGTGAAAGCAAAGTGAGTAAGAAAACAAGAAAGCATACAAACAAGCATGCAAAGCAAGAAAGAAAATAGGCATGCAAGCAAACAAGCTGAAAGCAAACACTACTCCTACTCCTAAGTTAATAGTGCATGGGCCTAATCACGTGAAGCGATATTTCCAATGCAGCCACCAGCGCATTGGTTGACCCATGTTGGTGAAGGCTTGGTCCGCTAGCAACCCAGTTGTGTGAACCACCAAGAAAGAAATATATAACAATGAAGACAAACACAATTCATGTTTAAAAGTGTCCACGTGACATACGTGAGTGCAAGTACATGACATGTGGTCCGTGGAATTGTCACGGTGTTGTGCGACACTTCGTGCAGCTTTGAAGCATACACATACTCTTGAATGTGAGATGCAAGAAAATGAAAGAAACAAAGAAAACTTGCATCGTTCATGTGTGCTTGTAATGTAAGATTCCTCCAATGCATGAGTGATGGGATCATGCAGTTCAAGTGGAGGAAGCATGATCAATGTGTGAGATTGATCTTCAATGCATACAGATGAGTGATGAGGAGCCTTGGGTGATTGAACATTTTCCTGATCGAAAGCAAAACCAACCTTAGGAAAAAGAAAGCCTGACATAACCATCAGCTCGGGCTGAAGTGCCTCGACAGTCTGGGGTGTTTCGACTTCATCGTCAAATAGATCATCATAAACAGGTGGCTTCAAAAAATCAACTGCAATAGAATCATGATCGTGATCGAATATGGGAGTAAATAGATCACGACAGCTATGACCAGAAAAATCAATGATTTCACCAGCATCCTCATGATCTAATAAATCAAACAAAGGGTAGATGAGAAGTGGACAAATTCACCCTCTGTGTTTCTGGAAAAGGCATATGAAAGGTCAAGTGGATTTTTAATGAATAATTTATCCTCTCTATTGTCGGATGATGGACTAACATCGGATGTGTACTGCGAGTGATCAACAATGGGTGCATCCATAGATGAAGATACACATGCGAACTCATGGATGGCAGGTTCACCAAAGATGTCAGGAAATAATGGAGGGGGCTCGGACAGAATGGGGTCATCCTTCACCAAGTGTTGACGCTCAAGCTCCTAGTCATACTCTTCATGAATGAAAACGCGTGTTGGTTGTGTAACACCAACTTCGTCGATGGCTTGATCCTCATTCACAACAAGTGTAGAGTCCAAAATGGAAGAACACAAGACAGTATCATCCAGAGGATCATCTGAGTACAAAGACGAAGGTTGTGGTACAGAATGCATATGACAACTCGATGGACTCACAACCAAATCTGTGCGAAAATTAAGCGAAGTGATTTTGGGAGGATGTGACAACCGAACTGATGTATGTGCATATTCTCTTGCATCACTCTACAGCGATGGAGCTGTTTGATGAGGGGACAGCAGACAGAGACTTGTGACAATGAATGTATATGTTTGTGATTGCGCAGCTCCATCACTGAAGTATGTTGAGTGAGGCTTGGGCTCATATTTATTTTTGGGATGGACTGATTTGTTAATACATTACTCGAATCTATCCCAAAGATAAGGAAATTTCATCTAGCTCTTTGGAGGTTGAAACTGAAAATCAGGAAAGCACTGCCAAAAGTCCATAGGTGATTCATGCGGAGCCTTTCGTTGTTGTAACAGTTTGTGGTCAAGATGTTCTAGATCGAAATGATAGAAAGTATCTTCAATGAGATCACAGAAGTGCTCAAGTGAGTGCACGTTGTCAGCCAGTGGGCTGCACAACCATCGATGTGGGGATTCGTAAAGTGTGTATGCAAGCAACAGACTAGCCTGTTAGTCAGAACATCCATCTTCCTCGTCAAGCATGGCAAGGAAGTCATGTAAGAACACAAACCAGGCCACTTTGCCTTCGCCGTCATACGTGTATGTATACAAGAGATCAAAAAACTCCCTCAATATGTGGACAGGTTCGGCATGCGAAAAACATCGTGGAGGGTTGAGAGTGCAATATTCCATGATAGATATGCAAAGGTTCAAAATAGGATGAGAGGACACAACTTTTCATCTAGCCCTCATTCTAACATGAGAAATGTTGACGGTGTTGGACCCACCAACATGTCAGGGGATCTTCCCGATAAGAAGTCCCAATTAGACCTCAGAGCGTTTAGTGTAGGAGTCCCAGAAGTGGTTCATACGGTAATGCCTTGACCGTGGTTTCGCACAGAGGCAAGTAAGATGTCTCTGTTGGTAGCAAGGGTGTGACATATGCAGTAAGTCAAGGAAGGTTCATGAGCGGTTATAACAAATGGAGGGTGAGGTGAGTGTACCCCTTGGACACTTGTGAAAGCATGCAGTTAAGAAGGGAACACACCAGCAAAGACACATCACAACATGGAAGGCAAGTAAGCTAGAAATCCAAAGTGATGGTTAAACCAACAACGCATTTCATAAATATTCATACATACATATACAGAAATAGATACACATGCATGCGTAAGCAAACAGATACATATATAATTTAGAGTAAAAAAGATAGCTGAAATACAATATGGCATATGCATGAAATGTGTTGGCTCTGTTATATTAAGAAGTGTAAGTTCCAGTCATACAATACATCCATGTCCAAGCACTAGTTCCGACAACGGAATGTTACAATCACTGCCACTTGCTCCTCCAAAGAGATATACTAGCTCTGCGTAGTGGAGAAGCTAAGGCTCATTACAATATTGTCCAAGCCTTCTCTAAGATACTCCTATTGGAAGCTTGGTTGACCAAAAGCCTATACAATGAGTTATGAGGGACTATATATAGCAAAGGGTGGGGTGGCCCTTGACATTCCCATTTGTGATAGTTCATCTACCCTCATGAATCTTCATCTACTCTATGACTGTTACATCCAACTATCAACACTTGAACTTACACTTGACAAGACGTTACATTACAATACACATGTACCCATGTGAGACAAAATGGCTTCAGCAAGCCATGCAAGGCATCACTATGACTTGGAGAATTGTTGGAAGACCGGCTCTTCGGCATCCTCACGGTGGTCGATAGTAGCGAACTAATGCCAAGCTCGGTAGTCCATGATGGTGTCCGTGTACTCTAAGGCAACATCTTTCTGGAAATGAACTCTTGCCTCCATAGCATCCAGGTAAACTACTCGGGCTCCTCTCTCCAACTCATCTGATAGCATGTGCATCATTGTCTTGAGTACGGTTGGACCAACAACATACTTGTGCATGGTGTTTGCACTAATTGACAAGTCTAGGCTAGTGGCTATGCACATCAACTCGTCAAAGTACGAGTCAAGCTCTAGTTGGGCCTGTGCCTTTGTCTTCGCCTGGGTGAGTGTCCGAATAGATGGGATCACATGTGCGCGCACAACAACATCCATCCTCCTGAATACACGTGCATGGGAATCCTGTAGACTAGTGATGAGTTGCGGGAGATCTTGATTGTTCTGCATCTGACTCTGGATGCGAGCCTTCAGCTTGACTGCTCTGGGCTTCATCATCTTAGGTAAGTTTAGCGAGGCTCCCTTGTATCTCATCATCCATGTTTGCATGTAACCAACAACAGTATGCACGTTCGATAGGATACATGCTCTTCTAGCACATTTCTGCTACCAACCGTTGAGATGGATGACTTCCTTATGCACGGTACCAAACTTGGAATACAACGCCCACATGACTATGTCAAGGGAAAATACTTCATCCAGTATTTCCTTCTTCAATTCTGCTTGGGCAGATGTTGTAACCAATTCTCCTCCCTGCTTGGCCATCTGTAGCTCCTTAGCCATTCGCTCGTTCTTAGCTATCAAGAAGTGAACACTCGAGCTAGTGGCTTTGGCATATGCTCTGGTAGCATCGGCCAATGCTGCTGGATGTTTGTGCATGTCAGACATGACCACTCATTCCTCAAAATGCGCAGGAGATGTATGATCATCCAGAGTTAACACTCTACGAGATTGCACAACTCTATGTTGAGACTCGCCCAATGAGATGTTGTGCATCTCCTCCTCTAGATTGTCTCTAAGGATTTCAGTGTCTCCTTGGTCGCTTGGGACTTGATCCTCTTCTAAACACGGTGAATCTGGTTGGTCGACCTCTTGGTGGTGAGGCGTGAGGTCGATGTCTTGCTCTGACTCCAGTTGCTCCATATCCGTATCCATCTGTTCAAGTGCTTTCTCTATCTCCCGAGCGAAGTCTTGCTCTTGTGATGGTTCTCCCTATCTCCCTAATGCCAGCTATTCTAATGAGTCTACTATCTGTATGGGTGCAATTTCATCTATATGCACAATTTGCATCCCCTATTGTACCTATTCTTGTTGCGCTTCCTTCTCCTGTCTGCGCAGCTCCTATTCCTTCCATAGTTGCTCCTTCAACTCATGCAACTCCTTCTTTGTTTCCTCCATTCTCCATTTCTCTCTCTACCTTTGCGTGTTTCTCTTGTTGCGTTATTGCCTCTTTTCCTCTATTTCCAAAGTTTCTTTTTTCACAAGTGGATCTGCTCGGAACTTTCATCTTTTCTCTTCCTCCATGATGTCAACAATCTTCCTCTTGCCCTTGTCACACACTGGTATGTTTACCTCTATTGTTGTTGCTTCTAGTGCTCTTTGGGATGCTGCTTCACACTGCTTCGCTATCCATTCCACAACGAGGCCGATTGGTTCATTGATTCTGGAGGACTTGTAACAATATCTCCATGGGTCTTCCTCTGCCCAATGACATGCCCCATGGATCCAGTTAAACTGTACTCTTGTGCAGTGGTCTTTTACAAGACAATGCGAGTCATACGGATTGTAACTTCGGGCGTCGAATGGATATTTCTTCATCTCCTCTGCTTCGACATCTACATGCTTGAAAGTTTGTATCTTGTAAAACTCAATCCATAATGGAAGAGTGGGCTAATGTGCCTTCTTCTTTCGGTGCATCCTAGCTGACAATCTTGCTGAGAGGTGATATGCTACTTCCTGCATGACGAGTTTGTCCAAGGAAAACTTTGGTAGAACATGTAGAGGCTTCTCTGCACTGTAAATTCATATGAAGGTGTCGAACGGTGAGGCATACCAATCAGCTATGTCGATTAGTGCCTCCATTTCTACCTTCGACATGCAGGGTGGATCCTATTTGAATATCATCTTGTAAACCAGGGGTGACAAAATGATTGGACAGTTGTGTGATAACTCCTCTGAAACTGCATTCATACAACATCTTACAATAAGTGTTGACAGAGGTCTCTGCCAGTTTCCATGCCCACTTCAAGCCCGGGAACTCCTGACGGGCACAGATTGCATCCAAGATGTAGGCAGGCATGTAGATTCCTACTTGCATACCTTTGGGTGGTTTTCGAGCCCTTGTTACCTGTTCCTTCAACTGGTGAGCAACATGTCGAACTAGTTGCATGCTTTTCCTTCTCTGGCCAGTTGGTCCAACGTGATCACCCAACTCTGTGGGAAGATTTCTGTGATTTCCTGGCCATACAGATGACACATGAAGATGACCAAGTATTGATATGCCTTCCACAGTATCTTTGTCTTGTAGACCTGGTTCGGTGTCATCTTGAATTTAGCCGACTCCTTCACCCAATTCTTCAAGATATCTCTGGAGTTGGCATTGTTGCTGGGTAAGCTGAAAGGTGTCTCCATGATGATCGCGGGCTTCGACGTATGATACATTTGTTCATAATCCTGTGCCCTAAAGGTAGAAATCTCTATCCTATTGACACTGCCCAATGTCATCGTCTCAGGACCAGTGTGCGAGACGATCCAATGTGTGATGTCCATGCATGGGAGCACAGGATACCTGCATGCAATCTAGTACAAGTCGGAGTTGTGGATGTTCACGTAGACTTGACGGTCTTTGAGGTCTTCCCCAAAAGTGCCTGCAAATGCATCACTGACCTCTTGCCATTTCAGCTTGATGTCCTTGTCTATAATCAGCTTGGTGTCTTCATAGATCGACAGACTTGTAGAAACTCACTCAACTGCTGCTCGAGTTTCACTTCCGTCAGTGTCATTTGATCCTGCTCCCTTGGAGGCCATTGATCTTGGACTGCTAAGAGGTGGATGAACACTTGCTAGATCTGGAGACAAAGCAACATGCATGGCAAGAAATATGTCAGCTAAAACCAAATAAAACTGAGGAACGACATGAAACATACCTGGGGATTGTCTAGCAAGGATTGCACAATTTTTCTTAGGAGTCTGGGAGACTGGCCACCAGAACTGTGTAAAAGGTAGTCTGGGCTGTCTGGGGAGGCTGGGTGGCTATTGGAATTGCGCAATGCGCAATCCATTCTGGCCTATTGGATGTTGGAATTGTGCAATGCGCAATTTCATCTGGCAATGGTTGCAGGCCCAGTGACTGCATTGCGCAATTTTCTGGGCCAGCAGTCACTGTCCCTCAAAATTGTGTAATGAAAGACTGGAGGACAGTCACTGGGTAGAAATGCACATTTCCTAAGAGGAATACAAAGCCTTCCCTCTTAGGATTGTGCAATGTTGTCTAGGTGAGGCAGAGTCTGGGTGAAGGCTGCCTAGACCCGCCAATGGGCAACTGAAAGCAAATGTGAATGTGATTGCATGGCGATACTGAGTGTAAGTAGGAATGAATGATCAAGCATGCAAACAATGAATGAAATATTTAGAAAATGGAACAACATGCATGTGGGTGAAGAGAGTCGTTGAATCGATGACTGCTCGTGTAAAACAGTTTCATGCATGTGACAGTAGTGAGATGCTAACGAAAAATGAAATGGTGCTAGTACAAGATAGTATGCATGTAAATGACAGCAAGCGTTCACAGAAATCAAGAAAACAACACTCACACAAGTGAAAACACAAAAAGCGATAGAAATTCTACAAAAGACAAGTTAAGAGGACTTACCCGTGAATAGCTAAGCTGGATGTGTCAAAGACTCCTGGATGCGCTGTGGGATGTCAGAGCTTCAAGATCAATGTGAAGAAATGATTGCTGATCCATCGAATAAATAAGTTTGAGGCTCATGACGCGCACGCCACAAATCTAGGAAAAAGCGACACTTGGAGGAAACATTCTAAAGCGATCTTTGCATGTAACCTCCAACTGCTAAAAATAGCTCCCTAAAATCTAGGGATTCTTTTTGCATGTTTCTTTTTTCTATTCCAGGAAAAAGAAGCCCATGCATGCAAGTCAAGTTTTCTCGGTCCCGGGTGGAACCGTTCAACTCAATGGCACATGCAATAACCTACTCAACTTAGGGAAAATTCACACATTTCTGAGAGGGAGTTGGGCTGGCTACCCAGAAGGATTGCGTAATTTCTGGGCTGAGAAACTGACTGCTGCCCAGAATTAGGAAATTTCTAGGTTGAGCAACCCTGATGGGAGGAATTGTGCAATTTTTCCAGTGAAGGGTCACAAACAAATTTGTGTAATTCTAGAACCCAGTAGGCTGCCAGACAGGATTGCGCAATTTCTAGTGGGAAGGTTGGTTCCCCTCCAGAATTGCGCAATTTCTTGAGGGAGCTGCTCAGCCTATAGCTGGACTAAGCTCGAAGAAACAACTTGTGAGGGGGATGCAACAAGCTCTCATGCACATGCTGGAAATCTGCTAGAAAATCACTGAAGCTTGTGTACTTGACAAGGCAAGACATGCTGTTGAGGATGGTTGGTAGGGTGGCTCCAAAACGAAGCTAAGGAAAAATTTTGGAGGGTGGTTGTAGTCACTATAACACTACTCCATGTACCTGTCGATCTCTTGCTGGACTTGGTTCTTGTGCTTAGCTTCAGTGAGGGAACCATCTGACGAGATCCTACATGTTCTTACCATGACATCCAAACTCTTATACAACCATGCATATGAAGCTTATATGTTGCTGACGAGCGAGGCGATCTGCTCATAGTTATGGATCAACATTTGGACATTTGATTTGTCCAGCTCTGCCTGTGGCTTCATCATCTTCGACAAGTAAAGTGAGGCCCCTTTGTACCGCATTGTCGACTCTTGCACATGGGCAATGGCAGCATGTATGTCCCTAAGAGTTTGAACCAATGTTTTTCTCTGTTGTTGTAATCCATGCACATGGACAACTTCTTTATGCATGGTGACGAATCTATCATAGAGCTTCTGCATGGTTGTCTCAAGTGTTGATACTTCTACCTTTGCAGAAACTACACTCTTCTCTCTAGATTGTTCTGCCTCTCACATGGTTGCCTGCAATTTATTTTCCATTTTTTATTTTCGACTAACAAGAACTTAACATTTGAGCTCGTGGTTCCTGCATACGCTAAGGTGGCATCGGCAATGGCGACTCGATGCTTTCTGACATCTGGTACTATCACCCTTTCCTTCATTAATGTAGGTGACGTGTGATCATCCAGAAATTTCTTTCTCCATGCCTGTACAATCTTCTTTTTCAACTCGTCAAATGATAGATTGTACACATCATGACCAGATCATCATCAAGGAGAACAACCTGTCCTTGCTCGCTTGAGGTTTGTTCTAACACTGGAGGTGGTGGAGACTAAGAGGTGACATCGGTTTCTTTCGGCATGAGGTTAGTGTCTTGATCTTGTGGCTCCTACCCGAGCTCCATGTCCATCACTTCAATCAGTTGCTCAAACTACTGAGCAAGCTCTCGATCCTGCATATGTTCACCGTCTTCTTTTGTTGTTTGTTGTTCTGACTCCTCAAGCTATATGGGTGTTGTTTCCTCTTTCATCGCACCTTTCCTTTCTTCTTCTTCCTATTTCTACTTCTCTTCCCTCTCTCTCCTTCTCAACTCCTGCTCTTCCTTCAACTTCTTCTCTATTTCATGCAACTTTTGTTCTGCTTCCTCCAGCCTTTTCTTTTCTTTCTTCCTTCGCTCTGCCCTCTTTATGCACTGCTTCCTCTTTGCCTCCTCTTCCAAAGTTCATTTCTCAATGATGGGGTCTACTCTCATCTTGTAGCTTTGCTCAGCCTCTGGGTTCTTGACAATCTTCCTCTTTACTTTGTCCAACACCGGATTTTTTCTTATTTTTGTTGTTATTGTTGCTTCCTACATTTTTGTTGCCTACAGAGTAGCCTTCCAAGCTATGGATATATTGACCGGCTCGAGGAGCTTGGATTTATTGTAACAGTATCTCCAAGGATCCTCCTCGTGTCAATGGAATGTCTCGGGATCCATGGGTAATACACCTTTGCATAGTGGTTCTTGCAAATACCAAGGGATCATATGGATTGAAGCCTTTAGTGTCAAACTCAAACTTCAATATCTCCTTAGCTTCAACATCAGCATCTTTCAATCTCTTAATCTCGTACAATTTGATCCAAAAAGGAAGGGTGGGTCATGGTGCCTTCTTCTTCCTGTGCAGTCCTTATGCTAACCTTGTGGAGAGGTGATATGAGACCTCTTGCATGACCAGCTTGTCTGTGGCATACCTTGGTACAACATGTAAAGTGTTCTCTCTACCAAACACTCTGATGAAGGTACCACCAGGTGAGGCATACCAATCTGCAATGTCAATTATTTTCTCCATCACCTCTTGGGAAGTTCAAGGTGGTTCCTACTGAAAGATCAACTTGTACAACAGGATGATGAAATTGTTAGTCAGCCTCTCCATAACTCCTCGGTAGCTGCATTCGGAAAGCAACTTGCAATAGATGTTGATGGTAGTCTCTTTCGGTGTCCATGTCCATCTCATGCCAGGAAATTGATGTTGGGCATAGATTGCATCAAGTAAATACATAGACATGTAGAATATCACATGCTCATCCTTAGGCGAATTCTGGGCATTAGTCATATGGACTTTCAACTGAAGAGCTAAAAGATCTGGCCAATTGAATAGCCTCCCATCATTCACAAACTGGTCCAACACAACCACCTAAACTTCAGGAAAGGTCTTCGTGCTCTCTTGACCATATAATCAGCATGCAAAGATGATTAAGAACTGGTAGGACTTCCTAAGAGGCTTTGTCTTGTAAACATGATTGGGTGTCTCTCTGAACTTTGATAACTCTTTCACCCAATGCTTGACTATATCTCTCGTGTTCACCTGGTTGTGCGTAGCATATAAATGTGTTTCCATGCGCCTCGTCAACTTAGGTAAATGATACATCTGATGATATTTTCTACCCTTAAGGTAGCAAGCTCTATCTTGCTGGCACTGCTCAATGTCATAGTTTATGGATTTGTGTGTGAGACAAACCAGCAGATAATGTCCGCACATGGGAAGGCGGGGTACTTGCATGCAATCTTGTAGAAGCCTGACCGTTGGATATTGATATAAACTTGTTGGTCCTCTAAATCCTCCTTGAAGTCCTCTGCAAAGGTATCCTTAATCTGCTGCCATGTCAACTTCATGGTCTTATCAATGAACAGCTCAGTGTATGCATAAACTGGCAAGTTAACTGACACCTACTCAACTGCTTCCCCAGTACTACTCTCAACAATTTCTTTTGATGCAAATATCTTGGAATCCATGTTAACTGTATCTGCATGAGAGATGATCAACAACTATTGTACCTGGAGACAAAGAGGACACTGATGGCATGCAAATATTAGCTTAAAAACAAAATCACTTCAAGATGAGATCAAGCAACAAACTAGGAAACTGTTGGGAGTGATTGTGCAATCTTGGTTCACAGAGGTGATTGGTTGCCTACTATAAATTTGAATTGCATAATACCAGCAGTCAATGGTGAGGCCTTGCTGATTGGAACTGCACAATGCGCAATTCATACTAGGCGCAGGCAAGGAGAGACTACGAATTGCGTAGTCTCAGTGGCCGAGGCTTAGGGACTATCTCCTAGAACTGCGCAGTGCACAGTTGGATCCAAGCCTATTCTACCTCTATGTAATTCTAGAAGCCAAGGCTAGGCCTTGATCTCCGTAAATGTGTAGTGCATGCAAGGTAAGGCGAGATCTAGGCAAGGTAAGCCCAAATCTGCCAAAGAGGAGCATGAAAACAAGAAGATCTGAAGGATGATTAGATTTTAAGTGCATATCTAATTGAGTGATGATGCATGCAAGTAAAACAAGTGCAAGAATCAATCAAACTAAAGAAAAATGAAGCATGTGGAGAGAGTTGTCGTAACGACGACCATTAGTGCAAAAATTGGGTAATGCATACAACACTCAGGAAAGGAAATGCAAAACTTAAAAAAACACTTCTACGAGCTAAAACAAGTTAAAATGCCAACAGTATTTTAAAAAAATGAGTGAAATAACACTCTCACAATCTAAACAAACAAAAGCGACAGAAAAAGTAGAAAAAGACTAAAAAAGCCAGGACGATGGTACCGAAAGTTCCTTGATCTCCTCAGGAATTCTAGAGCTCCAAGATCAAATGTGAAAATGAGCTCTAGTTTCACCAATTAAATATATTTGGTCGATTTAGGATTTATGACACAACAGCCAAAAATCAAGGAAAAAGTGACACTTGGCGGTAGTTTCTAAAATAACTCAAGTACCTCCTCCGGCCTGCTAAAAATAGATCCCTATTTTTCAAGGGATGTTTTTGGACTTTATTTCTTTTTTCTTTTTCGGGAAAAACTTCCATGCATTTCCTGGAGAGATTGCGTAATTCTGGGAATCACTGAGCAACTCACTAGCTCATCCATTGAGCAGCTTCTGAGGGAGAAGCTTCTGCGCAATTTTTGGGCTAAGTGGCTCTGAGTTGCCTCTCAAGTTCTACTCATTTTCCCAGTTGAAGATTGGATGTCAACTGGCTCTATGCAATTTTGGAGTTGAATGCTCATTGTCAACTTGGACTGCGCAATTCCTGAGAGCAAGGCTAGTTTCCCTCAAGGATTGTGCAGTTCATTAAGGAAAACCTGGAACCAGGTGAAGACCAAATCAAGAGATCGGCTTGTGTTCTAGCCAGTAAGCCAAGTGAGAAAACACAAGTCATAATGTAAAGGATGAAGCGCAATCAAAGTGCAAGTATGTTAGGTCCCTATAATACTAGTGATTCCCCCATTACTATTGTAGTTATATCCCTTATTAATATTGTTGTGCCCCTATTGTCCCCATATTGTTATTACTGTGCCCCATAGAATCCCTCTATTGTTATTTTTGTGCCTTTATATTATTATTGTTAGGTCGGCTGGGTTGTATTGTGACTCCTTAGACTCCTATATATAGAAAGGAGGTTTTTTCATTTGAATCATCAAAGAATCATTCATTTGTGTAATGCAAAGGAGGTTGCCCCCTCGAAGAGGCTGAATTCTAAGGCGTTGATCTATCTTTTCTATCTTTTTGTGAGTTGGTTTCATAACATTTGGTACCAGAGCTTTGGATTCTAGGGTTTCGTTGCTCCAAATAGGTCATCGTGGAATTTTTTCTATAACTTTTGTTCTGCGACGTTTCAGAAGAGAAAAAAACCCATTTGAGATGAAATCACATTGAACCTTAGGTCCAAATTTCAGAGTTTTTCGCACTATATTTGCGGAGATATGATCTGAGGAAGTTGGTCTTTTTGCAGACTCCTGAATTACATTCCAAACAAGTGACTTGGGGAAAATCATCATAAATTTCTCTCTGAGCATCGAATTGAAGTTTCGTAAGAAGGTACAGAAAGAGGACAGACTATAGTTTCTTGTATATAATTTTCACGGCCAAAGGTCGAAACAGGGACACGTGGCATGTCGTACAAGTTCGCTCTACTGAACTAGTCTATAATCAGGTCACTGTGGGAGATTTGGCATAACTTTTCCTTGGAGAATCCAATTGGGATCAGACTAGTGGCATTGGAAATAGGACATAGAGGGCTACTGCAGGTCGCAATTTCAGAACTAGATGATCCAAAATTACAGAGATACATCAGAGGAAATATCGAGCTCTTAGAAAGTGAAAAAAGGTGTGTAGATTTTTTTTAACTTTTGCTTAAGCTTGGTTTGAAAAATTATTTTGAAGGAATTCAAAGGGCATAGTAGAGCATTATTATCAGCAACTGATGCCCCAAGCAAAGAAAATGCAAACACCTAATAAGCAACCTGAAAGCTCTAGCATGACTCATGAAGAAGAGGAAGAAATGCTACATGATATATCAAAATTACAAGACCAAGTGCAAAAAATGTCACTCTCACAAAAGCTAACAGAAGCTAAGATAAATGGCATGAAATCTAAGATAAAGGGTATGGAAGCTAAGATGGACGATTTGAAGATAGATTTGAAGGCATATTTGAAGGGGGACATGGCAGATTTGAAGACAAATTTGAAAAAAATTCTATAAGAAAAACTTACAAATGGTGAAAGGGTAGTAAAGGAAACTCATGATCCAAACAAAAGAAATATTAATCATGATTTCATAGACTCTAATGTTGGATTGAAGACCCACCATATTCCAAAAATCGATATGAGGAAGTTTGGTGGCAAGGATCCCGCAACATGGATATTACAGATGGAGCAATTTTTCGATCTCAATAATGTGAAAAACACACAAAAGGTACGTATTGCAACTTTATATTTGGAACAAAATCAGTTTGTATGGTATCAATGGCTTTGCTCTCTTAAACAAATTATCACTTGGGCAATTTTTACGGAAGAATTGACAGCACATTGTGAGGATACAAAAAGCAACACTTTTTTTAGCCAATTGATAAGTCTCAAACAAAAGGGTTCAATAATGGAGCACATTGAAGAGTTCCAAAAATTGAACATAAGGGTAAAAAATATTCCAGAGGAGCATAGGTTTGATGTATTCATAGGGACTTTAAAGGATAATATCCAACATGATGTTCGCCTTTGGGAACCTGATTCATTAGAGAAGGCATTCAGGTTAGCAAGAAAAATGGAAAGAAAAATTATGGAAACCAGGAAGCATACCACTCACAACTATAAAGATGGAAGTGTTGTTGCCCCTAGTCTTCCACAACCTATAAGGTTGACACCACAACAATTGGAAGAAAAAAGAGCAAAAGGGCTTTGTTACAGTTGTGATAGCAAATACACTAAAGGGCATAAGTGTGCTGAGAAGAAATTATTCTACATAGATTGTGAAGAGGAAGAACAAAAGGAGCAAGAAAGGTCAAAAGAAGAGGATATATTGCAGGAACAAAGCCTAGATAAAGAAGAAATGAATCCGATCATATCTTGTAATGCATTGGCGGCGATTACCACTCCTCAAACCATCAAGATAGAAGGACAAATCAAGAAGAAAAAGGTAATAGTGTTGATTGATTCAAGAAATACCCACAATTTTATTCATTGTAAGGTAGCAAAAGAATTGAATTGCTTCCTATATCCAGCACCAAAGTGTCAAGTGATGGTTGCAAATGGAGGAACAATAAATTGCTCTGGAAAGTGCCATAATATCAAGCTATCCCTGGGAGAATATGTATTGACTAGCCCAATGCTTTCCATTCCAATGGGAGGTGCTGATGTTGTACTAGGAGTCCAATGGCTACAATCCTTGGGTACAATAGCTTTTAATTTTCAAGAACTTTTCATGAAATTTTTTGTGGAAGGAAAGGAGGTGGAATTAAGGGGTATTACATGGAAACCGAGAAAGATAATCAGCTCTAACGGTATGACAAAGCTTCTAAAAAAGGAACAAAGAGGTGTAATTACACAATTATGTTCACTAGATGTTTCCACATCGAAATCATCTATTTCTCGAGATCTCCAAAAAGTCTTGGATCATTCCAAGGTATTTGAGACTCCCAAAGGTCTCCCACCTATTCGTGATCATGATCATGCTATTCATCTGATTCCAGGAAGTTTTCCTCCAAACATCAGGCCGTACAGATATCCTTATGCCCAAAAGAGTGAAATTGAACGTATGGTTGCAGAAATGCTAGAGGCTGGTATAATTCAACCTAGTCAAAGTTCTTTCTCTGCTCCAGTAGTATTGGTTCACAAGAAGGATGGATCATGGCGCATGTGTCCAGATTATAGGGAGCTCAACAAGCTCACTATTAAAGATAAGTTTCCCATTCCTGTCATTGATGAATTACTGGATGAATTGCATGGATCAATTTACTTCACCAAGTTGGATCTTCGTTCAGGATATCATCAAATCAGAATGAAGACTGAAGACATTCCGAAAACAACATTTAGAAATCATGAGGGTCATTATGAATTTTTGGTCATGCCTTTTGGCCTTACCAATGCACCTTCTACATTTCAAGGTTTGATGAATTCCATTTTCAAACCATTCCTTAGAAAATTTGTGTTAGTATTTTTTGATGATATACTAATCTACAACAAGTCTTGGAAGGATCATGTTGAACATGTTGACAGGGTGCTACAACTATTGGAGGAGAAACAATTATATGCAAAAAGATCCAAATGTTTCTTTGGAGTACAAGAGGTGGAATATCTGGGTCATATTGTATCTCATGAAGGAGTTAAGGTAGACCCTGGCAAAATTAAAGCCATTAAGGAATGGAAAATCCCCACATCCATAAAGAATCTGCGAGGATTTCTCGGGTTGACAGGGTATTATCGCAAGTTTGTTAAAAATTATGGGAGAATAGCAGCACCTCTAACAACATTATTGAAGAAAGATGCATTTTCATGGACTCCAGAAGCAACAAAGGCCTTTGAACATATTAAAGAGGCAATGTGCCAAGCACCGGTCTTAGCTACACCGAACTTCACAAAAACCTTTATTGTGGAATGTGATGCTTCAGAAAATGGAATTGGTGTTGTTTTAATGCAAGATGAAAGACCCATTGCTTTTGAAAGTCGTCCAATCAAGGGAAAGTTTTTACACAAAGCCATTTATGAGAAGGAAATGTTGGAAATACTACATGCACTTAAGAAATGGCGACCCTACCTAATGGGAGGACACTTCAAGGTAAAAACGGATCATGATAGCCTTAAATACTTTTTAGAACAAAGATTATACTCTGAAGAACAACAAAAGTTGGTCACAAAGATGTTGGGTTATGACTTTGAAATCATCTACAAAAAAGGGAAGCAAAATGTGGTGGCAGATGCACTCTCAAGAAAGGATGAGGATGTGGAAGCATTGTTGTGTGCCATTTCTATTATCCAACCAGATTGGATAAACGAAGCAAGGGAGGAATGGAAGAATGATGAAGAAGTGTGGGCACTTATTCAAAAGTTACAACAAGATTCCAGTACATCTGATACATTTTAGCTGGCAAAATGATTCGTTATGCTACAAATATCGCTTATACCTCTGTAAGAATTCCCAACTCAAACAAAAGATTCTTATGGAATTGCACACTTCTCCCTTAGGAGGGCACTCAGGATTTTTAAAAACTTACCACAGGGTTAAGAAGGAATTCTTTTGGGATGGCCTTAAATCAGATATTCAAAAGTTTGTGGCAGAATGTTTGATTTTCCAACAAAATAAAGTTGAAACAATTAAGACCCTGGGTCTATTACAACCTTTATCCATTCCAAGCCAACGTTGGGAGGAGGTTTCAATGGATTTTATCACAGGTTTACCCAAGTCTGAGGGAAAGAGTGCCATCATGGTGGTAGTTGACAAACTTACCAAGTATGCACACTTTTGTGCATTATCACATCCATTTAAAGCCAGTACAGTTTCTACTGCATTTATGGAAACAATTCAAAAGCTACATGGAAACCCAAAGATTATTGTAAGTGACAGAGATCCCATTTTCACTAGAAATTTTTTAACAGAATTATTTTCTTGTCTCGATACTCAGTTAGCTCATAGCTCATCTTATCATCCTCAATCTGATGGGCAAACTGAGATAGTAAACAAATGTTTGGAAGGATATCTTCGTTCCTTTGTATCTAATAAACAGACACAATGGGTCAAATGGTTGCCTCTGGCTGAATGGTGGTATAACATTTCCTTCCATTCAGCAACAAAAATGACCCCATTTATGGCACTTTATGGATATCAGCCACCATCCATCACATCATATTTAAGAGAAAATTCTAAGGTTCAAGTAGTGGAACATCACATCGAGCATCAACAACAAGTCCTCCAACTCTTAAAGGATAACCTCGTGTTGACGCAGAATAGAATTAAACAACAGGGAGATCAACATCGCAGCGAATGGAGTTTTGATGTAGGTGATTGTGTATTCCTACGGCTACAACCTTATAAACAAATGTCCCTCAAGCAAGCTAATAAGGATAATAAAATATCACCAAAGTATTACGGTCTGTACAAGGTGTTGCAAAAGATTGGTACTATGGCATACAAATTGGAGCTTCCTCCAACTTCTCGAGTGCACCCAGTTTTCCATGTTTCATGTTTAAAGAAGGTTATAGGCAACAAGCTCCCAGTTCAAACAATATTGCCAGAACTTGACGAGGAAGGAAAAATTATATTGGAACTGCAAGCGGTCACAGAAACAAGAACTCGACAACTACGAAATCGATCAATTTCGTAGTATATCATCAAGTGGAAGAAATTTTCCGCTGAAGATTCCACATGGGAGGATGAGAATTTTATACAGAAGCATCTGGAACTACTCAAGCATTGAGGACAACACTTTTTTGAAGGAGAGGGGCATGTTAGGTCCCTATAATACTAGTGATTACCCCATTACTATTGTAGTCATATCCCTTATTAATATTGGTGTGCCCCTATTGTCCCCATATTGTTATTAATGTGCCCCATAGAATCCCTCTATTTTTATTTTTGTGCCTTTATATTATTATTGTTAGGTCAACTGGGTTGTATTGTGACTCCTTAGACTCCTATATATAGAAAGGAGCTTTTTTCATTTGAATCATCAAAGAATCATTCATTTGTGTAATGTAAAGGAGGTTGCCCCCTTGAAGAGGCTGAATTCTAAGGCAATGATCTATCTTTTCTATCTTTTTGTGAGCTGTTTTCATAACAAAGTACATGGGTCAGTGCAAGATGAGCTACTATAGTTTAGAAGGGAGGCTCCAAAATGAAGCAAAGGAAAATGTTTGGAGGGTGGTTGTAGCCACTACAACACATTTCTATGGGTTTTGTCAGTTTTGACTGTGGTTTTAGCCTTCCCTTACCATTTCTGGATCTCCATGGTGTAAGGGGATTTTTTCTTGGTTGAGATTTGGATTGTTGAAAGTTTTTGGATCCGGGTGAGCTGGTCTCAGGAAAATCCCAAGGCTTTGGGGCAAAGATGGTTTTCTCTAGGAAGCCCTCAACAAGTGGATGGAGACAAGAAAATTTCTCAAGGGATGGTGAAGGAATTCTGAGGCATCCAAACTCGGTTTGGTTTTGTGATATCAGCTTCAGTTTAGGTGAGATCATGGTATGGTGAGGGTGGAGGTGGTTTAACCTTTGGATTCCCTTGGTTGTTTATGGATTGGTTTATCCCATGAGATCCCACATTCATGATTTAAATATGGCACGGGAGTGATTAGCTGAAACAAAGATTTGGTTCAGCCCAATCTATTGTCGAGTGATACGTGGAAGTCCCTGACTTGCTTGGCTTTTCCATATGGTTAATAAGAGCTAAGTTCCTCTTTTCTTTGATGAGTAATTATACTTGTTATTATTTGGCTTTAATGGTTTTTTTATAATTGTTATCTACTTGGTTATATGTTGGTTATAAGCATGGTTATATGACAGATCTAAGTATGGATCTTATCACATTTTAATTAATGAATATTTGGTTAATGAATGCATGACCTAATTGGCGTTATGAAAGATATTGTGAGAAGGCACAGGTCCTTCTTGTTAAACCTCAAATAAGTTTCAAATCACTATGTTCAAATATGCATTCATGACCTGTAGGTTGCATGTTTACCATGTGTTTGACGGAATGCCTATCCTAGTTGGGAGGGGTCAAGTCCTTGTTCATTATTTGGTTTAGAATATTTGTTTCTATGTTATTTATCATTTCTGGAAGTTTCACTAAGTTTTGAGCAAAGGCTTGAGTCCTAGCCCTAAAAAAGTGGCTCAAAATTTTGGGTCACTAGCACAAAACTAATTGGAAAACTCCACAGTCACTGGGAATCAGGCTTATGGGAGAAATTGGAGGCTTACAGTCACTTGGAGGTCTTGTCAAGGGAGCGACTGAGGCTTTAGGTCAGTGAAAAGTAGAGTTAGCTCAGGGGTTGGACACCTGGAGGGGTTGGGTAGCTCTTGGAGGTCCTGTAACACCTAAGGGAAGTCAATAAGGTCTTATGTTGTTGACTCCATTTCCTTAAGGTCATATAGGATGTTGAGTGTTATCATAGTGACCCTCAACTCAAGTTTACCTCGGGTAAACTGGTGAAAGTGGGTAAATGTGGGAGGAGGTGGCTACAAATGTTCCTTCTTAGAAACAATTGAACATTTAAGATAAGGTGTCACATAATTCACTCATGGCAGGGTAGAGTCCACCAAAATACTAGGAACACAAAATGGGGTTGTTTAGTCTAGATTCAAATTAGGATGGTGATTAATTGGTGGCAGCTAATCAACGATGAAAATGCTTCCATTATGAGGAAAATGCATTACCCAAAAGACTGCAGACACCAAAGAATTCATAAAATATACATAATCCCACCCAAGAATCATATTGAAGTATAATGGGTCATTCACTAATATAAATTTGACTAATATAGCCTTCCCACATAAATTGATATACAAATGAGGAAGAATCCCCAAAGATTCACTAGGTCTTCTATCAAAATCAACAGTTGATTTGTAGTTGAAAAAAGCTTAGGAGAACACATAGCTTACCAATATAAGGAGGATAAATTCTTATAGAGACTCCTTTATCTACTATAAATCAAAAAAAAAGTGGAATTAACTCCAACCCTTATTTGGAAGGGTTTAAAATAAGGAAGGTGTGGCTCAACAAGGTCATTACAATCAAAGGAAACATTCCTAGAACTTAGAGAGAGCATGCTTGAGGCAAGTGGTATGACCCCTTGTTCAAAGGGAGATGAACTAGTAGTGAAGAAAACATGGTTGATAAACACATGACTCCCTCGGAGAGGAGTGGGATCAGCCAGAGATTGCATTAGCTTAACCACTTCATCGCTTGGTGGCTGACTAGGTTATTGAGAAGCCATAGGTGTTTCAGGTGTAAAGGATTCATTAAACATAAACCACACTCGTTTTAAATCTAAAATAAGAGGACATAGATAAGTAAGGTGATCTCCCTTGAAAAATTTACAAGGTAAATTAGGCTTGTGTCTTACCCACCTAGAGTTATTAGTACGATAAATGCACCTAGCATGATTTATAACGGCTGGTTTTTCATTCCTAGTATGACTTGTGGAGGCCAGTGACTCATCTTCAGTATGACTTGCAGTGACTAATGATATGTATCCAACATGAATTGCATAGGTTGGTGACTTATCTCCAACATGTCTCATAGTGGCAGGTGACTCAACACTAGCATGAGTTGTAGTGACTAGTGACTTTTCCTTCTCTCTTCACTTCTTCCTATTCTTCCTCTTGTGTTCCTTTTAGACATCTAATTACTATGATCTATACATTCACCATAAGAAATAGAAGGAGGAGGAACATATTTCATTGGAAAATAAGTTTTAAGATCATTTGGAACATTTAGAATATACATCAACCAAACTGATAATCCCATAGCCAACCTAGGAATATTCAATTTGGCCATCAAAGTGACACCAATATTTCTGAAGGAAGGAAAATTACAAGAGTCCCATTGGGGAGGGGTCTCTTTGTTTGAATTCATAATGAAATTTCGCGGAATATAAGTAGTACTAGGTGTAAGGAGAGTGTTGGTGGGGCAAGGCATCTCCGATTTTCCCCAGGGACATGAATTCCCTAAGCACTAAAAAAATCACTAGAGGAAGTACCAAAACCAAGGTTTAAATTCCAACCATATGGGTAACTAGTATTTGGTATCACTGGTCTACCCACATGAATGTTGAAAGAAAGTGGGAACTCACTTTTCGCAACAAAACTAAGGCTTTTCCCCCTTTCCAATACCAATTTATATGTGGACACTTACAATGACACAATGGGCACACTAACACTAGGTATAATCATAGAAGGAAATGAAGTGAATAGTGGCTTTCCCAAGGTGGGGTGATTGGATGGATTCAACACAAAGGTAGGAGTACCAAAGGAACTAAATGGAGGTGAGGATGTGGTCATTGTGACTCCTCCTATCATAGTTAGGTATGTAGATGTAGGCCCTCCCTAATTAAATGGCTCGTTAATTCTTGGCATCATATAAGGATTGCTAAAGTGAGAAAAATAATCACCAAATGATTTATTCACCTAAATGAGTAAATGGTCAATATAGCCAGTAAAAAGATAAATAAGCCATAGTAAATGTGTGTTTTATCAAATGAAAACAAATATCCTATGCCCAACTAAACACTAACAACCATATGGATTGCTCTAAAAAGAACATAAGATAACATCAAGAAAACCAAGGATATAAAGGTAACTTCTAAAAGTTAATTCACTTGACTTGATGAAATCCCCAAGGACCTTGAACTAATTAAGGGATAAGAATCAGTTACCCCAACCTCACAATACCAACCTTAATTATCACAAGTGACCTCGATGGAGTTGAGTGTCACCCCTAGGAGCATTGATATGGTGATTGACATCTGCCTCAACTACTGTGGGGACTCCCCACCCATAGACACATAGGTAAGAACCCTAGATATAGGCCACTAAGTTCACCACTTCATCATTAAATGATCTATGAAACACATGGGATCTGAACCATACACGTAAGCAACGAAACTAAGCCTAAAACCTCTTGGGAAGTTGTTCACAGTGAGTTATACGCCTTCCAAAGAGAATATTAGACACACATAGTCTACCAAGAACTAGAAACTAATGGATTCAGGATGACACTCCATGAGTCCCAATGCAACCTCATGATTGACTCTTGTGTTATAGGATCTTTAGTCATAATATCATTTTTGTTTTGTGGCCTTTGAAAGTTACCTCTCTAATCCTATTCCAATGGTTTATATTCCTTATGTGTATTGGTTTGTTATGAAAAAGGTCTAACAAATTCTAATTAATGTTAATTTTAGTGGATTTTATTTTTTCAAAGTTATGGAACATACCAAGTTATGTTATGACTATTTTTAAATCCAAAGAAAAATCAAAATATGGCAATGTAAAAAATGAAACCTTTCCACTTTGATGTAACAAAGGGAATAAGAGGCTTATTTTTCTCAAAATATAACAATAAAGAAACCTTTCAATTAAAATAAATCATCAATCCTTTCAAAATACAAATTCTAATTCCAAAATGCACAACCAACAATCAAATGAAACTATTAAAAGATACCTAAAATTCTCAAAAAAGGATGATCATAAAATGTAGTTTTTCATTTTCTTTTTTATTGCATGGAAATACTAATGAAAATTTACATAAAAACCCAATTTCTAAAGGGTATCTTCCAAGGAATAAGGTTCATAAGAAAAAATAAATTGTGAAAAAATATTTTTATTTTCACCCTATAGGGTTTTGTTTGTGCGCCCTACAAAGGAGGTTGAGGATGACTAGGGGTAGCAGGAGCAACCATGTAAGTGTGGTCGCACCTGTAATCCATATGAGGACACAACTAGTTGCTCTTTTTACTTGTCCAATTTGGCGATGGTCGCGATTGTCAAATGGGATAAGCTATGACCATGGGGTAAATCATAGAAATTTGAAAAACACTCAAAATCAAAGAGAACAAAAAATTCCAAAAGTAATCATACACTAAGATCAATCTCAAGGAAAAATCCTGTATAATAAATTGGACTATTTAAAATCAATAAGAAAACACAAGATCATTCTTACAACAACATCATAAAAAAAATTAAAAATGTAGCTTATAAAAACATAAACGATGCCATGTGTTTCCAAATAAAAATTTCAAAAAGAAGAGAGGTAAAAAACTTTCAAAAGAGGTCACAATATATCGAACCCAAAAGGGGATTACCTAGTAAAAAGCAAAAATTCAAATAGCAAAACCTAGGAGACAAGAAATTCAATGGCCACCCACAAGGGTGGTCGTGCCTAGGAAGTGTGCCACATATCGAGCTCTAAGAGGTGGTCGCAACTGCAGCCAAATACAATTTATGACTGATCATGTTGGTGGAATAACTCAGCCTACAATTGTACAACGAAATAGGAAGAATTAAAGCTTTTAGATGTGAAACCAACAACCAATAAAATTAGTCAAGCAAGTCAGAGACTCACAGCTAGACCATGTTTAAGGAAATTAGCGCCTAGAGAAAGAGAACTAGTTCTTTCCCTAGTGAAGTATCCAATCCTACTATGGAGAAAATCCCACTTGTAGACAAGAGATTCCTCCCTCAATTTTTCTCATAACTTGAGGTAGACTATGGGAATAATGCTATGCAGAAATAAACCTACTTGAAGCAAACTATCTACTAAGACATATACGGAAAAATAAAGGAAATCAAAGGTGAACCTTTTTCACAACGATCACCCTTAGGTATCTTTGGTGAGCATAGCTCTAGATATCCAATGCTCCAACTCCCACAACTTGTTTTCTACACATAAAGAGAGAACATACGCTTTGCAAATATTTGCACAAAATAGGTTGCTAGCAAAAAGATAATTCTAGCTTTCTTAAGAAATCCACATAAACATAGGCATGCATATAAAACCAACTCAAACACGAGTATAATATTATAATTCAGGAAATTGAACAACAATTAAAGAAGGTGAAAGTTGCATAGATCCATTATATTAATGACAAGTATCAATACAATACACCAATGATGTCACCTCAATTCAAGAAGCAATATTATCCAATTCTTTACTTTGGTCTTTCCTTGAGCTTATCTCTAAATTTTACTAGCATAAGCTTACTCTAATTCTTCCTTTCATTTCCCTTGGAATGAATTTCATTATATATATGGAGAAGAGGTAGTTTATGGATTAATGAATGTGCTTGAATGCTTTAGTGAATTGGGTGAAGTTGGAGTCATTAGGATAGTTTACTAATTGTGTACAAGGCATGAATCAAACCCCAAGTTGATTCTAACCGAGATTGTAAACTTTGGAGGTTGAGAGGGTGGTCGTGGTCTAGCATTCATGAAATCTATGATCATCATGTGTTACAAGTAGTGCAGCATGTGACTTTTTAGATTCTACTATTTTGGATGGTCGCAACTATGCTCAAAAACATGTTGCAAAGGGGAAATAATGTAGTGTCTCAATGTTGAATGTAAGTGGATCCTTCAATGCACATATGAGTGAAATTTAAGGAAATAACAGTAGCCTATCCTTATTCAATCGTTACCCTACTCGGTCTCCCACTCTAGTTGAACTCTCTATCCTATGTTGATCATGCATGGCCTTGTATTTTTCCTGTGACTTCTTCAATTCCTCGTGTACTTGTAAATGGATCTACCTAATCTTCCCAATAAATTTTTCTGCTCTAAAATCATCTTTGATAAGATCCTTCCTCATTCCTCCTTATTATCCATATACACCATTTAAATGTGAAGAGGGGAATATCCAAAACAAGTCTCAAATGGTAACTTACTAGTTGAAGTGTGGACTACTTTATTGCAGGAGTTTTGTATGCAGATTGGATTTTCATCCTACATCTTCAAATTCTTCTAATTGTAAACCCTCAAAAATTCTACCAAAGTCTTATTGACTAATTTAGTTTTTTATTTTTCTATGGATGGAATGTTGTATACCTCTTCAATTTTATTTCCATCTTCTACCACAATGTAGTCCACAATGCACTAAAAACTTTTGTGTCTATATCTAAAATGATGCTCTTTGGTATCCCAAACTGCACCCAAACCTATTCAAAGAACAATTTTCTTGTCTCTTGCCCCTGATAGTATCTTATAATGCATGAGAACACACATCTTGTTGAACTTTTCAACTACCACAAATAGGTAGCCATGTCCATTGCTAATAGTTGGTAAACCTCTCACCAAATCCATGGAATATCCCAAGGAAAAGTGGGTACAAGTAAGGGATGATATAGGCCTTGTTCATGTTACTATGTTTGTTGGTACAACAAAGTATATATCATCTAAAGGAAATAGTTACATCTTCTTACATCCTAGACCAATACACATACCTCTATAAATTGGAAATTGTCTTCCTAACACCAAAATTCCTTGCAACCTTGGTGGTGTGAGATCCTTTAATCAACTGCACTCACTCACTTGTAAGAACACACAGCTTGTATGGTCTGTAGAGTAACCCATTCTGTATAGGATAGTCAATTGTATTGTCATGATCCTCCACGTGATTCTAGCCTTGTGGCTATTAATACACCTCCCTGAAGTCCTCATCCTCTATTTATTCCTCTCTGTATGGATCATGGGTGAAAGGCTCCATGTGTATCAAAGCTTCCAAAGATCTTATTTTTTATGCAATTGGTATTTAAGGCATGTCAACCAAATTTTTTTTCATGCCCTTCTTGTACTTGATCACTAAATCAAACTATTGTAAGAACTCATCCACTTGTAATGCTTGGTTTGTTTTGTTGTAACTTAGTATGGTCCTGCAAGTATTATCGTGGTTGTTGGTTTATGTGGACGATAGTATCTTTACCCCTTAGATAGTGTTTCCACTTTTTGACAACTTGTACTAGGGAATAGAGCTCCTTGTCATAGGTGGGATAGTTGAGAACCACCCCATGAAATAATTCAAAATTTTAGCATACAAACCTTCCACCCTGCATCAAAATTTCTCCCATGGCATACTCACTTGCATCGATCTCCACTCTAAAGGGTTATTGAAAGTTTGGTAATATGAAAATAGTACTTGACTTATTTTCCTTTTCAGCTCTTCAAAGTCCTTAATTTTGAATCTAATTTGGTGAAGTATTTTTCTTATTGCAACTAGTCCAACAGGTCATTAATCTTAAGCAAAGCATATTTTTTCTAGAGTTTAATCTTCTTTAATGTTGTGTAATCAATGCATATTTTCCATGTCCCATCCTTATTTGACACAATTATTATGGGTGACCCACATGGTGAAGTACTTGCTCAAATAACACCCTACTCTAGTAGTTGCTACAAATGGTTATTCACCTCATTTGCTTCTAGAGCATACTCCATGTACAACCCAATGTTTGGCAATGGAGAGTACAAAAATAATTGGATCTCATGCTCCAATTTCCTCTTGGGTGGTATCCATTTAGGCTCCTAGAACACTTACATGTATTCCTATATAAACTTGTTGGGTATGTGTTATACTCTTTACATGACTAATGTCAGGTGTTGTTATGTTGCGTCGAGTGCAGCAAGGGGGTCGCAGTAGGGGTGGAAACCCCCTAGCTTGTGGGTTTGTAGGGGGTTGGTAGCCCCCCTGCACAGGATTCAGGGTAGCGCCCTACAAAAAAAAATGGACAGACCCAAGGATAACGGAAAACTTTCCCATGGTTTTGCACATGGTTTTGTGCATGGTTTTATGCATGATCGTTTTTCCCATGGTATTTTGTCGATTTTGTCAAGGGAATTACGGTTATGTTGTAATCGAGGGTTAATGGATTCGGGGTTTATGAATGCTTCAACATGTATATAATATTCTATAACATTGAAAGGAATAAAATGAAAAATCAATCTAGTCTTCCCGATTTTTGGTTCCAAGAGAAAAATCTCTATGTATATTTTATGTTCTCACCATTGTATATTTTCTATGTTTTTTTAAGGATTTGTTTGCAAGTAATTTTTGTATAGGGTTATAACCTTCAAATTATTCTAGTTGTTGTCTTTTTTCCTTAGTACACCCCAATAGGTATGATTTTTTTCTCATTAACTATTCTACAAACTGATTTTTCCTTAAGAATAATAAAACATACTTCTTGTTAGAACTATTCAAGTTCTTACCTTGGTTGGCACTTACTAGTGAAATTTTAGACTTTCCCTTGTGTGTGTTCATGAAAAAGGATTTTTTGTCCTTAATGAGGCAATATTGTTTGGATCTCTGCATGAAGATTGCATCTGGCATGTACATAGAAGGACTCCCAAACAAAACTCCACATATATCAAATGGAACTACATCTAATTATACTTCATGAATAAAATAAGCACTAATAGCAAATTTAATTTTACGTTGCTTAGTTACCTTTATATTTGCCTCCTTGTTGACCCACCTTAATGGATATGGACTAGGATGGTCACAAACCTACAGCCCAAGTTTTTGACCATATGTGTCACTATGAGATTTTTCATGTGAACCAATGTCAAACAAAGCATCAATCTTTGACTTTTTGACTTGTATATTTATATGGAAGAGTTTGTTCATCTCCTTCTCTTCATGTTGATGAAGGTTACTCAAATTCACATCCTTATACATTGAGATACAGAGAATCTTGTCATCCATGTTAGGGATGTTTTCCACTTTATTTCTTGCATCTACAATGATAAGATTATGTTTCTTAGTGTCCTTCTTCAGTTTCTTTGAGTTTAGCTCTAGATGTGTTTTCTAACACTTCTTCTGTTATGAATAAAATATTAATAAAATAATAATTACATAAATAATATTAAAATAATAATTAATTAAGTAATTATTAAAAACATTATTAGTTATGAAGGGATAAATAGTGAAAAGACATGACTATTTATCCTTTGTGGCTAGTCAATGCCTATATAGGCAAACCACCACGAAGGTATTGTACACCATTCATATTCTATTCAATAATACAATTACTATTACACCTACATAATTCTACACACAATTACCTTCTTAAGTGTTGGTTTTCTCCTTACAGTGGTATCAGAGCTTTTGGTCCTCTCGAGAATGTCTTCCTCCCCGCCCAGTTCACTTATGTCCACACCATGTCCCACCGGTTTACCCGTCCATTGTATTTCTCTCATCTTTCATATTGCAATCGTTGTCGTATTTCTCTCACCTCTCTGTTGTGATCACTTTTCCATGCATTCCATTATTTTGTCCATGTCATAAACCATATTCTTCCTATGATGCATTGTCTTCCCAACAATATTGACCTATTTTTTACCACCTCCGCATTCTTGTTGTTGGGAATCACGATTGTCTTTAGACCAAAACCTGCAAGTGTTAGTCAACAATCGCATTGCCAAAGATAAGGATCCATGAGAGGTGGTTATTCCATCTCGTGAAACACACGGGAAGGATTTCTTTATCCAATGTCCAAAGGTAGTTTCCTTTTCCTCGGTTCGATGCGTACTCGTGCGCCCACTACATTCATTTCCTCTGCCGCCCAAATCTCTATGTCACGCTCAGTCATATCATATCATGTAATCCTACCCCCGACCATTGTCGTCCGCCTACCCTTTGTCATCCATTGTCTAACCATGTGTGCCTCACTTCAATGACAAACGTCACTTCTTCTTGTGAATGGCACGCAACCGCAGTCAACCCTCCCCAACACTTCCCATCAATTAGTGGTGGTCATCATAAGTGATATCATATAGTTATAATCATATAATATAATGATATAATTAATTGTTATATTATAATTGCAATGTCACGCTCAGTCATATCGTATCATGTAATCCTACCGGTGACCATTATCGTCTACCTACCCTCTGTCACCCACTGTCTAACCATTTTTTCCCCACTTCAATAACAAACACCACTTCTTCTTGTGAACGACATGCGACCACAGTCAACCCTCCCCAATGCTTCCCGTCAATTAGTGGTGGTCATCATAAGTGATATTCTATAGTTAGAATCATATAATATAATGATATAATTAATTGTTATATTACAGTTGCAATCAATATATATATATATCTATATATATATATATATATATATATATATATATATATATATATATACATACATATATATATATATATATATATTAAAATAAAAATAAAATAAGGAAGCGCAAGTGATGGGACCTAGGGTGAGATAGTGGAAGGTGCTAGAGGGAGCGAACGGAATGGCGGTTTCACGCTGGAGTTTTCCCAGCTATTCTCCCATGCAGATTCGGTTCAGGTCAGTAGATTTCGGTGTGCCCAAGCTCTCTGGAGTTTTTGAAATAGAGAATAGCATCAACGCCATTCGGCTTTCCAGAGATGGGGTTTCTGTGGAAGAGCATTTCATTCTCAGATCAGAGGTATGCTCCCCCATCCACCGCGCGGATCAGCCCGATGACAATCAGGAATTCCTCGATGTCCATAGATCCGCAACCCATAGGCGCAAAGATCAGGGAGATGTCATCCGACAAGAAAGGGTTGCACGAGCATGGATATGGGCCAGGTGGACTAATGAGGCTCGGGGCACCTTTGGTCTGGCGAGGGCTCATACCACCAAATGGTTAGTGAGAATGGGCATTGCGGTGGATCTAGTCCAACCCGTCATGTGATTAGAGGTCAAGGCACTCTTGAAAATAGTTGGTTGCCTAGACATGGCAGATGGATCCCAGGAAAGCGCCCTCTGCAAGACCGATCTGGAGAAACCATGTGGAAAACTGACTCAATATCTTGGTGGGGCTCTTGGGCTCACAGGGAAAAATCCTACCCAATAGATCGAGGCATAAAGGAGGGGTTTCCACCCAATAGGGAGACAGAGCAGCAAAAACTATACATCAGAGTGATAAAGGGCAGAAATTACAGCATACAGTTTAGAAAGGAGACGAGCTTTCATGATTTAAAGAAGGAAAACCACCCAAAACTCTTCGACCCAAGCCCTCAGATCTTTGAGGAAACCGTATGGCCTGAAGGTAGACTGAATGCTGAATCTAGACCTATACAAGGCAGTATTTATGCTGCTGTAGACAAGGAAAAGATAAGGAACACACACAATGTGATCACTCCATAGCAGCTGCAAGGTAATTATCATAAACTGGAGCGATCAAATCCTATAGATACAATGGCCCAAATAGCAGATGGATCCTGGCAAAAAACATCATCACCCACCAAGGACTCTTGATAGGAACTGATACAAATATTTATCAGAACCCTGTCAGGAAAATCGATGTGCAAGAGGACCTAGACGGGGAAACTGATAGAAGAAATAAAGTATGAAATACAAGCACACACAAGCATATCAGCAAACAGGCAGAGTTTGATATATGCAGGCCAAATCTTACAAGACCAATGTACGGCACAGGACTATCGAATTGTACCAGACTCGACCATCATCCTAAACACGAGGCTGAGAGGTGGAAGCTTTGGATCTAGCTCAAAGGGCACAGGTTCTTTCAAGGATGCCATCAAAGGGAAGGGGGAAGACACCAACAAGCCAGCACCAACACAAGATCTACCTAGACCCTATGTTGTGGAGCAAAGATCGCAGACTCTAGTACTGAAAATCGCTCTACCTGAGGTAAACAACTTTTATACTGATTTCTATACAAAGGCTATCATATGCAGATTTAATGGCTTTGTGCCCAAAATAGATGCATTACAACAATGGATCTTCTCCACATGGACAACAAATTGTGATATCCATTTATGCTCCAAAGGTTTTTTTATTGTCAAATTCGACACGGTCCAGGAAAAAGAATATGTCCTCCATGAGGGGCCATGGTTCTGGGGCAATGCAGGACTCTTCATGACCCCCTGGTTCCCGAGTTTTGACCCCACTACTGTGGTGGTTTCAAAAATTACGGTATGGGTCAAGCTACACAACCTCCCGATACACTTCTGGCTACCAAAAGTTTTCGAAGCAATGGGGAATGCGATAGGTAAATACCTCAAGCAAGATGTGGAAAGAATTGCAAGATGCATACATACTTTTTCCAGAATCTATGTGGAGGTAGATCTTAGTCAAGGGATACCTGATAGCATAATTCTGATCCATAACAACACACAGTTGAAACAACCACTAGATTATGAAAACACGGCCTTCAGGTGTCGAGGTTGCCAACAAACAGGTCACCTTCTTAGAAACTACCCACAAGCCAAAAAGGAAACAAGAAGAAACAAGAAACAAGCACAAAAGCCAAGAGGCTGGCAACGCATAGTGAACCCAGAAGAAGAAGCAGAGGACGAGGAGGCAACTATCCCTCCACCATATCTTGATGATGTTCCTATTGAGGAAGAAGCCACGACAACCATCCCCATAGCAAATAATCATACACACAATCCTCGCCCTATGGAGGACTCTTCTCTCGTACTTTTTTCGTCCTCACAGATTCAAGGGGAGTGGCGAAAGGTTGAGAAGAGAAAAGGGAGAAAAACATAATTTCCTCCCCATATGTACATTATCTCTTCCCGTTCTTCTTACTGGTTTTTTTCTGATTATGACAACAGTCTTTTGTGCTGCTATTTGCACATGCGCTTTGGCATCTACAAAATGTAATTTTATTATTAATAATAAAATTACGATTTTTCCTAGGAGAAAATAAAATAAAATAATAAATAAAAATTGGTTCTGCCAAGAAAAAAGGAAAAAAATGGGGAATAATGATGACACAAAAAATATCAAGAAGAACTCTATCAAATACGATGTTGGCTCGACAATGTTGAAAACAAGCAGGAAGAGTTAGGAGAAGTTCAAAATAGGGTAATTGTAACTCAAGAGAAAATGGAAAGCAATATTAAAAAAATTAACATTGAGAGAATGTTGCTAGGAATTAAAAACCAGCTAACGGGAGGATTCAATCTAGTTTTTAATCCTTTATTTTTTCAAGAACCAACACAAAGTCCCAAAACTCCAGAAGGGGAAGATTTTCCAAATCATGAAATTCCGCAAATGTCACAAATACACTTCCAAGGAAGTCATTACTATACAAAATTTCCAGAAAAAGACTACCAACGAATTAAAAGAGAATTACCTAAGTATGATGGTAAATATAATAGAGGCACTATTGTGTGGGTTAATAAAATGGAGGTCATTTTTTAGTCAATCCCACCAATAGGTGAGCGAGAGAAGATCATGACCGCATTCAACAACTTGGAAGTTGAAGCATATGATTGGTTCTTATGGTGGTCCAACAAATGTGAAGCTTGTTCATTCCTTTGGAAAAAAATTGTGGATGCCCTACTAAAAAAAATTCATGATGAAGAAGAAGATGATATTTACGAAAAAATCATTCATCTCAAGCAAAAAGGGTTTGTAAGTGAATACAGCCACGAATGGGAAGTATTAGCTATAAGACAAAGAGGATTTACAGATGAAGAACTGCTAAAAATGTACAAATGTGGACTTAAGGAGTATATCCATGCAAAATTAAAATTATACAACCCCAAAACTATTGAATAAGAAAGACATGCAGCAATAATTATTGAGCAAAAACATAAGTTCAAAATTCATCATTCAAGGAAAATGAAGACCAACAACAATACTCAGGGAAAAAGGAAACAAACAAATGTAGGTATTGTGGGGGAAAATGGACTTCATGACACAAACACCTTAACAATAAGTCATATACTTCTAAAGTTGGGAAGGAATCAAACACTTCAAGTAATGAGTCAAAAAAATATAAAAAGGAAAAATAATTAATGCTTCTATTAATAAAAATCAAGGGTTTGACTTTGATCCTCAGGTCAAAATTAGCTGTTGCAATATAGCCGTTGGAGTCTCTGCACACTCTATTTAATCAAGCTTAGCCTGATCATTTCTTCAACTTGTCCTGACGATGAACCACACTGGTTGGTTCGAAACGCGTCGACAAAAGATTGATTATGTGATTTTGCCGAAGATATCCAGACAAGGAAAAATAATTCTCGCAAATGTGGAGAAAATTCTACACCAAGACATAAATGTGAAGACACGTCCTTACGCTACTATAAAATAGTAGATGGGAAGAAAGTTGAATTACAAGAATGTGATGAAGAAACCATTGTCACACACAGTGAGGATTCAGATTCTGAGGAAACATCATTAACTGCAATCTCATGTGTCCAACAAAATCAGGGTGAAGAAAGAAATTCTTTAAAAAGTCAAAAACAAGTCACTGCAAAATACATTCCACCACATCTTCGGAAGCAGGGAAACTAGGCTTCAAGGCAAAATAACATTAAGCTTACTACCCTACCAACAAAAATGACAAGGATATTATGCCCTAAAATTCTTAAGCTTAAAGGGCTCATAAGAGGTAGAAATGTCAATATACTTGTAAATTCTGGTAGTACTCACAATTGTATAAAAGTTGATATTGTTAAACAACTTGATCTTTGTATATGCCCAATTAAGGAGCTAACCATGTCTGTTGCTACAGGGAAAAAGTTCAAAGAGATAGGATAATTCCTTAAGGTTTCAATCCATATACAAGAACTAGAGCTACAAATAGACCTATTTTCCCTACCACTCAAAGGAATGGATGTAGTTCTAGGTGCGGAATGGTTAATACAACTAGGAAGCTATACTGCAAACCTGTAAGAACAATTCATGGAGTTTAATTGGCAGGGACAACATTATAAATTATATGGTGTTAACACTTCCAGCTTCAAGGAAGATACAAATTATCATGAGGACTTCACCAGTCAACGTAAAAATGCCACTCCATAGTAGCCTCTTCAACTAGAGGAAACTCTTCTTGTTATGCTTTGAGGACAAAGCATCTCTAAAGGGAGTGGCAATGTTATGAATAAAATATTCATAAAATATTAATTACATAAATAATATTAAAATAATTATTAAAAACATTATTATTTATGAAGGGATAAATAGTCAAAAGACATGACTATTCATCCTTCATGGCCAATCAATGCCTATATAGGAAAATTGCCACAAATGTATTGTACACCATTATGATTCTATTCAATAATACAATTATTATTACACTTACATAATTATACACACAATTACCTTCTTAAGCATTGGTTTTCTCCTTACATCTTCCCCATGTGACCATCAATGTTGCATTGGTTGAGGTTGCAATGGTTGCTAGGATCTTTACACTAATTTGTAGTGGTTGTTTTCTTATTTTCTTTCCAATATTTCCACTTCTTCTTCCCCTCCTTGGAAGCCTCCAAGTGGTCCTTCTACTTTGAACCACTTGATTGCCTTTTCTTCTAGCCTATGTTTTCTTGGAACTGTGCCTACACATAAGCCTCGTCCATCGTTCTAGGTTTGAAGAACATCACTTTCTTCCACAGATGTTTATGTAGGCCCCCAAAATACTTAATGAGTACATCTAGGTTCTTGGTATATATACCCAACACTATTTCCATCTTCCTACATTATGTGGTGTACTCATGTACTCTTTTCCCTTTTCTCTACCTAAAGTAATGCCATTGGATCCACTAGTCGTATACATACCTAAGAGGGTATAATTGGGACATTATGAGAGTTATAAAATCCTTCCATTTAATTATTGGAGTATCTCCCTCTAGCCTAAGGGTTTCCATGTGACTTTCCCACCAATTGATGGCATAGCCCTCTAATTTCAAACAAGCAAATGAAATTTTATTTTCCTCATCCATGTGGTGAACACTAAAGTAAACCTCTACCTATTGCAACCAATGGTTTTAATTTCAAAGCATCAATCTCACCTTGATATGGTTTTATGTCTACCTTTAGCTCCACCATGAATAGGGACTATGAATGGATTACAACACTCAAACTTGGTTACTCTTTTTTGGCTTCTTTCTTGAATATTTCTCTAGCTCTTCCTAATCCCTTGATTTTCCTTCTAATTTGACCTCTAAGTTGGAACCACCATCTTCTTCAAACAACCTGAATTTACTAGTTAGGGCCTCCACAAGGAGGTTCAACTTATGGTTTAATGTTTGATTCTTGCCACACAAACTTCTCTTTTTCCAGATCTTGAGGGTTATCATAAATTGATTCATCAAACATGGCTAGGATTTTATGAATTTTTTCTTACATAAATTTGATCCCCTGTAACTTCCCACAGAATACCTAAATAAAACTGCTTTGAAACCAATATGATCTATAAACTACCATGGAAATTTCACTTGATAATTCATCACAACAAATCTATGAAAATAAAATGAAATTTATACTATAAAGGGTTAATTCTTTTTAGATTCCAAAATTATTAGTATTGTTTTATTATTTATGGATGTAATATATAATATGAGGAAATAAACAACAGTTAAGTGCAATCACTCGCAAACCATAATGAACACTAATATATTCTCTGGGAAGTGCTTACGAGAGAACACCTAGCTGGAAGGTGAGTTTCTTTGTTATCTTTTGTATGGAATGTAATTATGCAAGTACAAAGAAGAAGGCACTCTCTATGGAGTTTCTTGAGACTTGTGGTCTATGGACTACTAAAAGCAACAAATTCCCTCTATTGTGCTATCATTCTATAAACACTCAACTACTCTTCTCTACTATGGAACAAAATTTGAGAAGCTAGAATAGAACCTCTTTTCCTCCTAGGGGCTCTGTTATAACACATCCCAATATTCAACTAGGGGTTATATTTGACCCACAATCCTCAACATGCGTTACAAAAAATCGACTCTTCTAGATTCTTCTTCGCATTACCCACATGGATAACCCATTTTCCATGAGTAATAGGGACTAATATGGAATTATCTCGAATTATGGTGGTCAATCATGATAGGTCAACCTCTGGGACGCATAAGTTTTGCATTCAAACTCCAATTAAGATATCTCCTACATTGTTGGAAAGGAATTTGAGTGTAGAATAGTGTCACATGGTCTCATGCTTAAGTGGGAAATTTTTACCCCCAAAAATGTAATTTAAGGCCTCAGACTAACCCTAGAAAGACTTAGACCCCAATTCTCCAAACTCGATCTCACCGATAAAAATGCTCTTGTAAGTTGATTCCTTCAACTTTTCCACTCTAAAAGCATCGAGATAGATAAAAAAATTATATAGTGCTCAAATCCAGATCAATAGTTCAAAGCCCTATATCCCTACTTATAGCAATCTCTACACTTAAAATCCACATTCTAGTAATCAGTATATTGTGTTTATTTGATGTATTTGCATTCTAGCATATTTTGAGTGAGGAGACCTAATTTATTAATATGGAAATTATTGAACATTCATTAATAAATATTTTTAATATTATTGGATGTGTTTATACTTAGAGTGATGAAAGAGCTCGAAGCATTATTGATCCCCTGAAATATCTAGCCACTCAAAAATTCTAGTGGAAAACAAAATAATTTGACCCAAATGGGAACTTATTCAATGTAGCGATCAACATGTGCCATCGTTTCTTTAAAAGACATGAATTTCCCATAAAAATGGGCCCCTAACCTTGGATAATGTCATTATCCTTCTCATCCTTAAAGTCTAGAATACAAAATATTTTCACCAAACAATGTATTTTACCGTATCCTCTAGCAAGAACCCCTAATATTTGTTAATGTGGGTCTTTAGCTATTTCAGAGATGACAATATGTCATTAAACAGACATGTTAATATGCATATGCTATAATAAGCCTCATTGTAATCCACTACCTCTATATTGACCTTGAGAACATGATTTTCCTTTCTTGCATCTACATAAAAGGAAGGCTTGACCTCAAGTTTTCTTTTTCTTAGTTGTAGGATATGGCTCTGTTAGGACCCTTTTATACTTATATGAAGTACTTTATACCTATATGATAGGATTGATCTCTTTCTCTTCCCATTACTAAGCCAAGACAAACTAGAGGTACTAACACCACTGTTAAGCTTGTGTACAGCATAAATGGTGGAGTCTCACTCCAAATCATAATAAGAAATGTGTAGGGAGGGATTGAGCCACTTATAGGTTATAATTATGCCCTCCTTAGCAATGTTATATGTATGTATACAAACACGTATAGACCCAAGGGTTACCTTAATCAGTTGAAGTGTCTACTCAAGGCATGTTGTTAATGGGGAGGTCATTGGTCACATGTTCAAACTTGGTCAAGACCCTTAAGGTTGTCAGCAACTATTATGGGTGGCAGTTGAGCCACCCTCTATCTAAAGATTACCTCGATTAATTGAACCATCCACTCAAGGAATTTTGCCAATGGAGAGGCCATATGTCACAAGTTGAAACTCAATTAAATCCCTTAGGGCTATAGGACACTATTATGGGTAGTGGTTGAGCCACCCTCCATCTTAATATTTCAAAGAAGAGATAGGAAATATATATATATATATATATATATATAATAATTTACATGCAAAAAGTGCTTGATATTTTTTACATGAGAAAAAATCATGGGTTCTCTTATGTATGCTATGAAAACAACATTTTCCTTTTGCATCATAACTAATGTTTCTAAAAAAAACTTGTATTCTTTTCTAAAAACAAGTTTTCTTGTTATTATAACCACATTTTTTGGTTACAAATGGTAAGAAGTTCAATATCCTTTCCTTGGTTGGGTAGAAATGTCATCTTCTTCATTGACCATGCTTGTTATTGCGGAACCCTTAAAACAGTGACCATTAACATGCGAAAGAATAAAACCATTAAATCATTTAAATAAATTAATGATAATAATAATAAATTAATTTAAAAATAAAAAATAATACTAATAAATTTGAAAATAATAAAATGGAATGAGTAAAATAGTGATAGAAACCTTCACATTTATTTTTGTTCTCCTTCCTCTCTCACTCCCTTTTTCATGTTGTTTTCATGAGAAACCATATAAATGAGGACTAAAAACTTGAAACGTGGACTTTTTACTTACTTTTAATTTGAGTTGAAAGAAATTACCAAAAATCATAAGTTAAAACTAATAACAATAGCAATAAGTATTAAAAAATTAAAAATAATTTGAAAGTTTAAATAATTATGTGCGCAAATGTTTAATGCAGCATGAGAATTGGAGTTTTGTTGGTGCATTATAACATACCAAATTAATAATATGAGAACTAATGTGCACTAACCAAAGTAGAGCATCTATGCACCTTCACCAAAATGGAGCACTAATATACCCTGACAATAGTAAATCACTTATATAGCTTAATTTAAATAGAGCACTAACCTAACTTTACAAAATTAAGTCACCTATACACCTTGATTAAAGTGGAGCACTAATGTACCCTAACCAAAATAGAACATCTCGACACCGTAACCAAAGTGGAGAACCATTTTTTTCATACCAATGAGAAGCACCACCCATTTTAGACAAATCAAACCTATAAACAATATATATGGAAAACCCCTTCAAATATGCACTAGTGATCCACAAAATTACACCCCTTAAGAAATATTACTCATTTAATTTTCATAATTTATTATTCCTTTTAAAAAATCTAACATCACTTATAAAAAATATATGTATAAAAACTCTAAATCATAATAATATTATTACTTAAATAAGCAAAATCAAATTAAATAATAATAAGTAATAATTAAATAAAATAGTAATAAATTAACTTAACAAAAATTCTATTCTCCCTCTTCACTCTTCCCTCTCATCCTTAAATAAAGCCATTAAAATAGTCAAATAAATAAATAAAAATTTAATTATAAATAAATAAATAATTTTGTTCTATATGGTTTACGGTCTCCAGAGATTGATGACCACTACATCCATATAATAATTGTACTAGGCAGACCTACTCGAAAGGATCACTTCCCATTGGCTCAACCACAGAGCTTGACCCTAAGCGTGTAGAGAGAATAGAACCCATGACTCGTCAATAACATATGTTCTTTAGCAATAAGGACTCAACCAGCTAAGCTAACCCTCGAGACTAATAATAAATAAATAATATTATAGATAAACTAATTTTAATAATCAATCTTCCAATCTCAACTCTTATCCACAACCCTAGAAACCCTAGTTGTATTTTACCTTAGTTTTCACTATGGCCTACCTAGAGGGGGCTCCTCCCCCTCCGCGGGATGATGCGTCAGCCTTCCAAGCCCTGATTTCATCTCTTTCCAGAAAAGTTCTCTCTAAGGACAACCCTTCTAAATTTTTGAAAAGGGTGGAAGAAATTTCTTTTGTGGTGATGCCCTATGTTTTCTATTGTTCCACATTGGATTTCTTAGGCAGACCTTTGGTCGGAAAATTTACAGGGATGTGGTCATCACCAAAATCCATGGAGCATTGGTCTAAGAAAAATTGGATACCCAAGATTAAATGAATCTTGGATATCTATGCATTTGGAAATGGCTTCTTCGCCTTCCTCTTTGAGTTTAAGGAAGACAAAGAGGAAATGTTCATAAATGACCCATATTTATTTAGGAATAGGGGGATTTATTTGAACAAATGGACATTAGATTTTGACCTGGAATAAAATATTCTAAATGTTGTTATGGTTTGGGTGAAATTGCCTTGTCTCCCTCTTTCCTAATGGAGCGATAATTTCCTTAGAGCCATCGGTAATGGAGTCTGTAAATACATTGACAGATCTTAGCCTAAGGGAGGCCAGTTTGCATGCACCAAAATTTGTGCTGAAGTATATTTAAAGAAGGGATTACCTATAGAAATTTTTCTTACAATGGGAGGATGGAAGCATTGCCAAATTTGGATTATGAACAACTTCCCTTCAAGTGTCGAACATGCAATGAATACAGGAATTTCACTTGAGACTGTAAGAGTGCTCAAGAAAACAGAAGTAAGGTAGTTGTAGATCCCCAAGCAGAGCAATGGAAAACTCAAAATAAAGGAGGAAACAAGAGGAATGTGGCTACTCACAACAATTCTCAACAGGGTAATAACATCCCCTCCTCTTTTGTGAATCCTTTTAGGGTTTTACAATCATTGGAAGCAACTCAGCTGGAAGAGCTTGCATAAGATGCTCATCATTTGCCTCCATTGGGAGAAAAGGAAATTGAATCTCCAGAGGAAGGGAAAATTCATGAATCCTTGAAGGATACTTCCCCTGGAGAAATTTTGTCCTCATCATTAGCTCAGTCGGAATCTCCTCTTAAAGAATCAGGTGTTTCCTAGGGAGGACCTGGTAAAATTATAACAAGAAATATGACTTCAACAACTGGTGGGTCTGATGAAGGAAGTAGCCAAGACACTGAGACCACCACCAAGAAAAAGGGAGAGGAATTCTAAAAAGGATATTATGGAAAATGAAGTAGATTATAACAACAAAAGGTTGGAGAACCAACCGTAAATCTCATAAATGATAAAGTCCTTAGGAAACAAGGGTACATCAAGAACAATATAAGGAGGTTCTAAATCTCAGTCGCCTCCAAAGAAATGAGGAAGGTTATTTCATGGAATATAAGGGGTTTGGGAGGACCATTTAAATCCCTCTTGATTAAGTATTTTATCAAATTAGATAAGCTTTCTATTCCTTTTCTCCAAGAGACTTAGTTAGAAGAATAAGAATTAATGAATGCAACAAAAATATTTTGGAATAACAGTGATGGAGTTGCACAGAGTTCTTGGGGAGCATCTGGAGCATCAGGTATTTTTTTGGAACAAATATCGTTTTTCCTTAATTGAATTTTTAAATAATTTGAATTGGATAGCCCTTATTTTGGAAAGAAACGACTCCAAAGAAAGGATCAAAGTGTTGAATGTTTATGCCTCATCCCTATATGGGGAAAGTTAGAATTTTGGACAAGATCATTTCACTAAAAAATGACTAGTGGAATCAGAGTTCCATCATTGAAGGTGACTTTAACACAAAGCTTTTTGCATCAGATAAAAAGGATGGAAATGTTGTGCGTGGCCCCTTCAAAGTAAGGATGGAAGATTTATTAGCATAATGGGATCTGATTGATATCAAGCCAAAGAAATGGAATTTCACATGGTCAAATAGGAGAAGTGGTTCCATTCATATAGTGACTTGTATCGACTGATATTTAATTCATATCTCATGGATTCTCAAAGGATTGGATCCCTTCTCCTCCTCCCTCCTAGCTTTGAGTGAATTAGACCATCGCCAAATTTCAGTGGTTATGGAGGTAACAGAGGATTTGAGCTTGATCCCTTTTCTCTTTTCATGGCTCTCCGACCTTCATTTGGGTGTCAAAGATAAAGTCAGTTAAGAAAGTGCTAAGAACCTAGGCAAAGGAAGTTTTGTTCCGCTGTGAAAAAGGAGAGATTGATTTCTTAAAGAACTGGGACAAAATTTAACCATTATGGGAACTAATGAAGTTTAGTGTTGGCATTTAGAGAGGGAGAAGAGTTTAAGTAAACAAATATTTCAGGAAAATCGGAAAGAGGAGGAATTTTGGAGGTTTAAATCCAGAACTACATGGATGACTGCAGTAAAATCAAAATACCTCATTATTTCACAAGATGGAAAAAGAAAGCGCAATAAGGAATAAGGTGATGGATATTACTCCGGAGAGTAAAGCAACAATTTCCTCATTTTCAGAAATCAAAGCCAAAGACTTCGTGCATTTCTAGGCCTTATGATCTTTAGATAGGGAATGGGACCTTTGCAAAGCCGGATAATTTGTGTCCTCTTTCCTTTCGGAGATATCGGTTATGGAGAGTCATCAACTCGTGAAGGAAATTGAGGAAGAAGAAGTGATCAAAGTAATTTGGTCTATGGATCCCAACAAATCCCTTGTCCCTGATGACTTTCTTATTAACTTCTATCAGGCCTTTTGTTTGTTGATCAAACGAATATGATCACAATGCTCAATTGGTTGAAACTCAATGGAAAGGTTGGAGGGGGAATCAATTTATTTTACATCCCCATGATTCCTGAAGAATCCAATGCTAGAATTTTTTCTCTATTTAGTCCCATTTCATTATGCAATGCCTCATACAAGATATTAACAAAAATCATTGCACGCAAGAAAAAGAAGATGTTTTCGAGATTTATCTCTATAAATCAAGGTGGTTTCCTTCAAAATAGACATATCCTAGATAATATTATTTTGGTGTAGGAGGCTATTCATTCAAGAAAGGAGAGGGTTGAACAAGGTTTGTAATAAAGTTGGATATGGCCAATGCTTTCGACCATGTAAGGTATTATTTTATCTTCCTTATCTTGAAGAAACTATGTTTTTGCAAGGAATTACTTCTTTGGATAAAGCGTGTATTGGATCCCCATAGATCGCCCCCTTGATCAATGGTAGACTAACTCCATTCTTAAAATCTTCTAGGGGTTTGTGTCAGGGTTTCCAACTCTCTCCTCTTTTGTATATTTTAGTAGCAGAGAGCTTAAGTATAAATTTAGAAAAATCTAGAGCTGGTGGATTCATGTTGGGTTTTAACATTGTTAGAAATGTCAAAGATATCAACCATTCACAATTTGTTGATGACATGATTCTTCTAGGAGGTGCTTCAAAAATAATAGCGAAGAGATTCAAATAGATTCTTTATGAATATTTAGAGATATTGGGAGGCTCAGTAAATAAAAGGAAAATTCATTTATATGGTTATCATTATTCTAATTCAACTATGCAGGAGATAACTTCATCTCTAGATTTCCCATTTCAGTTTGGGTGGAAATATTTCAAATGTTTTGGAGTCCCAATCTCCTTAGGGCTTCCTTTGTTCAAAAATTCAAGATGAAAATAGGAAGTTGGGGAGATTTCTAGTTGAATATAGACGGGAAAATAATATTAATCAAATTAGTATTGTCAACCCTCCCAATGTATTTGTGTTCAGGGCTTCTTTCTTCGAAAAGAATCCTCAATCAAATTGGCCTAATGCTCAGAAAATTCTTATGGAAGGGGAAAAATAATGATAGGAAGATTATTTTTGTCAACTAGAACATAATTTACCTTCCCAGAGAATGTGGGGGGTTGGAGATAAAATATCTAGCATTTATGAACCTAGCTTTGGGGGCTAAAACTGTCTGGAAATTGGTCTCTAACTACGAGGAATTTTGAAAAGAGTATTTTATGAAGAAATATTTTCATAAGTCCATCTGCTTAGAGCTGAAAGAACCTAATGGGCAAGAAATGGTTCCAAGATATGGAAGCTCTGTAAGGCAGAAGCCCCGTTATTTTTGAAAATTTGGGTTGGTAGGCAAGGAATATAGCTAGAATTAACTTATGGAAAGATAATTATCTTCCAAAAAATCTAAGAAATGGTCATACAAAGCTTAATGATCTCATAATCTATATGAAAGAAAATGGAATCGTGAGATTAAAATATATATTTAGTTGGGACCATTCTGGTACGTGGAAAGGATGGGAACATTGTGGTCTTCCAATGTATCTACTTAGTTAATGGGACTCATTTGTCTCCTCTTTGGAAGGCCTACCTCTAATTGATTGGGGTTTTGTGGATAACCAAACTTGGCGCCAAAGAAAATCCTTATATTATTCTATAAAGGAATAATATAGGTATCCATTGCGCAAGCTTCCGCACCCCTCTCCCTCAAATATTTGGAAAATTTTCTAGCATAGAGATTTCATCCCAAAGGTTAATTCCTTTTGTTGGATGTTGATTCATGAGAAAATCCTCACTACAGAAAATCTCAGACGCAAGAACATTCACAGTCCTTTGAGGTGTGTATTATGTAAATGTGAGGAAGAATCCATTTTTCAGTTATCCCATGTTTGTTCTTTCGCGTTGTTAGTTTGGAAATTGGTTATTGAAAAGGTGCATTCCATCTCTTTAATTCCTTCAAGTTAGTAGGAGATGTTTGAATTTTGGATCAACTCTTCCCCAAATGATAAAATTCAATTCTCCTTAGCCAAGTGAGCCTAGACATCCCTTCCAAAAATTTTGTGCTAGTCATTTTGGTTAGAAATACAAAAAGTGATTTTTAAATATGAATCTCCTTCTATCCTTCGTTCAGCTTCTAAATATTTTTCATTGATCTCTAAGACTATTTTAGTGATATGTCTTAAGGTTTCTAATATCGAAGAATTATATTCTTTAGAGGAGATGGATAGACATATATTTCCCTCCAAATAATGTTGTTAGCTTCATTGGTTGGCTGAATGCAGTTAAAATTCAATGTTTGAGATTGGGAACATATGAGTTTAAGTCCTGGAAAAACAACCAGTCTTCTTCCATGTTATTCTTTCATGGTACTTCGAAAGGAAACCCAGGGGAGGCAGGAGAAAGAGGGGTGACATATTGCCCCAAATAACATGAAGAGACTAGATTCGCTTGGGGTTTAGGCACATCATAAAACAATAAAGCTAAATTTATAACATTACGAAAAGTCCTAGAGGTTACTAAAAATAAAGGAATAAGAAGGATTAAAATCCTCATGAATTCAATGATTGTTATAAGTATGATTTCTAAGGCAATTTCATCATGTGCTTCTTCTTTCCCATCTTAGATAAGAAGAATTGCATTATAGTTAGAAAATTTTGAAGAAGTCTCCCTTTTTCACATTCTTTTATAACTTAATGGAGATGCTCACAAAATGGAAAATTGTGGGGTGGAGCTTGAGCTTATAATCCTTGTAATAAAAAATGAATGAGGGAGTTTTAATCCCATGCCTTAGCACAAAATTTGTTTACATATGGAAAAAAAATTAAAAAATAAATAAATAAATAATAAATTGTCGATCAACTCTTGAATAGTGTGTCTACATCAATCCAGCTTCTCATGAACATGGGAATTGATTTGAATATTAAAGGCTTATGCACTTGGAGGCTATCATGAGAGCTAGTCTTCACATGGTAAGCCAAAGTACCTCGCACTCCCTTCCAAGCACCTCAATCCTAGGAGGTTGGACAGATGAATGACTTTGACATTTCGTATTAACGGTCTTCAACCTGGTTCAATATTAGATTATATTCTCTCATTTGTCATCCTTAACTTTGCAGGGAGGAATTTTTGTCCTATGCATGGAAAAGCTCAAGTTTTCATTAGTTTTTTGGATCTGTGGAGATCTGGCTTTAATGGAACCATTAGTGATTCGCCTCAAGAGAGGCGATGAAGACAAGTTATGTTAAAATTTAATTAACGGAGCAATGAAATACACAAAATATAGTGGAAACACAAATACATAAATGCATAAAACAAGAGAGACACAGATATACGTGGTTCACCTAATTTGGGCTACGTCCACGAAGAAATAGCCAGTCCTTCCTTTTATATTATCTAGAAAAATGAAGAGATACAATTCCCTCATATAAACCGAGGGTTTCCTTCTAGGAAAAAAAACCTAAATTAACATAACTTCTATCGTCATATCATATGCCTAATGATTGGCCCAGATTGACTATGAAATTACAATATTTTACAAGGAAATTTTCATCTATTTTAGCTTTAGGGGTGCTTCCCCCGAACCCCCACCAGGGGGGGCTCAAAAATTCATTTTCACCCCCCCTATGTTAGAAAATCGAAAAGGCAGAAAGATTTTATTATGTTTATAATTACTTGTGAAATCTTAGTGTCCTTATTAACTTGTTTATGTTCTTCCTTTATCTTTATCTCATCACACAATTACCAAAAGAAAGACACGAAGATCAATGGACACCAGATGTGGGCACTCAGCGAGGGTTAAAGCCACTTTATAGGGGAAAACCTAGTCAGAACTCTTCCTTAAGTAGAGTCAAATTGAGATAGACCAATACCCTAGACCAAAATACCTTCCACCTCCACCAATTCAGCTCTTCCTTCTGATAGATGATCTCTTCCAAAGTTACCAAGTGTTAACTTCTTAAATGCAACTTCAACCTATAATTTTGACCCCCAACTTCAGAACTTCGACCCGGCTTTAGGACTGCAATTTTGATCTAGCAACTTCAGTAGCTCTAGCCTAGAAGCTTCACAGCATTGACCTTGATGCAGCTTCACAGCTTCGTCCTTGATGCAGCTTCACAACTTTGATGCAGTTTCCCAACTTCGATGCTGCTTCTAACTTTTGTTGCACGTGAGAGAGAGAGAGAGACCCAAAAACTTCGATTCCAGCTTCCTTCTTGAACTTCGCACTTTTTCTGCTCCCAACTACTACAACTCGAACTTGTGAGCTATGTGCTACCAAATGATTCGATTTTCTCCAATATATAGTGAGTTTGTGAGGTCAAATTCCCTTGTTGAGGTTGACTTGTCCTTTATTGAAGTTGACTTGGTGGAGGAGGCCTAATTGACCTATTTCTTTTTTTGTGTAAGTAAGCTTTGATATTAACAAAAACAAAATATAGTACAAAACTTCTGCTGAAGCAGATTACTGGCCGTTAAGCTGCAGGCCTTACCCCATGATACCAGAAGAGAACAGAGTGACTGAAGAAGAGAAAAGACATAATAATAGGAAACTGAGAACCGGCACACCACGCAGGGCGGCAACTAACAAGAGTAGACAATAGACATAGACAGAGGAAACCTGGACAGATAACATGATAACCCGTTGAGAGGAGGAAAGCAGGGGTGGCAAGCCTCGAGGAAAAAGAAGACTGTTGGGGACGAGGGGTCTGATAGACTACAAAGTCAAAGGCACTTGAACATCTCCATGACCGGAGTAGATCTTGACATGTTGATCTGCCCTGGCCTGGGCGAATTGCCCTGCTGGTCTCCCGACGGTTCACCCTTCTGCATGTCGGAGGGCTTGTTGTCTTGCCTGATGGTTTGTCGTAGAAGCTTTATCAGAACAGTGAGTTTTTTATCCATGGTGTCAACTTGTTGGTGAATCGCGCTTAATTTGAATTCGCTGCTCTCCACCACTGCCATGTGGTCATGCGACATAGTTTCTGCAAACTGCTTAAGCTTACGCAGCTGCTCTGCGTGTTCACCTTGGATGTCCATTGCTTTCGCGAGGAGGGTCTTCATGCGCCAACTTTCTGCTTGAGTTCTTACGAATTGAGTGGCTCGAGTGCTGGGAGTTCCAGGGTCCTGGAGCCAGTCAACTTCTTTCCTAATTTGTTGGTCAGAGAGCTTGCTTTCCTTGTCCTGGACAGTGGCTTCTAAGTCAATGATCTTGCGCTTGTTAAGTTGCGAGGTTCGCCTCTCAAACATCTCTCTTGCTTGTTGCAGATCATGGTTGGCGGATTTGTTGCGGCTGCCCTCCCCTGCCATTGTATTTCTAACTTGCCTAGATTTATCCTGAGCACTGTTTGCAGAGTGAGGAGGATTAGTTTTGCTGCACGCTGAGACAATGTTTTTCGTTTGGCCTTTGAGAGTGGTTAAATAACAAAATTCGAGGAGATTTCTGGTGTGTGATCATTTAACTTTGTGCAACTTGCACGTCAGATCACCATAATTGCTGCGTGATGGAATTTTGGTTGGGTTGTGGAATAATTGAATCCCTTTACGGTCACCGCTCCCTGCTTGCTCCAAGTTGTGCCAAGTGTCCCTTTTCCTTATTATGTTTCGGCGGCTCATATCACCACAGATTATGAACCTGCACAAATCTTTGTCACCTGCTTCTGTCATAGTTGCCCTCATCCTGTTTGTCCTTCGCGACCTGCTGGAAATTAATGGAGCACGTCTAGTCAGCCTGTTCAAGCAATTATGGCATTGGGCTATTCGACCCTCCGGTCGGACTCCTCTGCCATCACCATATCTAACCATGAGAGTTGGATGCATTTTCCCCTTAATTGTTGGTTGTCAACCTGCTGCCAATAGCTGTCCCATATTTCGATGGGGTGTTCAATCCCATGATTTGCCAAGTGGTCAGCAACTGAATTGGCATTTCTCCTTACCGCCTGAAAGATGAGGCCTTTCATTTCTCCTATCAGCTTGGCAATGTTGTCTGTGACCTTGGACAATCGCCAGTGTTTTGTGACTCTGCTGGCTGGCGTTCCCCCGTAGATTTTCCTGGCCACAGTTATGGCTACTTCTGAATCTCCCTCAACTACTACTTTGCTTGTTTGGTTAATTTGGAGAATCCTTAGCCCTTTTTCCATAGCTGCAAATTCCATTTCATTATTTGTGTCTTCCCCAAGAACTTTACTGTAGATGTGAAGTATTTCTCCTTCATGGTTTCGGATAATTCTTCCAATGCCTGCTGGGCCGGGATTGCCTCTCGAGGCACCATCAAAGTTTAGCTTTAGAAACCCTTCTAGCGGATGCTTCCAGCCCTTCGGCTCAGTGTTTAGGTTTTGCTGCTGCGCAGTAGATCCCAGTTGTTGTTCGTTGAGCAGGTTGAAGGCATTCAGAATTCACTGGTCCTCGGCCGAAGGTTGGTTGTCAGGATCTGCCTTGCATTTTACCAAGATTAATTGACGCATGTGTTGGATTAAGGTGCTTTGCAGGTACTCTATATTTCTGTGCTCACTTTGAAAGATTCTACGATTTCTTTCTTTCCATATGGTCCAAGTTATGAAGCCTGGTAGAATTTTCCATATGTTGTTGATTCTTACGTTGTTAGAGTATTTGCTTGGCCAATTCATGATGGTATTTTGAATGGATTCCCTATCTTTGTTTGTTTGTTGCAATATAGTTTCCATCCCTTGCCATAGGTGATCAGCCCATTCACAGGTATTGAAAATATGGTTCATGGTTTCTTCTGCTTGATTGCACATAGGGCATATGGAAGGGCCTTCGAAACCTTTTTTGCACAGGTTCTCCCATGTGAGAGTTTTTCGCCTCATGAGGAGCCATAGAAAGGTTTTTATTTTAGGCCAAAACATGGCATCCCAAACCTTGTTGCACCATTGTATCGCTTCCATCTGCTCCGAGTGTTCTAGCTGTTCTCTGGCCTCTTTGAGAGTGAATTTACCACTCCCTTTCATACCCCATCTCAGTATGTCGCTTTCTGTGGTCTTTCTGATATTTCGATTGTTTATGTAGTTCAGAAGGTCCTTTGTATTGTTGTTTTCTTCAATTGGGTTCTCAGTGTCTTGGAGTGCCCATTCTCTCCATTCCTGGTCGCAGCTGTTAGGATTCCAGTAGTGGTGGACGGTAAATTTTCCCCTGTTCTGGCATTCTCTTTTAAACTCTTCAAGCTCTGGTTTTTCCAGCTTTGGGAGCTGCTGCCAGGCATCTTCCCAGAAGAGGGTCGTTTCCCCATTGCGGATCTCCCAGAAGCTGTGGTCCTGAACTAAGTTGCGGTTTCTTCTAGCTAAATTCCATATTGGAGAACCCTCCAGTGTTTCCTGTATCCTGATTAGGTCCTGTTCGTTGTAGTTAGGAGTGTATTTCTCCTTCCAGTGTCTGGCCCAAGGTAGGTTGGTTTCCTTCAGCCAGCGCCACCACAACTTGGCTCCGCATGTCATATTGATGGTGTGGGGATCAATTAAACTTAAACCACCTGCTGCTTTCGAAGTGCATAGCTTGTTCCAGGCCACTAGTGCCCATTTCTTTTTCTCTGCATTTCCACCCCACAGAAGGATACCGCTAGGAGCCGGCATGATGGATAGCAAATACTGCGGGATGGCCTGCAGTATTGCTTTGGTGAGGACTAGTCTCCCAGCAAAGTTAAGAACCCTGTGAGTCCAATGCTTGCATTTTTTCTCCAGTTTCGCTAAGATTTTTTCCCAGTGAATTTTTAGCCAAGGCTTAGTAGTGAGAGGGGCTCCCAGATACTTAGATGTTAGAGTGCCTTTTCGGAAGCCAAGAATGCTGGAAAGATGGTTGTATTGGGCCCTTTAGTTATAGATAGATAGAGCTTTGGATGGATCAGAGATCCATCCAAATATCCTTTAACTATTTAAGTTGATAATGTAACGAATAAAACCCACCTGTATCACTAAACTATACACGCCACAATCCCATTGACGGATATTCCGTCACTTCTTTCCTTCCACGGACGTTAGTTAGTGAGTCATATCTTCTTATGTTACGTTTCGACTACCTTATGTTCTTTCTCAACTGCCTTCGTATGGCAGGATGAGTGTTAAAGAAGAAGATAGTCGATTTAGCATGGTTAATCTCCATGCCTGAAGCTTTGCTAAAGAGATTTAGAATGTTTTTGAAGGCCATAGCTTCTTTCACAGTTGGAGTGCCATGCAGCATTGTGTCATCGACAAACTGCTGGTGCGTTGTTGCAGGAATGGAGGGGAAAGGGTGTAAGCCTTTGAGTTTCCTTTCCTCTCTTGCTTTGTGAATGAGCCTGCTGAGCCCTTCCATAAGGATCACAAATAGGAAGGGGGAGAGAGGGTCTCCTTGTCTAATGCCTCGGGAGGGGGAGAAAGGTGCAGAGGGGGAGCCATTGACCAGAATGGAAAAATTGGTAGATTTGATCAGAGCAGGGATCCATTTGGTCCATTGCTTGTCAAAGCCAAAAGCATTTAGAGTGGCTTCCAGATAATTCCAGTTGAATTTGTCAAAGGCTTTGGAGAGATCTAGCTGCATCAGCATGCCTGGTAGTTTCCTTGTCTGCAGGGTATGAACCATCTCCTGTGCTAAAAGGATGTTGTCTAAGATTTGTCGTCCCTCGACGTAGCCTGACTGCTCTTCTGAGATTAAGTCAGGAAGAATAGGCTTAAGTCTATTGGCTATGACTTTAGATATGATTTTATATATCACATTGCAGAGAGCTATAGGTCGAAACTTATCAGGGGAGTTGGCTTCTTCTTCCTTAGGTATTAGTGCAAGGAAAGTGGAGTTCAGGGATTTGAGAATGGAGCCTGAAAGTCTGGAGTCTTCGACAACTTCCCATACCTATGTTTTAATAGTTGGCCAGCAAGCTTTGTAGAAGTTGATTGTAAAACCATCAAGCCCTGGTGCCTTATCATTTGGCATACTCTTGACCGCGTCTTCCACCTCCTCCATTGAGACCTTTCTTAGCAGAGCAGAGTTTTGCTCAGAGGTTATGATGTGGGGTATAGCTTGGGTTAGTTCCTCTATGGCCTCGGATCTTTCTTCCTTCGTTTCCTGAGCTATATGCTTGAAGTTCCTGGTGAGCAGTGTTGATATGTCCTTGTGATTTTGAAGAGTTTCCCCTGCTTCATTGTTGAGCCTAAGGATTTTTTTTGCCCCCCCGTAGTCCAGCTTCGATTTATGAAAAAACTTTGTATTTTGTTCTCCCTCCTTTAGCCATTGGATCCTTCATTTTTGTTTCCACAATGTCTCTTCCTGTTGGCAGCAGAGTTGCCATTGCTGCATCAATACCTTCTCCTATTCTTTTGAGTCTTCTCTATAGTTCCCTGAAGCCCATTCTTTATGAATTAGATTTAACTTACCTTCGATGATGTTCTTTTCCTGGAAGATGTTTTCCAAACTCGGCTGCATTCCAATCTTTAATTCTGTTTTTGATGTGTTTTAGTTTTCTTTGGAGCTTGAACATTTTGGTTCCTCTTAGACCTAATGGTTCACACCACCATTCCTTCAGCAAGTTTGCAAAGTTGGGATGAGTTAACCAAAACTTTTCAAATCTGAAGGGCTTATTTCTAGGGGTGCATAGGAAGGCTGCTTCCAAAGCTATTGGCCAGTGATCTGATCCTCCACTAGGAAGAATGTCAGAGTCCACTGTTATTCCTTCGAGTAAGATACTTTCTGAGATCAGAAATCTGTCCAGATGGGAGGCAATCCTATTGTCTCCTCCTCTCCTGTTGTTACAAGTGTAGGAACCATTTTTGGGAAGGATATCTACTAGCTTGCTAGCTTCTATGAAATCCACAAAGAGTTTTGTATCTTTGTTAAGCCTCCTGAGTCCTCCTTTCTTCTCTAGTAGAGAGGTTATCATGTTAAAGTCTCCCCCCATGATGATCTTAGAGGTTGGGTATCTTAGCTTTAAATTCATGAGAGAATTAAGAAAAGAAAATTTGTCTTCTAATCTTTGCGGTCCATAAAAATTTATGCATAGGTAAGTTTCAGAGTTGCCTGTCATTTGAACTTCTGTGGCAATAAACGATCGTGCAGCTTCCATTGAGATAATGTCTATTACTGGGGTGTCCCAAAGTGTAGCTATGCCTCCTTCCCATCCTTGACTGGCTACATCTATATATCTGATAGGTTTGCCTAGCCTTTTGCTGATGTTCTCCATTTGGTTAGTGGCGCATTTGGTTTCTTGTATGAACATAATATCAGGCTTTTCTTGTTGGAACTTTCTCTTGAGCAGTCTTTGCTTGGCTTGGCTATTGAGCCCTCTTGCATTCCATGAAATGATTTTCATTTATAACTAGATATTTATTGGTAGGACAGAAAGGCGTGTAGAGCCTTCATTTTACCAGAGTTTATCATTAAAATCCCGAGATCATGCAGCACCTCCCCACTGGTTCTTCTGCCTCTTCTTTTATTTTGCTTCCAGCCTGTTGGGTTAAGAGAGATGCTCTTTGACTGATTACCTGTGCCTTTTGCAATTCCTAATCTCCCTGTTTTACCTATCTAGTTCCGCTTTTTGTCTTGTGATGAAGATATCACTGATCTTCCTTAATTCTTCTTCCGGAATGTTGTCCAGCCCTTGAGTTCTCCAGTTTTTCTCCATATCTGGGAGGTTCACCCCTTCCTTTTCTAGAACTGCATTGAGCTCCATTTCCTCACTACCTCCGTCCCTGGTTAACATATCAGTGTCTTCATTGTGTTCGTCTTCGAACTCTTGCATTTGAACTTCTGTTCTGATTATATTTTCCTCCCTGTCCTTTGTTGTGTGTTCTGGCTTGTCTTTTGGTTCTTCAATAAGTTTTGTTTCCCTATTTGTGCCTTCTGAATCTGTATCAGTTTCCAGAATGCTGAAGGTGTTGTTGATGATGCCAGGTCCTGCCTCTGCTCTGTATATTCTTTTTCTGTTGGCTCTCTGTCTTGTTTTTGGCTTTGTGAAGGCCTCTTTACTTTTTGCTGCTTTCTCTTGTTTGTGTTCTTCCCCTGTTCTGTTTAGAGGGCATTCTCGGACAAGGTGTCCGTGCTCATGACACCTTCTGCAACAGAAGGGGATTTTTTCATAATCGATGGCTTGATAGTAATCCTCATCTCTGAATTCCAACCACAGGCCTTCATGCAGGGCTCCTGAAACGTCCATCTCCACACAAATTCTTGTGCAGGAAGTATATCTTCATTGCATCGTTGCTTCTGAAGCTTTAATGAAGGTTCCAAGATGGTCTCCTATCTACTTAAGCATCGCTAGTCCCCAGTAGTCTATAGGAAGGGAGAATAGGCGGATCCACACTGGAACCTGTGTGAATGTCTCTTTTTCAGGCACAAAGTTTGCCTTCCAGGGTCTCATGTAGAGTCCAGCTGAGGCAAAGAAGTAAGGTCCTCCATCGAAGACTCTGTCCTTGTCTTCCAAGTTTGTAAAGACAACAGTAAAGAAACCTTTTTCCCCAAGGTGGAGTTTAACATCACCTTTTGGCTTCCAGTGTTGCTTGATCCATTGGCAGAGTGCGCATTCTATTGGCCACAGTCCCATAAATTTGCATATTATTGCATGTTCCATCATGTGGTCTCTATAGGCTTGAATGTCCGGATCTGAGAAGACCACTCGAAGGGTTTCGTTTTTTTTCGGTTTGCATGCTCCTTGGGTTGCCTGGTTGGAGCTGGGGTTTGCAGCCTTTGCTTGCTCCTCTTCCTCTTGTGGGTGTTGCTCTGTTCCATGTTCTTTTTCGCCTTCTGTTTGGGTTATTGTTGGTGTTGTGTCTCTTTGTCCTGCATCTAATCTTTTTTCATTTTTCTCCTGTCCATTATTAGCTTTACCTGTCATATTTGGGTTTTTTCTTGTCTCTTTCTGCAGCTGCTGTGTCCTTTCTCTACTACTGCCGCTGTTATCCTTACGTTCTCCATAACCATTGATTTTAAATCCTTCCTGCGTTTTCTGCTTCTGCATGACTGCCTACTTAAAGGATGGGGTCCCAGTGGACCCATCGTTTACCATTTGTCGGGTTAGTCCTCGACCTCTGAGAAGTAAATCTGCTAATCTGTCTCTTTGTGCTTCCAGAATTGTTGCTGAACCTGCAAGTTGCAGCCCCAAACCCTAGGTCTCAAAGCTCCTTCCTCGCCTACCACGTGTTGGGGTAGACTTACGCCTAATTGACCTATTTCACAATAAAATAAATTTCTTTATTGAAAAATAAATCCCAAGAAGGGTCTTTTACATTATGACACGGACAAGGACACTTGACATAAACCCTAGAAGTATTCAATGGAGACATTGACCTAAAAACAATTGACCCAAGCATGAAACCCACACTTTGATAAGTCAATTTCATTAATAATAATTGTTTTTTCTTTCTTTTGAAAAATATATTACATCATGACTTAAATACAATTATGAAGACCGACACTAGTTACATTCTTCAACACCCTGGACCCCCCCTGATGACGATTACACTGGCATCATTGCCACCTCGTCAGGAACAGGGATACAACATGACTGAAGAAAAAAAAAAACCTTTGAACAATCAGGAAGATATTCAGGCTCCACACCCAATAGGTTAATTATGCAGAGAACCCCTAGTTTATAGTTATCCCCTTCTCTTGTTTCTTGGTGTATTCATCGCCTCTGTTTAAATTTGGAGCATTTAGTAATGGCGCTTGATGAGGGATAAGCTTCAAAGCCTAAATCGGCCCGTTGGAAGAAATTTGTGGAGAATTTATTCAAGTTTTTTATGGGGAGGGTAGAGCTTGAAGAAAGAGCCAATTTGGCAGAGAAGAAATTTGAATGGTTACAAGGAATAATCAAGAGGAGGCTTGCAAGCTTCGAGGCTGAGCTACTATCAAACAAGGTGGAGGTTTCAGGCTTTAATCTCTTTTCAGACATTCAAGAGTTAATGTTTGATAAGCCAAAACCTAATGTAGAAGCGCAGAAGGAGTAGGTTGGCAGTGTTACATCAAGTGATGGAATGTGTCAATGGAAAAAGGCGTTGCAGATAGGAAACGATGAGATTAGGCCTTCAAGGCATGTTTAAATTTTCCTATTTGTTCATGTACTGCAAATATGTTTTGTTATTGGGTCATTTCTATAGAGTTTATGGAAGGTATTAATGTAGAATCTTAGTTCAGAGGGTCTGAAGAGGGGAAAAATCATTGTTTTGAATTTACTGGAATGTTGAAGTTGCTGAGATCACAGAAGCATGTTTTATAGTTGTATAAGTAAAATAATTTTGGCCATGAAATCCAACTTATATAATAGAAAACTATTGGTTTTTATCAAAAAAAAAATCAATATTCCAAAATTAGGTATAAATTTTAAAATTCAAATACCTTCCTACTTTATTTTTCCCCAGTTTACACATTGAATATACTTAAATTTAATATCTTTTAACCTCTCATTATTTATTGAGACGTTTCTGATGTTTAGATTCAAATCGTTGTCCACATAATTAAATTTTAAAATCGAATATGTTTTTTTACACTGGTAAAACCTATCATAACTAAAAATTGAATATGTTACATATCATTTTCTATTAGATGAATAAATTAAATAAATTGTTTACTTTTCTCAATTTTAAAGAAGATGAACAAATGAGAAATAAATATATATTTAAACAAATTATGTTTATATTTATTTTTTGTTTATTTATATAATAAAAATTAAGAAATAATATATATATATATATATATATATATATGTATGTATGTATGTATATAAAGTGTTGTTGGGAAAATAAATGTACATTTATCAAAATGTACACTTCGCACCACTCACATGCATTAAAAAAAAGTACATACCAACTAAAATCTACACTTCACCTCCACTCACATGCATTTTAAAAAGTACATACTCACCAACTAATATAATTTTTTAAATATTAAGAATTGTAGTTGATCTTCCAAATTAAGAGTGAATTATAATGGCAGATCAAGTGCATTAATCAACTAGATAAATACAAATATCTTTCAAAGGATTACTCAGCATCCATTTTATATTAGGCTTCAATTGAGGTATAGAAGTTCCAAAAAATCATTCCTCCCAATTTAATGGGCAGTGTTCAATAAGAAAATTAGTATACTAACAAGGCCTCAATGTTAAAAGAAGGGATTCTTAGTATTAATGGGGTTCACAACATTAAATCGTCCCCTAGTCATTTTATAATGCTCCAAAAAGACACAAGAAATGCATTAAATCTCATCATGTGCTTTGATTTGCACACATGGTTTGTCGATATGAAAGGGCTCTTGAACTAATTCACCGCAATGCATATCATTCAATCTATTTTGTCTTTTGAACTTTGGTCTAAGATATATTCTTTAAAGGTGGTGTAGAAATTGCAAGAAATTTTATACTGCTAATGAAATCAAACTGAAATCAAGAGACATAAATTTCTTCTACTATTGTTCCAAAAGGAAAACACATGATAGAAACACATGCAATAATATGCAACTATTAAAACACAAGAAACACAATGATTTTACACGGGAACCCAACTGGGAAAAACCCCTCCGCTGCTTTTCATTAATTCAAATGAGAATATGGATCAATAACAATGCCTTGCTTCAATCCTGAAGCACACCCTACTCTGCAATTCTGATCTCCTACTCCCCGGACTGCTCTGACCAACACTTAGCCAAAATAGGCCTATTCTATCCTCCTATTTCCTTGTGAAATCCTTGAGGAAATTAGCCCTTAAAAAATAGGATAATTCCCTATTTCCTTGCGCAAATCTTGAAGGAATTAACCACCTTCTCAATGCAAAAACACTATACATTCAACTACTATACAATTTGTAATTACGATGTGCCCTTTCCTCCACTCCAACTAGGAAATTTGAATTCCATGCATGATTGGGACTATTTTTAGTAAATTGATCATTTAATTGAGATATTAGTGAGTTAAAAACTATTATAACTACTCAACTAAACTCCTACTAACTCCACTAAAGACTAAAGCTCAGTTAACTGAGTTTAACTAACAATAACTCCACTAGATTGCTAAATTTTAGCAATCAACCCATGCACAACTCTACTTCTAGCCTATAACTTGAATTTACTGATTTAACTAGGAGACAAAGCCATGTCACTCCAGCTAACTGCAATCCAAGTCATCCTGTTGATGTGGAAAATCGAATTTCTCCATTTGACTAAGGCACAAGTCAAATGGAGCCTTTTCTTGCTACAATTTAACACTCCCTCTTAGAAAGAAAAGGTTTCTGCATAAACCCTATCCTACTCATGTGGAACTCAAATTTGCCTCTTAACAATGTCTTTGTCAAAATATCTACATCCTGCTCCTCTGTGGGAATGTACTGCAACATCATGATTCTCCTCTGCACACAATCTCTCAAGTGATGGTAGCTGATATTAATGTGCTTGGACCTGTCATGAAATACTATATTCTCAAAGAGTTTGATACAACTCTGATTCTCATAGTTTATCATAGTAGGATCCATCTCCAAACTAAAACAACCAACAATAATTTTCCTCATCCATATGACCTCACATGTTGCTTAACTAGTAGCCATATACTTGGCCTTTGCTGAGCTGAATGTTGTAGATCTATGTTTCCTGCTATACCAGGAAATAGTTGTTGACCCAACACTAAAGATAGCTCTTTAAGTGCTCTTCCTGTCTGGTGGACTCCCTACCCAATCTACATCAGTGAAGCCTTAGATCTTCACACCATCAGTCCTCATGTACCTTTTGATGGTGTTGGACCCACCAACATGTCACGGGATCTCCCCGGTAAGAAGTCCCAACTAGACCTCAAACCGTTTGGAGTAGGAGTCCCAACAATGGGTAGTAAAGCAATGCCTTGACTGCAGTGGCGCAAAGGTAAGTGTGATATCTTTGTCGGAAGCAAGTGTGACCTTGCAGCGAGTCAAGTGAGATGCATGGGGGGTTCTAACACACGAAGGGGAAAGGAAGTGTGTCCCTTAGAAGCTTGTAATAGTACACAACCTGAAAGGAACACACAAGTTGAATGACATCACAAGATGGAAAGAAAAATAGTCCACAATCCAAAGTCACAAGTTAAACCAACAACATGTCTACAACAAGATTCATACAATTGCATACAAAATAGTTCTTAAAAAAATACGTAAGTCAAATAACATACATTTCTAAAGAACCCAGAATAGTCCAACTACAATAACAACATATGCATGAAAACGTGTTGGCTCTGTTATATATATATATAGATATATATATATATATATATATATATATAGAGAGAGAGAGAGAGAGAGAGAGAGAGAGAGAGAGAGAGAGAGATAAAGTGAAAGTTTCATCCATACATACACCATTGACAACAACTAGACCCAATAGTGGAACATTATAGTCAGCTTCGTCTGCTCCTCCAAAGAGATGTACTCGCTCTACACTGTGGAGGAGCCAAGGCTCGTCACAATACTATCCAAGCCTTCTCTAAGAAATGTCTAGCCAAAAGCTTGGCTCCCAAAAGCCTGTACTATGAGTTATGAGGTTCATATTAGAAAAGGGTGGGTGACCTTTGACATTCCCCTTTGACTCTTGGACTACCATCATGACTCTTCACATTACAATAGTGATTGTTCACATTCCACTAATGACACTTGGAATTTCACTTACAACATATTTACAATAATACAATTTACACATATACCCATGTGGGACAAAAATAGGCTTGATTCAACCTGACAAGACAACAACATCATTCGAGGTCTTGTGGAAAGACCAACTCGGCAACCTCCTCGCAATGATCTTTAGTGGCGAACTGATACCAAGATTGGTACTACGATATTGTGTCCCCGTACTATTTGATGACATCTTTGTCGAAGTGGACTCTTGCCTCCATGGCTTTTGTGTATATGGTTATGAAACCTTTGTCTAGCTCATCCTGAAGTATGCATAGCATTGTCTTTAGTGTGGTTGGACCACTGATGTACTTGTTAGTGCCTGTGAGTCATGTCAGTGACCAGTGATCATAATTACTCTTTTCACTGTTGGTTATGGTCTTAGGTCAAATTATAATATTTTCAAATTAAATTTAACATCTCTCTTGGTTGGAAAAGGGTCTTGAGTCAATTTATAAATGTCTAATGTATATGCTACTCTCATCACAATCCTAAGGTCATGGTCATCATCAAAAGTATCATCAGAAAATCTCATGGGTATTTTGAGGTCATTTGCTACACACAGGGACAAATTTACTTAAAAATCCATTTTTGAAGTAATGGAAATGAATTTTAAAAATGTGAAAGAGGTTTTTGTCAATAACAGGCCAAGGAAAAAATACCTCCTTCAGTTTATGCACAGGTGTTATTATGTTGGATATATGAAGTGATACTTGAAGCTTATGTTCAAAACATCAGTCCATTTGAATTTGTTTTACTGTTTTAGTAAATGTGTTTTGGCGCTCTTTTATAACAGCTGGAAAGGAATTTTGAGAAACCCAAAGAGGTTTTTTTCAGGAATGAGCCAAACATCAAAAACCTCTTTCAGTTTTTTCACAGGTATCGTGGATTGGAATATTTAACTAGATCTTTATAGCCTAGTTTTACAGATTTAAACATTTAATGATTTCCTGTTTCAGTCATGATGTTGTGGCACATATTCCAAGGTGATGGAGATGAATTTGTAAAAATGGAGAGAGGTTTCTCTAAAAAACAAGATAATATACAAAAAACTCCTTCTTTTTTGTAATATCATTCATGATTAAATAGATATGAGTTAATATTTGACCCCTATTTTCAGAAATTCGGTCCCTATTCCTGGAAGGGAGTGCCCATTTAATGCAATTGTTTCTATCTTTAGGGAGATGGTTGAATTCGACTCCCTTAGTCCAGGAATAAGCTTATTGTATATATTACATGAATTTCATAGTGTAAAGGGTTGGACTCAGTTGTATGTTGTACTAGTGATCAGAGACACTATTGTATCAGATTTCGGCCAGTATTAATAGATGAGTTGCAGTTATTTCCTTTGGATACTTGTGGTGTGAATATTTGACATTGTTTCTTCTATTGTCTCATATGTTTGAATTTGTTTTTTGTTCCAGCAATAATTTCATGTCTATTTTGTGATATTTTTCAAGTTGATGAATAGAATTCATGAGTTTACATGCTCTATTTTGGCGAAACTTTCACAGTTTGTATCATTTCTTCAGTTTAGGAAGAATTCATGTGTTTCATGCTCTTCTTAGCTCCTCACCAGTCTTAAATCATCTCACCAAATCACCTTAAAATGTTAGGTTTTCTACCTACCTTTCCCCTTTGAATGTCTGCAATCATATCTGATTTGCCCTGACCTAGTCTCTTTGACCTAATCCTCATCCAGCAACCCAACATCAAATCAAAACAACCCCTGCACTTTATACCTAGCCTAAAACCCTAATCCATCCAGCCCTCTTGGTTGTGATCCTTTGAAGAGAGCCCTCTCTGGCTGGTAGGGCTAGCTACCAAGTCAAAATATTGGTCTGTGGTTACCTCAGTTGGACTCTTCCTCAGCCTTGGAGATCCGGAGGAGTGATAACAGTACCTTTGCATGTTCTGCGCTGCGCTGCAAGTCATCACTGGTGGCTACGTGCATCAACTACTCTATGTACTTGTCAACATCCAACTTGACTTGTTTCTTCCTCATGGCATGGGTCAGGTTTCCGATGGAAGGAATCTTGTGCATTCACACTATGACATCCAGACTCCTGAAAAATCGTGCATAGGAAGCCTCGATGTTGGTGATGAGCGGATGCAGGTTCCCATAGTTCTGAATCAACATCTGAATCTGTTCTTTATCTAGTTCAGCCTCTGGCTTCATCCTCTTATGCAAGTACATTGGGGCTCCCTTGTACCTCATTATTCATTCTTGCATGTGCGCAATAGCAACATGAATTTCTTTGAGAGTTTGGGTTGTCTGCGCGCACTGCTACTGAAAACTGTATAAATGAACAACTGCTTTGTGCATGGTGACAAATCTTCTATACATTGTCTGCATGGTGGCATCCAAAGTGGATATCTTTGCCACTATTTCTTTCTTAATCTTTGTCATGGTGGATCTTGCGGGCTACTATATTCTCTGCATGGACTCTTCCAATTCCTTTGTCATTTGATCATTCTCTGCTATCAAGAATGTGACCGTTGAACTCATGGCTTCTGCATATGCCTTAGAAGCCTCATCCATGGAAATTAGATGTCTTCTAACATCCGATACAATCACCCTTTCTTTTGTGTGTGCAAGTGATGTATGATCATCTGGGAGTTTCTTTCTTCGTGCCTTTACAATCCTCTGTTGTGTCTCGTCAAATTCCAGATTGTACACATCTGTCTCTGGATCATCATCAAGGAGAACAACTTCTCCTTGCTCACTCAGGACTAGTTATGATTCTGGAGGTGGCAGAGACTATGGTATGACCTCGAATGCCCTTGTCATGAGATCGATGTCTTGATCCTCTAGCTCATGTTCTGTCTCCATGTTTGTTGCCTCAACCAACTGCTCAACCTATTGAGCAAGTTCCTGAACCTGCACCTGCTCACCCTCTTCTTCATCTATTGGCTGCTCTACTATCTCAACCTATATCTGCACAATTTTCTTTGTCAGTGCACCTTGTCCTTCTTCCTGTTCCTATTTCTGCCTTTCTTCATTCTCTCTCCTCCTGAGCTCTTGTTTTTCTTTCAACTTCTTCTCTATCTCCTGTAACTTCCTCTTTGTTTCTTCCAATCTTTGCTTCTCCCTCTTTCTCTGCGCTACTCTCATTTCATGTTGTCACCTCTTTGCATCTATCTCCAAAGCTACTCTCTCAAAAAGTGGATCTTATTTGAACTTGTAGCTTTGCTCAGCCTCTGCACTCTCGGCAATCTTCCTCTTGCCTTTGTCTTGCACCGGTTTGCTACTCACTACTGATGTTGTTATTTCTTCTGGTGGTGTTTTTTCCTGCAGTGTTGCTTTCCATTCTACAGCCATGTTGACCGGTTCATTGAGCCTAAAGGAGTTATAGCAATACCTCCAAGGATCTTCTTTTGGCCAATGACATGCCCCATGGACCCATGGGAGGTACCACTTCACACAGTGGTTCTTGCATATGCAGTGAGGATCATAGGATTGAAACTCTTGGTGTCGAATCTAAACTTTTTCAAGTCCTCGGTCTCGACATCTGCATCTTTCAAGGTATGGATCTCATACAACCCAATCCACAAAGGAAGAGTAGGCCATGGTGCCTTCTTCCTCTTCTGCAGTGTTGCTGACAACCCTGTGGAGATGTGGTATGAAACCTCTTAGACCAACTTATCTATGGAAAACCTCGGTATCTCATACAGAGGCTTCTCCGCACCAAACATCCTGATGAAGGTGCCACCGGGTGAGGCATACCAACTTGCAATGTTGAGAAATGCCTCCATCGCTTCCTGGGACATGCAAGGTGGGTCATGTTCAAATATCATCTTGTATAGCGGGGAAATAAAGTGGTCAGACAACCTCGCCATGACTCCTCGTTAGTTGCACTCAGAGAGAAACTTGCAATAGAAATTCACAACTTCCTTTGATGGTGTCCATGTTCAACCCATGCCAGGGAACTGCTGTTGGACACAAATTGCATCAAATAGGTATGCGAACATATAGAATCTTGCTTGTCCATCCTTAGGCGGATTTTGGGAATTTGACACATGCACTTTTAGCTGAAGAGCCAACATGTCCAACCAGTTGAAAGGCCTTCCTTCATTTTCCAACTGATCTAGCATAACCACCCAACTCTACGGGAAGGTATTTGTGCTCTCTTTTCCATACAAGCAACATGCAAAGATGACCAGGAGTTGGTAAGCCTTCCTGAGTGACTTCGCCTTCTAGACCTGGTTGGGTGTCGTCCTAAACTTCGATGGCTCTTTTACCCAACACTTCATGATATCTATAGAGTTTAAATTGTTGTTGAGAGTGAAGAATAGTACAACCATGAAGTTCACTGGATGCGGCAAGTGATACATCTTATGGTAGTTTTTTGTCCTGAAGATGGCAAGTTGTGTCCCACTAGTGTTGCTTAATGTAATCATATCGAGATTGGTATGTAAGACAATCCAGTGAATTATATCCACGCACAAGAAGGCAGGGCTCCTACATGCAGCCCTCTACAAGCCTGACATGTGAATGTTGACATAGACTTGTCGATCTTCCAGATCCTCCTTGAAATTTCCTGCAAATATGTCCTTTATTTCTTTTCATGTGATCTTCATGTCCTTCTCTATGAATAGTTGTGTGTCTTCATAGATGGGAAAGTTCATTGACACTTATTCAACCACCTCCCAGTGCTTCTCTCTATAGTGTCCTTTGATCCATCTCTTTTCGAAACCATGATGTTTGTACTTCTGAAACTTCTCAACAACTGGTGTACCTGGAGATAGAGCAGACACTCACGGCAAGCAAATGTCAGTTTAAAAACACAAAATCCCTTCAAGAATTGATCATGCAAACTCGATGACTATTGGGCAAGATTACGCAGTAGTGACTCTCAAAGGCTGGGATACTATCAGTTGGAACTGTGCATTGCGTAATCTCAGTTGTCAGTGAGACTTGATGTTGACTGGAACTACGCAAAGCGTATTCCAGTAAGGTTGACTGTGGACTGGAACTATGCAATGCACAATTCAGTTTGGCTTGACTGTTGGCTGGGACTGCGCATTACATAATCCCAGTGGGGAAAGACTGGGCACTGTCTCCCAAATCTATGTAGAGCATAGTTGGAGGCCAATGACAGGTAGCCCCTACACAATTCTTGGGACCAAGGCAGAGCCTTGAGTTCGAGAATGCGCAGTGCATGCCCGGTAAAGTGAGATTTGAGCTGAGGCAGCCTAGATCTACCCAAAGGAAACTTAAAAACGAGTAGATCTTAATGCATGAGAAAAGGATGGTGCAGATAGGAGTGAATGATCATGCATGCAATCAAAATTAATTCAGGAATTAGTCAAATGAACAAACAACGAAGTTGGTGGTGAGAGTCGTCGCAACGGCGACTGTTAGTGCACAAACATTGTTATTCATGAGATGCTTAAGAAATACAATGAAAAACTTGAAAAAACACTTCTACAAGTTAAAACAAACTAAAATTCCAGCGATCATTCAGTAAAACATGCAAAACAGCACTCACACAAGCCAAGGAAATAAAAGCGACAAAAAAATAGCAAAAGACTAGAAAAGCAAAACTTACCCGAAAAAGTTGTGTCGACTATGCCGAAGGTTCCTAGATGCCTTGGGAATACCACAGATCCAAGATTGAATGTGTAGAATTTCCTTTGGGGGGTCATTTAAACAAATTTGATTGATTCAGGGTTTATGACGCGCATGCCAAAAATCTAGGAAAAAGCAACAAGTGGCAGCAAGTTTCTAAAATCAACTTGAGTGTAACTTCCAGTGCTAAAAATAGATCCCTATTTTTTAGGGGTGATTTTTTATTTTTTGCATTTTTATTTTGGGGGAAAGACTTCCATGAATGCATGGGAATATTTCTCATTTCTGGAGGGAACCGGGCAACTTACCGACACATGCATCAGGCAACAGCTGAAGGAATTGTTCTGCGCAATTTCTGGCTAAGTGGCTCTAGTTGTCTCTCATGCTCTGCGCAATTCCCATCTGAATACAAGCTGCCAGTTGGGTCTGCACAATTCCTAAGTCGAAGCCCAATGTCATGATGTCCTACGCAATTTCTCTGAGCAAGGTTGTCTTTCAGACTGCTCTACGCATTTTTGGAGAGTAGAGCTGACTGTCAGGCTGCTCTATGCAATTCCTGAGAGCAAGGCTAGTTTCCCTCTACGATTGCGCAGTTTGAACAGGATGTAAACCAATTCACAGGTTTAGCTTGTGGTTGGTCAGCAAAACCAATTTTTGAACACAAGATGCAAAGATAAAGATAAATTTGAATGAAACACAAGTACCTAAGTAGTGCAAGACATGCTGGTAATATATTATGGAGGGAGGCTCCAAAAAAAAGAAAAGGAAAAATTTTGGAGGGTGGTTGTAGCTGCTACAACAATGGAAACACACTAGAAGAACTCCAGCTCTCTGTATGGATCTTATTTCGTCTAAAGCAAGTCTAACTCCTTCGGAATTATTGTTCAGTTCTATGATCACCATAGCTTCTACACTAGCTTGAGTTAAAGATATAGTCCCTGCCATTCTCTTTATGGGTCAGCACACATACCAAGCCATGTCAACTGAGTTGTTTCGATTAGGGAGGATTGGTTTATTGATGCACAACTAATATAACTGTCATAGGTTTATTTTCATCTCTAGTGTTGCTTCCCTGCCAACAGGCCTGGACAATATCCCGACAGAGTCACGCAAGAACACAAGCATCCCTCTGCTGCCAACGAGCCTGGTTATTACCCAGGTGGAGTTACTTTCTTCACCTCTTTTTTAGGAAGCCTTTCTCTTCTTTCGCCTTTATTTTATTTTCATTTTTTTCATTTTCAGATAATAGTGCATAGGCACTTATTTATTTCATGAGGCAAAAGATGGATCCTAACTTATTGATAGCAGAAGAGGTTGTCCCTTCAGAGAAGTATGTTACATATACCTCTGACATACTTGTTAAGGTTTTCCCCCTCACCTTACTCTACTTGATTGAGATGACAAGGGTTAACCCAATATATAAAAACTGATTGGAGTAGCCAGTACTACTTAAAAGTGCAAGCGTTGTGTTTTCACCAAGACTTACTCTGAACATAACATATTTTCCATCAGTGTATCATCGACTGAAGACAACAAGCTCTTAATAAAGAGAGAGGACAACAAATAACCAATCTATTAATAGCTGCATAAGTCCTCTTGTACTTCACCTTGCTTGTGTCGAGAGCCAAACATGGTTTCATGTGAACTTAAACCTACCGGTGCATAACAAGTAAACAAAACAAAAAAGCAAAGGGCAGAAGTAAACAAAGGCAAAACATGAAAGCAAAGAAAAACATGCAAGAAAACAAACACTACTCCTACTCCTACCCTAAACAGTGCATGGGCCCACTCACATGAAGTGATATTTCCAATGTAGCCACTAGCACATTGGTTGACCCATGTTGGTGAAGGCATAGATGACCATAAAGATATTCAAGTAAACTAGAGCACAAAAAAGATAAGACATGAAAGACCAACACGCTCAAAGTTAGAATGCGTCCACAGAAAAGAAAAGAGTAAAAGCGCAAGATAAACATTCTACGGACTTACCATGCTTTTGCAACACATTGTGCGTAGACAATGAGCATGTGCACTCTTTTGACCATGAAAAATGACCAAACATGAAAAAGGAAGAAAACTTTCAGTTAGAAAGAGTGCTCATTGTGTATTATTCCTCCAATGCATGAGCGATAAGATCACGTGATTGTGGTGGAGGATGTAAAATATGTAAACTAGATTGATCTTCAATGCAAACACAAGAGTGATGAGGAGCCTGGGGTGTTTCAAGAGATTTCTGATCTGAAGTGGAATTGTCCTCAAGGCAGTGAGGACCTGACATAACCATCAACTCGGGTTGAAGTGCCTCGAGGGCTTGAGGGGTTTCCACTTCATCATCAAGTAGATCTTCAAAGACTGGTGGCTTAGAAAGATCAACGGTGAATGAATCAGCATCGTGATCGAATGGAGTAAAGAGATCACGACAGCCATGATTGGAAAATTTGAGATGTTCATTGGCATCCTCATGAGCTGACAAATCATACAAAGGGGTTGATGAGAAACAACAATGTTCACCCCCTGAGTTTCTAGAAATAAAAGATGATAGATTGGGTGGATTCAGAAAGAAAGATGTGTCCTCTCTGCAATGCAATGACAAACTAACATCCGGTGTGTTTTGTGACTGATCGGAAGTAAACACATTTGGGGATGGATTCTAACAAGAAAAATAAAAAATGGTAGAATCACAAAAGATCTCAAGAAAAACCAGATGAGGCACTGATGGAAGGAGGTCATCCTTTGCCATAGGTACTTCTTTAGATTCCCATAGATACTCATCATAAATGATATCATAGGTTGGTTTCTCAACACCAACTACGTTAACAACTTGATCCTCGTGAACAAGTGTGGAGTTCGGAACAGGAGAATACAACACAATACAATCTGGAGGATCAACAGAATGAGAGGACAGAGGTTAAGAGAACAAGTTCACGTGACAACCAACAACCTTGAAAACCAAATCTACGCAAATATGCAGATCAGGTGGGGTGGAAGGATGTGACAGTTCAACAGATTGGTGTGCACCTTCTCCCAACTCACACCATGGAGCTAGAATTGTTTGATGAGAAGAAGATGAAGTGTCGCATGTGACAGCAACCTTGTCCGTCTTGGTTTTGGTAGCTCTAACCTTGAGGTATGTTGATAGGGGTATGAATGATTCTAACACGTGTGGATTTGCAAATATGTGAAGAAGATACTAAGGTGGAAGGATGTGACAGTTCAACAGATGGGTGTGCACCTTCTCCCAACTCACACCATGGAGCTAGAGTTGTTTAATGAGAAGCGGACGAAGGGTCGCATGTGACAACAACCTTATTCGTCTTGGTTTTGGCAGCTCTAACCTTGAGGTATGCTGGGATGGGTTTGAATGATTCTAACTCATGTGGATTTGCATATATGTGAAGAAGATACTGAAATATTTCATTGAGAAATTTTCAATCAATTTCATCTTCTAGGATTCGAAAAGCGAGATTTTGGAAGCATTTCCAAAATTTCAAAAGGGATTCATCAAGTGCTTTCCGTAATTCTAGAATTTGTGTATTGAGTTATTTACCATCATAATGATAGAAATCACGGGCCAACTCTCCAATCATCTGATCAAAAGAGTGGATAGAGTTTGTGGGAAATGTGACACACCACTGTAGTGCGTGGCCTCAGAACGTGAATGAAAGCAGCGATCAGGCAATGTGATCCTCATGAATTCCATTCATTTCATAGAAGCCCATGAAGGGAAGTCCGTGACTAAGGAAAAATGCTCCACCTTAACCATCAAATGTTTTACGTGACAAGTTAATAAGGAGATCCTCCTACACTCCAAAATCACATCCATGAGAGAGACATGTCAGGGGATTAACTGTAATGTAAGTCATGAAGAATGTGAAGATATTCAAAACAGACTTTGAGGACTCAACTTGTCATCTGAACCTTCTTCTAGAGCCATAAATTTTGACGGTGCTAGACCCGCCAACATGTCAAGGGATCTCCTTGGTAAGAAGTCCCAACTAGACCTCAGACCATTTGGAGTCGGAGTCCCAGCAGTGGGTAGTAAAGCAATGCCTTGACTGCGATAGCGCACAAAGGTAAGTGTGATATCTTTGTCGAAAGCAAGTGTGTGACCTTGAAGTGAGTCAAGCGAGATGCATGGGGGGTTCTAACACACAAAGGGGAAAAGGAAGTGTGTCCCTTAGAAGCCTGTAATAGTATGCAACCTGAAAGGAACACATGAGTTGAATGAAGACACAAGATGGAAAGCATAATAGTCCACGATCCAAAGTGACGGGTTAAACCAACAACACGTCTACAAAAATATTCATACATTTGCATAAAAAATATTTCATACACAAATGCGTAAGTTAAATAGCATACATTGTTAAAGCAACCAGAATAGTCAAACTACAATAACAACATATGCATGAAAACGTGTTGGCTCTATTATATATATAAAGTGAAAGTTCCATCCATACATACACCATTGACAACCACTAGCCCCAATGGTGGAACATTATAGTCAACACCACCTGCTCCTCCAAAGAGATGTACTCACTCTGCACTATGGAGAAGCCAAAGCTCGTCACAATGCACTCCAATCCTTCTCTAAGCAATGCCTAGCCAAAATCTTGGCTCCCAAAACCCTGTTCTATGAGTTATGAGGTTCTACATATAGCAAAGGGTGGGGTGACCCTTAACATTCCCCTTTGACTCTTAGACTACCCTCATGACTCTTCACATTACAATAGTGATTGTTCACATTCCACTAATGACACTTGGAATTTCACTTACAACATATTACAATAATACAATTTCCACATATACCCATGTGGGACAAAAATAGGCTTGACTCAGCCTGACAAGACAACAACATCATTATGGGTCTTGTGGAAAGACCAGCTCAGTAACCTCCTCACGGTGATCTTTGGTGGCGAACTGATACCAAGCTTGGTATTGCGCTATTGTGTCCCTGTACTATTTGATGTCATATTTTTCGAAGCGGACTCTTGCCTCCATGGCTTCCAGGTATATGGTTCTGAAACCTTTGTCCAACTCATCTTGAAGCATGTGCAACACTGTCTTAACTATGGTTGGACCACTAATGTACCTTTGCATGTTCTCTTCACTGAGTTGTAAGTCATTGTTGGTGGCTACATGCATCAACTTCTCTATTTACTTGTATGTATCCAGTATGACTTGGTTCTTCCTCATAGCTTGGGTGAGGGTTCTGATGCAAGGGATCTTTCTTGTTCGCACTATGACATCTTGAATCCTGAACAACCATGCATAGGAATCCTTAATGATGGTGATGAGCGGAGGCAGTTTCTCATAGTTCCATATCAACATCTGAATTTGTGCTTTGTCTAGTTCAGCCTTTGGCTTCATCCTCTTGTGCAAGTGAAGCGGGTCTCCCTTGTGCCTCGTTGTCCATTCTTGCATGTGCACAATAGCAGTGTGAATGTCTTTGAGATTTTGGGTTGTCTGCACGCACTGCTGCTGAAAACCATATAAATGGACAACCGCTTTGTGCACGATGACAAATCTTCTATATAATGTCGCATGGTGGCCTCCAAAGTGGATATCTCTTCCACTATTTCTTTCTTCATCTCTTTCATTGCGGATCCTGCGGACTGCTCTGTTCTTTTTCTGGATTCTTATAAATCCTTCGTCATTCAATCATTCTCTGCTATCAAGAACTTAAGCATTGAAATTGTGGCTTCTGCATGAGCCTTAGAAGCCTTGACCATGGTAACTAGATGTCTTCTAACATTTGGTACAATCACCCTTTCTTTTGTGTGTGTAGGTGATGTATGATCATACGGGAGCTTCTTTATTCGTGCCTATACAATCCTCTGTTATGTCTCGTCAAATGCCAAATTGTACACATTTGTCTCCAAATCATCATCAAGGAGAACAACTTCTCCTTCCTCGCTCAGGACTAGTTGTGGTTCTGGAGGTAGTGGAGACTGTGGTACGACCTCGGATGCCCTTGGCAAGAGATTGATGTCTTGATCCTCTAGCTCATGTTCTATCTCAATGTTTGTTGCCTCAACCAACTGCTGAGCAAGTTCCTGAACCTGAACCTGCTCACCCTCTTCTTCATTGGATGCCTACTCAACTATCTCAACCTGTATATGTCAGTGCACCTTGTTCTTCTTCATGTTCTTGATTTTTCCTTTCTTCTTTCTCTCTCCTCCTGAGCTCTTTTTCTACTTTCAGCTTATTCTCTGTCTCCCGCAACTTCCTCTTTGTTTCTTCCAATCTTTGCTTCTCCATCTTTCTCAGTGCTACTCTCCTTTCACACTATCACTTCTTTACATCTATCTCCAAAGATGCTCTCTCAACAAGTGGATCTTCTTTGAACCTATAGCTTTTCTCGGCCTCTGCACTCTCTGCAATTTTCCTCTTACCTTTGTCTCACGTCGGTTTGTTGCTCATTGTTTTTGTTATTGTTTCTTCATGTGCCGTCGTTACCTGCAGTGTTTCTTTCCATTCTACAACCATGTTGATTGGTTCATTGAGCCTAGAGGAGCTATAGCAATACCTCCAAGGATCTTCCTCTGGCCAATGGCATGCCCCATGGACCCATGGGAAGTACACCTTCACATAGTGGTTCCTGCATATGCAATGAGGATCATAAGGATTGAAACTCTTGGTCCTAAATCTGAACTTCTTCATATCATCAACCTCGACATCAACATCTTTCAAGGTACGGATCTTGTTAAACCCAATCCGCAAAGGAAGAGTAGGGCATGGTGCCTTCTTCCTCTTATGCAATGTTGCTGATAACCCTGTGGAGATGTGGTATGAAACCTCTTGCATGACCAACTTGTTTGTGGAAAACCTTAGTAGCTCATGCGGAGGATTCTCTACACCAAACATCCTGTTGAAGGTGCCACCGAGTGAGGCATACTAATCTGCAATGTTGAGCAATGTCTTCATCGCTTCTTGGGACATGCAAGGTGGGTCCTATTCAAATATCATCCTGTACAGTGGAGCAATGAAGTGGTCAGATAGCCTCACCATGACTCCTTGGTAGCTGCACTTAGAGAGAAACTTTTAATAGACATTCACGGCTTCTTTTGATGGTGTCCATGTCTAACCCATGCGAGAGAACTGTTGTTCGACACAGATTGCATCAAATAGGTACGTGGACATATGGAATCTTTCTTGTCAATCCTTAGGCATATTACAGGCATTTGACATATGCACTTTCAGCTAAAGAGCTAACATGTCCAACCAGTTGAAAGGCCTTTCTTCATTTGCCAACTGATCTAACATAACCGCCCAACTCTGCGGAAAGGTCTTTATGCTCTCTTGGCCATACAAGTGACATGAAAATATGACCAGGAGTTGGTAAGCCTTCCTGAGTGACTTTGTCTTATAGACATGGTTGGGTGTCATCCTAAACTTCGATGGCTCTTTTACCCCACACTTCATGATATCTCTAGAGTTTACATTATTATTGGTAGTGAAGAACAGTGCATCCATGAAGTTCACCAGTTGCGTCAAATGATACTTTTGATGGTAGTTTTCCATCTTGAAGGTGAAAATTTGTGTCCCACTGGTGCTCCTCAATGTCATCGTCTTGAGAACGGTATGTGAGACAACCTAGTGAGTGATATATGCACAGGGGAAGGTGGGGTACCTGCATGCAGCCCTGTACAAGCCTGACATGTGAATTTTGACATAGACTTGTTGATCTTCCAGAAACTGCTTTAAATTGCCTACAAATATGTCCTTTATTTATTTCCATGTGATCTTCATGTCCTTTTGTTGGCTTGATGGGCCCTAACCTAGGTTCAACATTAATTAGCCAATCAAATCCCTACACTATTGGCCCTTTCAACATCAATCTATGGTACGCGAACTGAAGTCTCACCCGAAGCAATATGGGGGGATGCAGGAACCAAGTTTCAACACCCTGAGATGGTAGTGATGTCGTTTTATACCCTAACCCTTCCTTCATGCAAATTGATAAGCCCTTTAGGGCTTATTGATATACTTCTCTTATTTGGCTTCGAGACCTTCACGAAGGTCTACGATCGTCCTTCACGTACCCTAAATAGGAAATTCAGACACTTACACGCCTCTGTGACTACTCTTACTATTGTATTTACCCATATTAGCTTAAGTGGTGGATAACTTCAATAAGCATTATGATTATCTTCGTGTAAACATATATTCTTACTTGCATTCATATAACAAAGTAAAACACATAGATTTGCGCATCAATACAGCATTAAGTCATAAACCCGTTATTCAAAATAACATAACCACATACATTCAGAACAGAAGTAAAATAGCTCATACACACGTATCTCCATAATAATTCTCTTTATTGATGTTCAGATCTCCCTTACAGACTCTGACTACACTGCGCACACAGCTGCAGGGGTCTGCACACTCAGCTACTGAATTCTACCCTAGGCCTTTGTGCACTCAATTGCAGAGCCTCTTTCCTACATTAAGACTCTTCGCTCTTAGCCCTTACAGACCCATTACATCAATCAATTGTCCAAAACTTACGAAGAATTGCTTAGGCTCTTCGAAGACTCTCATTTTTATACATTCACATAGTTTGTGGACAAAGGGTGGATCTCATAAAGCCGACACAAGTTACCTAAACTAAAGGTCAAAACCCTTGATGACTCTTTACATCTTCGCATTCCACGACCACAAAATGCAGAGACTTTACAATATTTATACAAAACTTGGGCCTTTAGCCCCAAAACTTAGGCTTTTAAGCCCAAAATTGACCCTAAGGCCCAACAAGCCCCCAACATAAATCTGGTGACTCACCCTTGAGTCACTATGTTGGCACGGAGATCTTGTCACGAAGACCTCCCAGCTCTACTTTCACTACTATAACCTCGGTGGTACATTGCATTGCCGCCTTCTTAGCCTGCTCGACCAACTGCTCCGTCATTGGTCTTGCGCTATCTACCTGTATTTTCTGTTGCGTTGCTTGCAACTAGCCAATTTTCCTTCAATGGAGGTTGTGAGCACATAGGCTTCATCTAGCCAAGGCCCCAACCTGGCCTTCAGTATTGCCTCCTTGCGCTGTGTTCCATCCACCTGTTCCTTTAGTGCCTTCACTTCCTGCAGCTTCGCCAGCCTCTACGTGATGGCAACGGTGCACGTCATCGCTTTGACCTCGTCATATTTCTGTTGTAGTTCCCTTGCTTCAGTTTCTAGCCATTGTACATTGGGATCTTCCTGCAGGTTGGTAACTATTTCGAGCGACTACTCGAAGAGCGAAGTGCACTCCTTCACTGCAGTCTCTACTAAGGCAATTGCATCCTTGACAACTGCCTCGCGCTACTCTCTGACTTCCAGTGGATTTGAAGGTTGGACCCTCAACTCGATCTCTGTGATCTTAAGGTTCAGCTCAAAGTAAACCTTAGCCAGCTTCATCCTTGTGTCATGCACACCCGCAACGAGCTTTCGAATTCTAGTATCGACTGGTGCATCTTCGGGGATATTCAGCTTTGGAACAGTTCTACATGCCTCAGCTACTACAGTTGTTGTATGCTCATTATTCTCTATGATCTTCTTAAGGAGATCGATTGCAGATGTCTTTTGTACAGCCATCTGGGCATTTTTCACCTTCTACTTGTTGATAGCATTCAATGAGCATTGTTTCCGAGCCCGAAGTTCCGCGATCACATCGTCTTGTAGGGTGTGAAGGTCTTTGCTTAGAAGCGCGGCCAAGTTTAGCCAATATTCTTGAGAGCACGAACAATGGCCCTATCAGCTTCTGTTTCTACAGTCAAAGCCCCATCCGGCAATGCGACGGCATGGGGATCCATTGAGTGAACCATATCTGCTGCCTCTGAAGTTCTAGGCGCCAAAATAGTTGACATCGCGCTGCTCCGCCCCACATTGTAGAAATTTTGAATAATTTGACACATATTCACAGATATTATCCTGATCATACAATTATAAGCAGAACATGTATAATACATAATCTCCTCTACGTTGATCATCAATTTATAGAAGCAGAAACATTCACAGGCGCACATAGAAGCATCAATCAAACTCATAAACACAGTATGTATCCCGGGGAAAGAATCTCGCTAAAAACCCCACACTATCTGTATATTATATTGATTGAATCATGTAACAATACAAAGCATAATACTTCTCACAAGTATCTCCACCTGTTACACACAATACAGCTCAGATTTGATCTCCAAATCTCCCCCGCTGCTTGCCTGCCTCCACTGCTCAATACCTGCTCGAGAACTGATGAGAATGGCTTCCCAAACTCGTTTTTCACCTGCAAAATAGTCACTCACTCTTTGTGGACGTGAGCAAAGGCTAAAATGCGGGCCAAATACGTGAGCAAACTCATTGGCATACTCAATCCCTTGATTGTGCAAGATTTGATGCACAACTATAGTCACAACTGATAGCAATCTGATTCTCTACCACTTGTCCCTGTTGAACTGAACATGCACTGACATGCAACTGAGTTAACTGATGTATTCTTTAGTTGTATTATGAGTTAATAATTAGTTTAACAACTCATCATTAGTCTATCTGTAGTTAGACTAACTACAACTAGTTTAACTAAGTCAAACTGAACACAACTCCATCAACTGTACCTCCAGTCCACTAAACTCAACTCACTTGAGTTCCAACTGAAGTCATGCATGCAACAACTCAACTGACTCATAAGAAAAGCGTATTTCCTTCTGACAGCTGCATGTGCCACCTCTGTAGCTCAAACTGAAGTGCTCCAAGAGAATAAGATCAAGTTTATAGTCCAAATATTATTGTGAGATAATAATATTTGACTTTTCTATTTTTGACAGCCAGTCTAAAAATAGACTTTGATCACTCACACTGTGATCACTCACACTTTCATCAAAAATAGAAGTCCGTCTATTTTTCCCAACTTGATCAATCATCCATAAACATAGACATGATCCATATGTCTAAAAATAGACTTGCGCCAAAAATAGCCTGCGGGCCCACTTAATGAAGGCAACTCTTTTCACTAAGCTCCATCATCTTGTTGCAATCTCAACAAGAATTTCTTGTTGCACACTTTTCAACACACAATGTTCTGCACTTGAGTGGCCTGGATCTGCAGCTCACACAGACCTGTCTAAATGGAAACCAAGGCTTGCTTCTGATGTTGCTTGAACTATTGTAGTAGTTTTGCGGTCGCATCCCTCACTGTGTCCCCAATATCATTCAAATCACCTTCAGTCAGAGTGATTGGTTCAAGTGATGACTTACTGGCCTTGGACTTCTTTCGCGGTCCTACTTTCTCCTGCTCCCTAGTGCGCTTAGCCCGGAATGGAGTAGTCTTCAGGTCTACTCCTCCCTGTTCTGAGTGCTTCTCTTCCTCCTCTGTCTACGGGGAAGGTGACTTCTGACTCCTATCAGAGTCGTGCTCTTCCTCTTCTTCCTCCCCTTCTACATGCTTTTTGCAGTGTACTCTGCTTTGGCTTTGTCCTCGACTTCCTTCTTCCTTCTTTTGGCCAACTGATCCATCTTTAACTTGGCATCTTCCTTCTTTCGCTTCACGGTAGACTTACTAGACCCAGTTGATAAGTCTGAGGCCATGCACCACTTTGTTGGCTAGCCCTCCAGGACTGCGACGATTGCATCATTCTTCACCAGGTATGGAATATCATACCATTTTTGCCCAGATTCCTTTCACCCTTTGATGGAAATGCAGTGAAATTTCACCTTGAACTCCACGTATTCGAACAACTGCTTAAAGAAAGTGGGTGAGAGCCTCATCTTGCGGTTGATTGTGGCATGGATACTTGATTCATCAAGACCCAAAATATCGTACTTTCCTTGACCCTTTGGGGTTCCTTTGTTGCCCAGAGCGAAGCAAACTTCGTTGCTTCTAGCAGATCTGATGCAATCAAAGGAAAATCACTGTCCTTCGATAACTCCCATGCAACTGGTACAATTGACAGCAGAAGCCATGCATAATGGAAGGTCTTGATTTGGTATTGCGCTTCTCTGTAGTTCACGAGGAACTCGTTGCAGAGGTAGCGCGCCGAGTTGAATTGTACGCCCTCCACACATTGGACCACTAATGACACAACCGGTGCTGGCACTTCATCTATGCAACACTTCCTCATTATTTTCCCATCCAGGATATGGGTTGCTACTTTAACTGCAAAACCATTTGTTGGCTTGATGGGCCCTGACCCAAGTTCAACATTAATTATCCAAGAAAATCCATACACTACTGACCCTTTCAGCATCATTCTGCCGAACATGAACTAAAGTAACCCGAAGCAGTATGGGGGATGCAGGAACCAAGTTTCTGCACCCTGAGATGGTAGTGATTTCGTTTTATACCCTAACCCTTCCTTAACGTAGACCGATAAGCCCTTTAGGGCTTAGCGATATACTTCTCTTATTTGGCTTTGAGACCTTCGTGAAGGTCTATGATCATCCTTCGCGTACCCTAAATAGGCAATTCAGACACTTACGCACCTTTGTGACTACTCTTACTACTGTATTTACCTATATTAGCTTAAGTGGTGGATAACTTCAACAAGCATTATGACTATCTCCACGTAAACATATATTCTTACTTGCATTCATATAACAAAGTAAAACACATAGATTCGCGCATCAATACAGCATTAAGTCATAAACCCATTATTCAACACAACATAACTGCATACATTCAGAACAAAAGTAAAATATCTCATACATAGGTATCTCCATAATAGTTCTCTTTATTGATGTTCAGATCTCCCTTACAGACTCTGACTACCCTGCACACACAGCTGCAGGGGTCAGCGCACTCAGCTGCAAACTTCTACCCTAAGCCTGATCTAGGTGGATGTTGGTGGCCACTCAGCTATCCCACTTGGACCCCCACAACTGTCTCTTTCAGTTTTTCAGTTTCCTTAATTGTAGCACAATTTACTATTTTTAGCAGTTTTTCAGGTCCTAAACTTCCGGAGCTGTTTTGAGGCCCTAAACAACGTTTTTTGGGAAATCTGGGAGTAACATGGGTCCATGGACTGATGTTTCTCTTCCCAAAGTTATAGTGCTCAGATACATATTTCTAACAAGCTATTGTACGCGTCAAACGAAGATCGTATGCCAAAGTTATGACCCTGGGAAGTTATTGTACCAATTTACCCAAATGGGGCCCACAGTTTGGAATTTCATCTTCTAGGGTTAGGTTTTTGGATGTTAAGGGTTTTCCATTATTTTTCAACAATAAATAGGCCTTCGAGCCTCATTGTAACATAGTTCAGAGGCATGTAGCCACCACATCTCTTCTCAGAGATAAGCTACCATAGCCCTAGTTGGTTTATTTCCATTTCTGTTTGTAAGCATATTTCATTGTTTTACATTAATGAAATGAAGTATTATTTCAGTTGCATCTCTGTGTTTATGGTTATCTCTGTAATTTGTTGCGTTCCCGTTTAAATCCAGATCAGTGGTATCAGAGTGGCCTGCTTTTTCTCTGTTTTTCTTTACATGTCCCCAACGAGGTCGAGATAGAAGGAGTTAGGGCTTGAACTGGTCGAACCTTTGCAAGACCAGCCTCAAAAATCCCAACGGCCTCCCATGGCAGATGAAAAGAAAGAAGAGGGGACAGGAGATCCTATCAAAATCTTACTCGAAGAAGCCCTCAAGTGACAAAGGAACGCGATGATGGACAGCTTTGCCGAGATCCTTCAGCAGCTACCCAGAGGCGATGCATCGGCTTCCAACAGCTACTCTGGAAACGCCACGCCCTTTAAGGTACAAGTTAATTTTTAAATCCCCATCTTCAAGGGTCATATAGACGCAGATGTCGTAGATAAATGGTTAAATCTACTAGAGGATTATTTTTCTATTCATGATTTTTCCATTCGGGAAAAGATTATTTTCGCTCTTCTCAAAGTAGCCCCCCACGTCAAGGACTGGTGGGAAACCTACTGTGAGCAAAAGGATGAAAGTACGGGCTCACTATTTTCAGCCGCATCCACTTGGAATTCATTCCGAGATTCCATCAAGGAGCAGTACTACCCTATCAAAATCTATGACAACAAATACATAAAATAGACCACGCTGCAGTAGGGAAGGGACCAAGATGTGTCAGAGTTCACAAACATTTTTCATACCCTTCGCACACAGTTGGGTATCAAGGATTCTGAGCTACATTTGGTACTCAAGTTGCCTACACGGATACATCCAGGAAGAGATGGGGTTCCTGAACATCTCCTCGCTCGGGACGGCGTACCGATATGCTGTCAAGGTTGAGAAAAAGTTTAAACAGAAGAAGCGAGACTTTGGATCTGTGAATCCAAGACCAAAGGACAAAGCCAAGGCGGGGCGACCCAAGACAGCCCGTCGAAGCTGCGAGAAAAGAACAACACCACGAAGTCGAAGAAGGACACAGGAAATTGGTGTGAGTTCCACAAGAGCCCCACTCACAACACAAGTGAGTGTCGAACCAAACAGTGGATGGTGGCCGAGTTGAAGGCTTCAGAATCAGATGCATGTTCCTGTTAGAAAATTATATATTACGGAGCAATGGAACACATAAAATATTGCATAAATATAGACACAGAAAATGCATAAACTAAGAGAGACACAGATATACGTGGTTCACCCAGTTTGGGCTACGTCCACCCCGAACAGCCAGTCCTTCCTTTCTATTATCTAGAAAAATGAAGAGACACAGCCTACAGCAGATCCGCCGTAATATCCTATGTTTTCTCTCACAGTCTCACCTCTCTGTTTCTCGCTCACCGAATACACATCTATTACATAGCCTCAAATACAATGCCCTCATACAAAGAGAGGGGTTGCCTTCTAGGGCAAAAAACCCTGAACTAAACATAAGTTCTACCGTCAGATCATCCGCCTAATGAACGGCCCAGATTCACTAGAAATTACTATACTTTTACAAGGCAATTTTACATATGTTTTTAGCTTCGGGTGCGCTACCCCCGAGCCCCCGCTGGGGGACCGCTGGCCCCCGGACCCCCCAATCGGGGGGGATCGCCCCCCCCCCCCCCCCCGCGTGGAGGGGTGTACAAACTTCCTGGGGTATACATCCGGCTGAAACAAAGACCTCTGAACAATCATGCTCCACACACAACAATTTCCCACTTGGAGAATGATTGTAGCAACTCCATCGCTGCTTCATTTGCTCGACAATGACTCCTCTTTGGACCTAGTTGTTTCTCATCTTCATCGTCATCCTTGAAGACCAAGTGAAACTGAGCATGTTCTCAGTTTCTCCCTGGTTACAACTTTTGTTAGCATATCTGCAGGATTCTGGCTAGTATGTATCTTTTCCAGCTTCAACTCTCCATCTTCCAACATTGATCGTATGAAATGGTACTTGAGCTATATGTGTTTAGGCCTGGAATGAAATGCTGAGTTCTTTGCAAGATGAATGGCACTTTTGCTATCACTGTATAACGTGCCCATATCATGCTCCTTACCCAATTCACCCATAAACCTTTGTAACCAAATCATTTCTTTACTAGCCTCTGTAGCAGCAACATACTCTGCTTCTGTTGTTGAAAGTGCAACAACACTTTGGATTTTTGAAACCCAACTGACAACTGTTCCACCAACAGTAAATACATATCCTGTAGTGCTCCTCCTGTTATCTCTGTCACCTGCCATATCTACATCAACATATCCCTATAGGGAAATGTTTGAACCACCAAAGCATAATGCTTGATTTGTGGTACCTTTCAAATATCTAAGAATCCATTTCACTTCCATCCAATGTTCCTTTCCTGGATTGTTCATGTACCTGCTTACAACTCCCACTGCATGTGCAATATCAGGCCTTGTGCAGACCATTGCATACATTAAGCTTCCAACTGCTGATGCATATGGAACTTTAGACATATAATCCATGTCTTCTTGGGTCTTTGGGCACATTTCCTTACTAAGTTTGAAATGGCTAGCAAAAGGTGTACTAACTGGTTTTGCATTGTGCATGTTAAATCTTTTCAACACCTTTTGTATGTACTCATTCTGAGACAATGTTAATTTGCGATTTTTCCTGTCTCTAGTTATTCTCATACCAAGGATTTGTTTTGCAGCTCCCAAATCCTTCATTGCAAATGAATTTGCCAATTTTCTTTTGAGCACATTTATTTCCTGCATGTTAGATCCTGCAACAAGCATGTCATCTACATACAATAACAATATAATATAGCTTCCATCATTTTGCTTTTTCAAATAAACACAATGATCAGAGTGACATCTAGTATAACCTTGTTCAGACATAAACTTGTCAAATTGTAGATACCACTGCCTTGGAGCCTGTTTTAAGCCATACAATCTCTTCTTCAACCTGCACACTAGTTTCTCCTTCCCTTTCACTTCATATCCTTGTGGCTGCTGCATATATATCTCTTCCTCCAAATCCCCATGGAGAAAGGTTGTCTTTACATCTAACTTCTCAAGATGTAAATCTTCAACTGCCACTAGACTTAAAATAGTTCTAATTTAATTCATTTTAACAACAGGAGAAAATATTTCATCAAAATCAATACCTTTCTTCTGTGCAAACCCCTTCACCACAAGTCTAGCTTTGTACCTCTTTTTTCCTCCATCTTCTTCCTTCAACCTGTAAACCCATTTATTCTGTAATGTAGTTTTACCTGCAAGCAACTTGACTAAGTCCCAAGTCTGGTTATGCATTAAGGAGTCCATCTCTTCTTCCATGGCTACCTCCCACTTCTTCGTGCTTTCAACCTGCATTGCTTCTTCATAACATTCGGGTTCACCGGAATTAGTCAACAATAAATAATATAATGAAGGAGAGTACCATTCAGGAGGTTACTTATCCTGGTAGATCTTCTAACACCACTTTCAAGTGTTTGGGGTGCATGTTCATGTTGTGTTGGTTGCTACTGTTGTGGTTGTTGATTATTATTATTTTCAGGCACCTTTACTTTTTCAGTGATTTCATCAAGAACTGCGTATTCCTTGTTTTCTTTTTCCTGTTTCTTTTCCTGCAACTGATTCTTATACAAGACCTTTTCATTGAATATTACATCTCTGCTCCTAATGATTTTGTGATTTTCATAATCATATAAGCGATAACCAAAATCATTAACACCATATCCAATAAAGGTACATTTCTTTGACTTTGCCTCAAGCTTTGTTTTATTTTCTTTATCAATATGGACAAGGGCCTCACAACCAAAAGGCTTTAAAAAAGAGTAGTTTACCTTTCTACCTATCCATGCTTCCTTCAGAACACCACCATCCAAGGAACTTGAAGGCCCTCTGTTTATTAGATAAACAGCAGTATCTACAGCATCTGCCCAAAACTGTAAAGGCAATCCTGCATGCAGTCTCATGCACCTTGCACGCTCCATGATTGTTCTATTCATCCTTTCTGACACGCCATTTTCTTGTGGTGTTCTTGGAACTGTCTTCTCTCTGCGAATTCCATGCTTTGAATAGTACCTATCAAACTCTTTGCTGTAATATTCACCTCCATTGTCTGATCTAAGACACTTCAATTTCTTTCCTGTCTCAATCTCAACCAAAGCTTTCCATTTCTTGAAAGTATCAAATACATCAGATTTATTCTTAATACAATAAATCCAAGTTTTTCCAGTTTCATCATCAATAAAAGTAACATAATAACGAGAGCCATCGAGAGATGATACCTGAGCAGGTCCCCATACATCTATATGCACAAGCTCTAATTTTTCATTCTTCTTTTCTTTCCCAACTCTGAGAAATCTGACTCTCTTCTATTTTCCATAAATGCAATTCTCACAGAAGTCAAAATCAACATTCTTCAAACCCAGCAACAAATTCCTTGAGTGAAGAATCTTCATCCCCTTGAAATCAGATTTTTATTTAGATCTGGAACATGCCTTACCTCCTTTAGTAGCCATTGGTTTCCATTCTATTGTTTTACAATAACCTTAACCATTCCAACAATTTTACAGGTTTTATCATCACCCAAACGAACTTGTCCAAAATCTCCTTGAACATAGTCATGAAAATATTTCTTATCAGGTGTGGCATGGAATGAGGCCCCTGAATCTACCACCCACGAATCAGTAATATTTTCGAAAGAAAGAATCAAAGCATCTTGTAACACCTCACCTGTCACATTTGCTTCATGATTGTTTTCTTGCTGTGAATCTCCTTCTTTTCCCTTCCGAGATCTACAGTCTTTCTTTAGGTGTCCTTTCTTTCCGCATTTCCAGCACACTATCCCCGATCTGGACTTGGATCTGCCTTTCCTTGATTTACTGTGATATCTTGAGCTCTTTCCTCTTTCCATTTTTCTTCCCCTAGACTTTGCACTCAAATCATTTCCCGATGTATCACCGGAGCTTTTCTGTCGCATTTCCTCACTAAGGATAGCACCGACAACATCATCAAACTTTAAAGTACTAGATCCAGACACAGAGTTACTAATGGCCATTACTAAACCATTCCAACTTCTGGCAATGAGCACAAGAATAAAGGAGCTCTAACTTCATCATCAAATTTTACCCCTACAGAACATAACTGACTTGTAACAGTATTAAAATCATTTAAATAACAGATCCACCTTCCGACATCTTCATATTAAATAACCGTTTCATAAGAAATACCTTGTTTGAGGCTGAGGGTTTTTCATATAGTTTCTCCAACGCATTAATCAAACCCTCTGTCATTGTTTCCTTCGAAATGTTGAAGGCGACCGACGCTGCAAGGCACAACCGTATTGTTCCGAGTGCCTTTCTATCGAGAAGGTTCCATTCTTCATCTTTCATACCCGTTGGCATCTTTTCTTTTCTGCCCAATGATAAGTATAGATCTTTCTGATATAGATAATCTTCCATCTGCATCTTCCATAGTGAGAAGTTTTGGCTGTTAAATTTCTCGACCCTAAACTTACCATCTTCTACCATTGCTCCCACTTGAACGAGGAACCCTTCTTTCCTGCGATTTTATTAGCCAAATAGACCTTCGGCTCTGATACTAGTTGTTAGAAAATTATATATTACAAAGCAATGGAACACATAAAATATTGCAGAAATATAGACAAAGAAAATGCATAAAACAAGAGAGACACAGATATACGTGGTTCACCCAGTTTGGGCTACATCCACCCCGAACAGCCAGTCCTTCCTTTCTATTATCCAGCAAAATGAAGAGACACAACCTACAGCAGATCCGCCGTAATATCCTCTGTTTTCTCTCACAGTCTCACCTCTCTGTTTCTCACTCACCGAATACACAGCTATTACACAGCCTCAAATACAATTCCCTCATACAAAGAGAGGGGTTTCCTTCTAGGGCAAAAAACCCTAAACTAAACATAAGTTCTACCGTTAGATCATCCGCCTAATGGATGGCCTAGATTGACTAGAAATTACTATACTTTTACAAGGCAATTTTACATCTGTTTTTAGCTTCGGGGGCGCTGCCCCCGAGCCCCCACCGGGGGACCGCTGGCCCCCGGACCCCCGCGAGGGGGACAAGTCCCCCCCCCCCCGCGTGGAGGGGTGTACAAACTTCCTGGGGTATACATCCGACTGAACACAAAGACCTCTGAACAATCATGCTCCACACACAACAGTTCCGACCCTGAGTCAGAACCCGACAAGGGGAATGGCAAAGGGAAGTAGATCATTGATGCAGAGCCCAACATCACTATTGCCACCGCCAAGATCCAGAAGAATGAGCTCGAAGATCCAGAGGAGGAGGAGCGTCTTTTCCACTCACAGATGTGGGTGAAGGGTTCGCCATTGCAATTCATTGTCGACAGTGGCAGCCAAAAGAACGTCATTTCAGCAGAGGTCGTGAAGTGGTTGGGCCTACTGACTACACCACACCCACAGCCGTACAGTATCGGGTGGCTTCACCAAGGACGAGATCTCCGAGTTCGCCAGCAGTGTCGCCTTCCTTACAGCATCAAACCCTTCACAGACGAGGTATTGTGTGATGTTACACCTCTAGATGTTTGTGATGTACTATTAGGCCAGTCATACTTGTGGAGGAAACATGTTTTGTATGAGTAAAGGCCTCGTGTTGTCATTATTTCTTTATGTAATTCATTATACAGGATACCGGAGGTAGCCCCACCTACCGCCACCTCTTTGATCACTGCCAAGAAAGGCAGCAAGCTTATCTCCCAGACTAGGAAATTCATTTTTTGTCTGGTTCGCTCCCCAAGTAAGGGGAAGATCATCACCACATCCATGACCCCCGCGAAGGGTTCCTCCATGCAACAGCAATAGCAAAGGGATACATTCATGACATAACACAGGAACAACTTCTCCTCACCCATAGGGGTACCACACAAGCTTCAGGTGGGCAACAAAGTATGGCTGCATCTCCAGAAAGAACTACTTACAAGAGCCAATCAGAAGCTCCGACCATGCCGACATGGTCCTTACACCATTACCAAGGCTGTGAGAAATAATTCTTTGGAGCATAACATTCCTCCATTCCTTCGCCTGCACCAAGTGTTCAATGTGTGCCGCCCTCGACCATGCTTCCCACCATTACTGGACACATCTGCGATTGCATAACAACTCACCAGGGACCAAGTTCAGCAGATGGGGGAACTCAATGCAATGGGACCATTGCTTCCTAAGGGGGGAGGAATGATCCAGGTGGATGTTGGTGGCCACCCACCTATCCCACTTGGACCCCCACAACTGTCTCTTTCAGTTTGTTAGTTTCCTTAATTGTAGCACAATTTACTATTTTTAGCAGTTTTTCAGGTCCTGAACTTCCGGAGCCGTTTTGAGGCTCTAAATGACGTTTTTTGGGAAATCTAGGAGCAACATCGGTCCAAAGTTTGGTGTTTCATCTTCTAGGGTTAGGTTTTTGGATGTTAAGGGTTTTCCATTGTTTCTCAACAATAAATAGGCCTTCGAGCCTCATTGTAACACAGTTCATAGGCATGTAGCCGCCACATCTCTTCTCAGAGATAAGCTACCATAGCCCTAGCTGGTTTATTTCCATTTCTATTTGAAAGCATATTTCAGTATTTTACATTAATGAAATGAAGTATTATTTCCGTTGCATCTCTGTGTTTATGGTTATCTCTGTAATTTTTTGTGTTCCTATTTAAATCTGGATCAAGGCCTCTGCGCACTCAACTGCAGAGCCTCTTTCCTACATTAAGACTCTTCGCTCTTAGCCCTTACAGACCCATTACATCAATCAATTTCCCAAAAATTACTAAGAACTGCTTAGACTCTTATAAGACTCTCCTTTTTATACATTCCCATGGTCCATGAACCAAGGGTGGATCTCATAAAGCCGACACAAGTTACCTAAACTAAGGGCAGAAACCCTTGATGACTCTTTACATCTCCACGCTTCACAACCACAAAATGTGGATAATTTACATTCTTTATACAAAACTTGGGCCTTTAGCCCCAAAACTTGGGCTTTTAACCCCAAAATTGACCCTAGGGGACCCGTTCCCAACGCCTTCTCTATGAACAGCTATGTGTCTACATAGTTGGGAAAGTTCGTTGGCACCTATTCAAGCACGTCTCCACTACTACTTTGTATAATGTCCTTTGATCCAAAACTCTTGGAAACCATGATGCTTATATTGCTAAGAGACTGCTCAACAAATGAGTTACCTGGAGATAGATCAGACACTCATGGTAAGAAAATGTCATTTTAAAAACACAAAGCACTTCAAGGATTGATCACGCAAAAAACTGGGTGACTTCTCTGCAAGATTGCGCAGTAGTGACTCCTAAAAGTTGGGAGACTGTCACCTGGAACTGTGCATTGCACAGTCCCACCTACTAGTTGGACCTGTTGTTGACCAAAACTGCGTAGAGCGCAGTCCAATGAGGTTGATTGTGGACTGGAACTGCACAATGTGCAGTTGAGTCAGGCTTGACTGGTGGATGGGACTACGCATTGCACAATCCCAGTGGGCAAGACTGAGCACTATCTCCCAGCACTGCACAGAGCATAGCTGGAGGCTAGTGACAGACAACCTCTACGCAATTCCTGGGGCCAAGGCAGAGCCTCGAGTTAAGGAATGTGCACTGCATGTCGAGAAAAGCGAGATCTAAGCCAAGGCAGCCCATATCTTCCCAAGTGCAACTTGAAATCGAGTATATACGAATGCATGAGAAAAGGATGGTATAGATAGAAGTGAATGACCATGAACGCAATCAAAACTAATGCATGAATCAGTCAAATGGACGAACAATGACGCTCGTGGGGAGAGTCGCTACAACAGTGACTATTACTGCAAAAGCAATGTTATGCATGCGACGCTTAAGAAAGACAATGTAAAACTTGAAACAACACTTCTACAAGATAAAACAATCTAAAATGCCAAAAGTCATTCAGTAAAACATGCAAAATAGCACTCACACAAGCCAAGGAAATAAAAGCGACAAAAAAAACAACAAAAGACTTTAAAAGAAAAAATTACCCAAAAACGTTGTGTCGACTATGTCGAAGGTTCCTAGATGCCTTGGGAATTCCAGAGCTCTAAGATTGAATGTGTAGAATGAGCTATGGGGCGTCGTTTAAATTGATTTGGTAGATTCATGGTTTATGACGTGCATGCCAAAAATCTAGGAAAAAGAGACAAGTGGCGGGAAGTTTCTAAAATCAAATTGAATGTAACTCATAGTGCTAAAAATAGATGCCTATTTTTTAGGGATGCTTTTTTATTTTTTGGGAAAGGTTGTCATGCATGCATGGGAAGATTACGCAGTTTTGGAGGGAACCAGGCAACCTGTCGACACATGCATAAGGCAGCAGCTGAAGGAATGCTTTTGCACAATTTCTGGGCTTAGTGGCTATGGCTGCCTCTCATGCTCTTCACAATTTCCCAGCTGAAGACAAGCTACCATCAAGCTCTGCACAATTCCTGAGCCGAAGCCCAGTGCCGAGATGTTTTGTGCAATTTCTCTAAGCAAGGTTGTCTGTCAGACTGCTCTGCGCATTTCTGGAGAGCAGGGTTGTCTGCCAGGCTGCTCAGCGCAATTCCTGAGAGCAAGGCCTGTTGCCCTCTAGGATTGTGCAGTTTTCCAAGGCAGCGCAAGAACCAGATGTAAACCAATTCACGGGGTCAGCTTGTAGTTGGTCAACAAAAACAAGTTAGCTAACACAAGCTGCAAAGATAAAGATAAACTTGAATGAAACACAAGTACCTGAGTAGTGCAAGTCATGATGCTAATATTTTGTGGAGGGAGGCTCCAAAACAAAGCAAAGGCAAAATTTTGGATGGCAGTTGTAGCCGCTATAACATTGGCGACCCACTAGTAGAACTCCAGCTCTCTGTATGGACCTTGTTTCATGTAAAGCAAGTCTAACTCCTTTGAAGTATTGTTTGATTCTTTGATCGTCATAGCTTCTACACTAGCTAAGTTAAAGACATAGTCCCTGTCATTATCTTGATCGGTCAACACACATATCAAGCCAAGTCAATTGAGTTGTTTCGAATGGGGAAGAGGGGTATATTGATGCACAAGTAATATAACTGTCAGAGTTTTAGTTTCATCTCTATTGTTGCTCTGTTGCAAGCAGGCATGGACAGTACCCTGGCAGGGTCACACAGGAACACAAGCATTACTCTGCTACCAACGACCCTAGTCAGTACCCCAGCAGAGTTACTTTCTTCACCTCTTTGTGTAGGAAACCTTTCTCTTCTTTCGCCTTTATTTTATTTTCACTTTTCATTTTTTTCATTTTTTTCATTTTTAGAGAACTATGCATATGCACTTATTTATTTCATGAGGAAAAAGAGGGATCCTGACTTATTGATAGTAGAAGAGGTTGTCCCTTCAGAGAAGGATGTTATATATACCGTTGACATACTTGTTAAGGTTTTCCCCCACACCTTACTCTACTTGACTGAGATTACAAGGGTTAACCCAATATAGAAAAACAAATTAGAGTAGGTGGTACTAGTTAAAAGTGAAAGTGTTCTGTTTTCACCAAGACTCACTCTGAACAGAACGTATTTTTCATCAGGGTATCATCAATTGAAGACAACAAGCTCTTCATAAAGAGAGAGGACAACAGATAACCAATTTTTTGATAGTTGCACAAGATCTCTTGTAATTCACCTTGCTTGTGTCGAGATCCAAACATGGTTTCATGTGAAGCTAACCTACGGGTGCATAACAAGCAAACAAAACAAGCAAGCAAAGGACAGAACTAAATGAAAGAAAAACATGAAAGAAAAGCAAAAGATGCAAGCAAAGCAAACAAGAAAACAAACATTACTCCTACTCCTATGCTAAACAATGCATGGGCCCACTCATGTGAAGTGATATTTCCAAGGCAGCCATCGGCGCATTGGTTGACCCATGTTGGTGAAGGCATAATCGACCAGAAAGATATTAAAGTAAAGAAACACACAAAAAAGATATATAGTAAATACCAACACGCTCGAAGTCTAAATGTGTCCACAAAAGAAGAAATTAGTAAAAGCGCAAGACAAACATTTTGCGGACGTACCATGGTGTTGCAACACACTCTGCGCAGAAAATGAGCATGTACACTGTTTTGACCATGACAAACGAGCAAACATGAAAAATGAAGAAAATTTTTCTTAGAAAGAGTGCTCGTTGTGTATGATTCCTCCAATGCATGAGCGATAGGATCACATGATTGTGGTGGAGGATGTAAAATCTGTAAACTAGATTGATCTTCAATGAAAATAGGAGAGTGATGAGGAGCCTGGGGTGTTTCAACATATTTCTGATCTGAAGTGGAACTATCCTCAAGATAGCTAGGACCTAACATAACCATCATCTCGGGCTGAAGTGCGTCGACAGCTTTAGGGGTTTCCACTTCATCATCAGGTAGATCATCAAAGACGAGTGGCTTCGAAAGAATAACAACAAATGAATCAACATTATGATCGAATGGAGTAAAGAGATCACAACAACCACAATCAGAAAATTCGAGATGTTCATCAGCATCCTCATGATCTAACGAATCATACATAGGGGTTGATGAGAAACAAGAATGTTCACCCTCTGAGTTTCTAGAAAGAAAAGATGATAGATTGGGTGGATTCAGAAATAAATATGTGTCCTCTTCGCAATGCAATGAAAAACTGACATCCAATCTATTCTGTGAATGATCAAAAGTAAAAACATTCCGAGATGGATTTTCTCAAGACAAATAAAAAATGGAAGAATCACAAAAGATGTCGAGAAAAAAAAGATGAGGCGCAGATGGAAGGAGGTCATCCTTCACCACGGGTTCTTCTTAAGATTCCCACACATACTCATCATAAATGACAATGCAGGTTGGTTGCTCAACACCAACTCTGTCAACAACTTGATCCTCATGAACAAAAAGTGTGGAGTCCGTAATGGGAGAACACAACACAGTACAATTCGGAGGATCAATAGAATGAGAGGACGGATGTTTAGAGAACAAGTTCACATGACAACCAACAAGCTTGCAAGACAAATCTTTGCAAATATCCAAAGCAGGTGGGATGGGAGAATGTGACACTTCAACAGATGGGTGTGCACCTTCTCCCACCTCGCACCGTGGAGCTAGAGTTGTTTGATGAGAGGCGGATGGAAGGTTTCCTGTGACAACGACCTTGTCTGTCTTGGGTTTGGCAGCTCTAACCCCGAGGTATGTTGGGAGGGGTTCGAATGATTCTAAAATGTGTATATTTTCATGTATGTGAAGAAGATACTGAAATCTTTCATTGAGAAATTTCCAATCAATTTCATCTTCTAGGATTTAAAAAGCGAGATTTTGGAAGAATTTCCAAAATTGCAAAATGGATTCATCAGGTTCTTTCTATAATTCCAGAAATTGTTTATTGAGTGCTTTATGATCATAATGATATAAAGCACAGTCCAACTCTCTGATCATCTTATCATAAGAGTGGATAGAGGTTGCGGGCAATATGACACACCATTGTAGTGCGTGCCCTCGGAACGTGAATGCGAACAGCGAGCAGGACATGTGATCCTCATGGATCTCATTCCTTTCACAAAAGCTCGTGAAGGAAACTTTGTGACTAAGCAAAGCTACTCCACATTCACCATCATATGTGTTATGTGACAAGTCATTAAGGAGATCCTACGACACTTCAAAATCACATCCATGAGACAGACATGTTAGAGTATTAACTGTAATGTAAATCATGAAGAATGTGCAGAGATTGAAAACGGAATTTGAGGACTCAGCTTGTCATCCAGCCCTCCTCCTAGCACCAAAAATGTTGACGATGTTGGACCCGCCAACATGTCAAGGGATCTCCCCGGTAAAAAGTCCCAACTAGACCTCAAACCATATGGAGTAGGAGTCCCAATAGTGGGCAGTAAAGCAATGCCTTGACTACGGTAGCGTGCAAAGGTAAGTGTGATATATTTGTCAGAAGCAAGTGTGTGACCTTGTAGCAAGTCAAGTGAGATGCATGGGGGGTTCTAACACATGAAGGGGAAAAGGAAGTGTGTCCCTTAGAAGCTTGTAATAGTATGCAGCCTGAAAGGAACACACAAGTTGATTGACATCACAAGCTCGAAAGCAGAATAGTCCACAATCCAAAGTGACGAGTTAAACCAACAACACGTCTACAACAAGATTCATACAATTGCATACAAAATAGTTAATACACAAATGTGTAAGTTAAATAACATACATTGCTAAAGCAACCAGAATAGTTCAACTAAAATAATAACATATGCATGAAAACATGATGGCTATATATATATAAAGTGAAAGTTTCATCCATACATGCACCATTGGCAGCCACTAGCCCCAATAGTGAAACATTATAGTTAGCACCGCCTACTCCTCCAAAGAGATGTACTTGCTCTGCATTGTGGAGAAGACGAGGCTCATCACAATACTCTTAGAGCCTTCTCTAACCAATGCCTAGCCAAAATCTTGGCTCCCAAAACACTATACTATGTGTTATGAGGTTCTATATATAGCAAAGGGTGGGGTGATCCTTAATATTCCCCTTTGACTCTTGGACTACCTTCATGACTCTTCACATTACAATAGTGATTGTTCACATTCCACTAATGACACTTGGAATTTCACTTACAACATATTTACAATAATACAATTTCCACATATACCCATGTGGAACAAAAATAGGTTTGAATCAACTTGACAAGACAACAACATCATTTGGGGTCTTGTGGAAATACTAACTTGGTAACCTCCTCGCGGTGATCTTTGGTGGCAAACTGATACCAAGCTTGGTACTGCACTATTTTGTCCCGGTATTGTTTGATGATATCTTTGTCGAAGCAAACTCTTGCCTCCATGGCTTCCGGGTATATGGTTCCAAAACCTCTGTCCAACTCATTCTGAAGCATGTGCAGCATTGTCTTGAGTGTGGTTGGACAACTGAAGTACCTTTGCATGTTCTTTTTATTGAGCTGCAAGTCATCGTTGGTGGCTACGTTCATCAACCACTCTATGTCCTTGTCTACATCCAACATGACTTGGTTCTTCCTCATGGCCTAAGTGAGGGTTCCGATGGAAGGGATCTTGTGCGTTTGCACTATGACATCCAGGCTCCTGAACAATCGTGCATAGGAAGCCTCAATGCGGGTGATAAGCGAAGGTAACTGTTCATAGTTCCAGATACACATATTAATATGTGCTTTGTCTATTTCAACCTCTGGCTTCATCCTCTTGTGCAAGTAAAGCGGGGCTCCCTTGTACCTCATTGTCCATTCTTGCATGTGCGCAATAGCAGTGTGAATGTCTTTGAGAGTTTGGGTTGTCTGCGCGCGCTGCTGTTGAAAACTGTATAAATGGACAACCACTTTGTACACAGTCACCAATCTTCTATACATTGTCTGCATGGTGGCCTAAAAACTAGATATCTCTACCAATATTTCTTTCTTCATCTCTATCATGGCAGATCTTGTGGACTGCTCTATTCTCTTCCTGGCTTCTTGCAAGTCCTTCGTCATTAGATCATTATCTTCTATCAAGAACTTGACCGTTGAACTTGTGGCTTCTGCATGAGCCTTAGAAGCCTCGTCCATGGAAACTAGATGTCTTCTAACATCTGATACACTCACCCTTTCTTTTATGTGCACAGGTGATGTATGATCATCCAGAAGATTCTTTCTTTGTCCCTGTACAATCCTTTGTTGTGTCTCATCAAATGCCAGATTGTACGCATTCATCTCCAGATCATCATCAAGGAGAACAAATTCTCCTTGCTTGCTCGAGACTGGTTATGGTTCTGGAGGTGGTGAAGACTATGGTACGACATCAGATGCCCTCGACATGAGATTGATGTCTTGATCCTCTAGCTCTTATTCGTTCTTCATGTTTGTTGCCTCAACTAACTGCTCAACCTACTAAGAAAGTTCTCAAACCTACACCTGCTAACCGTCTTCTTCATCTGCTAGCTACTTTGTTGTCTTAACTTGTATCTGCGCAGTTTTCCTTGTTAGTGTGCCTTGTCCTTCTTCCTATTCCTATTTCTGTCTTTCTTCTTTCTCTCTCCTCTTGAGCTCTTGTTTTGCGTTCAGCTTCTTCTCCATCTCCTGCAAATTCCCCTATGTTTCTTCCAATCTTTGCTTCTCCCTCTTTCTCTATATTACTCTCCTTTCACACTATCACCTCTTTGCATCTATCTCCAAAGCTACTCTCTCAACAAGTGGATCTTCTTTAAACTTGTAGCTTTTCTCGGCCTTTTTGCTCTCGGAAATATTCCTCTTTCCTTTGTCTTACATCGGTTTGCTGCTCACTATTGTTGTTGTTGTTACCTGCATTGTCGCTTTCCAATCTACAGCATGTTGACCAGTTCATTGATCCTATAGGAGTTAAAGCAATACCTCCAAGGATCTTCCTCTGTCCAATGACATGCCCCATGGACCCAAGGGAAGTACACCTTCACACAGTGGTTCTTGCATATGTAGTAAGGATCATATGGATTGAAACTCTTCGTGTTGAATCCAAACTTCTTTAATTCCTCGGTCTTGACTTTGCATCTTTCAAGGTACGGATCTCGTACAAACCAATCCGTAAAGGAAGAGTAGGCCATGGTGCCTTCTTCCTCCTGTGCAATGTTGTTGACAACCCTATGGAGATGTAGTATGAAACCTCTTGCATGACCAACTTGTCCATGACAAACCTCGGTAGCTCATGCGGAGGCTTTTCCATGCCAAACATCTTGATGAAGGTGCCACCGGGTGAGGCATACCAATCTGCACTGTTGAGCAATGCCTCCATCACTTCCTGGGACATGCAAGGTGGGTCATGTTCAAATATTATCCTGTACAGTGGGGCAATGAAGTGGTCAGATAGCCTCGCCATGACTCCTTGGTAGCTGCACTCATAGATAAACTTGCAATAGATGTTCATGGCTTCCTCTAATGGTGTCCATGTCCAACCCATGCCAGGGAATTGTTGTTGGGCACAGGTTGCATCAAGCAGGTATGCAAACATATAGAATCTTGCTTGTCCATCCTTAGGCGGATTTAGGGCATTTGAAACATGCACTTTTAGCTGAAGAGCCAACATGTCCAACTAGTTGAAAGTCCTTCCTTCATTTTCCAACTGATCTAACATAACCACCCAACTCTACAGGAAGGTCTCTATGCTCTTTTGGCCATACAAGCGACATGCAAAGATGACCAAGAGTTGGTAAGCCTTCCTTAGTGACTTCATCTTGTAGACCTAGTTGGGTGTCCTCCTAAACTTCGATTGCTCTTTTACCCAATTCTTCATGAAATCTCTATAGTTTACATTGTTGTTGGGAATGAATAACAGTGCATTCATGAACTTCACCGGTTGCGGAAACTGATACATTTGGTGGTAGTTTTCCATCTTGAAGGTGGCAAGTTATTTCCCACTGGCGTTGCTCAATGTCATCATCTCAGGATCGGTATTTGAGACAACCCAGTGAATTATATCCGTGCACAGTGTTGTGGCCACAACCACCACGCTATTAAAACCTACCTTGGTAGAAATTCTGAATGGGTCCCCTAAAAGTTGATCTTTCACCTCTTTAAATGATTTGTTTTATCCCAGAGACTTCAACTCGTTTCTGAGTCAAATCTTCAATTCCTAATGGTTGAGCCCCCCTCTTTAAATATCTAGCGCATGATTCATCTCTAACCCTTCCTAACCCTCCATTCATTTCCTCCATCAAGACCTTTCCAACCCCCAAAAAACCCTCTATCGCACCTTATTCCCATTATAACCCTTTACAATGGAAACGCTTCACAAACATGCATAAATCACCCTTTTTTGGCCTATCGCAATCAACACTGTGCACTGCTCTCTTCCGAACCCGACAGCATTATCAACCCAAATATTACATATTTCAAGTCCAAAGCCATATCACACATTGCTATCGGCGGGGTCTGGGGCTTTTATATATAAGTTGCGCCATTATACTCCGGACCCGACGACATTATCAACCATATTACATATATATATAAGGTCTGGATCCATATTGCGTATCGTTGTCGGCCAGGTCCAAGGTCTATATATATAGCGCGTCACTGTTTATCGGACCCGATGGCTTTATTAACCACAATATATATGTTTCGAGTCTGAAGCCATATCGCATATTGCAATCGGAAAGGTCCGGGACCTATATATAAGGCACACCGCTATCACCCGGACCGACGATGATTATGGACCCGACACATATTATTTCAAGTCCGGCCTTATGGCCATACGCAGGTTTTCCTATATATTCTTGTGTTTTTCGAAAACATTGAGTTCGGGGTTTTTCAAAAGGAAGGCCAACATTGCAGACCCGCCAACATATTAACATATATATGTGTGTGTGTGTGTGTGTGTGTGTGTGTCGAGTCCGGATCCATATCGCATATCGTAATCGGTGAGGTCTAGGACTTATACATAAGGTACACTATTATATACCGGACGCGTTGATAACTATCAACCCGGGTGCATATTATTTCAAGTTCGGCCTAATGGTTGGCCGCGGGTTTTCCCCTGTATTCCCTTTATTTCCTATAAAGCGTTCCGGTCCATGTTTTCGAAGGAAGGGGCAATATGACGAACCCGATAAGGTATAGGTCCCCGTATATAGTATTTCAAGTCTAGATTTCGGATCCGGTCATGTGTTATGCAACGATTTTCAATGTTAATCAAATTCATGATTGCGGGACTTAATCAACGCATGGACTAAAAACCAAGGGTTGATTCTTTCATGCTTGTTCCTTTTGATGACATAAACGCTTAATGAAGGCAAAGATTTGTGTTCTTTTTAAGCATTTTCATCATATTTTCATAAGTATAACTGATGTTGGTTATCTCTGTGGGTGAGGACCAAGAGAAGGCAAGCAAGGTCGAAGAACAGGTGCATAGGCATGAAGTATGGCTCTAGATAAAATATGCATGAGCGAATCTGACGAGTCCATATATGCGGATGTTTTTCGTTTAAAGAGGCAACCTTAGGCGTTTTCAGTCGGGCTCCAAGAATTTCTTGTGTATTCCAAAAGCGAAATTTCCCCAGATGTCATCATGAAGAGATGGCACACAGTCATCCTCTTCTAATCAACATTTACTCATTTCCCCAGGAAATGAAGTGCTCCAGTGACAGGAAATGCCCTCTACGTGTTAGCAGTGATACTGATTGTTCTACATCTATGTATTCTGATCTGTTTATTAAAGAGAACAGGGGGAAGGTGAAAGGATGAAGGGAAGACCGAGAGTCATTTCCAAGGGCATAAATATTACCTCCGGATAGGAAATTGGGGCTTTTTGTTTGGAGAGAATAGCTTTGGTTTATTATGATTAAAGAAGATTTTTTAGTTCAATGAGGAGCCTTGTGTTTCAGATTTAAGATCCTTTGCTTTTATGAGTTTTGAAACAGGGTGTTGTTGCTGGCATAAATACAAATGTGTTTTGCTTTGTGCATATTGATAACTTACAGTTTATGACTAGCTTTGTTTGTTTGAATGTAATTCTTCATCATAGTTAATCCATGAGCAGTCCCTGATTTGAAACCATGTTAGACATCAGTTGCAAGCTTTACTTCCATAAAAAGGAATGTGTATTCCTGTATGAGTGATTGGATTGCAATTAAGAATTGATGCAGCCTTGTTCTTATGTGAACCAGTAATTGATTCATTTAGACTTGGAATTTATATATGATGTTTATGTAGAAATTTTGAATAATTTAACACATATTCAACAGAGATTATCCTGATGATGTACTATTGCAGAATACATACACAATACATAAGCTCCTCTACGTTGATCATCAATATAGCAGCATCAATAACAATAAAATATCAAGAGCATTCACACATTAACACAGTATGTAACCCGGGGAAAGCATCTCGCTAAAAACCCCACACTATCTGTATATTAATGATTGAGAACATGTAACATTACAAAGTACAATGCTTATCACAAGCAATCCAGTACTAGCTCCACCTGTTACACACAATACAGCTCAGATCTGATCTCCAAATCTATTCCACTGCTTGCCTGCCTCTCCAGCTCAATACCTGCTCAATAACTAATGAGAATGGTTTACCAAACTCGTATTTCACCTGCAAAGAATCACTCACACTGTGTTGGACGTGAGCACAAGCTACAATTCTTGGTATTGGCCAATTCATTGGCATACTCAATCCCTCTGATTGTGCAAATCATCATGCACAACTATAGTCACAACTGATAGCAATCTGATCCTCTAACACCTGTCCCTGCTGAACTGAACATGCATTGACATGCAACTAAGTTAAATGATGTATTCTATAGTTGCATTATGAGTTAATAACTTGTGAATTAATTAATAACTAATTCACCCAACTCATCTCTAGTCTATTTTCCAAATAGACTAAATACAACCAGTTTAACAAAGCTAAACTGAACACAACTCCATCAACTGCACCTCCAGTCCACTAAACTCAACTCACTTGAGTTATAACTGAAGTCCTGCATGCAAATATTAGTCATCCCATAGGTAACCACGTATTTCCTTCTGGGATCTGCATGTACCACATTCGTAGCTCATCCTGAAGTGCTCCAAGAGAATAAGATCAAGTTTATAGTCCAAATATTATTATGAGACAATAATATTTGACTTTTCTATTTTTGACAGCTAGTCTAAAAATAGACTTTGATCACTCATACTGTGATCACTCATACAGTGATCACCCATACTGTCATCACCCATGCTATGATCACTCATATTGTGATCACCCATATTGTGATCATCCTTGCTGGGATAAAAAAATAGAACTTGCGCCATAATTTGCTTGCGGGCCCACTTAGTGAAGGCGACTCTTTTCACTAAGCTCCATCATCTTGTTGCAATCTCAACACTCCCTCTCGACAAGATATGGATTATCAGCAACCCCTATCCTGCTTCGGTGGTACTCGAATTTGCTCCTGGTGAGAGCCTTCGTCAGAATATCAACATCCTGATCCTCCGTTGGAATGTATGAAAGCAACATGATCCTCTGCTGCACACAATCTCTGATATGATGGTACCTGATGTCCTTGCTGCCATATACTCGGCCTCTTGAGCTCCCTTCCCAATTTGCATCCTCCTGTCTGTACCAAGATCCATATCCCGATGTGCCTCTCAAGTAGCGCAATACATGCTTGCCCAACTTCCAGAAGAGCTTGGTAGGCTTAACCATAGCTTGTGAAAGTTGGTTAACTGCATAGCATATATCAAGTTGTGTATTGACCAAATACATCAGCGACCCCACCAACTATCGATAAATAGTGGCATCCACTTCTTCTCCCGAAGTGGCATCCTCCTTCCTCCAACCTCCAGGAAGAGGAGTATCAACAAGCTTGTAGCCATGCATGTTGAACTTCTCCAGTATCTCCCAAGCATACTTGCCCTAAGAAACAAACAGTCCACCACTGCGCTGCCATATTTCCAATCCTAGGAAATAGTAAAGGAGGTCCAAATCCTTCATCTCAAACTCTGTAGTAAGATCCTTCTTGCATGATAGTATCAACAGCTCATCACCCGTTAGAATCAAATCATCAACATACAGTATAATGATAAGCAACTTACCCTCCACCACAATCTGGAATAGGTTAGGATCCGCCTCGCTCTTGGAGAATCCAAGTCCTGTTAAATAGTTGTATATCCATGTGTACCAAGCACGTGGTGCTTGATTCAACCCATACAACGCTCTCTTGAGCCTGCACACATGCGACTCGCTGCTGAAGACCTCAAAGCCTTCAAGTTGCTCAATGTACACCTCCTCCTCAATGACTCCGTTGAGGAACGCAATCTTCACATCCATCTGATGAATTTGCCATCCCATCTGCGCTGAGAGAGCAAGAATCGTCCGTATGGAAGAATACCTTGCGACAGGTGCAAAGGTCTCCTCATAATCGATCCCCTCTATCTGTGAAAAGCCTCGGGCAACAAATCTTTCCTTGTACTTCTCTACACTCCCATCAGCTTCCTGCTTAACTTTGTAGATCCATCTCGAACCCACCACTGATTTCCCTTCAAGTCTAGGAACAATCTCCCATGCACTGTTTATGAAAATAGAATCATACTCTTCCACCATGGTGTCTACCCATGCGAGATCCTCCACAGCTTCCTCAAAAGAGGATGGCTCAGTCACAACACACTTGCTCATAAGAGCCTGTTGAAAAGTGTGCAACAAGATGATGGATCATAGTGGAAAGGAGTCACCTTCACTAAGTGGGCCTGCAGGAAAATTATGGCGCAAGTTCTATTTTTTATCACAGTGTTGATGATCACATTATGGGTGACCACAGTGTGAGTGATCAAAGTCTATTTTTAGACTAGCTGTCAAAAATAGAAAAGTCAAATATTATTTTCTCATAATAATATTTGGACTATAAACTTGATCTTATTCTCTTGGAGCACTTCAGGATGAGCTACGGATGTGGTACATGCAGATCCCAGAAGGAAATACGTGGTTACCTATGGGATGACTAATATTTGCATGCAGGACTTCAGTTAGAACTCAAGTGAGTTGAGTTTAGTGGACTGGAGGTGCAGTTGATGGAGTTGTGTTCAGTTTAGCCTTGTTAAACTAGTTGTATTTAGTCTAACTGATCAATAGACTAGAGATGAGTTGGGTGAATTAGTTATTAATTAATTCACAAGTTATTAACTAATAATGCAACTATAGAATACATCAGTTAACTCAGTTGCATGTCAGTGCATGTTCAGTTCAGTAGGGACAGGTGTTAGAGGATCAGATTGCTATCAGTTGTGACTATAGCTGTGCATGATGATTTGCACAATCAGAGGGATTGAGTATGCCAATGAATTGGCCAATATCAAGAATTGTAGCCTGTTCTCACGTCCAAAAGATTGTGAGTGATTATTTGCAGGTCAAATACGAGTTTGGTAAGCCATTCTCATCATTCTTGAGCAGGTATTGAGCTGGAGAGGCAAGCAAGCAGTGGAATAGATTTGGAGATCAGATCTGAGCTGTATTGTGTGTAACAGGTGGAGCTGGTACTGGATTTCTTGTGATAAGCATTGTACTTTGTAATGTTACATGTTCTCAATCATTAATATACAGATAGTGTGGGGTTTTTAGCGAGATGCTTTCCCCGGGATACATACTGTGTTAATGAGTTTGATTGATGCTTCTATGTGCGCCTGTGAATGTTTCTGCTTCTGTAAATTGATGATCAACGTAGAGGAGGTTATGTATTATGCATGTTCCGCTTATAAGTGTATAATCAGGATAATCTCTGTGAATATGTGTCATATTATTCAAAATTTCTACATGGTATCAGAGCTGCTTGATTTGTAGAAGAGATTTTTACAGGATATCAAGCGAGGATTGATCATCAGATCTATTATTCAGAAAGTGTTTACATTTTATTTCTTCAGGCAGAGTCTGTAATCGGGCCAGGTAGCCTCTGGATTCATCCTTCTTTTGGAAGGTGAGATATCCGGTGAATGCCCAGACAGTCAATCTCTGTACAAGAAATATTGTGTTCTCACGAATTCTAGATCGAAGGCGGTTGAGTTTTTGAGCTGGTGGAATTCGAATTTAATTCTGAAGCAAGAGATAAAACTCAGAAACATTAAGTGTGAGAATGGAGACAGTATGCCCCAGTATCTCACGAAGTTCACCCAATGCCGGGATGAGTTGGGAAGTGTGGATGTGACTGTCGGATGACGATGGTGACTCTAGCACTCCTTGACCTTCCTAAGAGTTGGCATAGCTACCAGGACTCAGTGAATGGAAGGGAGAAACTGCCAAATTGGGAACGACTATGGTCGGATTTGATGCAGGAGAGATTAGACGGAACACCAGAGACAATTCTTCATCTATGCATGATGAGGAGAACTGTGCCTTAGCGAGTAAGGTGAAGAAGGGGAAGGGGAAGGTTTCTCTTTTTGAATCCAGTTCTTCCAATGATGGGAAGAAGGTTGACAAGTCGAAGGTGAGATGCTTTCGTTGTCATGAGGAGGGTTCATGGGTCAAGAACCTGTATGCTCTTGAGGTTCAAGATGCATGTGAAGCCTTGAGCAGCGAGGCAACTGATGGAGACTTGGTGGTTGAGAGGGAGCGTATATTACCTCTCAACATGCACAGCCAAAAGAAGTCTCAGACGATTGTGGAGGAGCCACGAAATGTGCAGCAGCTTCAGGAGGTTGTGGAGGAGCCACAATAGGGGAAGCTGAGAGGAGATCGAGTAGAGACATATACTCATCTAGAGACCTCCAGTAGGGGGAAACTTCGAGCCAGGTGGGCTGAGGGATCGCATGCAGCCATACCTCCAGGTAGGAGGTGGGGTGATGTGGATTGATCATCCCAAGGAGGAGGGGCAGGATCCTTGAGGTACCCAACCTCTTGGATGAGACCTTTCTATGGGAGCCCCAGATGTGTAGTAGCAGGAACTAATTGATTGGGTAGAGACAGATGCGGATGGAGCGGCAGAGAGAGCGACAATGCAGGGAATCCCAGGACATCGCATAGCTAGCAGGTTGCATCAATGCGAGAGGCACAAGTGTTTTGCACAGTGCTAGGTGGCACAGAGAGGTGTGCAATGGTGCGAGATGCATGGAGATGTTGGAGTAGCGTAGATGTCAGAGAGGGAGCACTTGTCAGCAGCAGGTAGAGCTTCAACATCAGAGGATGTTTCTAGTCCAACAAGGAGGTCAGTTGGGAGGTGCAGTGCGGATGCAATGCTGGGAGATAGAACTTGCAGCAGCACGGATGCAGTCAGAGATCAAAGTGATAGAGGCTAGAGCAGTCAGATACTGAAGAGCACAGAGATGCAGAGTCTTCAGTCGACAGAGGCAATAGCAGTCACAGACTTTGATGACAGAGCAATTGGACCGGCCAGATGTGTTGCATGGAGAACATTCCAGAGTTTCAGGATCAGGTTTGAGAGGAAGCCTTTCCTGTTGAGAGGGAGTGTTGAAAAGTGTGCAACAAGAAATGCTTGTTGAGAATGCAACAAGATGATGGAGCTTAGTGGAAAGGAGTCGCCTTCACTAAGTGGGCCCACAGGAAAATTATGGCGCAAGTTCTATTTTTTATCACAGTGTGGATGATCACAGTGTGGATGATCACAGTGTGGGTGACCACAATGTGAGTGATCACAGTGTGAGTGATCAAAGTCTATTTTTAGACTAGCTGTCAAAAATAGAAAAGTCAAATATTATTGTCTCATAATAATATTTGGACTATAAACTTGATCATATTCTCTTGGAGCACTTCAGGATGAGCTACGGATGTGGTACATGCAGATCCCAGAAGGAAATACGTGGTTACCTATGGGATGACTAATATTTGCATGCAGGACTTCAGTTAGAACTCAAGTGAGTTGAGTTTAGTGGACTGGAGGTGCAGTTGATGGAGTTGTGTTCAGTTTAGCCTTGTTAAACTAGTTATATTTAGTATAACTGATCAATAGACTAGAGATGAGTTGGGTGAATTAGTTGTTAATTAATTCACAAGTTATTATCTCATAATGCAACTATAGAATACATCAGTCAACTCAGTTGCATGTCAGTGCATGTTCAGTTCAGCAAGGACAGGTGTTAGAGGATCAGATTGCTATCAGTTGTGACTATAGTTGTGCATGATGATTTGCACAATCAGAGGGATTGAGTATGCCAATGAATTGGCCAATATTAAGAATTGTAGCCTGTTCTCACGTCCAACAGAGTATGAGTGATTATTTTCAGGTCAAATATGAGTTTGGTAAGCCATTCTCATCAGTTCTTGAGCAGGTATTGAGCTGGAGAGGCATGCAAGCAGTGGAATAGATTTGGAGATCAAATCTGAGCTGTATTATGTGTAACAGGTGGAGTTGGTACTGGATTGCTTGTGATAAGCATTGTACTTTGTAATGTTACATGTTCTCAATCATTAATATACAGATAGTGTGGGGTTTTTAGCGAGATGCTTTCCCCGGGATACATACTGTGTTAATGAGTTTGATTGATGCTTCTATGTGCGCCTGTGAATGTTTCTGCTTTTGTAAATTGATGATCAACGTAGAGGAGGTTATGTATTATGCATGTTCCGCTTATAAGTGTATAATCAGGATTATCTCTCTGAATATGTGTCATATTATTCAAAATTTCTACAGATCCATGTATCCAGTGTACCGGTCAGGTGATTGTCTCTGCCTGCGTTGGGCTGTAGGTGGTCTTACAACTTTCTCTGCATCTTGAGCTAGTCGCTCAGCTTCTGTCAAGCGCTTTCGCCCTCTGATGGTTGGTGTTCAATGAGTGGTCTCTTCCACTCCATGAACCTCGTCCTGTGGCTGATCCACGTCCTGAAGCTCATCCTTAGGAACTAATAGCTCCTCATCTGCATGCAAGTGTAGCTCCCTCTCAAGCGAACACTTCATGGATTTCTCCTCCTGAAATTTTATATCCCGTCGCACAACAGTTTTACCACTGTCTGACAAATACACATGATAGTTGTGGGGCGTATCAGTGTACCCCACAAATATCCCAACCTCTGTGGTAGGCTCCAACTTCTTCCTAGCATCCTTCGTCACATGCATGTAAACGTTAGCACCAAAAATCCTCAAATGAGAAAGATCAGGCTTCTTACCAGAATAAGCCTCCTCGGGTGTACTCATGCCAAGTATCCTATGAGGACAACGGTTCTGCAAATAAACTACTGTATTGCATGCTTCCGCCCACAAGCGAAGGGGTAGGCCCTGATCATGCAACATTGCCCATGCAGCACCCACAATCGTTCTGTTCTTCCGCTCAGCTACCCCGTTCTGCTGTGGGTTATGGGGAGCTATGAGCTCTCTTTGAATCCCTTCTTCCTTGCAGAAATCCTTGAACTCGTCCAAAATGTATTCACCACCATTATCGCTCCTAAGAACCTTCACCTTCTTCCCCGACTCCTTCTCGACCAGTGCTTTGAATTCACAGAACTTTGAATATGTCTTGCTCTTCTTCTGCATGAAGAAGATCCAACACTTATGAGAGAAATCATCAACAAAAATCACATAATACCTATGTTTTTTTGTCGAAGCAACTGAGAAAGGTCCACACACGTCTGTGTGAATTCTCTCAAGGATCGTCGTGGCGCGACTATCCTTCTCGTGAAAGGTGGCTTTCACAAACTTCCCCAAAGTACACCCCTTGCACTGATCTGACTATGCAAGTGTGCCTTTAGGAAGCCCTGTAGTGATCTGCGGCAGTATCTTCAAGGCTCCATGGTGAAGGTGACCTAATCTCCTGTGCCACAACTCGCCATCATCCCATCTCACCAATCCTTCTGCCTTGCCTGCCATTGTTGCGCATCCATCTACATGCAACTGATAAAGGTTCCTCACTCGAACCCCTATCTTCCGGGTCTCACCAGTTGTCTTGCTGTGCAGGAAGGCCTTTCCCTCGCTGAAAACAACATCATACCCCTTGTCTTCTAACATCGCCACTGAGATAAGATTTTTCTTCAATCCTAGAATATGCATGACTTCCTTCAATACGAAGGGTTTACCAGACTCCCTCTCAAAGGAAATGGTACTGATACCAGTCGCACTGTATCTACCATCATCGCCCATCTTGATGTGCACTCCAAGATCTTTGTCCTCCAGATCAGAGAACAAATCTCTATCTCCCATCATGTGAAAAGACGCACCACTGTCCAAGAACCACACTGATCCCATCACACTTGAAACCAAGCATGCGATCAATGAAAAATTAAGCTCAAACTGTGAGGCTAGAGCCTCTCCTGCTGAAGATCCAGTAGCCTGCTTGTTCTTCTTCTTCTGCGGACAATTAGTGGCATAGTGTCTGTGCTGGTGACAGTGAAAACACTTCACCTTGGACATATCATGCTTCTTGCCTTTCGCACCAGACTGAGAAGCTTTCTTGTTCTTCCCCTTCTTTACTTTGGCAACCAAAGCGCAATTCTCTTCATCAGATACCTTTGATGAAGATCCATTCTCACCTTTATTGTTTCTGAGTTTATCCTTGAGCGCCAGGTCGCTCTTGCTTTGGAATAACATTTGCAATCCGTTGAAAGACATTTCAACAACACTGCTGCAAATTCGATTTCCACCAGCTCAAACTCAACCGCCTCGGATCTAAGATTCGTGAGAACACAATATTTCTCATACATAGATTGACTGTATGGGCATTCACCGGATATCTCACCTTCCAAAGGAAGGATGAATCCAGAGGCTACCTGGCCCGATTATAGACTCTGCCTGAAGAAATAAAATGTAAACACTTCCTTAATAGTAGATCTGATGACCAATCCTCGCTTGATATCCTGTAAAAATCTCTTCTACAAATCAAGCAGCTCTGATACAATGTAGAAATTTTGAATAATTTAACACATATTCAACAGAGATTATCTTGATCATGTACTATTGCGGAATACATACACAATACATAAGCTCCTCTACATTGATCATCAATATAGCAGCATCAATAACAATAAAACATCAAGAGCATTCACACATTAACACAGTATGTAACCCGAGGAAAGCATCTCGCTAAAAACCCCACACTATCTGTATATTAATGATTAAGAACATGTAACATTACAAAGTACAATGCTTATCACAAGCAATCCAGTACCAGCTCCACCTGTTACACACAATACAGCTCAGATCTGATCTCCAAATCTATTCCACTGCTTTCCTACCTCTCCAGCTCAATACCTGCTCAAGAACTAATGAGAATGGTTTACCAAACTCGTATTTCACCTGCAAAGAATCACTCACACTGTGTTGGACGTGAGCACAGCCTACAATTCTTGGTATTGGCCAATTCATTAGCATACTCAATCCCTTTGATTGTGCAAATCATCATGCATAGCTATAGTCACAACTGATAGCAATCTGATCCTCTAACACCTGTCCCTGCTGAACTGAACATGCACTGACATGCAACTGAGTTAACTGATGTATTCTATAGTTGCATTATGAGTTAATAACTTGTGAATTAATTAATAACTAATTCACCCAACTCATCTCTAGTCTATTTTCCAGTTAGACTAAATACAACCAGTTTAACAAAGCTAAATTGAACACAACTCCATCAACTGCACCTCCAGTCCACTAAACTCAACTCACTTGAGTTCTAACTGAAGTCCTGCATGCAAATATTAGTCATCCCATAGGTAACCACGTATTTCCTTCTGGGATCTGCATGTACCACATCCGTAGCTCATCCTGAAGTGCTCCAAGAGAATAAGATCAAGTTTATAGTCCAAATATTATTATGAGACAATAATATTTGACTTTTCTATTTTTGACAGCCAGTCTAAAAATAGACTTTGATCACTCATACTGTGATCACCCATACTGTGATCACCCATACTGTGATCACCCATACTTTGATCATCCCTGCTGGGATCAAAAAATAGAACTTGCGCCATAATTTGCTTGCGAGCCCACTTAGTGAAGGCGACTCTTTTCACTAAGCTCCATCATCTTGTTGCAATCTCAACAGTTTAACCTCTTTCTTTGATATATTCCTGCAGGATAGATTAGGATAGTTAGGACTAACTTAAGTTGTTTAGATAGGATTTGATGCATAGAGGTTAGTTGTTTTATTTTGTTGATTTAATTGAAGTCTTCCTCCCAGAAGCCATCTTTCAACACATTTAACAGTTTACGGGGTCCCTTAAAACCCGTTGGAGCTAGCCACCCCAAACAAAAGCAGGTATAATTGGGGCTTGTGACTAGGCTAGTTCCCCTTGTTGGTATAGTGAAAATTCACCATGTCAACAAATTGGTGCTAGAAGGAGGGCCTGAACCGTCATCCACGGCTTTCCAATATTTCATTCTTAAATGTCGCGCATGGATTCAAAAAGATTGATGCATGGATCGTAAAGGTCTAAAAGATCCCTCCTCCCATTTGGAAAAGCCTCATTTCGAAGAAGCAGAGGAAGGAAATCTCAGTCCCGTGTCTGGGTCACCCGAAGAAGATAGACTGTGGGAGTATCCTGTCACTCAGGAACAACCAGTCAGAGTGCTTACTCGTGCCTATGCTCACTCCCTATCTTAGCTTCCCATCTTCCATTCCTTACCTCTGACAGCTAAAAGAAAGCCAAGGATCCTTCCCATAAGCAAAGAGACATCTGCAGCCCCTTCTCTTGAAGATATTGTGCTAGACTCTTTGCAAAGTATCAACACTCCTTGGGAAGAAATTCCTAAGGATTCCCCTTCTGAAGGTAATCCCTGGTTTGATTTGGGAAATCCTAGTAAAGAACGCCTCAAAGAAACCCTCAACCAGAACCTCCATATCCATAACATGGCTAACGTTCCTCCTCCAAGTGGGAATCAACCCCCACCTCTTGCAGGAGCACTCCCTCCCTAGCTTACACAGGATGTCATAGCGGTACCTGGGCAGCAACATGCCTTACCCAAGAATGCAGAAAGATTATTGTCTAAATTCAACCCTAAGCAGGGAGACACTGCTGATAACCATATTCACTCTTTCTTCCTAGTTGTGCACATGTTAGGGGTAGCCGATGAAGATGTGGTATGTTGCTTGTTCCCTTCTACTCTGATTGGTTCAGCTTCCACATGGTACTTTAGCTTGAAAATAGGATCGATCACCTCATGGGGTGCCTTTCAGTAGGCCTTCTTAGACAAGTTTGGCAATGAAAAAACACCTGCGGCCTTAGTTTTAGAGCTATCCCGTTTGAAAGTGGACACCAAAGAAAAGGTCAAGGATTTCAACATCCGGTTTAACACTTCGTTCAATAGGATATCGACTAATGCTAGACCTACTGATGAGGTGCTCACGGAATTTTATATCACCGCTCTCCCTTTCCATACTACAATGTGGGTCAAGAGAAGTAATGCACAAACTTTACAAGGTGTTGTCGATGAAGCAATAAAAGTGGAGAATGAAATGATCAGTCTCACAACATGTCATTATACAACCGAAGGGAAGAAAGCCTCTCAGTCATCCAAGAAGAATAATGGGAGTGATAACAAAGTGGCTGAGGGCAAAGAAAGGGACACCACAGATGTGGAAGGTTTGCATCAGATCATTAAGAAACTGACAAACACAGTCATCGATATGAAAAGGAATTCTGGAGAGAGTACTAGTGGGAATGGAGGAGAGTATTACAATAGAAAACCCTTCAAACCTTTCTATCGTAAGAAGATAGAAGGTGGTCAAGGTCAACTTGCATTACCTACTCCACCCAATGAAGGGAATTTAAATATGGAAGAGCTGGCTCTTATCGGATCACTCCTTAACAGAGAAGAACCTATAGTGGAGCTGGAGCCAAAACAAGAAAATGAGGAAGAATATCAAGTAGAAGAGCCCTTGGACGAAGAATCTCAAATCAATGTACTGTGGGATTTCTATACAAATGAGAATGATGATGACGAAGGAGATAGTATGGCAGAAATCCACACTAATGAAATCCACACACGAAGTAAGGGGCCACTTGCAGGTGTGATGAAGCCTATAGACCAGACAAAGAAATATGTTCACCCTTTGAAGGCACCCGCTCCCAAAGTTCTTGTTGAGAAGGGTAGGCCTAGTGGTCAGTCCAAGAATACCCCAGTTGCAAACCATCTAGAGAAAGATAATACATCTCCCACTACAACAAAGGCGACTCAAAATGGTAAACTCCCACCTAAGAACAGCAAAATTGGTATGTTTACTCTGCCCTATCCTGTTTATAACATTGATTACAATATTGTGGATGATCTTAAGAAATCTAGGGCTAATATCACATACTTTGATTTGCTAAAATTAACGCAGCAAAGAGATCTGCTCCTGAAAGCTATGAATGAGCGAAACTGCAAAATTCCCACCATCCCAAGCAGCCAAACCAAGAAGTCAATGTCCAGACCTATCAACACCTCCATTATAGCCCAAATACCATCAGCTATGGAAGCCACTCTGTCTAAAATGAATCAAAAACCCCAAGATGTCAGTGCAGCCATGATAGGGAGGAAATCAAAATCCATGACTCCACCTTTCCTTATCACATTTGAGATCCTCAACATGAACGTACACAATTGCTTGGTAGATTCTGGTGCCTCATCCACTGTGATGCCTTATGCTGTTGCTAAAAGACTGCATGCGATACTCGAGAAAACTGGGACTCGAATTATGCAATTGGATAGGACAAATGTGAAAGTAATTGGAGAATTGAAAGATGTGTTGATTCGGATGGTTGCTAAACCACAATATACACAAGTCATTGATATAGTGGTAGTCGATATACCCAAGGCTTATGGAATGTTTCTTAGTAGGGACTGGTTAGCAAAACTGAATGGATATTTCTCAACTGATTGGTCCCATCTCTTGCTGCCTCAGAAGGGGAAGGGTGATATGTTGAGAGTCAATTGAGAAAGATACATGAAGTATGTGGTGACAGAATTAAACGGCCCCAATGAACCTGTAATGTTTACCAACTCGATCCTTGGGAATTATAGTTTCAATGTTTGTGCCACGAAAACCTGTCTTGGGGAATTCCATGCAGAAACAATTGAAGAAACTGCAATAAACACATGGTTGGAAGCTCTCCCCCGTAGTCCGACTGATGAGCTACCCTGTAATATAGTAGATGATAGGACTAATTTCGTAGAAAGAAATTCAATTGATGTAACATTAGACTCTATATTTTGGACACTCTATTGTGATAGCTCTAACTGCCTAGAAGGTGCAGGTGTTGGGAACATGCTCATTAACCCACAAAGGGACCAACATTCGATGGCCAGCCGGTTGGAGTTCGTGTGCACCAACAACACGGCAGAATACAGAGGCTTGCTACAAGGCTTGAAAAAATCCATTGATATGAAGGTGAGAAATCTTAAAGCTTCTGGAGACTCACAGATAATTGTGGACCAGGTAAGGGAAAGGATACATTGCAATTCGCCACACCTGGTGAGATACCAACATGAGGTATGGAGCTTAACTGACAGTTTTGATGCTTTTCATATCATACACATACCTCGATGGAAAAACCAAGATGTCGATCTGATGACTGATATGGCTGCAAAACTTTTTCCTGATCTTAGATTAAACAAGAATAAATATTATTTTGGATTGATTTTCAGACCTTCTGTACCTGATAACATCTCAAATTGGCAGGCATTCGAAGGTGACGAGCAGATCCTTGAGCTCCTGCATTGCGAGAAGACATTCAAAAATGCACTCATTGATGAAAAAGAGCATGATAGGCTTGTGAATGAGAGTGAAGATGAGGTAATATCTTTCATGGAGAAATTTACCGTCAACAGGTTTGGCATCCCTGACGTTCTCATGTTTGATAACGCTTCTTATTTTTCATCACTAAAGTTGACCAAATTTGCTATCGATAAATCAATTTGCATAAGGCATGCATCAAGCTATTACCCCCAGGGAAATGGAGTTGCAGAATCCTCAAATAAAAACCTCATCCGCGTAATCCATGCATCTGTCGCTGACAACCAGAGGAAGTGGCACAATGCTCTAACAAATGCTCTCTGGGCCGATAGGGTCACCCCAAAGGGTAAGCACGTGAAACTTCAACACTTATGGCTGGGCCCATTCCAAGTTGAGGAAAAAATTGGTCAAGGAACTTACAGATCGAAAACCTTACAGGGAGACACTAAGAAACTCCCTGTTAATGGCCAACCTCTTAAGGGACACTCCTAGTAGCCACCACACGGTGGTTACCGCCTGAGTAGGTTAGGATTCATTTTATTTTTTTGTTAGCTTAGTTACATTTTCATCCTATCCTTTCTTGTTCTTCTGCAAAGTTTATGTTCTTTCTGTTTTGAATTACAGTCCTTTTCATCCAATTGATTTCGGTCCTCTAGTCTCATTTTTACGTGTTTCAGATTGCCTCCATTCACCACCTTCAGCCCTTGCCTCCCTCATTAACCTATTGATGAATCTGCAGATCCTAAATCCATCATTACCTTGCAAATCAAAAAAAAATTCAATGAGCCCATGAGGACTGGAAAGTCAAAGGTGGAATCCAAACCGAAGCCGCTCATTAGCATCTGTTGGGAACTAGGTGAGATCTGTTGATGACTTGGATATCTGGAGCATGTAGGGACATCCTTATAAAACAAAAAATGTGTAGCTACAGTTGGACTGGCATGGAGGAATGCTACATTTTTAAATAAATCCCACTCAGACCTAGCCTATACTTGCTTGTAAGGTTTACAGTCATTCTCCATTGGTCCCATCCACCACACTAAATTGTACAATACCTGTTATCTACAAGTAAACCTCCTTTCATGGGCTAAGCTCACTTTCATATACCCTATGGAAAATTCAATTGTGCTCTAGTCCTTGTGCCTGAAATTGGAAGGACTTATTTAAAAGAAAATTAAATTTCAAGTCCTTGTGCCAATCTGGAAGGACAGGTTGTTTGGGAAGCCAGTTAGAGTAGGGACTGTTGCTGGGCTTAGAGTACCGGTTGACACAGCAAGCCCAACCTTTCTTAAGCGGTTTAAAAATATGGCATGATCCATGACTGCGCCCCATTCAATCATATGAAAATATAGCACTGAATATCTCATATAAAGTGCAAATAAACATATCTACATCATGTTTGATGAGTAATAAAGAGTTGAGGTACACACCTAAACAGGTATTGACAGACCAGTAATGGCCCGGAAAGGACTTGTGAAAGTAGGAAACAGGTAAAGGAAGGTCAATAAATCCCATAATACTACCATTGGAGAATGCCTGTCAAAACCCTATCAGTAAGTAGAAGCTATTTGTCTTTATCCCACCTGAAGCAATTAATGTTGAAGTGGAACCCATGCCTGTCCATCTATACAGTTTGCATTTCAAGTTTATCTTAACACCCTGATGTTCTATTGATCCAAAGTTTATTTGGAAACAGAGACAATTGGTTCGCCTAGTGGTTCGCCATTTGTTATGGCCACAACCACCACCCTATTAAAACCTGCCTTGGTAGAAATTTTGAATGGGTCCCCTAAAAGTTGATCTTTCACCTCTCCGAATGATCTGTTTTATCCCAGAGACTTCAACTTGTTGCCGAGTCAAATCTTCAATTCCTAATGGTTGAGCCCCCCTCTTTAAATATTTGCCACATGATTCATCTCTAACCCTTCCTAACCCTCCATTCATTTCCTCCATCGAGACCTTTCCAACCCCCAAAAAACCCTCTATCACACCTTATTCCCATTATAACCCTTTACAATGGAAACGCTTCACAAACATGCATAAATCACCCTTTTTTGGCCTATCACAATCAACACTGCACATTGCTCTCTTCCGGACCCGATGACATTATCAACCCAAATATTACATATTTCAGGTCCGGAGGCATATCACACATCGCTATCGGCGGGGTCCGGGGCTTTTATATATAAGGCGTGCCACTATACTCTGAACCTGACGGCATTATCGACCATATTACATATATATATCGAGTCCAGAGCCATATCACGTATCGCTATCGGCTAGATCCAAGGCCTATATATATAGCACGCCACTATTTACCAGACTCGATGGCTTTATTAACCATAATATATATGTTTCAGGTCCGGAGCCATATCGCATATCGCAATCGATAAGGTCCGGGGCCTATATATAAGGCACACTGCTATCACCCGGACCCGATGATGATTATAGACCCAGTGCATATTATTTCAAGTCCGGCCTTATGGTCGGACGTGGGTTTTCCCGTATATTCTTGTGTTTTTCTAAAACATTGAGGTCGGGGTTTTTCAAAGGGAAGACATTGCGGTCCCACCGGTGGTATTAACATATATGTGTGTGTGTGCGTGTGTGTGTGTGTCGGGTCTGGAGCCATATCGCATATCGCAATCGGCGAGGTCCGGGACTTATACATAAGGCACACTATTATATACCAAACCCGCCGATAACTATCAACCAGGGTGCATATTATTTCAAGTCCAACCTTATGGCCAACCGCGGGTTTTCCCATGTATTCCCTTTATTTCCTATAAAGCGTTCCAGTCCATGTTTTCGAAGGAAGGGGCGATCTGACGGACCCGATAAGGTATAGGTCCCCATATATAATATTTCAAGTCTGGATTTCAGATCCAGTTATGTGTTACGCAACAATTTTCAATGTTAATCGGATTCATGATTGTGGACTTAATCAACGCATGGACTAAAAACCAGGGGCTGATTCTTTCACGCTTGTTCCTTTTGATGACATAAACGCTTAATGAAGGCAAAGATCTGTGTTCCTTTTAAGCATTTTGATCATATTTTCATAAGTATAACTGATGTTGGTTTTAAGCTTCTGTGGTAGTTTTTTGCAGTGGTATGATCCGGATTATGACGTTGGTTATCTCTGCAAGCAAGGACCGAGAGAAGGCAAGCAAGGTCGAAGAATGGGTGCATAGGCATCAAGTATGGCTCCAGATAAAATATGCATGAGCGGATCCGACGAGTCCATATATGTGGATGTTTTCCATTTAAAGAGGCAACCTTAAGCGTTTTTGGTCGGGCTCCAAGCATTTCCTGTGTATTCTGAAAGCAAAATTGCCCTAGATTTCATCATGAAGAGATGACACACAGTCATCCTCTTCTAATAACATCTATTCATTTCCCCAGGAAATGAAGCGCTCCAGTGATAGGAAATGCCCTCTACATCTATGTATTCTGATCTGTATATTGAAGAGAACAGGGGGAAGGCAAAAGGGTGAAGGGAAGACTGAGAGTCATTTCCAAGGGCATAACTATTACCTCCGGATAGGAAATTGGGGCTTTTTGTTTGGAGAGAACAGTTTTGGTTTATTATGAATAAAGAAGATTGTTTAGTTCAATGAGGAGCCTTGTGTTTCAGATTTAAGATCCTTTGCTTTTCTGAGTTTTGAAACAGGGTGTTGTTGCTGGCATAAATACAGATGTGTTTTGCTTTGTGCATATTGATAACTTATAGCTTATGACTAGCTTTGTTTTTTTGAATGTAATTCTTCATCATAGTTAATCCATGAGTAGTACCTGATTTGAAACCATGTTAGACATCAATTGCAAGCTTTACTTCCATAAAAAGAAATGTGTATTCCTGTATGAGTCACTGGATTGCAATTAATAATTGATGCAACCTTGTTCTTATGTGAACCAGTAATTGATTCATTTAGACTTGGAATTTATATATGATGTTTAACCTCTTTCTTTGATATATTCCTGCAAGATAGATTAGGATAGTTAGGACTAACTTAAATAGTTTAGATAGGATTTGATGCATAGAGGTTAGCTGTTTTCTTCCATTGATTTAATTAAAGTCTTCCTCCCAAAATACATCTTTCAACACATTTAACAGTTTATGGGGTCCCTTAAAACCTGTTGGAGCTAGCCACCCTAAACGAAAGCAGGTCTAATTGGGGCCTGCGATTGGGTTAGTTCCCCTTGTTGGTATAGCGAAAATTCGCCATGTCAACAAACGGGAAGGAGGGGTACCTGCATGCAACCCTGTACAATCCTGACTTGTGAATGTTGACATAGACTTGTCGATCTTCCATATTCTCCTTGAAACTACCTATAAATATGTCTTTTATTTCTTGCCATGTGACCTTCATCTCCTTCTCTATGAACAGTTGTGTGTCTACATAGATGGGAAAGTTCATTGGCACCTGTTCAACCACGTCTCCAGTTCTGATGTCTACAATGTCCTTTGATCCATCTCTCTTGGAAACCATGATGCATGTACTGCTGAGAGACAACTCAACAACTGATGTACTTGGAAAAAGAGCAGACACTCACGGAAAGAAAATGTCAATTTAAAAACACAAAGCACTTCAAGGATTGATCATGCAACAAACTGGGTGATTGCTTGGTAAGATTTGGCAGCAGTGACTCTCAAAGGTTGGGAGACTTTCATCTAGAATTACGCATTGCACAGTCCCAATTGCGAGTGAGACCTGTTGCTGACTGGAACTGCACAAAGCGCGGTTGAGTGAGGCTGACTATGGACTGGAACTGCACAATGTGCAATTCAGTCTGGCTTGACCGCTGGTTGAGACTGCGCATTGCACAATCCTAGTGGGCAAGACTAGGCATTGTCTCCCAGAAATGCGCAAAGCACAGCTGGAGGCAAATGATGGGGAGCCTCTGCACAATTCCTGGGGCCAAGGTAGAGCCTCGAGTTCAAGAATGCGCACTTCATATCGTGCAAAGCGAGATCTGAGCCAAGGCAGCCTATATTTGCCCAAGGGAAACTTGAAAATGAGTAGATATGAATGCATGAGCAAAGGATGGTGTAGACAAAAGTGAATTATCGTTGCAATAAAAACTATTGTAGGAATCAGTCAAATGGATGAACAACAAAGTTGGTGGGGAGAGTTGTTGCAACGGCGACCATTAGTGCAAAAATAGTGTTATGCATGCGACACTTAAGAAAGACAATGAAAAACTTGAAACAACATGTCTACAAGTTAAAACAAACTAAAAAGACAAAAGTCATTCAATAAAACATGCAAAACAGCACTCACACAACCCAAGGAAATAAAAGCGATAGAAAAAAGCAGCAAAAGACTTGAAAAGCAAAACTTATCCGGAAAAGTTGTGCCAACTGTACCAAAGGTTCCTAGATGCCTTGGGAATGTCAGTGCTCCAATATTGAAGGTGTAGAATGAGCTCTAGGGAAATGTTTAAATAGATCTGTTAGATTCAGGGTTTATGATGGGCATGCCAAAAATCTAGGAAAAAGCGACAAGTGGTTGGAAGTTTCTAAAATCAACTTGAGTGCAACTCCCAGTGCTAAAAATATATCCCTATTTTTTAGGGATGATCTTTGCTTTTTCAGGAAATGCTTCCATACATGCACGGGAAGATTGCGCAATTCTGGAGGGAACCAGGTAACTTGTCAGCACATGCATCGGGTAGCAGCTGAAGGAATTCTTCTCCGTAATTCCTAGTCTGAGTGGCTCTGGCTGCCTCTCATGCTCTATGCAATTTCCCAGTTGAAGACAAGCTTCCAGTTGGATTTGCGCAATTCTTGAGCTGAAGCCCAATGCCGGGATGTTCTGTGCAATTTCTTTGAGCAAGGTTGTCTGTCGGACTACTTTGCGCATTTCTGGAGAGCAGGGATGACTGTCAGGCTGCTCTGCGCAATTCCTGAGAGCAAGGTTGGTTGACCTCTAGGATTACGCAGTTTTCCAAGACATCACAAGAACCAGATGTAAACCAAGTCACGAGGTTAGCTTATCGTTGGTCAAAAAAAACAAGTTAGCGAACGCAAGCTACAAAGAGAAAGATAAACTTGAATGAAGCACAAGTACCTGAGGAGTGCAAGACATGCTACTAAGATTTTGTGGAGGGAGGCTCCAAAACAAAGTGAAGGAAAAATTTTGGAGGGTGTTTGTAGCCACTACAACAGCACCATAACCCAAAAAAAATTGTGCCTTTGAGGTGTTTAAGTACATGTTTTGCTTCTTTCCAATGAAGCTCGGTAGGCTTCACCATAAATTGACTCAGTTGATTAACTTCATAATGTATGTCGAGCCTTGTGTTCACTAGATATGTCATGGACCCCACTAGTTGTTTGTAGATGGTGCCATCTACTGCCTCTCTTGTAGAGGCATACTCCTTCCTCCAATTGGTATCTTGAGCAGTGTCCATAGGCTTGTAGTCGTGTTGATGTAGGTGGATCCAAAAATAGAAGTGGCCTTGAAAATAGCTCAAAAAATCAAAGTCATCAAATGGAAGTGAAACTAGGACCAGATCGTAGTGCTCATCACCCTAATTCCAACGGTGTGAATGGAACTCAAATCCAAGTTTGTATGGTCCAGTTATAGCTGGTCAAATTTCTGGTCAAACTTGACCAAGTGGCAGTGCTAACGAGGCAACAATTTGGCAGAGTCCAGTGCACGAAATCCGGCCACCCGAATTGGCGAATTTGTCACCTATTTAATTTGTCTAATATCCCTTATTTTCAGGAAAAAAAATTAACTATTATGTTATAATAAAAAGCAAAATATATATATATTAAGTGGCGGTGGGTTGCCACCCCTGCCACCCCCGCCAACCAACGCATTATATAACAAGTATTAAAATATATGGTGGAGGGTGGTCAAACCTGGCCACCACATGAAACCCACTCAATATATATATGAAACATTGAATGAGTCAACATGGCTTGAACCTGCGTTGGCTGGGAGGGCTGGCCTGCCCATGCGACGCCCCAACAAAACCACGCCACCCGTATCATAACGACGACATCACATAAATCAAACAATTATATGTTATGCATATCGTTGTTTAGAAAATGACTTTCCACCAACGTATATGCAGCCACCCTAACCATAATATAATTCTAATCAAATAAAAACAAATGTGCCCATACTATTTGGAGGGTCAGTGGGGTTGCAACCCCCAACCACCCCTCTCCAAACATAACCACTTGCCAACCCGCCAGCCTGTTGGGCTTTGTAAATTTCGCCCAAGCACAAATACTTAAACACTCATTTATCCATTTGAATCGAAGGACCGAGAAAGAGCGGAGACAGAAGCCAGTCTAGGAACCCAGAGCCAGAGCCATGTGGCACGAATTTCGAGACAAAGGAATATTCTATGGGAATATTCTCATAGAATCTTTTTTATGCCCTTGAGGAATCTTTGATATTCCCTTGAAGGTGATTTTTCACAGTGACAGAAATATGTCAACTTTATACTCAAAAGAACAAGAATTTCGCAGGGAACATGATGGTGTGGTATGTTTCCCCATCTGAGTAGTAGAAATTCAGGCAGCCAGCAACAAGGAATATTTGCAGAATCTTGTGGAATCTAAAAGATTCCTTTGGAGGTCGATTTTTTACCAAGGTGGAATGATGCCAACTTTATATTCATTTTTCACTAAATTTCGTAGGGAGCACAATGGTGTGCTCATAATATTCATTCGAGCAGCAGATTTTTCGGCCATCTTCAGGATGGAATCTTTGGGGGAATCTTCGAGATTCCCAAGGGTCTGGAATTTGATGGTGTCATAAAGGGGAAAATTTTATAGTTGTTTGACACAATTTCATGCCACAAATTCAACGGTGCAATCCATTTTGTCAGTTGAGCTTTGCATTTTCCGACCATCCTCGAAAGTGGAGGTAAATGATGTAGTTATGTCATGTATTTCTTATTTTTTGTTGAGATGATGTTTTTTTTGTTGATATTCCTGTTACCATCATGTTGAGGGATACTTGTATGCCACGTCATGTGAGAATTTACTAGCTTGTCATGTTGAAGGAGGGCCCATTTGAGTGAGAGTTCATGTAGGAGGATGGCTTGTGGAGAGACATGCCACTCTGGTTGAGGGAATTTATCCTTGTAATGACAAATAATATACCATGTACATCATCATCATTTGCAACATTTAATGAATCGACCTCCCCACTGTTGACACCGGGCTCGAAGATGTAACCCACACTGGGTGATCTTCGTTATCAATGTGTTCATGTTCTTCGATTTGATGGTTGTCTTTATGTTTCGTCATCTTTAAAGTACGCACATGTGGTTGTTCTATACTCTTTCACATGCAATTTTGCTAACATCACAGAAGTAAAAGATCTTAGATAATTATGGTAGCTGAAGAGATCCAGATCACCTGCATATGGAATCTATGAAGTATTTCAGAGGTATACTTCCCCTGAACCACAAACAAATTTCCATATCCCTACCACGCCTCCACACAAAGGAAGAAGTGCATCAAAATCATGTCCTTCATCTCAAACTCTCTTGCAATTTCCTCCTTACAAGACTAGATTAGCTTCCCATCCCCTGTTAGTATCAAGTCATTTATATACAGGACTAGAATGAGAAATTTTTCATCCACCACAATGAAGTAGAGATTGGCATTTTCTTCCCTCTTGGTGAAGCCCAATCCACTGAGATATGTGTCTATCTGAGTGTACCAAGCACAGGGTGCTTTCTTGAGACCATAAAGGGATCTCCTAAGTCTACACACATGTGTCTCCCTGTCAAATGTCTCAAACCCCTCAAGCTTCTCTATGTAAATCTCTTCCTCAACCACTCCATTGAGGAAGGCAGTCTTCACATCCATTTGGTGGATCTTCCACCCCAATTGTGTAGCTAATGCTAGAATGGTTATGATGGAGGAATATCTTGCCACAGGGGAAAATTTCTCCTCATAATCAACTCCCTCTACCTAAGAGAAGCCTTTGGCCACAAATTTGGCCTTGTACTTCTCGATACTACCATCAACTGCATGTTTCACTTTGTATATCCATCTAGAACCAACCACTGAGTTGTTCAATAACCTTGGCACCACCACCCATGCATTTTTCTTCATGATGGAGTCATACTCCTCCACCATGGCATCTACCTACACTGGTTGGGAAATTGCCTCCTCAAATGAAGAAGGCTCATAATCAATAAGTTTTGTCATGAGTTCCATATAACTAGTATATTTTTTTGTTGATCTCCTCTTCCTGCACAAGGATGTAGGAGCTCCCACATGCTCATGTTCATCATGTACCAACCTATCAGCCTCTCTAGTTCTCTTCCTCCCCTCTTTGGAAGGTTTTGGTCAAGTGGGTGCCTCCTCTATACCGGCTCTCTGCTCCTCCACATGTGGTTGCTCCACAACATCCTGAGCCTTTGACTGAGACTTCTCCTTTGGAGCTAAAATCTCCTCCTCTAGTGGAATAATCTGCTCTTTCTCTAGATAGATTCTAATAGCCTTCTCCTCATCAAATATGACATCTCTCCTCATTAATGTCATCCTAAGCGAGGGTAAATACTATTGATAGTTATGAGGTGTCTATGTGTATCCTACAAATATCCCCATCTCAATTGTAGGATCCAACTTTTTCCTGTTGTGCTTGGACACATGACAATAGATTGTAACTCCAAAAAATCGAGAATGGGATACATTTGGCTTCCTCCCAGAGAAATATTCTTTGGGTGTGACCATGCCAAGTATTTTGTGAGGGCTCTAGTTCTATAATTAAATTGTTGTATTACAAGATTCTTCCCACAAGGATAATGGAATGCCTTGATCATGCAACTTTGCTCTTACAACTCCTACAATGCTTCTATTTTTCCTCTCTTCCACCCCATTTTGTTGTGGGTTATGGGGTGAAATCATTTCTCTTCTAATACCTTCCTTAGCACAAAAATATTTGAAGGCATTAGACACAAACTCTCCTCCATTATCACTTCTCAGGGATTTAATTTTTTGTCCAGTCTCATTTTCAACTAATGCTTTGAATTCAACAAATTTTGCAAACACTTCATCTTTCTTCTTCATAAAATATATCCAACACTTGTGGGAAAAGTCATCTATGAAAATTACATAATACATGTGATTTGCAACTAAGACTGTAGAAAATGGTCCACACAAATCTGAGTGGACTCACTCTAAGATGGATCCAAATCTGTTTTCTCGACCCTGGAAGGAGGATTTCACATATTTTCAAAGGGTGCATCACTTGCAAACACCATGTTGGTCAAGGGTGCATTTTGTAAGTCTTGTGGTGATCTATTGCATGATCTTCAAAGCTCCATGGTTTAAGTGACTCGTGTTCCTATGCCAAATTTCTCCAACATATCGACTCTAAACATGTTCTGCTTTGTTGCTCAATGCATTGCATGCATCCACCTCCATCTTATAGAGGTTTTTCACTCTAACATCAATTTTTTATACTTGTCCAGTAACAACATGCTTCAGAAAATATTTCCCTTTAATGAAAACCACACCATAACCTCTATCCTCCAATATAGCTACAAAAATCAATTTTTTCTTCAGCTTTGGAACATATATTACATTTTCTAGGTGAAGATGGGATCCTAACTCCCTCTTAAAGGTGACAGTACCAATTTCTTTGGTACTATACCTCCCATCATCTCCAAGTTTTATGTGTAATTGTAGGTCCTTCTCTTCTAGGATGTTGAAGAACTCCTTATATCTCGTCATATGAAATGAGACTCCAAAGTCTAAGAACCACACACTGCTTCATACAAGACTTTCCATGCATGCAATAAGGGTGAAATCCAATTCGAATTGTGATGTGAGAGGATCACCTCTTCCTCCTCTTGTAGGCTTCTTCCTGGATTTCTTGTGCGGACACTTGGTTGCATAGTGTCCATATTCATGGTAGTGAAAACATTTAATTTTGTTGAGGTCCTTCTTCTTGCCATGGTTTTGGCTAGATTCTTCCTTGACTTGGGCCTTCTTTCCCTTGTCCTTCTTTCCTCTGCTTGCTAGATAAAAAAATTTGGGCCTCCTCAGATTTGGATGTGACACCATCTCTAGTGTTTCTTCGAATCTACTCCTGCACCAAATCATCCCAAAGTCTCTCCCAATCTAGTAGCTTATCTCTTCCATTAACTAAATCTTGACAGTTGTGCTCGTATTTAGAAGGCCAAGGAGTGCTAAGCTCACAAGTTCAGATGATGGCACATTTTCTCCTACTCCTCCAATTTCATCTCAAACCTGAGTGAATTTGGATAAGTACTAAGGAATGGTTTCATTTTTTTCATTCAAATACTCCTGAGTTTGTCTCTCAGTGCCAATTTTCTGGCATCACTACTTCTTTGGAATAGATATGTGAGAGTTTTCCACATTGCAAAAGGAGTCTCCTTTCCATGCAAGTTCGAAACCACATGATCTCTAACACCCTCCAGAATAATCCTCCTGGATTTTGTTGTGTCTTTCTTCCACTAAGCAAGTGCTTGTGCATTTGATGTTGTTGGTTTTGGAATATTAGTTTTTGTGTATTCCCATACTCCATTTTCATCCAGGAAAATTCCATCTTGTCTTTCCAAGAACGAAAAATTTTAGGTGCCCTCCAATGCATACTCAAGCCTCAATCCATTGAAATACATTTTTCCTGCACTGAAGAGAATCTGCACCAAAAACTCTGCAAATCAAAATTTCTCTGAGAGAAGATATGGAACAAGGTTTATATGTAGTCTTTCATAACTCTAATACCATGTATAAATTGCAAGAAATGTTCTACTGCTAATGAAATCGAACTGAAATCAAGAGACATAAATTCCTTCTGTTATTCTACGGAAAGGAAAACACACAATAGAAACACATGCAATAACATGCAACCATTAAAACACAAGAGACACAATGATTTTATATGGAAACCCAACTGGGAAAAAACACCTCGCTGCTTTGCATTAAGTCCGATAAGAATATGGATCAACTACAAGGTCTTGCTTCAATCCTAAAGAACATCCTACACTGCATTTTTGATCTCCTGCTCTGACCAACACTTGGCCAAAATAGGCCTCTTCTATCCTCCTATTTCCTTATGCAATCCTCTATAGAAATTGCAAGAAAGTTTCTACTGCTAATGAAATTGAATTGAAATCAAGAGACAAAAATTTCTTCTATTATTCTTCCGAAAGGAAAACACACAATAGAAACACATGCAATAACATGCAACCATTAAAACACAAGAAACACAATGATTTTACAGGGGAACCCAATTGTGAAAACCCCTCCACTGCTTTTCATTAATTCAGATGAGAATGTAGATCAATTACAATGTCTTGCTTCAATCTTGAAGCACACCCTACACTACAATCATGATCTCCTACTCCCTGGCCTGCTCTGACCAACACTTAGCTAAAATAGGCCTCTTCTATCCTCCTATTTCCTTGCGCAATCCTTGAGGAAATTAGCCCCTAAAAAAGAGGATAATACCCTATTTCCTTGTGAAAATCCTAAAGAAATTGACCACCTTCTCAATGCAAAAACATTGTACACTCAACTTGTATACAATTGACAATTACAATGTGCCTTTTTCCTCCACTCCAACTAGGCAATTTGAATTACGTGCATGAATGGGACTAATTTTAGTAAATTGATTAGTTAACTGAGATATCGATGAGCTAACAATTGTTATAACTACTCAATTGAACTCCTACTGACTACACTAAAGACTAGATCTCAGTTAACCGAGTTTAACTAGAAATAACTCCACTAGATTGCTAAATTTTAGCAATCAACCCATGAACAACTCTACTTCTAGCCTATATCTCAAATTTACTAATTTAACTAGAAGACAAAGCCATGTCACTCCAGGTAACTGCAATCCAATTCATCCTACTTATGTGGAAAATTGAATTTCTCCGTTTGACTAAGGCACAAGTCAAATGGAGCCTTTTCCTGCTACAATTTAACAGATGGGATAGTGGAAGTGTCATTAGGTGTAAGTATCAGTGGTTGGAATAAGGCTTTCATTCTCGATAGTGGCTTGGTAAGAACCACAACTGGCCTATGGATTATCGTATATATCTTTTGTTTACTATAATCAAATTCATTGTGTTGGATTATTCAATCTCCTATTGTGTGAAATTTGGCATTGTTATTTGGGTCTATTGTCCTAGCTCTTAGTTTGTTTGTTTAACTTCTCATACTTTGTCTCCCTTGGAACTAATTTATGTCTTATGGTAAATTTGTGGGTTATTTCATGGGGAATTCCACCCTTTTTCATTTTAGAAAGTTTCTTTAGGCCTGTAATTGAATGTTAGGTTGACTTGTGCGATTTTGGGTAGGACACCTAATGTGATTTGTTTAGGGACTTCTACTATTTGGGGGTTCAATGCAATCTACTTTGTGTGATATTTTATAAGGCCTACTCTACATTTGACATACATCGTCATTAACAAAAATAGATAGCACCATCTTATATTTAGCATAATATTCATAGATTACAGGCAACTACAAGGATTTCATAGGGCTTTTATATGGCATGAGGCATATAATGCAACCAAACCTCCATGTTTTTAGTAATAACAATGGTTCATAAATATGATTTTCGTTTTAATGCAAATAATTTCACAAACATTGACGTTATAATTGAGTAAAATAAATAAATAGGTGTTTTGAAAATAGAGTGTTGCTTTCTTAGGAATTTGGATTTAAATTGAAGCAAAAGTTTTATTTCAGTGGCCTCCAATCTCATGTACACCAAGTTTGTACATCATAACTTCAAGGAGGAGGTTATATTGCATCAAATGTTTGAAGATATGGACATCGGAAACCAAGGACCCCTTCTAGCCAAGTAGGGGTTGGACGAGGCAACCAATTATCATATTTTGTTCTTATATCTTAAGTTATGTAAAGAAATCAAGATCCTAGAAACTTTCTATAGAATATATACATGTATTTTTAGTGAATCTTTACTCTTTTTGTTATTAATAAATAGGGGGTTAGTCATTTTAAAGATTGCAACTTTTTTTAATATAATTTTTTTAACAAAATTATATATTATTGAATTAAGGCTTCTATGATCTATATCAAGTTTTTGGGATATGTTTTCGGTGATAATCACATCAAAATTCATTTGTCGACGCGTTTCAAACCAACGAGTGTGGTTCATCGTCGAGACAAGATGAAGAATTAGATCATGGCAACAAGTTAAATAGAGAGACCGAACACTCCAACAGCTAAAAAGAAATGACTACTTTTGACCAGAAGGAACGACTACTTTTGACTAGAACAAACATTAGAGAAATTTTTTTAATTAATTAATAATTAGTCTATTTATTTATTTATTTAAATAAATATAAACAAATATATTTTTTAATTAACTAATATATATATATATATATATAACTAACTAAGAATAATTTATATACTTAAACGAAAAGAATTATATATATAAGGGATAACTTATTATCATTTTAATTTAAAAATTAAATAAAATATATATTAATTATTAATTAATTAATTAATTAGTTTATTTATTTTATTATTTTATTTATTTATTTATTTTAAAAAAAATTAATTAATTAAAAAAATTATATATATATATATAAGATTTACTATTTTATATATATATATAGATAGATAGAAACGAAAAGAATTATGCCCCATATATAATTATTTTTAAGGGATAAATTATTATCATTTTAATTTAAAAACTAAATTATAGAGAGATATAGAGTTAATGGAATTAAGATGGGATTAAAAATAAAAAATAAAAAATAAAAGGGAAAAACAACAAAGAATAGAGAAAGGAATAAAGAGGAAGCAACAAACCCCAGTGGGAAATAGAAGAGACCCATATTCAAACCTTTCATGAGCCTAGGGAATAAAATTAAAACCAAAAAAGAAATTGATAAAATCAAAGGAATGAAGAAGGGCAAGAAAGGGGGGCTAAGAGGAAAGGGCAGGGATCCAACAACTGCTAATTTTCTAGCCGTCATCCCTGTTAAGATTACTCGTCCTCCTTTCAATTTCAATGGCCTCTCTAAACTTACGGTGATGAAAAGGAGCAATCCTTGCAATAACCCGGGTCTCCTCAATGCATATATGATGCTTAGTCTTCTCTGCATGTTTCGCCAACGCTGAAGGTCGGGTACTCCCATGCTTGATGTCGGTTGTGTGCTCATGAATCCTCTGATTAATAAAGCACCCAATTTCACCAATGTAAGGGGTCCCACAAGAACATGGTATAACATAAACACCTTTCATATCCTTGGGGTCAACATGGTCTTTTACAGATTTTAAGGAGCTACGAATAGTGTTAATTGTTGGAAATAATACTGAGAGGGGGGGTGAATCGGTGTTATTAAATCAATAAAACTTTTTCATTTCCATACTCTGATTCATATATGCTGCTTCAGTTAAGAATACCCGCGTATATTCAGTAAACTTATGGTTCAGTTAATTGATCTTCAATGAGTGCATTAGAACATTATTAACCATATTAACAGTAAACAGGTGCAGTAAAATAGAACAGATCATCACACATAAGCCACACACATGAACACCATGATATAAGGTGAAAACCCAATGTGGGAGAAAACCACCTGCTGCAAGTCATCTCAATATTCTTCTTAATAAGAAAATCCTTTTACAAAAGTTTTGTACTAGTGCAGTCCTTTACCAGTACGCAGGCTACTACCTGCAAAGAGCTACAACCCTCTCTCGTTCTCCAATCTCTCCTGGAAGGGAGCTACAACCCCCATAGTTCTTGTACTAGCCGATCCATTTACTAGTACGCAGGCTGCTACCTGCTACAATGCTCCAAAGTTTTCAACTGCTATTGGAAGGGAGCTACCACCCCCTTAGCTCTTGTACTAGCTAAGATACTAGTACGTAGGCGCCGGCCTACAATCTTCTCTCCTCCAGGTACCACGTTTCATCAATTTTCAGACTGGATACACTGAAGCACAACATCATAATCTGAAAGGCCACGTTTCATCCAATTTTCATACTGGACCCATTAATATCATTGAAGCACATAATCAATCAATCTTCTGAATCACCCAATCACCAGATCAATACATATACAAGGATAATATGTGTGTTAGAAACCCGATCTAGTCCATTAGATCACATAAATATGAGTCATTATGATCCTGATCCATTATTAGATCTCATCCATCAACACAATCAATCAAACTGAATATGTAGAATACTGACACCATTAAATAGTCATCAGAACACATCAACAACCTGAACCACCTATAACTTTAAACATCATAGCTCAAATGGTATACGCTACTACAATGAACCAAACCTGCGTACATACGCACTTTCACCAAAGCCAACCCGCGTATAGATCTATAAATATTCAATCATGACTTGCAGTGATTTCAAACTTAAGTTATACCCAGTTCAGATCATTACAAGCGTTAGTATACAGATCTAGAATAAGCATAATCAATTATATAGAGATAGTTCATTTCAAGCCATTTGATCCGATCTATCCTTAGATATTGTTCTCCATCAACCGGTGAGATCCCTCTTCAGCTCAGATCTAGATCTGCACCATAACCCAATCACAGTATTCCAGATCTAGCACTTTATCAGATATTCAATAATTCAGATGATGCTTTGCCGAATAATCTCCTTCCTCTTTTATAGTCTTAGGACTTTCACAATACCACGGTCCAAAACCATAATAACACAATACCATGCACCCAATACTTGGGATCAACACTTTTGGATGCAATACCACAAACCAAACCCATAGGATCAAAAACTGTCAGACTAATACCATGAACCAACCATGAAAGTGCATGAGATCAACACTTTTGGATGCAATACCACGAACCAAAACCATAGGATCAAAAACTGTCGGACTAATACCATGAACCAACCATGAAAGTGCGTGAACTTTTCTCTTGCATGAAGGGAACTTTTCTCTGCATGAAAGTGCGTGAACTTTTCTCTATATGAAAGAAAATTTTCTCTGCATGAAAGTGCGTGAACTTTTCTCTACGTGAAAGAAACTTTTCTCTGCATGAAAGTGCATGAACTTTTCTCTGCATGAAAGAAACTTTTATCTTCATGAAAGTGCGTGAACTTTTCTCTACATGAAAGAAACTTTTATCTTCATGAAAGTGCGTGAACTTTTCTCTACATGAAAGAAACTTTTATCTTCATGAAAGTGCGTGAACTTTGTTGCACTATAATTTATCATTTGAGATTTGTCATATTGAGAATTGTCATTTGATTCCTTTGAGTTGTCCTGCATCCTATGTGTTCTGTCACATCTGATATCTTTTCCGTAGATTCATCTAGATATATATAAGTGAGTTGATCTTCTACGAGTTGGTTGCCATCAAGTACAACACATGCATCATAATGCCAACAATCTCCCCCTTTGGACTTGATGGCAACAATACCAAATCACTCTCCCCCTTTGACATCAAGGGCAAAGGGCAGACCAAGATATTCTCTTCCTTTGCTGTCCATACTCCCCCTGAGTGCCTGCTGAAATTTCTGAATGAGCTCCCCCTTTGTATATGCCAAGGTGTACCAATCTGTCCATGCTCCTCTTGAGTACATGCTGAGTCTCTGCTCTGCTGAAATATGCTTGTTCATGCTCCCCCTGACTGTAAGCAAGGTCTGCAAAAAGATGTTTTACAAGAAGAACATGACTCTATACATCATAAATGACCTTCCTATCACCAAAGACTCATACATACATCTATCTCCCATCACAATGGTGATATACCAAAAGTTTACATATGATAACATAACATCATTCATCCCAGGCATAGTGGGGAAACCAACATAGGCCGTTACATGACCTGAAGAGATCTCATCAAATGACTTCAATAGATAGAGACACACTATTACATCATGAGTCTTGATATGACCTTTACATCGAATGATATACATGACATTTATAACAGAGACCAAACACCTAAATAACATCATGATAAACATCAGCAACGACACTATATGATCTGCTCCATAGCATCTGTCAACAACAACTAGACCAGCAACTTGTATTAGTGCATGAATCATGAAGGTATGTCTGTATCAACTCATCCTTTTGAACAGAATTTTGTATATACAGAATCATTCACATTCTATCATATGTGAGAAACACCATAACCATCCAGATCTGCATGAACCAAGTATCATCAATTGGGAATATCTGCATCAATCAACATATGTACCAAACAACCTATCATCATATAGGTAAGAACTCATCATCATCATGTCTCCAACAATGCAACTTTGAATAATCATCCATGTATCCAGCCAACAATCCTCATCCATATATGTGCCAAGAACAATAGGAATCCTGCATCATAACTGTAATATATGATCTTTATGCATATGACGAAAACAACATATGAGTGACTCATCATCAAGTAAAGAAGATGTGAATTCAAGCTATGTACTTCTCCTTATCCTTATGAAGATCACCATGTAAGCACCATTAGAGAATCAACCACAAATTTGATCTAAATATCAACTATGTAACCCCAAGAATCAACTCATAACCGTATCATAGCAAGATGAATCATTTATCCATATAAGCATCATCACCAAGGACTATTAGCCATAATTCCAACAATGTATTAAAAGCATATGCTCCCCCTAAACATGTGCCATCTTGTTTACTATCAGATCTGATCATACATATCAGCAAGAAGTATCAAGACATCATCATTATCAAGTTAGAAACAAAACACTTCTAACCATCAAGTCATTTCCACACATCATTAGCAAACTGTAACCATTATCAAACAGCGCAAATAATAAACCGAATCATAACTGATCCTTTTCTTGAACCTGTCCCTACTGCCTTTCCTCAAACAATCATATACGTGACTATGCCATAACCTGCGTATGTACGCGAATCCTCCTCAGGAAACTCACGTACACCCATTTTTCTCTGAAATAGACAAGATTTAACACCAAGATGATGCATCAATTACCCCCAGCTTCTGTCTGAGGTATTCAAATGTCTCCTTGGGCAGTAGTTTGGTGATAATATCAACAACTTGTTCCTTAGAAGGAACATACTCCAACTTGACCTTTTGTTCCAACACTTGTTCCCGGAGAAAGTGATACTTGATTGGTATGTGCTTGGTTTTTGAATGCATGACTGGGTTCTTAGAAATGCTTATTGCACTTGATTATCACATAAGATGGAGATAGGTGGTGTACAAGTGATTTGAAAGTCCTATAAGATTTGCATCATCCAAAGAAGTTGAGTGCAACAAGATGCAGCAGCCACATATTCCGCTTCAGCTGTAGATAAAGCAATCGAACTCTGTTTCTTGTTGAACAAAGATACTAATCTGGAACCCATAAAGAATGCTCCACCACTTGTGCTCTTTCTGTCATCCACGCTTCCAGCCCAATCTGCATTTGTATAAGCATGTAGAGTGATATCTGTATCTCTAGGATACCATAAGCCATAGTTTTGAGTTCCTTGAAGATACTTGAAAATTCTCTTTACTGCCTGAAGATGGGTTTCTTTAGGATTTGCCTGAAATCTTCCAACTATTCCCACTGCATGCATAACTCGCGTATATACGTGACTTCTCTTTAAGAAACTTGCGTATGAGATTTAAGACACTGAAGTTTTACACTTCCAGCTCCCTCTAATTCTGTTATGTCTGTATGTTGTGCTGTGCCGCCTCTTTCTGACTGTACTTTTTTCTTCTTCCACATCTTCAAGTGTGATGATGATGCTTTCTCCTTTTGGTATGGTGCCCATACTTGGTTCCTGCATTCCTTAGCTATATTTCCAAGCTTGTTACATGTGTAACATCTCATATTTCTTTTATAGCAATCAACAGCTCTGTGACCAAACATATTGCAAGCAAAGCAATATCCATCAAAGTACCTTGAATGTGATGATCTTTCTGCATGATGGTCTTGAAATATTCTTCTTCTACATCTGGCTGCAACATGTCCAAGATTATGACATACATAACATTCAACATTATTCATAGGAGGAGTAAAAGATTTTCTTTGAAGAATTTCTTTCCTTGGTTGATGATGAGATTGACCTTTCATCTCCTTATTGAGCATTTCAGATTTTGCAGTAGAGTCCCTTGTCTTACTTTGTGAACTAGATTCACCTTCAATAGATTCATGAAAACCAAGACCAGTTTTGATAGCAGGATACCTTTGACTATTAAGAATATCATCCAATACTTTAGTACTATCTTGAAATCGTAACAGTTTATCCTTTTCTTCTAATTTATCTTTTAGAATATTTACCTCAACTTGATGTTTCTCTTCCTTTTCAAGATACTGCTTCTTCACGTTTTCTTCAGCATTTCTTTCTTCTTCCAACTGACGTCTTAGTTCAAGAACTTCATTTTCATGAGCTTGGAGTAGTTATTTATTTTGCTTCTTTGATTCTTCAAGATCTTCTTTTAGCAAGCGGATCGTAGCTTCAAGACTTTCACAGTAACTGGATCTATCTCTGAGTTTCTTGATGATTGTGCTTCTTTCATTGACTTCATCTCTTAGTGATGTTACTTCATCTTGAAACTTTTGATATTTGTCCTTGAATAACTTCCTTACCTTGTTTCCTTCCTCTATTTTAGCTTTTAGTTTGGTAGCTTCTTCTTTGAAGACACGTTCCCTTTTGTTCAATAGATCTTGTTGATCTCTAATTTTGTCTGTAAGCCTTTTAAACTCTGCCTCTATTTGATATCTTTCTTGCTCACCCATAAAAGAAAATTCAGTTGTTTCGCTATCACTTTCATCTTTTCCAAATGGATAGATAGCTGGAACATCAGAGGATAACAAATTCATACCTGATAGTTCATCTTCATTCTAAAATGATTCTGAATCTGAAGTGCTTCTTCCACATAATCCCCAATCGATTCTCCCACTGTCATAGTTCTTCTGAGATGTCTTCTTCTGCTTAGGCACTTTCTTCTTAAGCTTCTTTCCCATTGTTCCACGGATCTCCTTCAAGCGATCAAGCTTCTACAAAAGGACCTGCTCTGATACCAATTGTTGGAAATAATACTGAGAGGGGGGGTGAATCAGTGTTATTAAGTCAATAAAATTTTTTCATTTCCATACTCTGATTCATATATGCTGCTTCAGTTAAGAATACCCGCGTATATTCAGTAAACTTATGATTCAGTTAATTGATCTTCAATGAGTGCATTAGAACATTATTAACCATATTAACAGTAAACAGGTGCAGTAAAATAGAACAGATCATCACACATAAGCCACACACATGAACACCATGATATAAGGTGGAAACCCAATGTGGGAGAAAACCACCTGCTGCAAGTCATCTCAATATTCTTCTTAATAAGAAAATCCTTTTACAAAAGTTTTGTACTAGTGCAGTCCTTTACCAGTACGCAGGCTACTACTTGTAGAGAGCTACAACCCTCTCTCGTTCTCCAGTCTCTCCTGGAAGGGAGCTACAACCCCCATAGTTCTTGTACTAGCCCATCCGTTTACTAGTACGCAGGCTGCTACCTGCTACAATGCTCCAAGGTGAAATTTCAACTGCTACTGGAAGGGAGCTACCACCCCCTTAGCTCTTGTACTAGCTAAGATACTAGTACGTAGGCGCCGGCCTACAATCTTCTCTCCTCCAGGTACCACGTTTCATCAATTTTCAGACTAGATACACTGAAGCACAACATCATAATCTGAAAGGCCATGTTTCATCCAATTTTCATACTGGACCCAATAATATCATTGAAGCACATAATCAATCAATATTCTGAATCACCCAATCACCAGATCAATACATATACAAGGATAATATGTGTGTTAGCAACCCGATCTAGTCCATTAGATCACATAAATATGAGTCATTATGATCCTGATCCATTATTAGATCTCATCCATCAACACAATCAATCAAACTGAATATGTAGAATACTGACACCATTAAACAGTCATCAGAACACATCAACAACCTGAACTACCTGTAACTTTAAACATCATAGCTCAAATGGTATACGCTACTACAATGAACCAAACCTGCGTACACACGCACTTTCACCAAAGCCAACCCGCGTACAGATCTATAAATATTCAATCATGACTTGCAGTGATTTCAAACTTAAGTCATACCCAGTTCAGATCATTACAAGCGTTAGTATACATATATAGAATAAGCATAATCAACTATATAGAGATAGTTCATTTCAAGCCATTTAATCTGATCTATCCTTAGATCTTGTTCTCCATCAACCGGTGAGATCCCTCTTTAGCTCAGATCCAAATCTGCATCATAACCCAATCACAGTATTCTAGATCTAGCACTTTATCAGATATTCAATAATTCAAATGATGCTTTGCCGAATGATCTCCTTCCTCTTTAATAGTCTTAGGACTTTCAGAATACCACGGTCCAAAACCATAATAACACAATACCACGGACCCAATACTTGGGATCAACACTTTTGGATGCAATACCACAAACCAAAACCATAGGATCAAAAACTGTCGGACTAATACCATGAACCAACCATGAAAGTGCGTGAGATCAACACTTTTGGATGCAATACCACGGACCAAAACCATAGGATCAAAAACTGTCGGACTAATACCATGAACCAACCATGAAAGTGCGTGAACTTTTCTCTTGCATGAAGGGAACTTTTCTTTGCATGAAAGTGCGTGAACTTTTCTCTATATGAAAGAAGCTTTTCTCTGCATGAAAGTGCGTGAACTTTTCTCTACGTGAAAGAAACTTTTCTCTGCATCAAAGTGCGTGAACTTTTCTCTACATGAAAGAAACTTTTATCTTCATGAAAGTGCATGAACTTTTCTCTACATGAAAGAAAGTTTTATCTTCATGAAAGTGCGTGAACTTTTCTCTACATGAAAGAAACTTTTATCTTCATGAAAGTGCGTGAACTTTGTTGCACTATAATTTATCATCTAAGATTTGTCATATTGAGAATTGTCATCTGATTCCTTTGAGTTGTCTTGCATCCTATGTGTTTTGTCACATCTTATATCTTTTCCGTAGATTCATCTAAATATATATAAGTGAGTTGATCTTCTACGAGTTGGTTGCCATCAAGTACAACACATGCATCATAATGCCAACATTAATGGGTCTAAAGGTTGAGGGAACATTATGCTTCCTTAGGATTCTCGCAATCTTGTTTTTGGTCCCCTGGATGAAAGGGAGATGCACCCCTAAGATTCTATATTTAGGGTCTTTCTTAACCTTGGGACCTTTACTAGCTTTAATGAAAGCTTTAAGACCTTGGTGCCTACTATACCCATTATTAACAAAAACATTAAGGAAATGGGCTTTCTCTTTATAAAGGTGGCTTTCATCAAAGATTCTTGTGCACTGAGAATGTGGTTCATCCTCGGGACAAAGGTTCTTATTATTTAAATTTTAAATAGATTATAGGGGTGGTAGAAGGGGGAGGGGTACTCTATAGGGAGGACAAAGTTTTTAGGTACTCATGAAGTTTTGGTCATATAACAAATAATCAAACAAACATATATGGTCTTTACCAGGGACTTTGATTAGCCAAAGATCATCAGGTGGACACACTTACGGTTACAGGAGATTCACTCCTAATCCTTCATCATTTGGTTAAAGACTCCCTCCCAAAGGATAAATATATGGAAAACATCATGAAAAGAAATAGGAAAATTGAAAAAGATGTTCCATCCAAAGTGTATTTCCATTTCCTAAGAGACTTCAAACAAACAAGTATGCTAACGAGGGGTGTAAATTCAAGATTGGTGAATTAAATATTAATATTCAAATCAGTTCTGCTATAATTCCCTAATGGCAAATGAAGTTTATTAAAAAAAATAGTTAAATTAGTTGATACAATAAAATATAAAAATGGAAAACTGGGGGCCCAAGTGACTTCACACAACTCTGAGAAAACACATACATGCAAACAAGTCGTCATGAAAGATTTCATAATCAATTAGTAGTGTTATGTGTTGTAAATTCGGTGTTTTAGTGAGGTAGTTTTGTAAGGTATTCACCTACAAAACCCCCCTTTTTGTTGGTCGTATATATTCTCCTCAAGTAAATCATATATTTTTATTGGAAAAGAGAAAACAATTAGAAAATTTTAATAAATTAGCTCTATAATACTTGATATATTCACTCTAAACTAAATGAAAAATTATATAATACAAATATTCTCTCTCATTAAAAAATAAATAAATAAATAAAGTATACTAAACAATATTTTCTATTAAAAAAACCCCAAGGGTTAGCTCAACAGGTCAAATCAGTGCCTCACCGATCGATAGGTTACAGGGTCCATTCTCCCCGAAGCTCTTGGGGTTAGGTCTAGTTATTGGCTGCGGGGCTTGATTCCCTTCGGGATCGATCAACCTAGATTTTTCCGTGTATGTAGCGACCACCCAGTGACCAAAATATTTGTAAACCACAGCGAAAAAAATAAAATAAAATAAAAAAAATTATTAAAATAACAAAAATATAATATATAATATTAATTTATTTGTTATAAATTTTAAAAATATTTCCTTTATTTAAAAATAAAAATACACGGTTAATATATGTATATTTTAAATTAAAATAATATAAAATAAATATGCGTACATCAATTCGCTCAAGCCATGTGCATTTAAGAAGTGCATACTTACCAACCCACAATTTTACCTTTACACTCCACCCATATGCATTTAAAAAGTGCATACTTGCCAACCCTCAATTTCACCTTTACACTCCACCCATATGCATTTAAAAAGTGCATACTTACCAACCCCCAATTTTACCTTTACACTCCATGTTTGTCCCACAATTTGTAATTAATATTTTAAGAAAATTTAAATAAATAAATCCATTATCGTACTCCTACCATCTTACTATTACTTCACAGAGAAGATCACCTTTATAATTTTTAATACTCCCACTCATATGCATTTATTCTTTGACACCCTTTGTCTTTTTCACTCGCTTTTGGAAAATGCATTCATTTTATGACTTTACACTCAAATGTTAGTCACCTTTACTTTTAATTAAAAATATTTAAAACAAAGACCTTTAACAATATGTTGAAATAAACTTACTTTTCAAATCTATTATTGTAGATTCCTAAGATTGCCTTTGTAATTTTATATTTCCAAATTGATAGAATTCAAAGTCCTAACCTACCATAATCACTTGTTTTCTTTTATTGGACACTTCCATGCACTGCCTCTGCTTAATTCTTTATTCTTTGACTTGCACATGACACACACTTCAAGATTCTGGCCAAGAATTCAAAGATAGACTTGATGGCAAATTCGTTTAAGTGATAAGTTAAAGATTTATTTCCTTTTTAAATAATATTTTTAATGTTATTTTGAAACTATTTTATTGGGTGGGAACTTAAGTTAGCTTTTACATGTTTAATATTTAATTATAATTTTTTATATAGAAAAAGTAATAATTTTTTATATAGAAAAAGTACTTTTGTTATGGGTAAGAGATATAATTTAATATATATATATTCAAATTAATAATAATTTATTAAATTTGTGAACATTGAAAATGAAGAAATATAATTAAAATTCAAGAATAAAGTTATACTTATAAATCCATATAAATTTGTTATAATAAATATCTCCACCTCCATTCCTTAATCAAAAGATTTTGTTTTGTATAATTATAAACTCAACCTGTTACATTAAGATAATTGAAAATTATTAAATCTATATATATATATATTTTTAGGAGATAAAAGATAGGTTCAATATAGAGTTGGGTGTTAAATATAATAGATTTATAAATTTTGAAATGGTAATTATGATGTTAGAGTTAAAATTAATTGAAAATATTAAGATATACATAATTGTTTTGGAAAATAAAATATAGGATTGATTGAGGAACATCACAAGAAATGTTTTTTAAGGAAATGTTTTATCTTGTGGTGGGGTTTTGTTCTTCATCTAAATGAGAACCATTCTTTTCATGTCATGTTGGACATGGGCAGGGGGTCTAACAATTGGGATGAGGTTCTTGTATGTCGTGCTCTTATTTCCTTTGTTATTGAAAAGAGTGCCTTATATTTTCAATGTTTTGGGGATTCACTTATTGTTGTTAACTAGGTTAACAAGATTCAATGTTGCAGGAACTTATTGCTTGTTGATATTGTGGGTGGCATTCAACGTATTATGTTATTTTTCACATCCTTCTCATGCAACCATGTTTACAGGGAGAGGAACAAGACCCCTGACAAGTATTCTAAAGCAGGGGTTCTCTTAGATCCGGGAGTATGGGTGGTGATTGAGTTCAGGGGCACTGAGAAGTTTTGTTTCTAACACATGCCCTACTTAGATTGGCCCTTTTCTTAATTTCTCACATGCTTTTATTATATCTATATTATGTTGCTTAGCAACCATTTTGTATGTAACGTCAATTGACACACTTATATTTTTTGGTTCCACTAGCTGTTAGAATAAGAACCTATTTTCTTGTTCTCTTTTTTATGATGCTTTAACTGATTGTATATATCATATACCTATAGGTTTTTTTTTTGGATGGTATACGACTTAGGGATCGGTTTAGAACTAGTAGAATGCACATGAAATGTGTATACATAATGTATTTTCCTTTAAATATAAATGAGAATACAGGTTTCTTTTCGCAGGAAAAGTAAAAATTAAAATATATGATTGATATAGAGTTTGGGTATTTAGGTAATGGTGTTTATAAAATTTGAAATGGGTATTAGTTATTATGTTTTTTTTTTCTAGTTAAGACTAACCTAAGTACCCACGGGGATTTGAACCAATGACCTATCTCAAGGAGTGCCTTAACAGCGCACCCATTCACCATCAATCCAAAGCCCCATGGGCGTATTAGCTATTATGTTAGTGTTCAAATAGCTCGGAATTAAATATATATGATAATAACTCAGTATTAATACTTGTTATTGAGATTGACATGTAGGTATTGTTTTTCTAATTTGAACTTGATTATGATTTTCTTTCATTTAAAGTGTTTAGGTTGGAAGTATAAATGGTAAACCCGGGGATGGCAAGTGTGAAGGGAGGGATTTATGGCCTTTCAAGTCAAATAGAACTAACTTACTCCTCGAATCTAGGTGCAATATAAACCAGATGGGGGTAGAGTATGTATGCCTTCATAGACTTAGCAGTCAAATCACTGCGCGAAGGTGGGTCCCTTGTCCCACAAACAAGGGGGTATCATACACAAATTTGGTGTCTGGCTTGGCCGTGACCTTAAAAATGGATAATAATAATAATAATAATAATCAAGTGGAGATGTATTATCTTCTATAAGGAATTAACCTGACCAAGAAATAATCGGCCTACTCCAACAACATAATTAGACATATAAACCTCGGCACCACACATTCAGACCTTAATTAATCTCTATTTTCAAGAAAGTTGTTGAAAACCCAATCTTTATTCTTGAAATTCAGGTCAATCATGATTTAAGGGAGCTAAATTCATTGGTTGATTCATTAGCCAACTAATTTGTCTCCCATGAACTAGGAACATTGAAGGTGAATGGAACCATGAAAACTCTCCCCAATCCATAATCCAAACATGACGAAAAGTGGATATCATAACATTGGGAATATACGTGCATAAGTCATAAGATGGAGTAAGAGGTTGGCACATGGCTCGGGTAAACATTATGGATGAAATAGGGTAGGCTTCCCATGCACGAGAAGAACGTATGGGGATGAACAAGGATAGGATTAAAGAGGTAATAGAGGAAGCTCAAGCATGGGAAGCATGGGATGTCAAGTGGAGCACACATGGGAGCAATAAAGTTGGAGTTATGAAACCCTCCAATCCACCTGTCTATTACAAAAGGGTGAATCCACCAACTTGCCCAATTTTATGTTATTATTTATGGTTGTATAGAACATAATCAACTTGCACAAGCCCCAATGGTTAACTCAATTGGTCAAAATCAGTGCCTCGTCGTTCGGGAGGTCACAGGGTCCATTCTACCCGAAGCCCTTGGGGTTAGGCCTTGCTAGTGGGCCACGGGGCTAGATTCCCTTCGGGGTCAAGCAGCCCAGATTTTTCCATGGACGTAGTGACCACCCGTTGACCAAGGTGTTTGTGAACTATAGCCAAAAAAAAAACCAACTTGCACATGGATTCCTTCTCATATCTAGTCATTAGTTTCTCCACTCATGGCATTAGAAATTTCAGAGGTGGCTACAACCTCAATTTTGCAGCATCGGTCGGGATACTAGGAAGAAAATCCGACCTTTGAGCCTAAATAAGGAAGTCATATGAATATGATATTGAAATATAGAGCCTAGTAATGATGTTATGGTGGCCAAATTGCAAGTTGATCTCATCAACATCAACCTAGGTGTGGACCAGTTAACATCTTGGTTCACCATGATGATGGAAATCTCGATAGAACAAAAGAAAGTGATGAAGTTGATAGTGTTGGAAATACTGAGAGGGGGGTGAATCAATATTTCTATCAATTGTTTATTTTCCAGCAAATATTTTTCTTTAATTAGATTCAGCACAAGTTATGCTAGAACACAAGAAATAAAATAAAATAAAATAACTTATATAATTATTGTTTAAATGATGAGGTCAATAATCCTCAAATTATGGTTCCAACCTTTACAAACAATTCAACTCTACAAGGGACCAACCTTGAATGAGGACACAAATCCTATTAAGCAAATACATGCACCAACCAAGTCTATATGAGGATATCAATCCTCTTAGGCTAAGAAATACTTCAAAACACTGATTAAAACTTTACTAACATAGTTTCAAAACACTGCTTCAAGGTGTCTCAAAGAACTACTCCAAAGTGGCTTCAAGACTGCTCTAATATCTCTTCAAGAGGTTGCTTCAAAATGTCTCCAAGATCTACTCCAAAGATTTCAATATAAATTTAAGAATGAATTTAATAATCTTCAATAACAACTCTCAAAATCAGCTCCAAGGATGATCTCAATATCGACTCCAAAATTTTCGTCAATATACTTCAAAAATTGATTAGAAACAACTCCAAGATAACCCCTAACAAGATCCAAACAAATCTGGTACAAGGATGGAAAACACAGATCTAAACAGAGGTAGTATAGCCCAAATCCTGAGGTTAAAATTGAGGTAGATATAGCCCAAATCCTAAGATTTGAACTAAGGTAGATAGGTCGAATTATTGTGGCAAAAGACAAGTTTGAATTGAGGCATATAAGACAAATTATGAGATAAAAGAGGTCGGATTGTAAGGGCCAAGGTATATTCCACAAAAGGTCGAGTTATGATCTATAAAGAGGTTGATTTCTGCTCCAAAGATAGCCCAAGGTCTTAACTATAAAGCGGTAAAATTATGCTCCAAAGATAGGTCAAGTTCAACTCCAAATTATGATCCAAAAACCTTAATTTAGAATAGAAATAAACACCATGAATATGTTCCTTACTTCTAGGTTCATGAGATATGAACCACTTCTCCTTCTTCCCCAAGTCTGAATGCTTCTTATGCTTGCTTGAACAAGTTGTTGGTTGAATGAGGGAGAGAGATCACATATTTATATTGTTTCAATCACACAAATAGGGTCGACTTGTCCAAGGGGGGGTAAACTTGTCATCAAGAGTGGTCGACTTGACTAGGGGTAAAATAAGTGGTTTTTTGTCTTATAAAATTCATTTTTACTCAATGTAGAGGAATTAAGGGCCATGTTATACCTTGTTGGAAAGGGCTTAAAGAATTCTTTAAGCCTATGCAATTCTTCCCTTAAGTTGGGCAGGCCTTTTGACATCAATAATAATTAATTTCTCAACAAACTCCCCTTTGTTATTGATGGCAACATTTCATTAAGTTCTTGCAACTCCCCCTGACTTCCTTCTACTCCCCCTTTGACATCAATAGAAAATTGATGCCCTAGTGTAATGGAAGAGAGATGACACCCATATTTTGACGAAGATATTCAAATGCTTCTTAAGGAAAAAGTTTAGTGGAAATGTTTGCAATATGTTCCTTAGTCCTAACATATTCCATTTTGATATTTTAATCAACAACCTATTCTTGAAGAAAGTGGTACTTGGTTGGAATATGTTTTTTTAGTGCATGATCGGGTTTTTTGAGAGACTGATTGCATTGGTATTGTCACATAAGATGGTGATAGGTTGATTTATTTCTATTTTGACATCCTTCAAGGCTTCCTTCATCCATAGGATTTGTGTACAACAGTATGTTACAACTATAAATTCGGCTTAAACTATGGAAAGAGATATAGATGATTGTTTCTTGCTTAACCAAAATACAAGACAATCTCCTAGAAAAAAATGCATTTCCACTAGTGCTATTTCAATCATTAATGATTCATGCCGAATCTGCATCGATGAATGCTATCAAAATAAGTTTTTTTCTCTTGGTATACAATAGTCCAAAATCAGGGGCACCTTTTAGATATTTGAATATCCTTTTTACAGTTTGCATGTGAGATTCCTTAGGGGTTGACAGGAACCTTCCCACCATACCTATTGCCTGCATGATGTATGTTCATGAAATTGTCAGATATAAGAGACCTCTAATCATTGATCTGTATATATTTGCATCCACTATAGGAGATTCATCGTCCTTGCTCAACTTACAACTTGTAATCATAAGTGTGCTTAGAGCAACACATTCTTCCATCCCAAATAACTTAAACATTTCCTTGAGGTAATTTGTTTATGTTATGAACATTCCAACATTGGTTTGAGTTACCTAAAGTCCAAGAAATAAATAAAACTCTCCAACCATTAAAATTTCAAATTCTTATCACATTCTTGGGAAAATTTGTGACTCATTTCACCATTGTTGCTACAAAAAATAAGACCGTCCATGTATACTAGTGTGATTAGAAAATTGTCTTTGTACATCTTCATGTAAAGGTTCCTTCCTGCAACTCCTTTCTTGAATCCTTGCTGTTGAAGATAATGATCAATTCAAGTATACCAAGCCCTTGGAGTTTGTTTTAATCCATATAAGGCCTTCTTCAATTTGCATACAAAGTCTTTATTTTCTGACAAGGAAAGCCCTTTGGTTGTTCCATGTATACTTCTCCTTTTAGGTCACCATTTGGAAAGGTTGACTTTACATCTATCTCGTATAATTTGAAGCCTTTTGAACATGCAAATGCTAAAAACACCCTTATAGCCTCAGACCTCTTGTCTGGAAACTAGAGTGAAATTCTCTTCAAAGTCAATTCCTTCAATTTGAGTATACCCCTTGCACACCAATCTTGCCTTGTTTCTGATGACTTGTCCATCTTCATTCATTTTGTTCTTGAACACCCACTTGGTTCCTATGAAATTCTTATCCTTTGGACAAGGTACTAGTTCCCATGTTCCATTATTTCAATTTGGTTAATATCCTCTTCCATTGCATTTATCTAGTGTGGATCCTTACTTGATTGAGTGAAATCCTTTGGTTCTATTTGGGATAACAAGGAAATATCACTCTTTTTTGGTGTGTTTGTCATCCTTATTCTTGTTTGTATTCCTGTGTCCATATCTTTGATAATATGGTCTTCTGGATGGTGCTTCTGTATAAACTTGAAGGTTGTCTTCGATGGTGTTTGAGTTTGTTCCTTCTTTTAATCTTCTGGCTCTTGCTCTTCTTTTGTAATGCCTTCCTCCTAATTTGTATGGATAAGGTCTTCTTCATTTTTTAGATCTGCTTCTTTCTCAGGAAGAGCCTCATCTATTTTTACATTAATGCTCTCTACTACCTTCCAAAGATGATTATTGTAGCATTTGTATGCCTTGATTCTTAATGAATATCCAAGAAAAATTCCTTCATCAACACGGGAATCAAATTGTAGTTCTTATATGACACAAACTTTAGCATCAAAATGACTTGGAACATATCTTAAAACCTTTTGGACAATCATATTTTCTTTGACATCTCCACGTATCGCTCTAAAAGAGTTAACTACTTCATCTACTCAAAGGAAGTAAGCAGAAATATCCTATTCATCATTCATCTTGAGACTTTAAAACCTCCTTCTAAAAGTTTGAAGCTTTTCCTTTTTGACATTGTCATCTCCTACATGGATAGTGATAAGCATGTCCCACATCACTTTTGTTGATTCACAATTCATAACTTTGGTGAATTCTAAATCTAACAAACGACTTGTTATAGAAATCAAAGCCTTGGCATTTTCTACACACCCCTTCTTTCCATATTGGTTTATTGGTAGAGGATATGGGATTTTATATCCATTTGTAATTGATTGCCACACTTCAACCCCATGAGACATCATATAGTACTTCATCCTAATTTTCTAAAATGTAAAATTTGATCCATCAAAGTGGGGAGCCTTAAGTGCTTCTTTGTTGGCCATTTTGGTTCAAAAAAACCTTCTTCGAGTTGTTTGGTTGATCTTGAAGAATATGGTTATGATACCAATTGTTGGAAATGTTGAGAGGGGGTTGAATAAATATTTATTTCAAATGTTTATGTTCCAGTCAAGATGTTTCTCTAATTAGAAGCACACATTATGCTAGAACAAAAGAAATAAAATAAAATTTAACTTATATAATTATTGTTCAAATGATGAGGTCATCAATCCTCAAATTTTGGCCCCAACCTTTACAAAAAATTCAATTCTACAAGGGACCAACCTTGAATGAGGACACCAATCCTCTTAGGCTCCAACCTTTACAAATAATTCAAATATACTTCAAAATATTGATTAAAACTTTACCAATATAGTTCCAAATATTGCTTCATAGTGTCTCAAAGAACTACTCCAAAGTGGCTTCAAGGTTGCTCCAATATCTCTTCAAGAGGCCGCTTCAAAATCTCTTCAAGAGGCTACTTCAAAATGTCTCCAAGGTTTGCTCCAAATACTTCAAGATAACTTCAAGAATGACTTCAATAATCTTCATTAACAACTCTCAAAATCGTCTCCAAGGATGATCCCAATATTAGTTCCAAATTGGTCCTCAAAATACATCAAAAATTGATCAGAAATTGCCCCAAGATATAGCCCCTAACAAGCTATAATATATATGGTACAAGACTAGAAAACATAGATCCGAATTGAGGTAGTATAGCCCAAATCCTGAAGTTGAAATTGAGGCAGATAGGTCGAATTACCAAGGAAAAAGACGGATCTGAACTGAGGCAAATAGGCTGAATTCTGAGACAAACAAGGCCAAGTTTCAAGGGCTAATGTCAGAGTTATAAAGAGGTTGAATTCTGCTCCGAATATAGGTTGAGATCTAAACTATAGAGAGGTTTAATTCTATTCCAAATATAGGTCGAGTTCTTCTCCAAAAACCCTTAATCCAAAACAAATATAAACACCATGAATATGCTCCTTCTTCTGGGTTAATGAGATATGAACTGCTTCTCTTTCTTCCACAAGTCTAAATGCTTCTTATTCTTGCTTGACCAAGTTATTGGCCAAATGAGAATGAGATCTCACATATTTATATTGTTTCAATCACATAAACAAGGTCGACTTGTCCACAGGGGGGCCGACTTGTCTTCAAGAGTGGTCGTCTTAACTGGGGTTAAAATGAGTGGCATTTTGTCTTCGAAAATTTATTTTTCCTCAATGGAGAGGAATTAAGTGGCATGTTATGCCTTGTTGGAAAGGGCTTAAAGCATTCTTTACGCCTATGCAATTATTCCCTTAAGTTGGATAGGTCATTGACATCGATAACAATTAATTTCTCAATAGATAGTTTGAGGTAACAATTGGAGAATGTGTAGAATAATCAGTAGGAAGGAACTCATGCCACCCTGACTCCATCATCCTCAACCATTTAAGCATGTCCTCCCTTAGCTGAATTTGCCAACTGGGATTTGGTAGCTTCTATGGATAGTATAGTTGTTTTCGTAGGTCCTTTGGATGATTTAGATGGCATTCATTTTATGTAAATTATGTTATGCCAGCCAAGAGTTGTAGAAAATTGAGCATTTATTACAAGAAATACACTTATAGACTCACTTGGTTTTTTGTAATAAGATTCTAGTCTAGGAAATCAATTAACTACATAATTACCATGGGAAAGTATTTAAACTTAGGGCATCAAGTCATAATTTTGTTGTGCTTTCTCATAAAATATGCTAATATGAATCTATCTGTTAATATTTGAAAAAAAAAAAAGTAGAAAGGATTGGCTAAAAAGTGCTCACAATTGTTAATGGATTTTGGGATTTCACTATATTGTTATATATAATTATTAACTTTTAATTCTTAAGATAGATATTTTTTGTTTTATGAGTCATCTTTTTTATATAAACTAAACATTTATAGGTGCAATTTTAAATGTTCTATGTTTTATTATTTTCATTGAAATTCAATGATATAATATTTTTTGTTCTTTAAATTGTATTTTTGAATTCATAAATGGATTCGACTTAAAAAAAAAATTATACATTCAGATTGTGTAAACTATACAACTCAAACTTACAATTCCAATAAATTTACACCAAATTTTGTATATAATTGATTGGGAAATATATCTAAAAAATAGTTAAAATTCAGAATAATTAGATTAGACTTATTTGAAATAACAATTAAAATTATGTATAAATGATAAATAATTTTGATAAAATAAATACTTCCACAAACAAAATTTTAATTATAATATATTGTTTAAAATATTATTAAATAATTTAGTTACATTTTTCACATTTTGAAGATGAATTAATTTGTTGCTTAAATGGAAATATTTTATATGAAAGTATATTATAGTTAATAATATATTAAAAAAAAAAAAAAAAACTTTAAGCAATTTAAAAAAAAAAATTATAATGCGGTATAGATGTTTAACTTGTAAAGTTTAAAAGCATTAGGTTTAGGGTGTTGAATTCATGTATACATTCAAAACAAAATTAACAACAAAAAATCACAATCTTATCTTAAATTGTATTGTCCAATTTCGGGAGAAAATATCATTTTATTTATTAATTAAACTGCGCCTAAAACTTAAGACTAAATCACTCTCTTTTTAATCTATAAAATTTGAGGTCAAATCTCTTTCTCATAAATGACTGAATTTATGATCTAACCAACCAACAATATTAATGAAATTGTAAAAACGATTACTCTTTAATAATTAATTAAATTACTTTTTAAAATTATTATTTTTATTATCGACAAGTTTTATTAAAATAATATAATTATAAGATAGCTCGAAATTCAAACAATATTAATGAAATTGTTAAAATAGTTATCTTATAATAACTAACTAAATTATGGAGATCGTGGTTAGGTAACATTGCACTAAGAAATTACATATTAATATTAAAATGGAAAGGTGGATATGCTTATTTGTATGCGATTGCAAGAAAAGTAATTTAATGTATGGTTTGCTTCCTTTGTGACTTTTGTCCTTCGAATGAAAATAAATGAGTTGCTTGGAGATCCAACGGGAAGAAACATAGTTTCAAGGCATTCCCCTGATTTTATGAGTCAACAACAAGTGTTTCCAAATTCACAATAAAAGTTGAAAGGTTTTCCCTAATTAAATTATCTAGCTAACACAAATTGCTCTCTTAATCATGCCAAAGGTCAAGGTTTCTGATCCAAATTGGATCCATGAACATTATCAAAGATGCCATGACTGTATCAAATCAGGACAAAACTTCGAATTCAAGAGCACAGAGCGATCAGGAAGACCTCTAAATAGTGGCAGTTGGCAACCAGCGAGGACCTCGGTCAAAGCGCGCTGACCGAGGCCCATGGAGATCGCACAGGAGGCGAAACTAGCACTTGGGAAACCCGGAACGGGAACCAGAGGGCATTTCTGATGCGCGATGATGGGATGAGATTTTTGGGGTTGCCCAAAATCCCAATTCCTTTAAAAAACTCAAACCCGGGCCTGTGGGTTATGGCCCACAAGTCTCGTCGGAAGCGATTTAAACAACTTTAAACCTTTTTATCTGTTAAAGCACAGCTCTTCATTAAATATCCAACCGTGGATCTCTTTTAAAATTGAACATCCATACATTGGAGATAAACAATATAAAAACAATATGTGTGTGAAGTTTTAATAAGCCATAGTCACAGCGACACATTCCCCATACGCTTCTGTGTCTTCCAATCCGCTTTAGTTGTTCTAGAATTTAAACAATTCAATTGTTAAACACTTTATTCCGTTGAATCGACTTTTCCTGCATGTTACATTCTAATTCCTCGCATTTTGTGGCTGCGTTCAACCCATGTCAGCACAATAATATATATTAACAAGCGAGTGTATGCAAATTGAGTTGAATCTTCAGTCAACAGTATCGACTTCAATTCACCCAACGCTCAACAATTTACCCATAATTAACACAAATCGATAAAAATCGATTCTTCCAACGCTGCGCCATCAAATCACGACTTTTCCAGGCTCAATTCTGCAAGTTTGATTCAAACTCACATGACACCATGCACTGTGGGCGCTACAAGTCATTGCGTTGGGTTTAAAAATGCATTGGCCCAACGCTTATTCAACTACAAAACCATCACAACAATCTACATTCGTTCAAACAATCAAATTAGATCGCCATCGACCCACGAAGCAATCCACAGTCGATCAACAAATTTACAACACAGGATTTGAATTATTTATAAGACACATAGGCGTACATAACACTGAAGCATGCTTTCATATAAACACAGAACAATTACATATTAAGGCTAAGGCATTTCAGCCTTAAAACCAAGCTCACAATCGACTACATTTTCCCACTCACAATTTCCTCACAAATACGATATCTATTACACGCCTATTGCATTACATTTATATAAGAGTTTTAGGAAGGATCGATCCTATCCTCTCCTATTTTTCCTCCAACTAAAGCTCTCCAAAAGCGTGCATGGTTGTTATCAATAGCAAGTCTCCTCAAGACATATCTGCTTTAAAGCTACTTTAAATTTATCTGCTTTAAATCTGCTTTAGTTCTATTTTTCTGCTTTAAAACAGACTTTCCTCTGTTCTGATCCTCTGGTCCACGTTTGCTGCTGAGTGCTCCCGCATCAGACTCCCGAGGCACAAAAATTTATGACCTCCTGGTCATATGCTTCTCCTGGTCTTCGTAATAACTTTAACTTGTGAGCTGCAATCTACGTCTGCAACAGCAAGTCCTTCTTGCTACCTCTTACCTCACCAAGCTCTCCTCTCAACTTGGCCTTTTGGTAACCGCTCTAGGCTATTACAATCTTCTCACCTTCCTCTGCAACCTTCTGACCTTCCTCTGCTGCTACCTACACAAAATATAAAGACCAGACATACTTTATCAAGAACTGTACCTCCTTCCGCAGAATCTTTTTCTCGCTCTGATACCAACTGATGAAAATGAGAATTTGGGGGTTGCCCAAAATCCCAATTCCTTTAAAAAACTCAAACCCGGGCCTGTGGGTTATGGCCCACAAGTCCCGTCGGAAGCGATTTAAACAACTTTAAACCTTTTTATCTGTTAAAGCATAGCTCTTCATTAAATATCCAACCGTGGATCTCTTTTAAAATTGAACATCCATACATTGGAGATAAACAATATAAAAACAATATGTGTGTGAAGTTTTAATAAGCCATAGTCACAGCGACACATTCCTTATACGCTTCTGCGTCTTCCAATCCGCTTTAGTTGTTCTAGAATTTAAACAATTCAATTGTTAAACACTTTATTCCGTTGAATCGACTTTTCCTGCATGTTACATTCTAATTCCTCGCATTCTGTGGCTGCATTCAACCCATGTCAGCACAATAATATATATTAACAAGCGAGTGTATGCAAATTGAGTTGAATCTTCAGTCAACAATATCGACTTCAATTCACCAAGCGCTCAACAATTTACCCATAATTAACACAAATCGATAAAAATCGATTCTTCCCAACGCTGCGCCATCAAATCACGACTTTTCCAGGCTCAATTCTGCAAGTTTGATTCAAACTCACATGACACCATTCACTGCGGGCGCTACAAGTCATTGCGTTGGGTTTAAAAATGCATTGGCCCAAACGCTTATTCAACTACAAAACCATCACAACAATCTACATTCGTTCAAACAATCAAATTAGATCGCCATCGACCCACGAAGCAATCCACAGTCGATCAACAAATTTACAACACAGGATTTGAATTATTTATAAGACACATAGGCGTACATAACACTGAAGCATGCTTTCATATAAACACAGAACAATTACATATTAAGGCTAAGGAATTTCAGCGTTAAAACCAAGCTCACAATCGACTACATTTTCCCACTCACAATTTCCTCACAAATACGATATCTATTACACGCCTATTGCATTACATTTATATAAGAGTTTTAGGAAGGATCGATCCTATCCTCTCCTGTTTTTCCTCCAACTAAAGCTCTCCAAAATCATGCATGGTTGTTATCAATAGCAAGTCTCCTCAAGACATATCTGCTTTAAAGCTACTTTAAATTTATCTGCTTTAAATCTGCTTTAGTTCTGTTTTTCTGCTTTAAAATAGACTTTCCTCTGTTCTGATCCTCTGGTCCACATTTGATGTTGAGTGCTCCCACATCACGCGATTAGTGCTTCGCTATGCAAAAACCCTCGAGAAGGAGAGGCCCCGAAGCGCTCGGTCGCATGGAAGCCGGGAAAACCGTGGGGAAAACGCTAAAGGCTAAAGGCGGGACCCGCGCTCCAAAACCGGCGGTATATCAGGGGCACCCTTGGGCGGTAAGTGGATTTGGCTGAAACCTAGCGATTCCATTCAGCGCCCGACGCGTGGCAGGCAGAGGAGAGAGAAAACCGCCGCTCATCACACGCTAACAGTCGAGCAAGTCAACCGCGCGAAATGAGCGAATGACGTCAGATCTGGGGGCTCCAGATCTAACGGCTGAGATTGCGCCCAATGAAGGAACTGGATTTAACAAGGGATTAAGCCGCGACGCAGAGAAGTTTGACATCCGATTTGACCACTAAGTTGGCAGATGAGTCATTTCCCGACGTAACCGAAGAACTGAACCGACGAGGAAGAGCTGGCGCAGTTCGCAAGAGGACAAGTGGCCACTCCCTGTGAGCTGTTGATGATGACGCAGAGACAGGGAATTCCAAGTGAACAGCAGCATGCGATCTAACGGAGGCGGAAGGGGAATCGAGAAATCATGAGACGAATTGGCTTTAAGCCATGAACAGAGACAGAGAACAAGGGGACACCGAGAGGACACCGACATGAAGAACCAGAGAGAGGAGAACGAATACAGAGAAGCGAAGAGACAGTGAAGCAAAGAGTAGAAAAGACAAAGAGCCGAGCTGACCTGCAGCATAAGGCAGCTTCAAGCAATCCCTGAGAGGATCTGTCGGGAATTGAGCACCACATTGGGCTCCTCCCATTAAAGAATAGAGAGGTCAAGAGCTGGTAAGGCAAAGAGTATTTGCACTCTAGTGGCTTGGGGAATCCAAGAACCACCTTGCCAAGCAATTCTGTTTCAGGAGACTTAGATTGAGCTCCTCATTGTAATTCTCTGCTTTAAAGACACAATAAAAGAAGGCCACCACTGAAAGCTAGACCGGAGACGTAGCCCTGGAGGATAGGGTGAACTCCTTATTAATTGTTGTGTTCTTGTATTTGCTTACTGTGTTTCTCTGTTGTTTTCCATTTTCCAGTGTCTGTGTATTTTGCAATCTAATCGATTCGTTGCCTAAAATAACATAGACACACACCAGCACATGAGTCTATAATACCTTCATTTAATAATTAATTAACTGAGGTCACTCAAGGGTGATTTTCATATCAAGTGGTATCAGAGCTTTAGGTTGTAAAGGTTAGACAAGCTTGTGTTGGTTTAGCTGTTGAATGCTCACTAGATCAAAGCTCAAATTAGGAGAAGGAGAGTTGGTCGAAACTAATCCTGAAATTGGGAGAGTCTATCCTCAGAAGACAATGTCAGAGGAAGGTTCTATGGGGCCAGACCCTCAATTCATAGAAAGTTTCCTAGCCATAAAGTCTATGGTAGAATAAATGTATAGGGACTTTAGAAAACATAAGGATGAAGATTCATCAGGCTCTAAGCAAGACAAAGGAGAAGATGAGTCCCACTTTCATGACCACTCAAAAGGAAAAGGGAAAGAGGAAAGCTTTCTCTGATCCAGGTGGATATTGGTGGCCACCTGCCAAGTCCACCTGGACCCCCACCATTGTTTCTCTCAGCATTTTCAGTTTCCTTAACTGTAGCACAACTTACTATTTTTAGCAGTTTTTCGGGTCCTGAACTTCTGGAGTCGTTTTGAGACCCTAAACGACGTTTTTTTGGGAAATCTGGGGGCAACATGGGTCCATGGACCAATTTTTCCCTTCCCAAAGTGGTAGTGCTCGGATAGATCTTTCTAACGAGCTATTGTACGCGTCAAACGGAGATCGTATGCCAAAGTTACGACCCCGGGAAGTTGATGTACCAATTTACCCAAACGAGGCCCACAGTTTGGCGTTTCATCTCCTAGGGTTAGGTTTTGGAATGTTAAGGGTTTTCCATTGTTTCTCAACAATAAATAGGCCTTCGAACCTCATTGTAACATAGTTCAGAGGCATGTAGCCACCACATCTCTTCTCAGAGATAAGCTACCATCGCCCTAGCTGTTTTATTTCCATTTCTGGTTGTAAGCATAGTTCAGTATTTTCCATTAATGAAATGAAGTATTATTTCCGCTGCATCTTTGTGTGTATGGTTATCTCTGTAATTTGTTGCGTTCCTGTTTAAATCTGGATCAGTGGTATCAGAGCGGTCTGCTTTTTCTCTGTTTTTCTTTGCATGTCCCCAACAAGGTCGGGATATAAGGAGTTAGGGTTTGAACTGGTTGAACCTTTGCAAGACCAGCCTCGCAAATCCCGAAGACCTCCCATGGCGGATGAGAAGAAAGACGAGGGGGCAGGAGATCCCATCAAAATCTTGCTTGAAGAAGCCCTCGAGCGACAACAGAACGCGATGATGGATAGCTTTGCCCAGATCCTTCAGCGGCTACCCAGAAGCGACGCATCGGCTTCCAGCAGCTACTCTGGAAACGCCACGCCCTTTAAGGTACAAGTTAATTTTGAAATCCCCATATTCGAGGGTCAGATAGACGCAGAAGCCGTAGTTAAATGGTTAAATCTGCTAGAGGGTTATTTTTCTGTTCATGAATTTTCGAGTCGGGAAAATATTGTTTTCGCTCTTCTCAAAGCAGCCCCCCACGTCAAGGACTGGTGGGAAACCTACTGCGAGCAAAAGGATGAAAGTACTGGCTCACTATTTTCAGCCACACCCACCTGGAATTCATTTCGGGATGCCATCAAGGAGCAGTACTACCCTGTCGGAAGCTATGAGGATGAATACATAAAGTGGACCACGCTGCGACAGGGAAGGGACCAAGACGTGCCGGAGTTCACCAATCTTTTCCATACCCTTCGCACAAAGTTGGGTATCAAGGATTCGGAGCAACATTTGATACTCAAATACCGTGGCTGCCTACACAAGTACATCCAGGAAGAAATACAATTCCTGAACATCTCCTCGCTCAGCGCAGCATACCGATATGCCGTCAAGGTCGAGCAGAAGTTTAAACAAAAGAAGCGAGACTTTGGATCTGCGAATCCAAAGCAGGGGAAAGGTGCCCCTAAACCACAGAACAAAGGACAAAGCCAAGGTGGGACAGCCCAAGACAACTCGCCGAAGCTACAAGCAAAGAACAGCGCCGCGAAGCCGAAAAAGGACACTGGAAAATGGTGTGAGTTCCATAAGAGCTCCACTCACAACACAAGTGAGTGTCGGGCCAAGCAGTCACTGGTGGCTGAGCTAAAGGTTTCAGAATCAGATGCATGTTCCGACTCTGAGTCAGAACCTGATAAGGGGAATGAAAAAGGGAAGCAGATCATTGATGCGGATCCCAACGCCACTGTTGCTACCGCCAAGATCCAGAAAAATGAACCCGAAGATCCAGAGGAGGAGGAGCGTATCTTCCACTCCCAGATGTGGGTAAAGGGCTCCCCGATACAGTTCATTGTTGATAGCGGGAGTCAAAAGAACCTCATTTCGGCAAAGGTCGTGAAGCGGTTGGGCTTACCGACCACAGCACATCCACAACCATACACCATTGGGTGGCTTCACCAAGGACGAGATCTTCGCGTGAGCCAGCAGTGTCGCCTTCCATACAACATCAAGCCCTTCACGGATGAGGTATTGTGTGACATTGCTCCCCTTGAAGTTTGTGATGTATTATTAGGACAACCATACTTGTGGAAGCGACATGCTCTGTATGAATCAAGGCCCCGTGTTGTTATTATTACATTGGGAAATAAGTTGTACAGGATACCAGAGGTAGCACCACCTACCGCCATCTCTTTGATTACTGCAAAACAATGCAGTAAGATCATTTCCAAAACCAGGAAATTTGTTTTCCTGATGATATGCCCTCAAGGAAAGAAGAAGACAGTGGCCGCAGCCTCCAGACGGGGTCCCTCTGCACGACAACTACAGATGGACAAGGTTGTGGAGGAGTACGAGGACATCTTCACCTCCCCTGCAGGGGTTCCTCTGCACTGTCAGGTCAAGCACTCCATCGATCTGACCCCAGGTGCGCCACTACCCAATGGACCAATTTATCGGCGCTCCGTTCTGGAGAACAATGAAATCAAGAGGTAGATTCAGGAGCTCCTGCAGAAAGGTCACATTTGTCCGAGTTCATCGCCTTGTGGGAGCTCGATTGTGTTGGTACAGAAGAAGGATGGGACGTGGAGACTCTGTATTGATTATCGGGCTCTGAACAAGATCACTGTCCATAATAGGTACCCGATCCCGTGGATTGATGACCTCCTGGACCAACTAAAGGGGGCGAAATATTTCAGCAAGATCGATCTGAAGTCAGGATATCACCAGGTACCAATCGAACCCTCTGATGTGTGGAAGACTGCCTTCAAATCCAAGGAGGGCCTTTTCGAATGGTTGGTTATGTCTTTCGGATTGACGAATGCTCCTGCAACCTTCATGAGGCTAATGGATGACATCTTGCGACCATTCACCAACTCCTTTGTAGTAGTATACTTGGATGACATTCTGATCTTCAGCCAAAGTTGGGAAGAACACCTCCACCACATCCGACAGGTTCTCCAAACACTGCGGCAACACAAGCTATGTGCCAATTTGGAGAAATGCACTTTTGGCATGACCCAGGTTCAGTATCTGGGATACATCATTGATGAACAGGGGGTGCATGTCGATCCAGCCAAGATCCAAGTCATTCGGGATTGGCCATCTCCAACCACTCTAACAGAGCTCGTCAGCTTTCTAGGTCTTGCCAACTTCTACCGCAAGTTCGTGTTGGGGTTTTCTCATATTACTTGGCCCTTGAGTCAAGTCACCAAGGGAGGGGTGAAAGCAAAATTCTTTTGGTCTGAATCTCAACAGAAGGCATTCATGGAGTTGAAGGATCGCCTCTACACGGCACCAGTGCTCGCGTTACCAAATTTACAACAACCATTTGAGGTCGAGACAGATGCCTCTGACTATGCTATTGGGGCAGTCCTTACTCAACATGGACATCCAGTGGCATATCACAGTGAAACACTTTCAGACACAGTCCGGAAGTACCCCACTTATCATAAAGAGATGTATTCCATTGTACAGGCCTGCCGACAATGGAAGCATTACATTTTTGGGAAGGAAACGGTCATCCACATAGACCACCGACCCCTGCAGTTCATACAGACCCAAGGGAAATTGCAGAATGATCGCCATCAGAAGTGGTCTACATACCTGCAACAGTTCCACTTGAATATCAAGTATAAGAAGGGCAGCACCAGTAATGTTGCAGATTGCCTCAGTCGACCACCGATCATGGCGTTAACCACCGTGCTCAACTCTTGTGGGCACGAGACTTCTGATTGGCCACTTCTCTACAAAAGCGACCCAGAATTCGGCCACACATACCAGACACTCTTGGAGGGTCGGCATGTTCCAGATTTTCACCTCCAGGATGCCCTGTTATGCCACCTAGGTCACCTTTGTGTTCCTTCAAGCGAGCGTGCCAAGATGATTTGGGAAGCACACTACAGTCGGGCTGCTGGGCATTTCGGGGTCGAGAAAACAGTGGCAGTACTGCAAAATTATTTCTATTGGCTAAATCTTCGACAGGATGTTGGGAAGTACATCAGATCATGTACTGCTTGTGCCATTGCCAAACCGACCATTAAGAAGCACGGCCTCTATACCCCGTTGCCTACCCCTAGTCGACCTTGGGAATCCATCTCCATGGATTACATGTCAGGCCTTCCTTCCACTAAGCATGGAAATGACTGTGTTTTTGTGGTCGTCGACAGGTTCTCGAAGATGGCCATTATGGCGGCCTGCAAGAAGAATATCACAGCAGAAGCCACTGCTAAACTCTTCTTTGAACGAGTGTGGGTGCACTTTGGGATCCCACAGTCTATCATCTCAGATCGGGACAGTCGGTTTCTCAGCACATTTTGGTCCAGTCTCTGGTCAATGCTGGACACCAAACTCACGAAGTCCACATCCTTCCATCCTCAAACTGATGGCCAGAAAGAGGTTGTCAATAGGATGATTGTGCACATTCTGCGCATGTATAACTCAAAGCATCCACGCACATGGGACGAGAGCCTCCCCTATGTTCAGCACAGCTACAACCGAGCTCTTCACAGCTCCACTGGCCATAGCCCTTTTCAGGTGGGTTTGGGATTCCAGCCACTATGCCCCTATGATGTGGCCATGCCACTTGCAGCCACTCACATAAATTCAGCTCATGTCCAGTCCGAAACAGATCAGGCCACCAGCTTCATTGAGCGCATCCAACATATTCGCCAGTAGGTCCATGACATTCTTGAGAAATCAAATGCCAAGTACAAGCAGCGACATGATCAACATCGGGTGCCACACAAGTTTCAGGTGGGCGACAAAGTCTGGTTGCATTTGCAAAAGGAACGCCTTACTGGAGCCTATCGGAAATTGAGACCACTCCGATATGGTCCTTACATCATTACTAAGGCTATGGGAGACAATGCATTTGAGCTCAGCATTCCCCCATTCCTTGGCCTGCACCCAGTGTTCAATGTGGACCGCCTTCGGCCATACTTTCCACCATTGTTAGACACATCCGACATTGCAGAACAGCTCAAACCCACAGAATTAAATCCAGATTGCATGGAACAAGCTGCAAATGATCGGATCATGGACACACATATCAAGAACACTCACCAACAGAATATTCAACTGTATCGAGTTGTCAAAGCAGGCCAACTCCTTCAGCAGGTTAAGTGGCTCACCAGGGAACAAGTCCAGCAAAAGTTTCCTCATCTCATGGAGGAACTCAACGCAATGGGGACCATTGCTTCCTAAGGGGGGAGGAATGATCCAGGTGGATATTGGTGGCCACCTGCCAAGTCCACCTGGACCCCCACCATTGTTTCTCTCATCATTTTCAGTTTCCTTAATTGTAGCACAACTTACTATTTTTAGTAGTTTTTCAGGTCCTGAACTTCTGGAGCCGTTTTGAGGCCCTAAACGACGTTTTTTGGGAAAATCTGGGGGCAACATGGGTCCATGGACCGATGTTGCCCTTCCCAAAGTGGTATTTCTCGGATAGATCTTTCTAACGAGCTATTGTACGCGTCAAACGGAGATCGTATGCCAAAGTTACGACCCCGAGAAGTTGATGTACCAATTTACCCAAACGGGGCCCACAGTTTGGCGTTTCATCTCCTAGGGTTAGGTTTTGGAATGTTAAGGGTTTTCCATTGTTTCTCAACAATAAATAGGCCTTCGAGCCTCATTGTAACACAGTTCAGAGGCATGTAGCCACCACATCTCTTCTCAGAGATAAGCTACCATCGCCCTAGCTGGTTTATTTCCATTTCTGGTTGTAAGCATAGTTCAGTATTTTCCATTAATGAAATCAAGCATTATTTCCGCTGCATCTTTGTGTGTATGGTTATCTCTGTAATTTTTTGCGTTCCTGTTTAAATCCGGATCAGTGGTATCAGAGTGGTCTGCTTTTTCTCTATTTTTCTTTGCATGTCCCCAACAAGGTCGGGATATAAGGAGTTAGGGCTTGAACTGGTTGAACCTTTGCAAGACCAGCCTTGCAAATCCCGACGACCTCCCATGGCGGATGAGAAGAAAGACGAGGGAGCAGGAGATCCCATCAAAATCTTGCTCGAAGAAGCCCTCGAGCGACAACGGAACGCGATGATGGATAGCTTTGCCCAGATCCTTCAACGGCTACCCAGAAGCGACGCATCGGCTTCTAGTAGCTACTCTGGAAACGCCACGCCCTTTAAGGTACAAGTTAATTTTGAAATCCCCATATTCGAGGGTCAGATAGACGCAGAAGCCATAGATAAATGGTTAAAGCTGCTAGAGGGTTATTTTTCTGTTCATGAATTTTCGAGTCAAGAAAAGATTGTTTTCGCTCTTCTCAAAGCAGTCCCCCACGTCAAGGACTGGTGGGAAACCTACTGCGAGCAGAAGGATGAAAGTACTGGCTCACTATTTTCAGCCGCACCCACCTGGAATTCATTCCGGGATGCCATCAAGGAGCAGTACTACCCTGTCGGAAGCTATGAGGATGAATACATAAAGTGGACCACGCTGCGGCAGGGAAGGGACCAAGACGTGCCGGAGTTCACAAATATTTTCCATACCCTTCACACAAAGTTGGGTATCAAGGATTCGTAGCAACATTTGATACTCAAATATTGTGGCTGCCTGCACAAGTACATCCAGGAAGAAATACAATTCTTGAACATCTCCTCGCTCGGCGCAGCATACCAATATGTTGTCAAGGTCGAGCAGAAGTTTAAACAAAAGAAGCGAGACTTTGGATCTGCGAATCCAAAGTAGGGGAAAGGTGCCCCTAAACCACAGAACAAAGGACAAAGCCAAGGTGGGACAACCCAAGACAACCCGCCGAAGCTACAAGCAAAGAACAGCGCCGCAAAGCCGAAAAAGGACACTGGAAAATGGTGTGAGTTCCATAAGAGCTCCACTCACAACACAAGTGAGTGTCAGGCCAAGCAGTCACTGGTGGCTGAGCTAAAGTTTTCAGAATCAGATGCATGTTCCGACTCTGACTCAGAACCCGATAAGGGGAATGAAAAAGGGAAGCATAGCATTGATGCGGATCCCAATGCCACTGTTGCTACCGCCAAGATCCAGAAAAATGAACCCGAAGATCCAGAGGAGGAGGAGCGTCTCTTCCACTCCCAGAAGTGGGTAAAGGGCTCCCCGATACAGTTCATTGTTGATAGCGAGAGTCAAAAGAACCTCATTTCGACAAAGTTCGTGAAGCGGTTGGTCTTACCGACCACAGCACATCCACAACCATACACCATTAGGTGGATTCACCAAGGATGAGATCTTCGCGTGAGCCAGCAGTGTCACCTTCCATACAACATCAAGCCCTTCACGGATGAGGTATTGTGTGACATTGCTCCCCTTGAAGTTTGTGATGTATTATTAGGACAACCATACTTGTGGAAGCGACATGATGTGTATGAATCAAGGCCCCGTGCTATTATTATTACATTGGGAAATAAGTTGTACATGATTCCAGAGGTAGCACCACCTACCGCCATCTCTTTGATTACTGCAAAACAATGCAGTAAGATCATTTCCAAAACCAAGAAATTTGTTTTCCTGATGATACGCCCTCAAGGAAAGAAGAAGACAGTGGCCGCGGCCTCCAGACGGGGTCCCTCTACACGACAACTACAGATGGACAAGGTTGTGGAGGAGTACGAGGACATCTTCACCTCCCCTGCAGGGGTTCCTCTGCACTGTCAGGTCAAGCACTCCATCGATCTGACCCCAGGTGCACCGCTACCCAATGGACCAATTTATCGGCGCTCCATTCTGGAGAACAATGAAATCAAGAGGTAGATTCAGGAGCTCCTGCAGAAAGGTCACATCCGTCCGAGTTCATCGCCTTGTGGGAGCCCGATCGTGTTGGTGCAGAAGAAGGATGGTACGTGGAGACTCTGTATTGATTATCGGGCGCTGAAAAAGATCACTGTCCGTAATAAGTACCCGATCCCACGGATTGATGACCTCCTGGACCAACTAAAGGGGGCGAAATATTTCAGCAAGATCGATCTAAAATCAGGATATCACCAGGTACCAATCGAACCCTCTGATGTGTGGAAGACTGCCTTCAAATCCAAGGAAGGCCTTTTCGAATGGTTGGTTATGTATTTCGGATTGACGAATGCTTCTGCAACCTTCATGAGGCTAATGGATGACATCTTGCGCCATTCACCAACTCCTTTGTAGTAGTATACTTGGATGACATTCTGATCTTCAGCCAGAGTTGGGAAGAACACCTCCACCACATCCGACAAGTTCTCCAAACACTGCGGCAACACAAGCTATGTGCCAATTTGGAGAAATGCACTTTTGGCATGACCCAGGTTCAGTATCTGGGATACATCATTGATGAACAGGGGGTACATGTCGATCCAGCCAAGATCCAAGTCATTCGGGATTGACCATCTCCAACCACTCTAACAGAGCTCCGCAGCTTTCTAGGTCTTGCCAACTTCTACCGCAGGTTCGTGTTGGGGTTTTCTCATATTACTTGGCCCTTGAGTCAAGTCACCAAGGGAGGGGCGAAAGAAAATTTATTTTGGTCTGAATCTCAATAGAAGGCATTCATGGAGTTGAAGGATCGCCTCTGCACGGCACCAGTGCTCGCGTTACCAGATTTACAACAACCATTTGAGGCCGAGATAGATGCCTCTGACTATGCTATTGGGGCAGTCCTTACTCAACATGGACATCCAGTGGCATATCACAGTGAAACACTTTCAGACACAGTCCGGAAGTACCCCACTTATGATAAAGAGATGTATTCCATTGTACAGACCTACCGACAATGGAAGCATTACATTTTGGGGAAGGAAACGGTCATCCACACAGACCACCGACCCCTGCAGTTCATACAGACCCAAGGGAAATTGCAGAATGATCGCCATCAGAAGTGGTCTACATCCCTGCAACAGTTCCACTTGAATATCAAGTATAAGAAGGGTAGCACCAATAATGTTGCAGATTTCCTCAGTCGACCACCGATCATGGTGTTAACCACTGTGCTCAACTCTTGTGGGCACGAGACTTCTGATTGGCCACTTCTCTACAAAAGCGACCCAGAATTCGGCCACACATACCAGACACTCTTGGAGGGTCGGCATGTTCCAGATTTTCACCTCCAGGATGCCCTATTATGCCACCTAGGTCACCTTTGTGTTCCTTCAAGCGAGCGTGCCAAGATGATTTGGGAAGCACACTACAGTCGGGCTGCTGGGCATTTCGGGGTCAAGAAAACAGTGGCAGTACTGCAAAATTATTTCTATTGGCCGAATCTTCGACAGGATGTTGGGAAGTACATCAGATCATGTACTGCTTGTGCCATTGCCAAACCGCCCATTAAGAAGCACGGCCTCTATACCCCGTTGCCTACCCATAGTCGACCTTGGGAATCCATCTCCATGGATTACATGTCAGGCCTTCCTTCCACTAAGCATGGAAATGACTGTGTTTTTGTGGTCGTCGACAGGTTCTCGAAGATGGCCATTATGGCAGCCTGCAAGAAGAATATCATAGTAGAAGCCACTGCTAAACTCTTCTTTGAACGAGTGTGGGTGCACTTTGGGATCCCACAGTCTATCATCTCAGATCGAGACAGTCGGTTTCTCAGCACATTTTGGTCCAGTCTCTGGTCAATGCTGGACACCAAACTCACGAAGTCCACATCCTTCCATCGTCAAACTGATGGCCAGACAGAGGTTGTCAATAGGATGATTGTGCACATTCTGCGCATGTATAACTCAAAGCATCTACGCACATGGGACGAGAGCCTCCCCTATGTTCAACACAGCTACAACCGAGCTCTTCACAGCTCCACTGGCCATAGCCCTTTTCAGGTGGGTTTGGGATTCCAGCCACTATGCCCCATTGATGTGGCCATGCCACTTGCAGCCACTCACATAAATTCAGCTCATGTCCAGTCCGAAATAGATAAGGCCACCAGCTTCATTGAGCACATCCAACATATTCGCCAGCAGGTCCATGACATTCTTGAGAAATCAAATGCCAAGTACAAGCAGCGACATGATCAACATCGGGTGCCACACAAGTTTCAGGTGGGCGACCAAGTCTGGTTGCATTTGCAAAAGGAACGCCTTACTGGAGCCTATCAGAAATTGAGACCACTACGATATGGTCCTTACACCATTACTAAGGCTATGGGAGACAATGCATTTGAGCTCAGCATTCCCCCATTCCTTGGCCTGCACCCAGTGTTCAATGTGGACCGTCTTCGGCCATACTTTCCACCATTGCTAAACACATCCGACATTGCGGAACAGCTCAAACCCACAGAATTAAATCCAGATTGCGTGGAACAAGTTGCAACTGATCAGATCATGGACACACATATCAAGAACACTCGCCAACAGAATATCCAACTGTATCGAGTTGTCAAAGCAGGCCAACTCCTTCAGCAGGGCAAGTGGCTCACCAGGGAACAAGTTCAGCAAAAGTTTCCTCATCTCATGGAGGAACTCAACGCAATGGGGACCATGGCTTCGTAAGGGGGGAGGAATGATCCAGGTGGATATTGGTGGCCACCTACCAAGTCCACCTGGACCCCCACCATTGTTTCTCTCAGCATTTTCAGTTTCCTTAATTGTAGCACAACTTACTATTTTTAGCAGTTTTTCAGGTCCTGAACTTCTGGAGCCGTTTTGAGGCCCTAAACGACGTTTTTTTGGGAAATCTGGGGGCAACCTATGTCCCTTCCCAAAGTGGTAGTGCTCGGATAGATCTTTCTAACGAGCTATTGTACGCGTCAAACGGAGATCGTATGCCAAAGTTACGACCCCGGGAAGTTGATGTACCAATTTACCCAAACGGGGCCCACAGTTTGGCGTTTCATCTCCTAGGGTTAGGTTTTGGAATGTTAAGGGTTTTCCATTGTTTCTCAACAATAAATAGGCCTTCGAGCCTCATTGTAACACAGTTCAGAGGCATGTAGCCACCACATCTCTTCTCAGAGATAAGCTACCATTGCCCTAGCTGGTTTATTTCCATTTCTGGTTGTAAGCATAGTTCAGTATTCTCTATTAATGAAATGAAGTATTATTTCCGCTGCATCTTTGTGTGTATGGTTATCTCTGTAATTTGTTGCGTTCCTGTTTAAATCCAGATCATTCTCACACCTCCTAACAGCCCTGAACACAAAAAGAAAGCATATTTGATCAAACTAGATGTCAAATTTGATTTACCTATATATGATGCAGAGTTAAATGCAGAAAAGTTGGACAATTGGATTAGACAAATTGATGTTTATTGCAAAGTACAGAACATCGATTCAGACAAGAGCAAGATTCAGCTAGCAAGCCTACACCTAGGAGGCACTACATGCAACAAGCCATGATGAGTTGGCAAACTATACGGCAATTGAAAGGGAAAAGTGTGCAAGGGTACACTCAAGCATTTAGAAAGAGAGCATTGATTCTAGGAATCTCATTAGACTCACCAGAGACTCTATTGAAGTACATTGGTGGTCTACACAGCTACATGAGGCATACCATCCTCATGTTTAATCCCACTAGTATAGATGAGGTATTTATACAAGCTACTCATCTAGAAGCTAGAGGAAAGAATGGAAATCTAGAAGTTGGGGGACCCTCCCAACCCACTGCAAGCAAGAATAAGGAGAAAAGAAAGCAGAAGTGGAAATCAAGGAAGGCTAACACTGCACAGAAAAGCAAAGCTTCATGCACTCACTGTAAAAAGGATGGGCATGATGATGAGCACTGTTGGATTCTGCATCCAGAGCTGAGACCTAAGAAATTCAAGGGCAAGAAGAAGAAGACTGCTGCAGCTATTCAGAAAGATTTGGGGTTAGACTTGGGAGATGAAACAACCATTGCAGCCACAAGTATAAAAGGTAAGAATTCTGAAGCATCTACTAGTAATTCTGCACAATCTATTATTGATGAAGAAAATGAGAGAAAAAGACATGAGCTTTTCCATATTCGAGTTATTTCCAAACATCAAAAGATTGATACTTTGTTTGATAGTGGCTCACAAGTAAATTTAATTTCTGAAGCAATTGTAAAGAAGTTGGGATTAGCAACTACACCTCACAAGAAACCATACCCATTAGGATGGTTGAATGATAAAGCACAACTACAAGTGACTAGACAGTGCAAACTCAAGTTTTCTTTTGGGTCAGCATTTGTAGATGAGGTTGAGTTAGACATAATTCCTTTGGATATATGTGGAATTGTTTTAGGAATTCCTTACTTGTATGATAGAAAAGCTATTTTCTATAGAGCTGAGAACAATAATCTACTTGTTAAAGATGGAATCGAATACTTTGTAAGAGCTCATAAGCTCAAGAATAATTATATTCTCATAAACTCAGGGCAGATGAAAAGAATGATAAATTCATGCAAACAATTCTTACTAATGGTTGTAAAGGAAAAGAAACCTGATAAAACCAATGTATTTGAGGGCTATAATGTTAAACAGCAAGCTGATTTAGAAAAGGTTGTTTCAGAGTATGATATCTTGTTTCAAGAACCTAAAGGTCTGCCACCCAAAAAGGAAATAGTACATGATATTATTTTGCAGCAAGATGCTCCATTGCCTAACATTGGAATGTACAGGTTGTCTGCTTTAGAGAATGCTGAAATCAAGAAGTAGGTGCAGTTGTTGCTCGAGAAAGGGTTCATCAGGCGTAACACATCACCATGTGGGTCACCAATTGTTTTGGTGAGAAAGAAAGATGGCTCGTGGAGAATGTGCATTGACTACCGAGCACTGAATAAGATAACAATCAAAAATCGTTATCCCCTTCCTCGCATAGATGATCTTTTAGATCAATTGAAGGAAGCTGTTTATTTCTCCAAGCTAGACTTGCACAGTGGATACCATCAGGTCAGAGTTGCAGAATAAGATGCATGGAAGACTGCTTTCAAAACAAAGCAGGGATTGTATGAGTGGCTAGTTATGCCTTTTGGCTTAAATAATTCTCCTGCTACTTTCATGAGATGAATGAATGATGTACTCAGACCTTTCTTGATGATTTTGTTATTGTGTATCTGGACGACATTCTGATATTTAGTAAAATGTGGGAAGAACACTTAAAGCATGTTAAGTAGAAACTAGATGTTTTGAAAAGAGAAAAACTTCATGTTAAACTCTCAAAATGTGAATTTGGCAAAACATCTCTAAATTATTTGGGTCATATAGTAGGGGGTGGTGAATTGAAAATAGATCCCTCTAAAGTGGCAGTCATTGTAAACTGCCCTAAACCTAAGTCTGCTACAGAAGTGAGAAGTTTCTTAGGGGAAACACAGTATTGGAGGAAGTTCATTCCTAACTTTTCCTCAATTGCAGCTCCCTTAAATGCTTTAACAGGATTGAACAAGGTGTTTCAGTGGGGAGGAAAACATCAGAAAGCCTTCGACACCTTGAAAGAAAAGATTAGTACAACACCTGTACTAGCACTGCCTGATCTACAAAGACCATTTGAGATCCAAACAGATGCCAGTGACTATGCCATGGGAGTAGTGTTGACACAACACGGTAAACCCATATGTTATCATTCTGAGACTTTTAATCCTGTAGTAGTTAACTATCCTACATATGATAAAGAATTGTATGCATTAGTTCAAAGTGTGAAAAAGTGGAAACATTACTTAATGGGCAAAGAGACAGTAATACATACTGATCATCAACCACTTCAATATCTACACTCCCAAACTAAGTTGGGGCAATCAAGACACTATAGATGGATGGGTTTTCTACAACAGTTTCATTTAGTCATTAGATATAAAAAGGGAATACATAATAAAGTTGCAGACATGTTATCTAGACCCATTATAAATGCATCTACTATACTTAAGCATAATTCTGTGCTACATGAAAGCTACATTGAACAATATGCTCAAGATATAGACTTTAAAGATGTATATGCAAATTTGAGTCAAGGCAAACAGGTAGAAGAATTGGATTATCATGTGAAGGACTGACTCTTATACCATTGTGGGAAGTTATGTATTCCACAAACTGAGAGAGTAAAGATAATTAGAGAAGCACACACTTCTCTGATATCAGGTCACTTTGGGGTAAGTAAAACAGTTGCGCAGCTGCAAAGATTTTGTTATTGGCCAAAAATGAATGAGACAGTTTGTAGATATGTAAGAGGATGTACTACGTGTGCTAAAAGCAAGCCCAGCAATAGAAAACAAGGCTTGTACACTCCACTACCAGTTCCTTCTCACCCTTGGGAAAGTGTTTCCATAGATTTTGTTGGAGGACTGCCTAAATCTAGGAAAGGTCATGATTATCTGTATGTTGTTGTGGATAGGTTCAGCAAAATGTGTATTTTGATACCTTGTAATAAATAGATTACAGTTGAACAAACTGCAAAACTGTTCTTTGAACATGTATGGGCTCATTTTAGACTACCCACTTCCATTGTATCTGATCGAGACACCCGATTTGTGGGGAAGTTGTGGTCAAGTCTGTGAGAACTGATGGACACCAAACTAAATAAAAGCACAACTTTTCATCCACAAACTAATGGCCAGACAGAAGTAGTTAATAGGACAGTGATCCAGTTACTCAGAGGATATTGCAGCAAACATCCTAAGCTTTGGGATGAACATTTGTGTTATGTGCAGCATGCTTACAACAGAGCAAAACATTCTTCTACACAGAGATCTCCTTTTGAGACCTGTTTTAGTTTCACCCCAAGGTCTCCCTTGGATTTTGTCTTTGGTAAAGATACCACAATTGAGGGACACGGTGATGTGGACAGGGCAACTAGGTTCATTGAACAAATCCAGGAGATCCACCAGGCAGTAAAAGAAGAGCTGGAAAAGAGCCAAGCCAAATACAAGGCAAGGCATGACAAGCATCGGATGGAGCATGGTTTTCAAGTTGGTGACCAAGTCTGGCTATACATCAGCAAGGACAGGATGCAAGGTGAAGGTAAAAAGCTAAAGCCTATCAGGTATGGACCCTTCAAGATACTTGAGAAGATTGGTGAGAATGCTTTTCGCCTTGATCTACCAGCTTACATGCACATCTACTCAGTCGTGAATGCAGATTGCTTGAGATTGTTTGAACCCTCACTGATTGAGGATCCTGAAGAGCAGAGTCAATTGCCTTCTATTGATGACCTGCTACCTGAATATCTTAATGAATTGCAGGAAGACACAGTTCTGGATAGGAAGGTGAGGACGACGCATAGAGGAGATGTTGAGTACCTCAGAATTGGGCTCAAGGGTTCAAAGCCGAGCAGTGCAAAGTGGATAGAGATTGGACAAGTGAGACAATTGTACTCTCACTTAGTCGATGCTTGAAAACCAACTTTTGGTGGTCCAAAATCTTTTCAGTGGGAAGGCCGTGATCTGAATTGGATCCATGAACATTATCAAAGATGCCATGACTGTATCAAATCAGGAAAAAACTTCGAATTCAAGAGCACAGAGTGATCAGGAAGACCTCTGAACAGTGGCAGTTGGCAGCCAGCGAGGAACGACAAGGACCTCGATCAAAGCGCGCTGACCGAGACCCATGGATACCGCGCAGGAGGTGAAACTGGCACTTGGGAAGCCCGGAACGGGAAACAGAGGGTATTTCTGATAATCGTGCATCGCTGGGCAAAACCCCTCGAGAAGGAAAGGCCCCGAAGCGCTCGGTCGCATGGAAGCCGGGAAAACCGTGGGGAAAACGCTAAAGGCTAAAGGCAGGACCCGCGCTCCAAAACCGGCAGTATATCGGGGGCACCCTTGGGCGGTAAGCAGATTTGGCTGAAACCTAGCGATTCCATTCAGTGCTCGACGTGTTGCAGGCAGAGGAGAGAGAAAACCACCGCTCATCGCACGCTAACGATCGAGCAAGTCAATCACGCGAAATGAGCGAATGACGTCGGATCTGGGGGCTCCAGATCTAATAGCTGAGATTGTGCCCGATGAAGGAACCGGATTTAACAGGGGATTAAGCCGCGACACAGATAATTTTGACGTCCGATTTGACCGCTGAGTTGGCAGATGAGTCATTTCCCGATGTAACCAAAGAACTGAATCAACGAGGAAGAACTGGCGTAGTTCACAAGAGGACAAGTGGCCACTCCCTGTGAGTCGTTGATGATGACGCAGAGACAGGGAATTCCAAGTGAACCGCAGCAGGCGATCCGATGGAGGCGGAAGGGGAATCGAGCAATCATGAGACAAATTGGCTTTAAGCCATGAACAGAGACAGAGAATAGGGGGACACTGAGAGGAAGAACCAGAGAGAAGAGAACAAAGGCGGAGAAGCAAAGAGCAGAAAAGACAGAGAGTCGAGCTTACTTGCATCATAAGGCAGCATCAAGCAATCCCTGAGAGGATCTGTAGGGAATTGAGCACCACATTGGGCTCCTCCCATTAAAGACCAGAGAGGTCAAGAGCTGGTAAGGCAAAGAGCCTATGCACTCTAGTGGCTTGGGGAATCCAAGAACCACCCTGCCATGCAATTCTATTTCAGGAGACTCAGATTGAGCTCCTCATTATAATTCTCTACTTTAAAGACACAATAAAAGAAGGCCACCACTGAAAGCTGGACCGGAGACGTAGCCCTGAAGGATAGGGCGAACTCCTTATTAATTTTTGTGTTCTTATATTTTCTTACTGTGTTTCTCTCTTGTTTTCCATTTTCTAGTGTCTGTGTATTTTGCAATCTGATCGATCCGTTGCCTAAAATAACATAGACACACACCAGCACATGAGTCTATAATACCTTCATTCAATAATTAATTAACTGAGGTCACTCAAGGATGATTTTCATATCAGTTTCACTCGCAATGAAAGATAGGATAACAGGAATTTGGAGGGGAAAATTCGTTACTTTATTTGTAGGGGGAAAATCTATATAAAAAGAAAAAAAATTGAAATATAATCTACATGTTAGGTCCCTATAATACTAGTGTAGCCCCCTTACTGTTATTATTATTATAGCCCCATTATTGTTATTGTTGTGCCCATGTAGGCCCCATATTGTTATTGTTGTGTCCCATAAAAGCCCACTATTGTTATTGTTGTGCCCTTACATTTTTTTTTGTAAATCAAGATTCTATTTATTCTTCCAAAAAAGAGTACATCAGTAGTAGAGTGCAGGTAGTCTCACCCTGAGCAGGTTTGTTGACTACCGCTATTAGGTTATGACAAAGAAATAGAAAAACATCAAGAGACATAGTCCACAACTTGAGAGGCCAGAAGCACCAGTAAACAAACAAAACAAGTAAAACACATGTAACCATGCTAGTCATTAGAGGTGATGGAGGTTGGGTTGTCTGGAGTTGTTCTTGGAGGAGGAGGAGGACAGAAGGAGCATTGAATGTGCTCTTCGAAATGGGCCATCTAGGCCTCCAACTTCTCTAATTTCTTGGATAACATGTTATGGCCCCACCAGACCACTAGTACGCGCTCTTGGACATGACATTAAAAATAGTGCATTTTGTTCAAAGTAGCCATTAGCTCAGCATGTTCCTCCTGCCTCACCTACTCCGAGGTTTCTAGGCATTCAAGAATTGATTGAATCAAATCTCGACGACACTCAAAATAGCAGGTCTGTCGTTTCCCAAGTCCCACATGACAAGCCATCCACTATATCCCCGAACCACCACGACGAGCCGACCCACCACAATGCTGACCCCGTAGTGTGCAACCTTGTGTCTAGTTATTGATCCACCCCAACTACTACCACCACAAACTTCAGAACCCACCAAACCAGAGTGGCCCGCCCTACCACCACCTCAATCACTAGGGACTGCCTTACTCGAGTAACCACCTATGTTACCTCCTCGCTTGGAGCTATTGTGATGGGATGTCAATTCCAGCAGTGAGAGACTCTTAATACCCATAGAGCAGCCCAAATTAGTCTTAATTTGGGATGAGGAGTGAGCCAAAATGGGGAATCGAACACATGATGATCATCCCAACACCACGGGGATGAATAGAGGCTGACCAATGATGATTTTTCCAAAGCGTAACTATCACTGAGGAAAAACACACCACCCCCACCAGTGTGACCACCGCCATTCGGTCCAGAATGAATGCAGAGGACCGCAATTTCACCACAACCACGTGAAATTCAATGTCCCGTTCCCTAAGAAAAACCCACATGGACTAGACCACCCAGAAACCAGTGTATCTGCTCCACAAACACTGCCAAGCCCAACAAGACCCCGAGAAAGGACCGTTAGAGGCTGCATATCCAATTCCACTCTAGCACGAAGGAGATAACACCATACCCCAGCATTACCAACAAAGCACCACAAGAATCAAACAATCAAGTATTTTCCTATGCGCAAAAACCTTAAATCGAGAACCAAACTAGAAATTAACAAGAATGCACACCCGTAAGCAGAGGAGGGGATGTCGACGGCTGAGACGCCACCTCTCCCAGACAGGTTGCCCACAGAAATAGCCACTTCCCTACTTATAACTCGCATTACCACATCCAAACTTTGAATGTATGATATCAGATTGTGCCACCCTCCATAAATTTCCACCGAACGACACTTCCTACGAAATCCAAGACGGACTGAAATCTCACACAAGGTTCAATATACGCTCTCGTACAAAAGGTGTGTGGAGAGGACGGGGATGTTGATCCTCATACATATGGCCACGTTCCCCTCATGAATTCCCACGCGTTCCTTTGGGAATAGTGTCCACTTGGTTAATCACCCCCATCGGGGAGTGCCCTTACATTATTATTTTTATGTAGGTTCTGATTATATTGTGACCCCTTAGATTCCTATATATACAAAGGAGGTCTTGTCATTTGTATCATCCAATAATTATTCATTTATGTAGTAAAGGAGGCTTCCCCTCAAAGAGGATAATCTTGTCAATCTATCTATTTTTGAGTTGGTTGCATAACATTTGGTATCAGAGTTTTGGATTCTAGGGTTTCGCTACTTCAAACAGGTCATTGTGAAATTTTTGCTATAAATTATTTTATATGAAGCCCTAGAAGATAAAATTGCAACCACGTGGAGCTAAAATATTGGTGAACTTTGTGCCAGAATTTTAGATCTTGGTTCGCTATATTTTCTGAGATATGGTCCAAAGAAGTTAGGATTTTTCATTCTCCAAAATTCAATCTCTAACAAGTGACCTATGGAAAATCATCATAAATTTCGTTTCAGGCATCATAATTGAATTCTATAAGAAGTTTTTGAAAGAGAACGAACTTTAGTTTAATCTATAACAAATTCAAGGACGAATTTTGAAATAGTGACAAGTGGCATCCTGTACAAATTCGCTCTACTGAACCAGTCCATAATCAGGACATCGTGGGAGATCTGGCATAACTATTTATTAAAGAATCCAATATTGTTCTGACTTGTGGAATTGGAAATAATATTCATAGGGATACCACAGGACTGAATTTCAGACCTTAGAGATCTGAAATTATAGACTTACAACCGTTTCAATATCGAGCTCCTAAAAATCAAGAAAAAGGTGTGTATTTTTCAATTTTGCATAACTTTTGTTTGAAAAATTAGTTTGAAGTAATTCAAAGGGCATATTGAAGCATATATATCATTATTTGGTTCTAAAATTCCTCCTAAACAAAATAATTATACACCCATTAATCCCTCAGAAATCTCTACTATGACACATGAAGAAGAAGAATTGCAACATGATATATCAAAGTTACGAGACCAAGTGCAACAAATTTCGCTCTCACAAAGAGAAACCAAATATGACATGGATGGATTAAAAGGGGACATGGATGGTATAAAAGGAAACATGGATGTTTTTAAAGTAGACATGGATGCGATGAATGTCAAGTTGGAAGGGTTGACAAAGTTGTTGCAAGAAAGGCTTCCCGGTGGTGACAAGGTAATCCATGAAAATCATGATGAAGACAAAAGGAATATTAATTATGATTTTAGAGACTCCAATGTGGGGTTTAAGAACCACCACATTCCAAATATAGATATGAGGAAGTTTGATGGCAAGGATCTGGTAACATGGATACTACAGATGGAGCAATATTTTGATCTATAGGATGTGCAACCCTCACAAAAGGTATGTATTGCATCTTTATATTTAGAACCCAATCAGTTTGTATGGTATAGATGGATTTGTTCTCGTAAACCACTTTTCACCTGGTCAATTTTTACGGAGGAAATGATAGCACATTATGAAGATACAAAGAGAAACACCTTCTTTAGCCAATTGATAAATCTCAAATAAAAGGGTTCAATGGCGGAGCACATTGAGGACTTTCAAAAATTGAATATTCAGGTAACCGATATTCTAAAGGAATATAGTATTGATGTCTTCATAGGGACTTTAAAAGATAACGTCCAACATAAGTTTTTCCTTTGGGAACCTGATTCATTGGAGAATGCATTCAGGGTGGCAAGAAAAGTTGAAAGCAAAATTATGGCAACAAGGAAGTCTACCACTCACAACTATAAAGATGGAAGTGTTGTTTCTCCTAGTCTTCCACAACCTACAAGGTTGACACCACAATAATTGGAGGGAAAAAGAGAAAAAGGGCTTTGTTACAGTTGTGATGGTAAATACACTAAAGTTCATAAGTGTGTTGAGGAGAAATTATTCTACATAGATTGTGAAGAGGAGGAAGAAAAGGAACAAGAAACATCAAAAGAGAAGGTTATACACCAGGAACCAACCCCAGAGAAAGAAGAAATGAATCCAGCCATATCTTGCAATGCATTGGAAAGAATTACCACTCCTCAAACTCTTAAGATAGAAGGATATATCAAGAATAAAAGGGTAATAGTGTTAATTGATTCGAGTAGTACCCATAATTTTATTCATTGTAAGATAGCCAAGGAATTAAATTGCTTCCTATATCCAACACCAGAGTGTCAAGTGATGGTTGCAAATGGAGGAACTATAAATTTCTCTGGAAAGTTCCATAATATCAAGCTAACCATGGGGGGGTATTTATTGAATATTCCAATGATTTCCATTCCAATGGGTGGTGTTGATGTTGTACTAGGAGTCCAATGGTTACAATCTTTGGGGACGATAGCTTTCAATTTTCAAGAACTTTTCTTGAAATTTTTTTGGGAAGGAAAGGAAGTTGAATTAAGGGGTATCGCAGGGAAACCAAGAAATATAATTAGTTCTAATGGCATGACAAAGATTTCGAAGACAGAAAAACGGGGTGTAATTGCACAATTATGCTCACTAGAGGTTCAAGCATCGAAAACATCTATTTCTCCATATCTCCAAAAAATCTTGGACAATCATTCCAAGGTGTTTGAGACTCCCAAAGGCCTCCCACCTATTCATGACCATGATTATGCTTTTAATTTGATTCTAGGAAGTGTTCATCCAAACATCAGACCTTACAGATATCCTTATACCCAAAAGAGTGAAATTGAATGTATGGCTACAAAAATTTTAGAGGCTGGTATAATTCTACCTAGTCAAAAAAAATTCTCTGCTCTAGTAGTATTGGTACACAAGAAGGATGGATCATGGAGTATGTTTCTGAATTATAGTGAGCTCAACAAGCTCACTATTAAAGATAAATTTCCCATTCCTCTCATTGATGAATTATTGGATGAATTACATGGAGCAATTTACTTCACCAAGATGGATCTTCCTTCAGGATATCATCAAATTAGAATGAAGAATGAAGACATTCTAAAAATAGCATTCAGAACTCATGAGGGACATTACGAATTTGGTCATGCCTTTTGGCCTTACTACTGCACCTTCCAAATTTCAAGGTTTGATGAATTCCATTTTCAAACTCTTCCTTAGAAATTTGTGTTTGTATTTTTTGATGATATACTAATCTACAACAAGCCTTGCAAGGATCATGTTCAACATGTTGACAGGGTGCTCAAACTATTGGAGGAGAAACAATTATATGCAAAAACCTCCAAATGTTTCTTTGGAGTACAGGAGGTGGAATATTTGGGTCGTATTGTATCTCATGAGGGTGTTAAGGTAGACCCTAACAAAATTAAATCCATTAAGGAATGGAAAATATCCACAACCATAAAGCATCTTCGAGGTTTCCTCGGGTTGACAGGGTATTATCTCAAGTTTATGAAGAATTATGGGAGAATAGAAGCACTTCTAACATCATTACTGAAGAACCCCGGATGCGGGTGTCAAGGATTGGGGATATGGCAGGCCACATGCCCAGCATGTGCCGCCACGTGAAGGACAAGGGCCTTCATTGCTCATCGCAGACGAGGCTTTAAGACGGGAGAGGCTTTATGAATGCCTTAACGCAGACGCTGGAAACGATGGCGGGCAGGCAGAGTGCATTTAATGCAGGCAGGCTTCAAAGGAATGTTTGTAGGCTTAAGTATGAAGGAATATCAAAGTGCTGGGCTCATAAGGCTGAGGCAGTTACTCAGATCGCTGGGCAGGAAGGTGGTGCAGTGGAAGCTGGAAGCGAAGATATTCGCTCAGAGGAGGTGTGCGCTCTGTTGGTGTATTCGGGCCTTAGTTTTTGTTGTGTTGGGTTTACCCCCGAGTTCCATTGTGTACAGAACTCAATTGGGAGGGCGAGCAATTGCAGCAGGCTCTCCGATATTGGGCTGTAATCCATGGCACCGCCGCGTGAGAGAATGCCGTGCAGAAGGGGCTCGGGGCGTGGGGAGTCTTCTCGACCCCCTGCAGCAGATGTTCATCATCATTGCTGTTGCTGCTACTGTTATCGAAGGGCGGGAGCCACACCAATTTCAGCTGGTCAATTTCTGGAGGCTGGAAGCTCTAATGAAGGAATGCCCAAGCTCCCAGCGTTCGGCTCGGCCATTTTCACCTTGGGCAGCTCGAGGGACAACGAAGGAATTCAGGCACATATTTCAGTCCTCTTCACCAAGGCTCCAGAGGAAGACAGGGAAGGAACACAACCAACCCATGCTGAGGTTCTCTCAGAGGGCAATAAGGAGAAAAGCCCTATGGTGCAGTTATCTAATGCAGAGGGTAATTTGGAAGGGGAGCTTCAGCAAGCCTCCACTCAACCGCAAGAGCCAAAGCGGGAGGCACTACCGGACTGGATGGCGATGTGGGAGGGCGTCCCAGAGGGTCAAGGCTAGTGTTGGATTCGTGAGGAAAAACCAGACGACTAACTCTCAGGGGCACTTTCCTTCACACTCTTCTCTCTCTCGGCTCGGGTATGTGTGCTGGGTCTCAGTGGGTTTCTGGGTTATGTCAATTATCGTTGTTTGTTTCCTTTTAGTTCATGGCATGTTCACGGCTACTTTAACAGAGAATGTTGGAAGCCCCTGCGTGGGCAATTTTTTGTCCCCTGCTTGGCAAAGTCTGTTGGAAACCCCTGCGTGGGACGTTTTGCTGTCTGCCCCTGCGTGGGACGTTTTTTGTCAGCCATTGCTTTGGCATTTTTGTTTCTCTTCCAAGAACTAAGCTACGTCATGTGTTATATTCTATTCTGGGGATGCTGCCATGCGAGGGAGAAGTCTGAGTCTAAAAGTGCTGCCCATGGAGCCACAGTCGGTCCTGGGCAGCCAATTTTCCTTGAATGTAATGTTACCTGTATATAATGAAATAGATTAGTTAGTTTTGCTGAGAAAAAAAAAACATCATTACTGAAGAAAGATGCATTTTCTTGGACTCCAGAAGCAATGAAGGCCTTTGAATATCTTAAAGAGGTAATGTGTCAGGCACCAGACTTCACACAAAAAAAATTATTGTGGAATGTGATGCCTCGGGAAATGGAATTGGTGCTATTTTAATGCAAGGAAGACTCATTGCTTTTGAAACTCATCCAATCAAAGGAAAGTATTTACACAAACCTATTTGTGAGGAGGAAATTTTGGAAATACTATATGCACTAAAGCAATGGAGACCTTACCTAAAGGGAAGACAATTCAAGGTAAAAATAGATCATGATAGCCTTAAATACTTTTTGGAACAAAGATTATCTTTAGAAGAGCAGAAAAAATGGGTGACAAAGATGTTGGGTTAAGACTTTGAAATCATCTACAAAAAAGGGAAGCAAAATGTTGTTGCAGATGCACTCTCAAGAAAGGATGAGGATGTGGCAGCATTGCTTTATGCCATTTCTATTATCCAACCTAAGTGGATAACCGAAACAAGGGATGAATGGAAGAATGATGAAGAGGTGTGGTCACTCATTCAAGAGTTGCAGCAAGATCCCAGTACATATAATACATTTAGCTAGAAAAATGATTCATTATGGTACAAAGATTGCTTATATCTTTGTAAGAATTCCCAACTCAAACAAAATATTTTTTTGGAATTTCACACCTCTCCCTTAGGAGGGCACTTAGGATTTTTAAAAATTTGCCATAGGGTCAAGAAGGAATTTTTTTGGGATGGCCTTAAATCTGATATTCAGAATTTTGTGGCAGAATGTTTGGTTTCCCAGCAAAATAAAGTTGAGACAATTAAGACCCCAGGTCTGTTACAAACTTTAGCCATTCCAAGTCAATGTTGGCATGAGATCTCAATGGATTTTATCACATATTTACCCAAGTCTAAAGGAAAGAGTGTCATCATGGTGGTAGTTGATAGATTTACCAAGTGTGCACACTGTTGTGCATTATCTCATCCTTTTAAAGCCAGTACAATTGCTACTGCATTTATGGAAACAATTCAAAAGCTTCATGGAAACCCATAGATTATAGTAAGTGATAGAGATCCCGTTTTCACTAGAATTTTTGGATTGAAATATTTTCTTGTCTTGGTACTCAATTAGCTCATAATTCATCTTATCATCCTCAATCTAATGGGAAAATTGAGATATTGAACAAATGTTTGTAAGGATATCTTTGTTGCTTTGTATCTGATAAACAAACACAATGGGTCAAGTGGTTACCTCTAGCTGAATGGTGTTATAACACTTCCTTCCATACTGCAGCAAAAATGACCCCATTTATGGCATTTTATGGATATCATCCACCATCCATCACATCATCTTTAAGAGAAAATTCTAAGGTTCAAGCAGTGGAAGATCACATCGAGCATCAACAACAGGTTCTCCAACTCTTAAAGGATAACCTCACTATGGCACAGAATTGAATGAAACAAATGACATATCAGCATCACAGTGCAAGAAGCTTTGATGTAAGTGACTAGGTATTTTTATAGCTACAACCATACAAACAAATGTCTCTCAAACAAGCTAAAAAGGATAATAAATTATCACCCAAGTACTACGGTCCTTACAAGGTGTTGAAAAAGATTGGTACTATGGCATACAAATTGGAGTTGCCTACATCTTCCTGAGTACACCTAGTTTTCCATGTTTCATGGTTAAATAAGGTTATCGGTGACAAGCTTCCAGTTCAAACAGTGTTTCCAGAACTTGATGAAGAAGGAAAAATCATATTTGAGCCTGGAGCAGTCACGGAAACAAGAACCTGACAGCTACAAAACCGATCAATTTCAGAGTATCTCATTAAGTGGAAGAACTTACCCGCTGAAGGTTCAACCTGGGAGAATAAGAATTTTAGACAGAAGCATCCATAACTACTCAAGTGTTGAGGACAACAATTTTTTTAAGGAGAGAGGCATGTTAGGTCCCTATAATACTAGTGTAGCCCCCTTATTGTTATTGTTATTATAGCCCCATTATAGTTATTATTGTGCCCCATAGAAGCCCACTATTGTTATTGTTGTGCACTTACATTATTATTGTTATGTAGGCTCTGATTATATTGTGACCCCTTAGATTCCTATATATACAAAGGAGGTCTTATCATTTGTATCATCCAAGAATTATTCATTTTTGTAATGTAAAGGAGGCTTCCCCTTCGAAGAGTATAATTGTTAAGTCGTTTATCTATCTATTTGTGAGATAGTTGCATAATAGTTGCTTGGAGATCCAACCAGAAGAAACATATTTTCAAGGTATTCCCCTGATTTCGCGAGTCAACAACAAGTGTTTCCAAATTCACAATAAAATTTAAAAGGTTTTCCCTAATTAAACTATTTAGCCAATAGAAATTCCTCTCCGAATCATGCCAAAGTTCAAGGTTTCACTCGCAATGACCGAGAGAATAACAGGAACTTGGAGGGGAAAATTCGTTACTTTATTTGTAGGGATTAAAAAAAATGAAATATAATCTACAATTTGAATGAAATATAAACTAAGAAAATGATTGTTTTGTGGTGCTTGGGTTTATTCCTTTAAGTTAATTTTAACCAAATTGAGGAAACCACGAAAATGAGACAAAAGACAAAATCTCCCCCCCAACCCCCCTGAGGTAGGGGAATGGGATGCCTAGGGGACTCCCACTAGCTCCCTCAAGATTATAATGATGTTTTAGAAGGTTTGGTGTCCTTCGAAATAAAGGAAATGGATTGTTGACCCATTTTTAACTAGGGGGGAGGATATGGATCCCTTTTGGTGCTTTGGATGGTCTAAATCGTCAAAATTTGGGTGTCTTGGAAGGTCTAAATCGTCAAAATTTATCATGCAAAACTATTGGTTGTTACTTGTACAAACACATTTGCTATTGTACTCGGCCACTGATTTTTGTACACAACCACCATTCCTTTAAACCCATACATTGTCTCAGCCATATTTTTTCAATCATAATTCATAGTACACTATCTTATGACTCGTTGTACTACAAAACTACCATATTTTAACTGTCATACTACAGTTGGTTGCAATTCGTACTTCTATTGCCATTTTTGTATAATCCACCTAGAAGCATGCACCATCATATGTGTCATCAATCATACTTCACATCCAATTGCCAATTCACTTAAGCTGTATAGCCAACTTTTGTACTTCCATTGCCATTTTTGTATGATCCACCTAGAAGCATGCACAATCATACCTATCATCAATCATACTACATATCCAATTACCAATTGACTTTAACCTGTATAGCCAACTTTTAAACTACCACATGCTTTTTCCACTGCTAGTTTTTTACTACCATACAACCAACCTTTAATAAATTGTTTAATTTCTTTCCAAGGGGTCTCTTGAAAGGTCACACCTCTATTTTTCACCTTCTGTTATATATATATGCAATAATTAAATTTTTAGAATTAAATTTGTTAGCAATGAAAAATGACACATAGATGTTGATTAAATGTAGAGATAAAGTAAACAACATAAGGCACCATCTCAAGAATGTTGAGAAGGAACATAAATAGTTAGGAAAAGGACAAAATTGATAAATTAATATAGAAATAAGACAAAATCAACATGTTAATATAAGATTCTAAAAATAATGGTAAGCCTAGTTAAAAATGAGAAACGATGACAAAGATGAAATGTCAAGGATACTTAATGATCATATTGAAATGATTGACCAACTAACTAAAAGGGTAGATGCATTATCTGCACAAGCCTTAGTCCACCAAAAACCACCACCAAGTCCAAATTTATTAAACACCAATTAACAAAGATATCAAGATAAACATGGGTAATCTAAATAAAATCAAAAAATTTATACCTAAATATGATGAACTAGACAATAGAAAAAATATCATATGGATCACTAAAATTGAAATATTTTTTTTCTAAACCCTCTTTCTCATGGATTGGAAAAAATGTCAATGGAATCCCTACATTTAGAAGGTTATGCTTATGATTGGTTCACATGGTGGTTAAATAAAATTAGTGGTTTATCAATTAACTAGTAAATGTTCACAAAAAATCTTCTGAAGCGATTTCATGATGATGAAGAACATGACACTTTTACTATATTCACTCAATTACAATGAATATGGACAATTAATGGATATAACATGAATGAGAAGTCTAGCTACTAGATTTCCAAACCTTATGGAGGATGAACTACTAAATTGCATATTTCAATATTAAAATCCTTTATCCATAGTGAGTGAGGCTATCAAACTTAAGAATTTGGGTGAAGCTAGAAGCATGGGAAAGATAATTGAAAGAAAGCTCAACATTTGCCATGAAGTAGCTTTTGGATGTTCAAATAAGACACCCAATGATAGAGCATTAGGGAATTACAACATTATTAAATGTCACCACTCAAATAGGGAGAGAAAGAAGGAAAATAACTTTTGTAACTATGATGAAATTTGAACTACAGGTCATATATGTAAAGAAAATACTTTAAAATAGTGGATGAGAAGCAAGTAGAAGTTTTGGACCTACAAAATGAAATTTCTATACATACAACATAATTGTGGCTATGAGAAAACCCCACAAAAAATATCACTAGCTTCAATCTCATGCACCCAACAAAATAGAAATAAAGAAGACATTCTTCAAATATAAACAATTACTTCAAAAGACTAGATACAACAATCAATTGTAAGATGTATTTTGCCACATCTCAAAAAGGTTGATAAGATCCAAGTTCTAAGAAAAGAAGAAACCAAGCCTATAGTTCCATTAACAACCATAACATAAGATCTTTAACCTTAAAGCAAACATAAAACATAGAAATGTAACACTCCTTGTAGATTCTGGAAGCGTTCATAATTGTATAGACATCATTGTTACTAAGCATCTAAACCTTTTTGTGTACTCCACTGAGGATGTCATTGTTATGGCCCTTTATTGTAGTAATTGTCACACTCACCTCATTGGAAACCGATTATGTGGACTAGCCCCCACTTTGGGAACATGGGACTAACCGTCCACTAAAGGCAATGGTAAGGATTTGGAATTTTACTAATGCGCGAGTTTTGGTGTAACGGAAAACCTCAACACCTTTGATGGACAAAAGGTCAAAGAAATAGGAAATTTCTATAAAGTCTCAATTAAATATAGGATCTGGAACTACAAAAAGGACTTTATGCTCTACCACCCAAAGAAATGGATATGGTGTTAAAAGTGGAATGGTTGATGTAATTGGGCACTTATATCACAAATTTAATTCATGGAGTTAAACTAGAAAAGTTAACACTATAAATTATATAGTGTTGAAGGTTCCACTCTCAAGAAGGATTAATTACAACTAAAAAAAGATAACAATAAGCACAACCAAACATATAACAATGAAATCAAGAGAAATATATTTCCTAAAAACATAAAAGTTTTATTTGAAACAATCATGTCAAAATACTTTATAATATGTTGCAATCCTTGTCAACACTTAAAGAAGTAAGAAAGTCAAATCCCTAAAACTAGATAAACTTGATTTCACCGTGGAAACATGCTCAGCTAAAAAAGCATATTTAATAATGCTTCAATGACAAAATATTCCTTTAAAAAGTGGTAATATAATAATAATAATATAATTAAATTAATGAAAAGTCAAAAGGCACATACCATTCCACCATTCCACCTCATGACCAAGTGACCAATTAATGTATATAAATATAATTCACAAAGATCATTATAATGAACATTCTTATATATTCTCATCAATCACTTTATTATTCAACATATTTATATTATATTCGCAGATATAATTATGTCACTCAATAATAAACATAACTCTATTTACTATACCTTACTTGAAACTCTCATTCTCCTTTCTCGCCGTGTTCCTCACTTCTTCATCCTCTCTTCATGACTAACCATGTAAAATGAGGATGTAAAACCTTCAATGTGGATTTAATGTAAAAATGATAATTTAAAGTTTCAAAATGTGGATTTTTAATTTTTTTTAAAGAGATTTAACAAAGTATTTAAGGGAAAAACTGAGGTTGACTTCATTTAATGTAAAATGAAGATTTAAATGTTAGGATGTGGATTTTTTTAAGAGGTTGGAAACAAAATATTTAGCAGAAAATTAAAGTCCACTTATAAAACATTGTAAGTTAAAATTAAAAATAATAATAGTTTGCGAGTTTAAAATAAATTAGGTGTAAAAATGTTACTATAGTGTGAGAATTGGATATTTGTGTTGCATTATGGTATACCAAATCAAAGTGGAGCACTAATGTATCCTAACAAAATAAATTACCTATGCATCATGGCCAAAGTGAAGCATTAATATACGTAGTCAAAGTAAAGCACTTTTACACCTAGGCTAAAGTGGACCATGAATGTACCTAACCGGACCATGAATGTATCTAACCAAAGTAGAGCACCTAAACACTTTGACCAAAGTGGAGCACCAATGTACCTTAACCAAAGTAGCGCACCTGTGCACCTTGACAAAAGTGGACGACCACCCATTTTAAACAAAATCAAACCTATGTAAAAGGAACTAAAACCCTTTTAAACATGCACCAATGCTACACAAAAAAAGCTACTTAAGTAAAAATTCACAATTGGTGAAATTATTCCCTCATTTAATAGTCATGTTTATTGTCATCTTAAAAAATATATCATTAACTTAAGATATAAAACCTCTAAATTAAGAAAACATACCCAAAAAAATAATAATAATATTTAAATAAATAAAACCAAAAAAAAAGAAAAAAGAAAAAAAAATAGTAATAAAAACCCTTACTCAAAATTCCGCTTTCTCCTTCCCACTTTTCTTTCTCATCTTAATTTCCTAAGGAAATGAAATCCCCTCTGATCCCAATCTCATCATTGACTGAAACAAAGTGATTAGAATTATCCAATCTAAAAATTAAAACTAGTGCAGTCATATAAGTTAAATTGGTGATTAAAGACAAATATGTTCAGTATCATTAAAATTAAATTGTAACATTCTATAATCAAGTGACTTTTCTAGTTGATTATAGAAAATATGCCTAGTATCACTAAAGTTAAATTGTATCATCCTATAATCAAGTGAATTTTCTTGTTCATTAACGACAATATACCTAGTATCACTAAATTTAAATTGCAGCATCCTACAATCAATTGAACTGTCTTTAATCTTACTTTATAATTTTATTATTCAAAAAATTAAAAAACTCTAGAAACTCTATTCAAAAATGTAATTAAGCGGGAGGAGGAGCAGGAGGGGTCATATTTGGCCCTGATGAAAAAATTGTTTCCCAATTCTCTTGGGGCCTTGGATCAACAACAAATAATCAAGCAGAGTGTCTAGCCTTATGGAAGAGGTTGGAACTAGCCAATGAGCTCAAAATATTTAGGCTATCAATTTTCGAAGACTTCATGTTAGTCATATGACAATTAACCAAGGCTAAGAAGGTGGTTTTTTCTGAGTCCTCTGCACTAGATCAAGGATCTTTGCCTCTACCTCTCAGTTTGAACAATTGGAATTCTTCCATATGTATAAGCATTTGAAACTGGTTGCTGACGGACTAGCTAAAAAAGGCACCACCATGAGCCAAGGCATAATAGAACTGGATCATAGGTTGGGCTTCTTCCCAATCCCGTAGTATGATGGGTTTCACAAAATTCATTTTGAGCTTTTGGGAGAGGAATCCCGACATCCCTTTCCACCCTCCGAGATTGTTTGGAATCCCTAGAAGCAATCATAATGTACTTAAAGTGGAACTCTAGGATAAATCACACCAAACTGAGAATTGGTAAGCTCTCAACATTTTCTCAACACTCCTCCAAATGTGGAAGGGCCTCAGAACCCAGTGGCCCTTCTTTTTCCATCCCTGGATATGCATGGTCTTTCCTCAGTGACTAAAGGTAACTAACAAGTGGCATCCCTTCTCGATTCTCTTCCTCCTTGCCACCCTTGTCCATTTATTTTTTCTCTTGGTGGGATTTATGGTTGATGTCATCAACCGCAGTGTTCAGTGCTCTGTGCAAGGGAATGGAGTTATTTCACCTATCCTGCGACATTCGATGTTGATTTCTTGTCCTGGTGAGGTTATGGTGATGATATTGGTGGTTTCGTTGCATTTTGGCTTATGGCATGGTCTTGGCCTCAGTGAACCCTATGGATTCTCTTCTCATTCAATCGCTACACTTGGGTTCTAAAGTGGGAGGAATTGATATCAAAGCGATTGATAGCAGGGATTTGGGTCTTTGTCTAATGATGGCAAGCAATTCGACACCTTGAGAGAATCTCAACACAAGCATAGTTCTCAATAGACACTTGGATGTTGCCCAGGCGATGTTGGCTTCTATTAAAAAACTAGAGGACATGTTGGAAAGTCATAGGTGCTCCTTCCAACATTTTTTGGAGGCAAAGTTGATAAATAACCATGCAAACATGGAGAATTCTCTGGAAAGACTACAGGAGGAGGTCAACTCGCTATGTGATCGCGTGACAGCATTGGAAGTCTCCAACAACTTAAATGAGAGGCCAGTGATTGGAGGATTTGGTTCCGGAGCTTCCATGGAAAAGAAGAGAACTTGCCACTCCAGGGGGTTCAAAGCTACTAGTCAAAGTTTTTGTTAAGGTATGTGCCTCATCTCGAAGGGTGATGTTTTGTCGGTCATAGTCTAATGTTGTTAAATTTCTTGTGTAATCATGTTAGCTTGTAAATTTTGCTATCTTCTTGGGTCCTTCTATAGAGTCTATAGTGGTCACATTTTCAGTTTGAGAAGGTTATTCAGCACAAGGGACAGTAAGCATTTTGTATGTTTTAATGAAGATAATAATTTTGCATCTGAATATTTTTATAACGGTGAGCCCCTACCGGTCCTCTCCTTATCAGTCGAGCCCCCTGTCGGGTCCTTGCACTAGGAAGCGCAAGCCCCTCCGGGACCTTGACTGTCTTGCTTACCTCTTGTAAGGGCAGAATTGTGATAAGTGTCTGTCATCTTTACACTAAGTTGTATGAGGTTCTAGGCCCATCACCAGCTTTTGTTAATACAAACACTCTTACCAATTACTTAAAAAAAATGTAATTAATAAAATACAACCAAAAATATTAAATCTTAAACCAGTAAACCAACACTCTAGATATAAATAAAATAAAAATATTTTTCTTCTAATAATTTTAATAACCAAAACTCCATACTTTACATATAATATACAAAGATGAATTAAACATTTTATATTTGAGATATTTTTTTATATTTTCATTATTTTTGTCTACTAATTATAAATTTGAATTGTTAAATCTGCGTAATACATTTATGCATTCAAAACTATAACTTAAATAATAATAAAAATATTATTCCAATAAACACATAATATGTATATATATATAATATTTAAAATCAATAATAATAATAATAATAAAATTAAAATTAACCCAAACACACTTAAATAATCAATTATAAATCTAATAAAAAATATTTTTATAAATTAATTTTAACAATCAAAACTCCAAACTTAAAACTTATATCCCTTCTTAACTTAAAATTAATTAATTAATTAATTATTTTTAACTTTTACACGTTAAATACGGAAGGAAAAAAAAAAAAATATATATATATATATATATATATAAATATATAATATTTAAACTCAATAATAATAATAATAAAATTAAAATTAACCCACACACATTTAAATAATCAATTATAAATATAATAAAAAATATTTTTATAAATTAATTTTAACAATCAAAACTCCAAACTTAAAACTTATATCCCTTCTTAACTTAAAATTAATTAATTAATTTATTATTTTTGACTTTTACACATTAAATATAATTGAACTACATAAGTCTTTACCTTCCTCACCTAAACTTTGGTTTTACTTTAATTTAATAAAACTTCATACCTCTTTACTTATGATATAAATTTAATAAACCTGCATACCTCCCTACTTACCATTATAGCTTGAATCATTTCCAACTGTTTTTTTCCCCTTCGAAAATTCGTAATTTTATTCATGAGATAAACTTACATGTTGTAGATTCTAAAAAACATATGCATATGAGTTGTTCTTGTTTTCACAGAAAACATAAAAAGAAACTATAAAAACTACAGTTAGCAGATTCATTTCTACCTTTCTTCATTTCCACTTTTCGCCAACCTCCATTGTTGGGAGTGGATGTTACAATGGCCAATTGATTTTCATTTGTATTCATGGGATATTCTTTGTCGGAATCAGATCCTTCTGATCCGTGAGTTCGTTTACTGCCACTTACTTCCATGCCTGTTATTTGGGTCTCTTGTTGCTGCGGAGGGTTGTTGGGCCCCAAGTTGCAGAGATTGGTTGGATATTTTTCTTCCTTTTGTCTGTTGTTCTGGACCTTTTGAGCATCCGTTTCTGCTTTATTTCCTATTGTTTCTGCTTTTTCTACTTCTTCTTCCAGGGGGTCTGTATACTGCCAACCTTTTGGCTTTTTTTGTTGCTTCTTATTCCATTTGGGGTCTTTTTTAGCTTGTGGGCAGGCACTATGGAGGTGGCCTGTTTGTAAACATCCACGGCATCAAAAGGTTATATTTTCGTAATCTAATGGTTGAGTCCACTGTGTATTATTGAAATTCAGTGTAATAATGTCTGGTAGTCCCTGGCTAAGATCTACTTCAACACATATCCTGGAAAAAGTAAAGATTCCCCTTGTGAGTCTGTCCCCATCAATCTTTAGGAACTTTCCCAGGGAGTTCCCAATGGCTATTAAAACATTATGATGCCAGAAGTGTAATGGAAGGTTGTGCAACCTGACCCAAACTGGCATTTTTGATACCACCATTGTGTTGGCATCAAATTCTGGGAACCGAGGGGTCATGAAGAGTCCAATGTTGCCCCAGAACCATGGTCCAATATAAAGGATATGTTCTTGTTCTTGTATTGTGTTGAATCTGACTATAAAAAACCCCTTGGGGCATAAGTATATTTCACGATTTGGTGTCCATGCGGCAAAAATCCATTGGTGCAAAACATCAGATTTTGGCCAAAAACCATTAAATATGCATATAACTGCATTGTTAGAGAGATCTGAATATAAATCATTTACCTCAGGCATTGTGATTGTGAGGACAGGGGTCTCAGATTTTTGTTCCACGATGTAGGGCCCTGGTAGATCGGGCATTGTTGTTGGTTTGGTTTGTGCTCTTTCCTTTCCTTTGACTGCATATTTAAAAGAGCCTGAGCTCTTTGAGCTAGTTCTAGAGCATCCGCCCCGCAGATGCAGATTGATTATGGTAGTTGAATCTGCGATGATGCCATAATCTTGGAGTGTGTGTTTATCCTGGAGGTTGTGTCTTGAATAAATTAGATTTTGCTTGCTCGCTGGTATACCGAGGTGAGTCTGAATTTCATGCCTTAAATCTTGGATTCTCATCCCCTTCCGGATCCTCCAACAGATATGTCTGCCCTCCAGCATTTTGATGAAGATTTGTATCAAGTCCACCTCTGTGGAGTGTGGATCTGTCTGAGAAAAAACTCGATATGTTGACAATGCGTCTGAATCTGTTAGATCTGAGCATATCGGTGCTTTGTCAAGTTCTTGCTTCGTCAGATCTGGGCCATGGAAGCATTGCCATGGATCATATGCCAGATTTGTCCCTTTCCTGTGTCGATGTTCCACTTGAGGGTATGATTCTCTATGTGCTATTAGAAGCGGCGATCGATTTTGTACGCCCCAAATTCCTGGTAGTGTCCCCCTTGCATGCCCTTCTCTGCCTTTAGGGGTTGGAACCCAACTCTGTATCATGTGCCAACATATTTTTCACGCTGGATCTAACCCAATAGTTTTGTGAGCAGTGTTCTGAATGGCTAGATCTATTGGAACTCTCTGGTTAAACGCCGATGAAGGAGGGGCGTATGAGATGGCAGCAATTATTGGACCAACTTCATCTAGTTTATGCACTGTCAGCCATAACAAATCTAAGGTAATGGTTATTGTTGCCTTGATTGTACCCTTCATGGCGTTGGGGAGGACCTGTTTTTGGATGGATAGCCAACCTGACTCATTTGAAGTTCTACTAGATCCAGAGCCAACCTTCTCGATCTCGTGCACAACCTCCAAGCCCTCTACAACTTGACCAAATACTACATGCTTTCCATCCAGCCACGAGGTTTGTGTGGTACAGATGAAGAACTAGGAGCCGTTTGTGTTAGGGCCGACGTTGGCCATGGAGAGGATGCCAGGCCCCGTGTGCTTCTTTACAAAGTTTTCATCGGCACACTTCTTGTTGTAGATCGACTCCCCACCAGTACCGTTGCCCTTGAGAAGTCACCGCCCTGGCACATGAACCCTCGGATCACGTGGTGGAACGACGAACCCTTGAAGTGTAGGGGCTTGCTTGAGCGGCCGGTGCCTTTCTCGCCGGTACACAACGCACGGATGTTCTCAGTCGTCTTCGGCACCACATCCGCAGAGAGCTCCATCATACTTTGTCTGTCAATTTCTCTTTATTTTTATTCTCAAAACATTTAAATTCAATTGATATTTATATACCTACGTCACCTCAAATTTGATTTTTCTTCACAATAAATAAAAAACTTTATAACTCTTCACGTTCCATATTATTGATTGAGACATTTCCCACTTTTAAATTCATATTCCAAATCACATGATTCACATGATTATTGTTACCAATTTTAAAATTTAAATTTGGTTTTATTGAACTAACACTGTTTATGAAAAGCAATTTTTATATATAAAAAATATGTATTTTCTTTATTCTAATTAAAGTAGAGAAATGGATTTAATAAAAAATATAAATTCAGTTAATAAAATTATAATAAAATAATTTAAATATTTATAAATAAAATATAATATTATTTATAAATTAATATTAATTATCAAGTTCATGGATTTGGATAGACAATGATAGGGTGTGTTCGTAAGGCATTCTTAGATGTTAAGTCATTGGTTCAATTCCCCACTTTATTCAGGGGTTATTCTTAGACATGACCATGATGTAACCTCACCGTTGCCAAATTCACAACAACAACAACAACAAAAAATCAAAATGTTAAACTTAAATATATCAATCTAGATTTATTTTAAGTCCACATTTATCAAGTGTCCAAAGAGATCATCAAGGTGCAAACATCTTTTTTATGTGCAAAACTTGAGAAAATGTTTGCACCTGGAGAGATTTGATCCCCTCCACGCTTGATATATCCAAAGTTAAGATGGATCTAGGTTTGTTTAATTATTAAAATAAATAAATAAATATATATATATATATATATATATATATATATATATATATTATTTTTTTATGTAATTTAAGCGAGTCAAAAGCCCTCGGGAGTGAGGCATCTTGGTCATCGAACGCACTGATAAGGTGTTCGTGTCGTTGAGCATGTCACAAGTTCAAACCTCACATGCAGGGGGGTTGTGTGGTTGCACCTAGAGGTTATAATGACATAACACAGGAATCGACCCTGTGTCACGCGAGTACGAGGACTGCTCAGCGACCAATTCCGCTAGCATTAAAAAAAAATTGAGTCAAAATATTTACATAACTTAACATGACATAACCTTATAACATTTATTCCATACTAGGCTGGAGAGCGCCACTTGGCGCAATGAGCCAAGATACATCTTAAGTATGGATCTATCAAGGGTCAAGAGGGATCAAATCTCTTAAGGTGCAAACCTCTTTTTTTAGTGCAAAATTTGAGGAAAGTTTGCACCTCTAGAGATTTTATCCCTCTCAATGCTTGACAGATCTGGAGTTAAGATGGATCTAGACTGTTATAATTATTAATAATTAATAATTTTTATTATTATTGTTATTATTTTAAACTTTATTTTATTTTTATTTTTATTGTTAAGTCATTTGACCGGATCAAAATGTTTACATAATATAACATAACATATTCTTACAACATCTCTTCCTTACTGAACTAGGGAGCGCCTCTTGACGCAATAATTTATAAATTATTCATAAATTTTAAAATTAAAAATATTATATAAAAAGTAAAAATAACTTTAATTTTATTTTTTGCAAGTCCCAGAAAAAAGCTGAAGACGAAGATTTGGGGGCTCTACAATCTGAACTAGGGTTTTGCTTTAGGGTTTTGACAATGGTCACCATGGTAGGGCGTGGAGGAGGGAGTTCTACTCCCTCCTACAGTCAAGTGGTTGCAGATAGAAGCAAGGGAGTTGGATTGCAACGCTTCAAGAAACCAACGGAGGTGGTAACAGAGGCTACGAATACAGAGAAATCGGAAACCATCAGACCTCAAGGACAGGAAGAGAATCATGAGGAAGCTAGTAAGGAGAAGAGGATAGAGGTTAGCAGTCAGAAAGTTTCTCCTATGAGTACATCAGGGGTCTGTAAACCCAAGTCGACCACTACTCCTCGAGTCATTTTAAGTGACCCAACACTGCAGGTGCACAGAGAACACATGAAGGAATATGTTGTTATCTATAAATTTATGGGGATTTGGCCGACGGAGAAGGCTTTGCAAGCATGGATAAGGAACCACTGGAAACCAAAGGGGAAAATTTACCTTCACAAGCTTAGAGGATAAAGATAGAGTGTTCGAGGGAGGACCCTATTTTTACGCTTCTGCAGGCCTTTATATGAGACCATGGGTAATGAACTTTGTCCCAGAACGAGAAACTTTCACATCAGTGCCAGTATGGATAAGACTCTACTCCCTTCCTTTAGATTATTGGCTACCGGAGTCTCTAAAGGCTATCGGCAACAAGCTAGGGCATTTTATAAATATCTCAAATGCTACTCTAAGAGGCAAATACACTGCCTTCGCCTGGATATGTGTGGAAATGGACTTATCTGGGGCACTTCCGAATGCAATCATTTTAGAAGTGTATGACTAGGAATGGGTGCAGGCGATGGACTATGAACACGTCCCATTTACGTGTCGTAAGTGCCATGAACACGGGCACCTATACAGGGACTGCCCATTGAACAATCTGGAGAGCAACACGAAAGCCACTATAGGCAAGGATCTCTAAGGTTTTACTAAGGTTGGGGTAAAGGGAAAGGAGGCAAGCGGTACCAAAAGAAAATTAATGAAGACGGAGAATCGAGCCACAATAGTTTCAAGATCTTAGAAGAAGAAGTCGAAAACAACAGGACAAACCAGGAAGCGGAGAATATTCCCACTAAGAAGGAAAGTGATGCTCATATGGAAGATATACCAGAAAACAACAAACAAAAGGATGATATCCCGAGCATTATGGAGCTCAGTAGGGACCACGAGATGACCTCAAGTGAGGCAAGAACGGAAGACCATGAACTACAGGAAATTCTAGAGAGGGAGAATTTAGAACTAGAAAAGTTTTTGGATTAGGGAATCACCAAAGGGGTAGACTCTCTGCCAAAAGAGACGTTTGACAGGGTTCAACAGCTCTTCCTATGGAGATCACAAACAAAGTGTTCTAGAGTCAAAAGAAACCATGATAGCCAGGAGAAAAGGGGAGTGAAATTGATGGAGGATACAATGATGCATTCTTCCAAGAACCTGGGTAGGAAAAGAGGAAGAAAAAAAAAAAATGAGTTGCTGACCGAATGTGGGAAACTTATGATTAACTCAGGTAAGATGAGGGATCTTACCAGTTACTCCTTCCCAAACCTTTATTAATGAATCTTGCAACCTCGAACATTAGGGGTCTAGGAAGTAAAAGCAAACAAAGAACTCTTAGCAGTAGAATAAAAGAAGAAAAATCAGATATGGTTTTTATTCAGGAAACAAAATGTTCGATGGACAAGATTAGAGAGACACAACAAATGGTTAATCAAGTATGAGTATCTAGAGGTTAAAGCGGATAACTCGGCGGGGGGGATTCTTACTCTATGGGATCCTCAAAAACTTGGAATCCTAGATGTTGAAGCTTCTAGGAACTATCTATTGTTGGTGATTCAACCTTTGGGTGATAAGGAAATCTACATGATCACTAACGTCTATGGCCCTCAAAAACTAGAAGGAAAACTTAAGCTTCTCACCTCCCTTGAGAAGCTGAGAGAGAGATATCCTTATATGCCATGGATTTTGGCAGGGGATTTCAATATGATCAGATCTCTTACAGAGAAAAAATGTGGAACCAGAAAGCTAGGCAAAGATTACATTGCCTTCCAGAACTTCATGAATAACATGAGGCTAGTAGACACCGAAACAGTAAATGGCACTTTTACTTGGAATAATAAGAGGGGATGGGCTTTTCAAGTCTCCTCTAAACTTGATATATTCATAATCTCAGAGGACCTCTTTCTCAAAGGCCTTGACATGTCAGCTTCAATCCTTCCCTTTAAAGGCTCGGACCACTGGCCTGTCCAGCTTGAAGCTACTTTCATGGGTATACCGAGGAACAAACCTTTTAGGTTTGAAAATGTCTGGCTCTCTCACCCTAATTTCACCAGCAATATTGACAAATGGTGGGAGGAAGATATGCCCATCCAAGGCACTAAAATGTTCATGCTGCAGCAGAGACTTAAACACATCAATTCTAGGCTTAAAGATTGGAACAAAAAGGAGTTTGGAAATATATTTAAAGCCAAAATGGAAGTTAAGCAAAAACTCCAGGAGATTAATCAGATCATCATATCAGAAGATTTTACCAAGGAACGGAAAATTTAGGCTGACTCTATTCAGAATGAATGGGACGATCGGTGCAAGAAAGAGGAGATTTTCTGGAGACAAAAATCGAGGGTGAAGGGGATTAGAGAAGGAGAAAGAAACATGAAGTTTTTCCATAGATCAACCTTAGATCACATATCTCATAAAAAATTCTCAAAACTTAAAGATTCTCAAGGGAAAGAGCTCATCTCTCACAATGAAATGGAAGCTATCCTAGTTCAACACTTCCTTAGCATTGCAGAGGAGCCTCTCGTTGACAGATCTTGGTTCATTAACAAATTCACCAAGTTTATCCCTAAGCTTGTAACCAGGGAAGACAACCACAATCTTAACAGGCCAGTGTCTGAAGAAGAGATTAGTGAAGTTATCAATGAGATGCAAAATGGGAAATCTCCTAGCCTTGATGGCTTTAACGTGGACTTCTTCAAAACTTGCTAGAAAAATGTCAAACAAGATATCCTTAATATTGTGGAAGATTCTAGAAGATCCAAAACTGTTTTGAAAGCTCTTAGTGCCTCTTTCATAGCTTTGATTCCAAAGCAGGAAAAAGCTATGACACTGCACCCATAGCCTTATGTAATGTGGTGTACAAAATCATTTCCAAAGTGATTGCTAATAGACTCAAGCCTCTTCTTCCTGCTCTCATCTCAGAAGAGAAAAATAGATTTTTGGAAGGAAGATAGATTCTCAACAACATCATACAAGCTCACGAGGTGGTACACTCTCTAAAGAGCAATAAGCAAGCTAGTATGATCATGCAACTTGACCTAGCGAAAGCTTATGATAAGCTAAGATGGTCTTACACCAAGGCAGTGCTAAGAGTTTATGGCTTCGACCACAACTAGATAAGATGGGTTATGGCCCTTGTATCCATGGCTAGCTTCTCCATTCTACTTAATGGCTCTCCCTCTAGAACCTTTATGCCTTCTAGGGGTCTCAGACAAGGGGATCTACTCTCCCCCTTCCTATTTGTTCTCATGATGGAAGGGCTAGGCAGAGCGATCAATAGGGCAAATTCTGAAGGAAAAATCCAAGGTCTGAAACTTACTCTAGATGGTGTTGCTTCTACTCATCAAAAATTTGTGGATGACACAATGTTGCAAGGCATTCCTACGGTCAAGGAAGCCAGAGCCTTCAAAGAAATCTTGAACGAATTTGCATTGGTTGTTGGTATAGAGGTAAGCCTTGGCAAATCAAAGGTGTCCTTTTTTAACACTGACATTGCTATTCAGAGGAACCTTACCAGAATTTTTGGGTTTCAAAGGGATTAGTTACCTTCTGTTAGGGTCCCACCCTAACCCCCTTATTTATGTAATGGGATCACGTCATAGTCAAGAGTCAATAAAGCCCATATTAATAATTGTAAGTGGTTAATCCGCAATTAATGACGGAACCAAAGTTAGTTGCAAATGGGTCGTAGTATTAGATAGATGGTATTAATAAAACCCACGGTATTGGCCCGTGGTATTGCATGTATGAGTCATATATAAAGGATGGAGACTCCCTACGAGGAGCATCGTGTCTTATTTTGTAGTCGAGCTCTGCTCTATTGGAGGTTGCCCCCTCGAAGAGGCAAGAGAACATTTCTCTCTGAATAATAAAATCATTGCTATTCTATGTTCTGGGTATCTTTTCTTCGCATATTCTGTACTTGGGTATCATTTTGCAGGTTAAGAGCATAACAAGTGGTATCAGAGCACTTTCCAGGGCTGGTGGGATCTCCATTTCTTAGCAAAAAAAAAAAAAATTGGCTAGAGACGTGTTCCGACGTCTTTAAACCACGGGATCTGTCGTTGAGCGCATAAACCTGCGGATTTAGGGAGGCATGCGCACAGGAAATACAAGAGGTGGTCACGTCTATTGGACTCCCTTGTAACCCCTGTGGGTACCCCTTCGAGTAGTAGCGCATTAGACAGAACCGCGCACGGATTGTCTTCCACGTACCCTTTGGGTATATTGGAAGCCCCCTAGGCTCCCTTGAAACCTCGCCATAGATAAACCGTCGGTCGCCTTGCGGCTACAGTACACCGAGAACAGCACTCGGGGAGATTACTCACCCGTACGATAGGGTAGTCGGGTTGTACGGCTAAGGGTACGGTCGATCCTCCTTAGTTAAAGCCCTGAAACATTGGGCCGAGTACTACTGCCAGACCCTTATGTATATTGCGATCTGTAGCACCTGACACTCCTCAAGACCACAGTTCCCTTTTTCTATCAGGGGATCACACAACATCTCTTCCAGACCCGCTTGTGCAAAGGGGTGCAGCAGCAGCAGACATCAGTCCCGCAGTCTCGAGTTCGTAGATCAGCCATTCTGATCTATTAGATCCATCAGATCCGCAGAAGCAGTCTGTTCCGCCATCAAATCGGCCATTCAGATCTCTCAGATCCACCAGATCGGAGTCATTGTGAAGGGTTCCTATACTGGGGTATAATTTTCGCAGGACTTTTGACCGCATTGACATTTTGAGGATTTGGCCACTGCAGTATTGATAAGGAAAGAGTAAAACTCCGTTAGGAGTTTTCAGGAAAAAAAAAAAAAAAAGGTCTGAGATCTTCCGGGGCGCTTATTGGTGATCTAGCCCATCAGAATCAAGACGACGAGCTGAGCACGGTGGTACCATTCAATTATTAGTGAAAATTTTTTAGGCGGTCCCAAATTTTCATCAGGTTGGTGTATGGTAGAAACTAGAGCTCAAGCGATGGCCAATGAAAGGTTGGACAAACTTGAAGAATCCATGCACACCCTCACCCTTCAGCTTAACGGACTAAGTAGCCAGGTCTCGCAACTCATCCCGAAGGACAAGGAGCAAGCCCACGAGCAGGCGTATAATGGCAATGGATACAATGAGTGTGAGTCTAGCCACTCTCCTCATGTCTGGCACACCCACCAACCACCCAGTCAGCGACCTCCCAAGTTGGATATGCATAAATTTGACGGTTCTCACCCGTCGGCATGGATAGCACAAATGGACTAGTATTTCAAACTGAATCGTATCTTAGATGATGCGACTCAGCTTATGTTGGGGAGCATGTACTTGGACAATGAAAGGTGGCAATGGTGGGAATGGCATCAACGTTGCAATGGACCTTTTAGGACTTGGACCCAATTTACAAAAGCTCTTCAAGGCCGCTTTGAATAGGAGGACTCTTTTTTGGGTCGTCTTACTAAGCTCAGACAGACTGGTACAGTGGATGAATATATTACAGCTTTTGAAGCCTTAGCCTTCCGCACTTGGGATCTCTCAGATGCGTTCTACACAGAATGTTTTATCAGCGGTCTTAAAGAAGCCATCAAAGCTCAAGTCCTACTGCACCACCCTCCCACATGGACAGAGGCTTGCAAGGTAGCTCGTAACGTGGAACATGCATTAGCAGCCCAATACAGTCGCCCAAATTTCTCTGCTAAAGGTCACCCCCCACAGGCTCACAACATGACTCAAACACTTAAGGTCCAAAAGGTGTCACCTGCGGAAATGGCCGAAAGAAGAAAGCAAGGACTATGTTACTACTGTGATGAAAAATACTCCCCGAGTCATAAATGCAAGGAGCCCAAATTTTTTCAAATAGATGCCACTGACTACAGCTCAACAGAGGAAGATCCACCACTTGAGGACCATGAGGCGCTAGAAGAAGACAACCAACAGGACAATGTTCCTGACGAACCAGTTATTTCGCTGCATGCGTTGGCAGGGATTTATTCCCCTCAAACTCTCAAAATCAGGGGTTTTATTAAACATCGCCCAGTAGTAGTTTTGATTGATAGTGGAAGTACACATAATTTCATCCATCAAAAATTCGCAGAAGCAGTGCATTGTTTTGTACGCGTAGTTTCTAACTTCCAAGTTCAAATTGTGGATGGAGGCACAATGAAATGTGAAGGCCGTTGTGAAAATGTCAAACTTCAAATGGGGGATTATCAGTTGAAAACCCACATGTTTGCCATACACATGGGGGGTTGCGACATTGTCCTCGGCGCTGAATGGCTCCGCACTCTTGGACCAATCACAATGGATTTCCAGGAATTATATATGAGTTTTAAGCAGAACAACTACACACATACCCTCAGTGGACTCCAGGCGGAGCCCCCTCTATCATCAGCTCGCATAGGATGGAAAAATTGTTAAAAAAGGGCAATCATGGAGTTGTAGCTCAATTTAATGCCATCCAGGCAGCCGAAACAAAGCCTCTGCCAATTCATCTTGAGATGCAACAGATTTTAAATAACCATCTACCGGTATTTGACAAGCCTCATGAGCTTCCACCCTCACGAGGGGAACATGATCATAGCATCACCTTGGTTCCAGGGGCCCAACCCCCAAATGTGTGCCCATACAGATACCCGTTCACCCAAAAGAATGAAATAGAAAAAATCATCAAGGAACTTTTGGAAGCAGGTGTCATTCGTCCCAGCATTAGTCCTTATTCATCCCCAGTGGTCATGGTGCTCAAGAAAGATGGGGAGTGGCAGATGTGTCCCGACTTCAGGGCCCTCAATAAGTTGACAGTCAAAGATAAATTTCCCATCCCGGTGGGTGATGATTTGTTGGATGAACTCAATGGGGCTCAATTCTTCACAAAGCTTGATCTTCGCTCAGGCTACCACCAAATTCGCATGAAGGAAGTCGACATCCCCAAGACTGCTTTCAAAACTCATGAAGGCCATTATGAATTCTTGGTCATGCCATTTGGTATTTGTAATGCCCCCTCTACTTTTCAAAGCCTTATGAACCACATTCTCAAACCATATCTCAGGAAATTTGTCCTTGTCTTCTTTGATGACATCCTCATCTATAGTTGCACTTGGGCCGCACATCTTCAGCATGTAGATCTACTCTTGCAACTGCTCCGCAAGCATAAATTATTTGTCAAGATGTCCAAGTGTTCGTTTGGCATGGCAGAAGTAGAGTATTTGGGCCACATTGTGGGGCGTCAAGGTGTCAAGTTGGACCCCAAAAAGATCCAGGCAATGCAGGAATGGCCTCAACCTAAGACCTTGAAGAGCTTGAGAGGATTTTTGGGTCTCACAAGCTATTATCGTAAATTTTTCTGCAACTATGGTCGCATAGCGAAGCCCCTCACCCAACTCCTAAAGAAAAATTCATTCTTCTGGAATGAGGAAGCACAACAGGCCTTTACAGCTCTAAAAATGCCATGTGTTCCACTCCAGTCTTAGCACCCCCTGACTTCACCAAATCTTTTGTCATTGAATGTGATGCTTCGGGTAAAGGTATTGGGGCAGTCTTAATGCAGGAAGGGTGACCGTTGGCCTTCACAAGCCAACAACTCAGTGGGAGGAATCTGGGCCAATCTACCTACGAGAAGGAAATGATGGCCATCTTTCATGCAGTTGAGACCTGGCGACCTTACTTATTGGGGCGACGTTTCCAAATCCGCACAGATCATCACAGTCTTAAATATTTTTTGGAGCAACGCCTATCCTCCCCATAATAAAATAAATGGCTAGCCAAAATGCTGGGATATGATTATGAGATCATTTACAAGAAAGGGAAAGACAATAGTGTAGCAGATGCATTATCTCGCCAATTTGAGGAGGAAAGTACTATGCTAGCAATTTCCCTCCCCATTCCAGAATGGATTGAAGAGGCTCGCAGGGAATGGTTTTCACACCCCGGGCTCTCCCAACTTATTTCTCAATTGCAGGTAGATCCAAATTCCACCAAGGGCTACTCGTGGCAGGATGATATTCTTCGCTACAAGGACAGAGTCGTAATATCACCAACATCCACCCTCAAAAGTCACATTTTGGCATAATTGCACTCATCTCCCATTGCAGGACATTCGGGCTTTCAGAAGACATATGCTCGCACCAGAAGATCATTTTTTTGGACAGGCATGAAAAAGGACATCCTTACTTTCGTAGCAGAATGTGATGTCTGTCAACGCCACAAAGGGGAAACCGTCAACACACCAGGGACATTACAACCATTTCCCATTCTGGCATTAATTTGGACGGAGGTTTCTATGGATTTCATTATAGGTCTTCCAAAGTCAAGGAACAAGTCAGTCATCATGGTGGTTGTGGACCGACTGTCGAAGTTTGCTCATTTCTGCGCCCTACCCCACCCATTTACACCAACTTTGGTTGCTCAATCTTTCATGGATCAGATCTTCAAATTGCATGGCATGCCCACTTCTATTGTGTCTGACCGCGACCCAATCTTCACCAGTAATTTTTGGCAAGAACTCTTCAGAATACAAGGCACTCAACTCAAACTCAATACTTCCTATCATCCGCAAACAGATGGTCAAACCGAAGCAGTCAGCAAATGTCTAGAAACCTACCTTAAGTGTTTCACTTCAGAAAAGCAACACCTTTGGGTACAGTGGTTACCTCTGGCTGAATGGTGGTATAACACCAACTATCATGCCACCACCAAAATGACTCCCTATGAAGTAGTATATGGTCAACTCCCACCTTCACCTACTTCGTATCTCAAGGGATGCTCAAAATTACAAGCAGTGGATCAACTCCTACAACACCGTGCAACCATGCTTGCCCATCTTCGAGAGAATCTTCATCAAGCACAGAACCGCATGAAGCAACAGGTAGACCAACATCGCTCAGAGTGCCAATTTCAAGAAGGGGATCAGGTCATTTTACGGCTACAACCATATAAGCAAACATCACTCAAGGACAAGGGGTGTCAGAAACTCTCTCCCAAATTTTATGGACCATATCAAGTACTTCAGCGCATTGGAGAAGTGGCCTACAAGTTGGCCTTGCCACCTACTGCAAAAATCCATCCAGTTTTCCATGTCTCATGCCTCAAGAAATTGATTGGGAACAATTGTAGAATTCAGACCAGTCTACCTGAATTGGACGAAGAAGGGTCCATCTGGCTTCAACCCGAACAGGTCCTAGACACACGAGACAAGCAACTGCGCAGTCGCATGATTAAGGAAGTCCTTGTCAAATGGAAAGACACCTCTCCGGAAGATGCAACTTGGGAACTAGCCACTATTCTTCAGCAGTTTCCGTAGCTTCAGCCTTGAGGACAAGGCTCGTCTTAAGGGGGAGGGCATGTTAGGGTCCCACCCTAACCCCCTTATTTATGTAATGGGATCACGTCATAGTCAAGAGTCAATAAAGCCCATATTAATAATTGTAAGTGGTTAATCCACAATTAATGACGGAACCAAAGTTAGTTGCAAATGGGCCGTAGTATTAGATAGATGGTATTAATAAAACCCACGGTATTGGCCCGTGGTATTGCATGTATGATTCATATATAAAGGATAGAGACTCCCTGCGAGGAGCATCGTGTCTTATTTTGTAGTCGAGCTCTGCTTTATTGGAGGTTGCCCCCTCGAAGAGGCAAGTGAACATTTCTCTCTGAATAATAAAATCATTGCTATTTTGTGTTCTAGGTATCTTTTCTTCGCATATTCTGTACTTGGGTATCATTTTGCAGGTTAAGAGCATAACACCTTCTAAGTACCTTGGAATGCCTCTTACTGATAAACCTCTGAGCAAGGGAGTGTGGGAGCCAGTAATTAACAAACTTTAGGACAAAGTCAGGAAATGGACCTGCAAGTCTTTGAATCTGGCAGGGCGTCTTGTGCTTACTAAGGTTGTCCTACAGGCTATACCCATTTTCATGTTTTCAGCTCTTCTTTCTCCTAAAGGAGTTATGCAACAAATCAGGAGTATTCAACAAGATTTTCTTTGGGGCAAGGGGGAAGAGAAAAAGAAGTGGGCTTTGGTAGCTTAGGACAAGCTCTGTAAACCTAAGGCCCATGGTGGTTTGGGGCTGCATGACCTTGTAATCCTCAGCAGAGTTTTGAGAGCCAAACTTTGGTGGAGGTGGCTCAAGGAATCAGCCACCCCTTGGGCCAAACTTTGGAAGCAGAAATATGCAAATAATTGGCAGGAGAGGGATCATATCTGAATGTCTGGGCTCATCAAGGGATCCCACATTTGGAACCTTGCTTGGGAGAATAGAGCCATTGTCCAGAAGCATAGTTTCTGGGAGATTCGAGATGGGAACCTTGCATGGTTTTGGGAGGACAACTGGCAACAGGAACCAAATTTGTTTAGGGAAGGACTAACTACTCTCAAAAATGACACTAACAACACAGGTTTACTTATGGTTGTGGAGCGATAAAAAGGTGTCTTTTAAACTCCTAATTACCTTCACATTAATTATCAACCCAGGGACGACTTTTTATTTGAAGAGTGTACTCAGTCTGAGGCGGCTATTTACTCAAGAGTAATGCTTAGTAGTATAGCGTTGCTAAACTATGACTAAATTGCTCTAAAAGAATAAAATCACACAAGGCAGCTTATCAGTCAAGGGTGCGGAAGCGATAACCCATCCCTCTAGAAACTGATGGAAAGGAAATTAGAGCATGGACCATAGGTCTGGGAGCTAAGCAGTGACTTGCTGGCTCACTACAGCCTTAGACCTTCTCTCACACCAAAGCAGCAAATGCAAATAAATGGAACGGCAGAAAGTAAAATGGAATAGCAAACAGGAAATGGAACAGCAAGCAGTAAATGGAACAACAATCAAATAAACTAAGTCTCGCGAGTCAGAACTAAACTCACATTCTGCAATAAAATAGCAATCTTCTTTCTTAAGGCAAATTGGATGGAATGTACTTTATGGAATAGCACTCATTGATGAATTAGCAAGAATCAACCATACATACACACGACACGCTAATATGGTAATCTGACGATTAAGGTGAATACGACTATGTTTCCAAATAGAATAATATCACTTTTCGGATTCCAATAATCAGGATTTCAAATGAATCCAATAACAGTAATATTCAGTACAAATGCTCTGTAACAGAAATAGCTGGTTTAGACTAATAGCATGAAATCAACTCTGAAAAGATTCACTCATACAATACAGAGTCACTGCATAAATTTCCTGAAGAAACCATTAATGAATTAATCGTAGCAGAGCATGGAATAGCATATGAAAAAGCATGTCAGATTACCGAGCAATAAAGATAAACAAACCACACAGAAATCAAAATAATATAATATACAGTAGTAGCAGCATAGTCCACCAGAGGCTGGGCCCTTAGCCGCCAGCGGACGCTGCTGGGTTACTTCAGAAGGAAAAGAATGAACATCAACTCCCAAATCATGTATTAATCAGCAAATTGTGGAATCATTACAACAGCAAATGCTTGAGAATTACAGCATGCAACAATCCCTATCCTATCATGGATAATCCACCATCATTCTTCATCATTTTTCTATCTTTCTTCCATTATTCCAATTCCCCTGAAATCACCCTGAAGTCCTCCTCATCTCTGATCTCTGTTTTCATTTAAATAGAGAGATCAAAGAGAAGTTACAATAAAGATAAGTACAACATGATTTCTTTTACAAAATTGGATTGATTCTAACCAGTTGATCAACAAGAAAATATATTTCCTTTCATCTCTCAACAAAAGCAAGACGAATTTAGCTTTGCAGCTGAGATTTGGAGGACGGCCGCAACAGCAAATCTGAGAAAATTGTGCTCAAAGAACCCTACGTTTCTCTCAGTACAAGCCGAATTTGGGCAAACCGTTCTTTACAAAAGTTAATTGGGCCCGTTCTGGACAAAACCCATGTTCCGGATTTTCCAGATTCTGTTCCATTTGCTCAGAATATCAACCGCAAAACTGTCACTCCTTATTCCAGCTCATTTCTGAGTTGGCGCTTTTAAAAATCAAATATTCAATCTGAAAATTATCTTGGAGGCGAAGAATGGTAAATAATATTATAACTGATTTATTAAAACTATCATTGATAAAATCACGCATAATCATCAATTTATTAGAAATAAAGGAGAATAGATAATATTCATTCATAAGAGCATAAATCATTTATAAAATGGATTTAAATGATAAATTATAACAAATGATATGATGAAGAATAGTGGAAATGGGTGGGATAAGTGTTCAAAAGTGATAATAATAATGGCATATTAACAACCGAACATACCCCCACACTCAATATGTTGCATGTCCTCATGCAACGAAAACTGAATATATTGCATGTCCTCATGCAACCCAAAGATAGAAACCATGTGTTAACCAAGCAAATATGTTCATCTCAGCTCATGAAATGGATAAAACAAATGAATTATTCCTTAATTAATGAATATTTACTTTTAGTAATCTTGATGAAGGCATAACAATTTTTACATTGACATTCAATTATATGTATATATGAAGTTGTAACAAAATATGATATAGATAACAGCAAACTTCATTAACCATTTTGTCAAAAACTACAAACCAGATTTTGTTGAAATGTTGCAAGTAGATTTGTAATATATGAAGGCTTCTATGATCCAAAAATCATATCGTTTTGATGCATGGATCATGAGATATAAACAAAATGGTTGTAGGTGAGAGTGCATGATTTCCGCAATTTATGAACCAATATTTCTTGAAATTTTGTGGGTTTGTATTTGATGATACGTATGTGTTTTCCAAAAATTACAAGAATTGAGTTCATAGTTTTAAAAATATGTGGAAATCAATTTCTGCACTGTGTAAAAATGAAATTGTATGCCTTAAATAAGGAAGAAAGTAGAAAATATCCATCATGCATAGAAATTCCTCCCCCTCTCTGAAAAATTAGCATGTCCTCATGCGATGCTAGAAATCAAATAGAGGTGGTTGCTACCAGCTGTTGAATTCTATGCTTGGTGTAAAACAACATGAAATAAGGGAGGTGTTGAGAATGAATAAGAATAGCAATGGATGATAAAGAATATGAATGACATGGTCATAAGAAATAAATGAAGGAACACTCCCCCACACTCGGAAATGATATGCTACTGAAAAATGGGAAGTGGTAAAAACTATGAAATGAAGGATGGTAAATAATGCTCAAAATGGATGTTCAGTAAATTCTCCTAAATTCGTAATAAATCAGAAAATTATGCTATTTTACCTCAAGTTTTACCTCCAAAAGAAAAATGTGGAATGACATATATGTATTGACAGTTGTTGAAGCTGATGTAGGCAAAGTTGGTGCAAAAGGTGGAATCCAGGTAAGCACATAATGTCTGAAGAGTTGTTCATGTTCGCAAGTTGCTCCTGTTAGTTGCAATAGTGTGGTCATGCTGTGAATAGAATTTCCCCTGCATACTTGTTGTTCTCCTGTAAACAAATCATACTTGTGCATACAATGTTCTTGAAGCCATAGTGTTGGGTTTGAATAGCAACAGATAAAATGCATGCAAAAATTTCAATTAGAAAAACTTATCAAATCAACAAGTTATGGCAGAGTGTAGTAATCATATCACATGCAATCCCATAATGCATATATTCCCCCCTCCAATTGGAAAATGGGTTCCATAACCATAAAGCATATGAAAGGGGTGGTGCTGACGGCAAGGCAATGGAATGAACAATAGATCAGTAAGGGAGGCAGAGTACACTTATCAATGATAGGACGGTGAAAATTATGGTTATATTGAGAGCAAAGTGTGTAAAGATAGTTATGAATAAGAGATAGGACGCTTTGGAGTGATGATAGTTTATGCAAAACGAAAAAGGACAACAATATGCTAAAAAGATGCTTTGCTGATGGTATTCTAGCTGAAAATGATGTGATTGATCATAAAACAATTTCTCATGCATAAAGGTTCAAAACAGGGAAAAGGTTAAGGAAATAACTTCTCTGATAAAAAAAAAATAAGAAAATGGTATTATAATAATAATTGACGATAAGATATAACTTCAATACCATAAGCAGAGCCTCTGCTGCCAGCAGGCGTCCATAGCCTCGACAGGGTTGCTTTTTTTTAACCCATATGAGCCAGGATCCTCAATTTATAAATGGAGAGTTACGGTGTTGTTCTACAGAAGAGATCAATGTGCTGGCATGGTAACCAGATAACCACACTGCCATTCACTGGGATGTAGCAAAAGTGATCAGGCCGGCTCGTGATGAGACCTCCTGTTCCAAGGATAATTTGGCTATCCAATGGATCATAACCTTGGTGTGGTGGCCATAATGGGAATGTCACTTTGTTACAACCTTATGAGCATGGTAGGCTGGCTCGTAATGAGACCCCCTATCCTCCATCTGCGAACAAAATTTTGTTATTATTACACATTTTGATGATAAAAAGAGGGAGGCTCAATACTCCTTAAGAGCAGGGATAGTGGAAGAAGTTGAACATGTCAATAGAAAAAAATATACCCATAATCTCATTTATTACAGACAGAGAAGATTATAACCAGGAAGGGTGGAACCGGCATGGTATTAAGATGATCAATCAATATCATGTTCAATAGAAAATAATGCAGTAAAGTGATATATAAATAATTGTGTGCCTTTTGAAAAGAATCTATCATCAAGGAGCTGTCCTGTTAAAGATCATAACGTGAATGATATTAACTTTGCTTTAAAAAAAATCCATAATTCTTGTCCTCATAAAAGTAGTGTACTTCATGCCATAAAAGGGGATCAGTAAAATGTGGTTGGGATGAACTAGGAGTAATCCTACAAGAGGAAGGAAAGGGTTGCTCTCAAAAATAATCCCAAAGTGTTGCTCTTTTGAATGAACAGCAAAAACAGTCAAAAAGTGGTATTCCTTGTAGGGAACAACAAAGGAAATGCACACAAAAAACAAAAATACACACAAAAAAGTGTGAAAATGCAAATGTCGTTCCTTTGGAAAAAGGAACAGCAAAAACTAAAAGTGTCGAAGTGCTGTCCCTTTCGAAAAGGAACAGCAAAACGTGAAAGTGCAGAAGTGTTGTTCCATTCGAAAAGGAACAGCAAAACGTGAAAGTGCAGAAGTGTTGTTCCATTTCGAAAAGGAACAGCAAAACGTGAAAGTGCAGAAGTGTTGTTCCATTTCGAAAAGGAACAGCAAAACGTGAAAGTGCAGAAGTACTGTTCCATTTCGAAAAGGAACAGCAAAACGTGAAAGTGCAGAAGTGCTGTTGCATTTCGAAAAGGAACAGCAAAACGTGAAAGTGCAGAAGTGCTGTTCCATTTCGAAAAGGAACAGCAAAATTTGAAAGTGCAAAAGTGCTGTTCCATTTCGAAAAGGAACAGCAAAACGTGAAAGTGCAGAAGTGTTGTTCCATTTCGAAAAGGAACAGCAAAACGTGAAAGTGCAGAAGTGTTGTTCCATTTCGAAAAGGAACAGCAAAATTTGAAAGTGCAGAAGTGCTGTTCCATTTCGAAAAGGAACAGCAAAACGTGAAAGTGCAGAAGTGTTGTTCCATTTCGAAAAGGAACAGCAAAACGTGAAAGTGCAGAAGTGTTGTTCCATTTCGAAAAGGAACAGCAAAACGTGAAAGTGCAGAAGTGCTGTTCCATTTCGAAAAGGAACAGCAAAATTTGAAAGTGCAGAAGTGCTGTTCCATTTCAAAAAGGAACAGCAAAACGTGAAAGTGCAGAAGTGTTGTTCCATTTCGAAAAGGAACAGCAAAACATGAAAAATGAACAACAAAATAGACAATCATAAAATGAAAGCATGCAAAAAACAAATTAGTTGTTCACAACATTCATGCTAAGGATGAGTTACACTTTGAATGAAGCAACACCTGAAACACAAAATATAAGAGAAATTAGAACATAAACAACATTTTATTTAAAAACAATATGTAAATTAAGTTACAACAGCTATGATATTATGTAAAAAAAATGATCTTTTTGAAAAATGTTTTGGCAGCAGTGACAAGACATGAATCTTCAAATCGAAATCAATTCTTCATTTCTTCTATTATGAATCCATTGGGTAATGAGTTGAATGAAATTCCTTTGTTTCATTTAAAATTTCTTTCAAGAATCACTCGTCCATAGATTGACATTCTTTTTCTCCTAGGACCTGCAAAAAACGAGTGTCTACCTGCAATAAAACATTAAATCATGGAGAAAGGGAGGTGCACGGCTCCCCTAATCCAAGAATTATGCAAAAAAACTAACAAGTAGTTACTCTGTAGAACAAATCCATGGAGAAAATAACAGAGTAAATTTTATTTGTCACTTGCGGGAGAGCAGTGGTCGACCATACTAACCAGCAGTGTTTTAATCACAACTTCTATGTTTTTTGTCGAAATTGAGCGATTCCAAAGCCAAATGAGAGCTAATTCAAAGTTTTATCTTCAGTAGAAACAGGTTTCAAAAATTCAATGATATGATATGTCCATTTTAGTTAGAACAACCTGCATAACAGAGTCATTTTCAATTACCCAATCTAGACCAACGATTGATATTTGAAGCATAGATTCTTCGTTTGATGTCGAATTCAAATGATTCAAATTGGAAATGAAATTATATTCATTTATTTATTTCCAATAGAAACAGGTTTTGAAGAGAAGAAGAATTGATAGGTCAAATACTGTAAGGAACAGCCGGAAAGACATAGTTTTAAGGGTGCTGATTTACGATAGACAGTCAGTATTTTGATCATAACGTCCCCATACGATATCAAAAATGAGTGATTCCAATTGCATTGTAAACTAGATTCATAGGGGAATCTACCATAGAAACAAGTTTTAAAAATTCATTGATTTAGGCCTCCAAAAACTGACTGTCCCAGCTCTGTTTCTGAGCTACCCACTAGACACCCTGTCAATGTTTTGTTTCTAACTTTTTCGTTTCAAATCCAAATTGAGTGGTTCAAATTGGCTTAGAAAGTAGACATCAAGGGATAACTAGGGTAGAAACAGGTTTTAAAAATATTCACTTTTGGTCCCTCAAAACATGACTGTCCCGACTGTTTTTTCAGAAATCTCATCAAGTCCGCAAGCCAAAAAAAAAATGAAATTCAAGCATTTTTTCAAATTGGTGATAAAAATGAAAATGAGTGTTTGTAGAACTTATTATTTCCATTATGATTCATCTACATACACAAATTATTAAAAAAAATTATCACCGATGTTGATTTGCATAACATGTTGCAACAAAAAAACACTCGTTTTACATAAAAAACAAAATGCATTTATTTATTCCCTTATTTATTTTATTTTCTACACTAACCTATTTTGATTTGAAAAATGAATATGACTACGTATATTAGTACTTCCAGTGAAGCCATTTTCGAAGTAAGGCTTCACAAATGCACATACCCAAATTTGAAAAATGTATGTTAATGGATATTAGGGTATGAGAAGTCAACTTCCCTTCAAAAAATGGTATAAAAAATTGTTGAAGCATAGAGTGATGTTGGAAACAAATGATGGAGTGAAACCAATCTTCAATATATCTTTTATTTTTTTGATTTCGCATAGCCATCATATCATGAAGTTCTTGAGCTTTTAAAATAGCTTGTTGATGCATAGTAAAAGAAACCTCATTTTCTTCCATAGCTTTTACAATTTTTGCATTTGAAACATTCTGAATCTCATTGTAGGTTTTCTCTAATAACACATGTGAGATAGAATGGGTGGGAAGGGTGGGTAAATTTGCCATTTCAACATTGTAAGTATGTTGTACTGATTTATTATGGTGAGGGTGTGGAATTAGTTGAGCAGGAAAATGTGTAAGGAATGGAGCATTTTGATGATATGGTTGATTGGGTTGTGTGAATGGTTTTGATGGGCAAGCAAGATATTATGGAAGAGCTGGTGGAGAATATGGAGAATGTGCTTGTGCTACAAGATGGGGGAGAGTAGTCATGCAATCATAAGGTGAACCATGCCAAGCTTGTAGAGAAAATTGCTGGTGGTTATATTGAGATTGACATGGCTGCCCTAACACATTAGTATTCCATAATGGATTATGCAAGTAAGAAAGTGGAGAGGGAGTGTTTTGAACCATACCTGTAGGCCATGATTTCCGTGGTTTTGACCTTGTTGCAGCTTCCTTACCTCTTTGATATGCTACTTCCATCCTAGATAAGGAAGAGTGAGTATCTATGAGATGCTCCTTTCAGTCCTTAGGGTAAAACACTTCATCCAATTCTTGATTTTTATGAACTTGCAAAACATCCAATTTTGAACTTAGAGAGCTAATAAAATCAACTTTAAAATGTTCAAGTAAATCATTGATTTCAGCTCTTATGTCTCATGTTCTTGTAGCAGATTTGGAAAACAAAGAAAAAACATCTCTAGGATTCTTACCAGCCTTGGAGATTCCTCTTGAATACCTTATGCACAACTCACAAACATCATCATATGATAACTGAAAAACATCACCTTTTCCTATCAGATTTAAGAGTTCTAAAAATTTATCTTTGATTCCTTTAAGAATGAGTGTTTTTAAGATCTCTTTTTCCAAATGCTTATATTTTGATTTTTGAAGGTTGTATTGAAATCGATCTACATAGTCCTCCAAACTTTCATCTTCCCCTTGTATCATACCAAAAATGTCTTCATTGGATTTGCAATAGTCTTGGTACTTCTTCAAGAATATGTTCTTCATGTCCTCCCATGATTGGATACAATTCCCACCTAGGCTCATGAACCATCGGAGAGCTACTCCTTTTAGAGTAAGAGGAAACACTTTCAATCTTTGATCATTAGTACAATAATCATATCCTTTACAAAGTATTTCGAACTCAAATAAAAATGTATCTGGATCTTCATTTGGCAAACCATGAAAATTTGGTAAAGATGGGGGAATTATGTGCATTTGTGTCACTCCTCCTTGATCTTTGATAGGAAATTCAAAAGTAGAAACGTGAGCCATTTCTTACCATAATATAAGATGTTCTTCATGTGTTTTTTTCGAGGCTCCTTCTTCAAATGTTCCTGTCAATCGGTTAGTGAAATGGGTGGTGCTTACATCACCACTTACGTGAGATCATGTGATTCATTTTTTAAAAATTTCTATCTTTTTCCTAATTATTCACACAAAAATTCAAACATCTATTTCTACCCTAGGTTCTTTAACAGTCCTGCTGGAAAGCGGACGGGGGAGCAGGGCTTTTACATGCTCCGTACGCAGGTTCTTACCTTCCGTTTTTAAGATCCAACTCTTCCCTAGCAGGCACTTATCAGATTCACACTACTCTTTAGAAATGGCTACACTCTCCCCGGCAACGGCGCCAAAATGTGGAGCGATAAAAAGGTGTCTTTTAAACTCCTAATTACCTTCACATTAATTATCAACCCAGGGACGACTTTTTATTTCAAGAGTGTACTCAGTCTGAGGCGGCTATTTACTCAAGAGTAATGCTTAGTAGTATAGCGTTGCTAAACTATGACTAAATTTCTCTAAAAGAATAAAATCACACAAGGCAACTTATCAGTCAAGGGTGCGGAAGCGATAACCCATCCCTCTAGAAACTGATGGAAAGGAAATTAGAGCATGGACCATAGGTCTGGGAGCTAAGCAGCGACTTGCTGGCTCACTACAGCCTTAGACCTTCTCTCACACCAAAGCAGCAAATGCAAGTAAATGGAATGACAGAAAGTAAAATGGAATAGCAAACAGGAAATGGAACAGCAAGCAGTAAATGGAACAGCAAGCAAATAAACTAAGTCTCGCGAGTCAGAACTAAACTCACATTCTGCAATAAAATAGCAATCTTCTTTCTTAAGGAAAATTGGATGGAATGTACTTTATGGAATAGCACTCATTGATGAATTAGCAAGAATCAACCATACATACACACGACACGCTAATATGGTAATCTGACGATTAAGGTGAATACGACTATGTTTCCAAATAGAATAATATCACTTTTCGAATTCCAATAATCAGGATTTCAAATGAATTCAATAACAGTAATATTCAGTACAAATGCTCTGTAATAGAAATAGCTAGTTTAGACTAATAACATGCAATCAACTCTGAAAAGATTCACTCATACAATACAGAGTCACTGCATAAATTTCCTGAAGAAACCATTAATGAATTAATCGTAGCAGAGCATGGAATAGCATATGAAAAAGCATGTCAGATTACCGAGCAATAAAGATAAACAAACCACACAGAAATCAAAAGAATATAATATACAGTAGCAGCAGCATACTCCACCAGAGGCTGGGCCCTTAGCTACCAGCGGACGCTGTTGGGTTACTTCAGAAGGAAAAGAATGAACATCAACTCCCAAATCATGTATTAATCAGCATATTGTGGAATCATTACAACAGCAAATGCTTGAGAATTACAGCATGCAACAATCCCTATCCTATCATGGATAATCCACCATCATTCTTCATCATTTTTCTATCATTCTTCCATTATTCCAATTCCCCTGAAATAACCCTGAAGTCCTCCTCATCTCTGATCTCTGTTTTCATATAAATAGAGAGATCAGAGAGAAGTTACAATAAAGATAAGTACAACATGATTTCTTTTACAAAATTGGATTGATTCTAACCAGTTGATCAACAAGAAAATATATTTCCTTTCATCTCTCAACAAAAGCAAGACGAATTTAGCTTTGCAGCTGAGATTTGGAGGACGGCCGCAACAGCAAATTTGAGAAAATCGTGCTCAAAAAACCCTGTGTTTCTCTCAGTACAAGCCGAATTTGGGCAAACCGTACTTCACCAAAGTTAATTGGGCCCGTTCTGGACAAAACCCATGTTCCGGATTTTCCAGATTCTGCTCCATTTGCTCATAATCTCAACCGCAAAACTGTCACTCCTTATTCCAGCGCATTTCTGAGTTGGCGCTTTTAAAAATCAAATATTCAATATGAAAATTATCTTGGAGGCTAAGAATGGTAAATAATGTTATAACTGATTTGTTAAAACTATCATTGATAAAATCATGCATAATCATCAATTTATTAGAAATAAAGGAGAATAGATAATATTCATTCATAAGAGCATAAATCATTTATAAAATGGATTTAAATGATAAATTATAACAAATGATATGATGAAGAATAGTGGAAATGGGTGGGATAAGTGTTCAAAATTGATAATAATAATGGCATATTAACGACCCAACAATGGTAAGTGACTTCTAGGATCAGGCAAGGAACAATGGTAAATGGAGAGTGTGGAGAATCTTGGTTATAGTGAAGAGAGTCCTTTGAAGGCCCAAGCAGAGTCTCTTGCTCTTGACTTGGAGTAGAGGAAGATTTTGGTGTCATCCTCGTCAGACACCAAAAGCCAATATGTTAGCTGATCATCTGGAAAATGAAGGGGTGCTATGTAAGGAAAGCTATATTCAGTACGACTGGGAGTATTTACCCTCTGGTAAATTGTGTGATGATTTTCAATGACAGGCAGCCATAGACATGGCGTATCTCCAGACCATAAATAATGAGCAGGAGGAAGACTAGCGAGAGTTGAAGGAACAGCACAAACCCGCAGTGAAGAGAAGGACTAAGTGGTGAAATAACGATGCACAGGAGGCGTTAGATCAGTGAACATATATGGTGGAAAATATTAGTGGGACTAGGAGAGGGCAGAAGGCCTTGAGCCTGGTTGAAGTGTCGCATTAAATCCTGACCATCGATCTTAATTCCAAACGATGACATCACATGTAACTATGGGGGTTCAGCTATTTGTAACCCGCGTGCTAGTTGAATGGCCACAGACCGTAGGTTTTAAGTGCATCTGCCATCGATTGGATATCGGGTGCTAAAGTGGTTGGAGGTTAAGTCTAAGAGCAGACCCGAAGTTTTATGGACCAAGGTTCATAATCTATTTTGGCTCCGGGAAGCGGTTAAGTGGCGAGCAGGTTCCCGATGCGATGTTGTGACAACCGTCAGATCAAGAACCAGATTGACGGCGGAGATTTAATCGCAAATCGCATTCGGTCAAAGAGTTGGGTCAGCGTTAAACCCAGTTTTGTGATATTGCGATACTGTGATATTGCGATGTGCCAAGGTTGCGATATTGCAATATTGCGAGGTGCGATGTGCCAAGGTTGTGATGCTGCGATGGATTATGGACCGTCAGATCAAAGGGTTGAACAAACGGTGGCGATTAACTCTTACTTTTGGCAGGTATCAAGTGTTGGTGGCTTGTGAACCTGAAGTTTTATAGACCATGGGTCATTTTCTATATTGGCTCCGTGGAGTGGTTATGAGGCGCGCAAATTGGTTAAAGCATCTAAATTGGTTTTTGTGTGTAATGTTTTGAGTTTTGTTGACCCTGTTGTTGGTTTTTCATCAATGGGTCTGCCTTTTGCTGGTCTTTACACTTGTAAAGACATGTACCATATGTAATATTGTTTTTTCGGTTAATTGATGGCTCCACTCTTACTTGACCAAAAAAAAAACTTTAATTTTAAATGTTTTGGTATTAAAGCCTCGATGGGGGTGGAAAAGCACGTTTATATGGGTGATGAGGATGGAGGATCAAACCCTCCCATATATTGAAAGGTGACACATATGGCGTATTGATATTTGGAATCTTAGGAGGTACTCCAAGCCCCAGGGTTCGGGGTTTGAAGGATGAAGCACCACAAAAGTGATTTGTGGTCTTGGAAACCAAAGTGTGGGCTTTGCACCTAAGCTGGTGGGTGTGAAATCATGAGGCATTGAGCAATTTGACACATGAAGGTTTTAGAGAACACTTAGAGGAGAAAGGGGCAGTGAAAATCAATCAAATTTGAGGTGTCTATGATGAGATATTAATTGTATTATGTTGTTGGTAAGTTTTATGGCACATAAGTCAGGATGGCTTGGTCTGTTGAGGTGCCACAAGACATGTGGTTGACACCACATGAGAAAGGTATAAATAAAAGAGAGTGAATAGGCATTTTCACAACATCCAAGTGCATCTTCTCATGTCAAACACATCTCTGAGGTAGTTGAGCTCAAGAAGAGGATAGTACATGGAGGATTAAGATATGTTTGGGTTAGTTTGAGGGCCGAGTAGCTATAGGAAGATAGTTGCATGCCTAGAGAACAAGTATTGGCAGATTAGTCTGGGTTTTTGTGTCCATTACATGTCCAAATTGAGAACAGGAGGAAGTATTATGCTTTGTGGGATATTCTGGCTTATTTTTGTGTGGTTTTGAAGTGGTTCTTATCCCTGTTCATTAGGTTGCAGCCTAGGCCACAAGAACAAGTGGGCCACATCCCTACTGTCCCTAGAACGGGGAGTTATGAGGCTTGTTTAAGGGATAGTAAGTAGCCCATAATAGAAGAGAAGAGGAGCAAGTGGTCAAGGAACTAAGTTCGATACTATGGAGGAGGTTTGGAGAAGAAATAAGGAGTTGTTGCAGTGTGACAATAAGCCCTAACCAGTGGACCATACCTACAAGAGTATTACACCGGCCCATGAAGAATGAAGATGTATGTATGTTGATTTGTTTGAATTGAGTTGATGCTAGTGGATGAGGTCCTAGTTTGGACATTTGTATTGGACGCTCATGGTTTGTTGGAGGGTAGTGTGAGAGTGATCCAAGAGTAGCCTAGTGCAACATCTTGATGGACTAAGGTGAATGCCAGGAGAGGTAGTGAAGTGGAGCTCAAGGTCTAGCCAGCCATGAGCATTTTTTCGATGACATGTGTTCATTATTAGAGCAGCGACATTTGATAGTGCTATGTGGCAACCCTCCTGCCCTATGTTAGTCTTCATTGGAGAAATGCAGGAAGACTAAGTGGGAAGAAGTCCCTGAGTAGTTGAGTAGCAACAGTGGGCAAGAAGTCTCAAAGTGTTGTTTCCTTGAAGGATGAAGGAGTAGCTAATGAGAATGAAGACCCTATGTGTTGGTTGTAGATGGGTTTATGATTAGCTAGAGGGCATATTGTAGAGACTGAGTTCAGTGGCCTAAAGGAGTAGGTACATTGATGGAGGCAAGTGCTGCAGAATGGTAGCAATGGACCCGCAGTGTACAGGATATGACAAAGCAGTTGTGATTACATGCTACATCTACTAGATCATTAGTGTATCTTGTATCTTGTATCTTGTATTCATGTACTAGTGGTTGTATGAGGGCCATTATCCCAAGTATAGGATCCCTAGACTGTTGTATTATCAAGTTTATTAATATAACGGAGTTGGGTTGTTGATTAAATTTGTAAAATGTTGTGTATATTTCTTGTTGTATATTATTTTGTTGTGCAAAGTAGACATGTTGTCGCACAAAGTGCCTAGGCACCGCGACAACACTCAGAGTAAGGGTTGTCACTCTAATCCTTACCCACTCCATTTAGACTCTCTCCAAGACAAGTCAAGGGGGGTAGTCCGTAAGGTGAATGGATGATGATAGTCTATGGAATACAGGCTCTAAGAGATTTTAATAATGAACAACCCAATGAACTTAGAATAAGTCTTGGTCAATTGAGATAGATAGATTAAAATAAGACACAATCATAAGATGAAATTGATTAGAAACTAGTGCCTTTAATTTGAATTAACCATAGACTGAATAAAAACAAGTTATCCAAAGCAAAATTATAAATGTGGCAAAGCGACGATCATGAACAATTAAATGTAAAATGCTCAAAACTTTAGCATGTAGGATAATCTAGCAACTATCTTTCTCCAAAATTCAATATGATTTTTTTTAAACATTTATCGGCCCTGACAATAGAGAAATAACTACCACGAAAGGACGCCAAGGAACTTTAGTTTAACAATTTAATTATTCCTTAGGCAATTAATTGAATGTGGTAAATGAAGAAATCAAAATTTTTTAATGTGACGGAAGTAAAACAAATCAAAGGGTTAAAAAAATTAAAATTTTAATGGGCCATAGGCCACATTAAAATATTTAATGTGAAAGCGTAAATCCATTTTTAGTTTATTTTATTCTCAATCCCAAAGTCACTAAAAAAATTTAAAATTGTTTAGATTTCTTTTAATTTTTAAAATTTTAAGATTTTAGAAATTTTGTGTTTTTGAATGTTTTTTAAATGAAAATCAAAATAAATTCAAAACCATAAAAAATGATAAAATGTAAAACACAAATAAAATCAAATCAGAAAATAAAATAAAAAAGGGAAATCGAAAAATAATAAACAAAAAAATCGAAATTTTAAAATGGAATGAGTCTAACCCAAACCTAAGCTAACATAGAAAGACAAACCAAAAATAAAATTGAATGAAAGTCTAAACCTAATGCATAATAGAAAAATGCCCATGGGGCTTTGGATTGATGGTGAATGGGTGTTCTGTTAAGGCACTCCTTGCGATAGGTCACCAGTTCAAATCCCCCGTGGGTGCTTAGGTAGTATTATCAATATATATATATATATATATATAAAGGGAAATCGAGTTATTTGTTTGTGTTTGCAGGTTTCGAAGAGGGTAGCGACAACGGAGGAGAACCGAACGCAGGAAGTCAAGGCAAACAATTGCAAGTTAATGGGAGAAGGAGAGGGAGCCACAGAGAAGGACAAGGGAGCTACACGAATCTGCACGGTTTGATGGTGGGGAAGGAGTTGAGGCAGCAGGAAAGAGCTGCAGGCAACATGCATGAAGGGAGGAAGGCTGTGAGGTGATGGAGGCGGCAGAAGCTCTTGCAACTCGATGGAAGAGAGAGGATGAGTTGTTTCAGGATTGCGTGGAAGGAAGAGGCAACACACACTGACAAGGAGGAGTTGGATGGAGCAGCAAGGGTTTGATGAAGGAGCAACGGCGACAGGAGTTCGTGGCTGCAGATGGAGCTCGATGGGACTGTAAGATGAAGTGAGGGACAACAATTTTGAGGGGGTAGTGAGAGAGAGCGAGGGTTTGAGGAAGAGGAGAAAAGGGTTGTGGCTAGTAGAGAAAATGAGGTAGAGAGCAGCAGAAATGGCAACAGAGAGGAGGGTTTGGGCAAAGGATAAAGAAATCCGAAATTTCCAGAAAACCCCAAAACGCAGACAGTAAAAAAAAATCGAAATTTTCTGAAGGGGAAAAATGCAGCAGACAGAAAGGAAAATGGTAGCCCAATAAAACCCTTAAAAATTTCCCAGAAATTTCTGATTAAGTTGATATATTCTTCTTGAGATTTATCAGTGAAACCCTTATAAAAAAAAATTCCAGACTTAAAAAAAAATAAAATAAAAATAAAAAATAAAAATAAAAATAAATAAATAAATAAAAAATCAAACCCTTAGACTGCAAAAAAATTGGATAATATCCTTGCAAAAATGATTTTGAGGCAAGATCTTCCCTTCCAATGCCTAGATATGGCTTCAAATCAAACTTCTCTTTCAGATCTACAACCTGTACCTGAAAACAAAATCACCCAGAACCCAGATATACAAAAAAAAAAACCCAGAAACCTAAGTTATAAAACCAAACAAAAAATCAAAATTTATAGATCGAAGCACAAGAATGGTAGATCTATCAGATTTGAGGAGTATGAGTCCAACTCCGCTCCCAAATTTGATAATCTAAGGCTCTCAACATCCATATCTATCAATTTCCCACACAAAAATTAATTTTTTAAATTTTAAAGGAGGTGCTTACCTCAATACCCTTCGTATATCACACATAAAATATTATGATAAGCCTGGAGAAAATTTGGTTGGGCTCTTCAGAAAACACAGATCGGGAGTTGGCTGGTCCAACTAAAAAGTTCCCCTAATGCCTGAGGACCTAAAAATCAAGATTTTCCTGCAAAAATCAATCCAACCATTAAAATAGAGCGAGAAAATGATAATAAAATTCAGATAAATAGAGATACCTGATATTACATTCAAAATTTAAATTATCACTTAAACCCCAGTGACTGAGAAAGATACATGTACTCAAATCACTCTTCAGAAGCTATTGTCAATGGCTAAAAAAAAAATATGCATGAAAACAGCACAGCTTATAGTATTTCCATGAAGAGTAACACGAGCGAAATTTAACACCAAAGTCTTTCTTTATTATCCAGGAAAAGAATACACAAGAGCTCTTTGCTTAGCACACGACTCAGAGGACGAATGAATTCAGTGATGAATGACTTCCTATTTAAAGATAAATCCTCCAACGGCTAGTTCAAGTGATCTTCGTCAAAACAATCTCGACCGTTGATTAAGATTAAAATTCCTTTTAATCTCATCCATCGAAATATTTAAATATTTGGGGAAATTCAAATTTTTCAATTAAATGCATTTTAATTAACTCAAAAATTAAATTTTTGAGTTAATTTCCCCAAAATGTTGACTTTGACTTAGCCTCGGGGACCAAACGTTTAAAATTTATCAAAATAATTAATTTACCTTAGTCTCTGGACCTCTTAAAATTTAATTTCTAAGGACCGTCGACTTTTGCCTTTGGAGAATTTAAATTTACCTAAGACCTAGAATTAATTTAATTTCTCGCTTAGGATTTTAATGAGCTTTTGGCCAGAAAATTTAATTAATTAACCTAAGAGGGGATAAATTATTTTTCCAACCCTCAAGATACTTTACATCACGATTTTCATATTTTTTACATCATAAGGGGGAAAACCCATTTGTAATAGACCCTCACAGACTACTCATTTTTGTGACACAAATATAATCCAGCAGGCCAAGCAATTTGTAATAAAATAACCTAACCAAATAGTCAGGATTATTCCCAAATTACTTTACATAGACTCGATCTAGAACACTAGGACTCGCCTAGTGTCCCAGTAGTAAAATCCATTCTGGCTTTGGGGTAAGACTAAAGGAAAACTATGTCGACCATTTGAGAATGGATTGGTGAGACAAAAAACCTCCCAGAATGTAGATCTTCACCAGAAAAGTAGATTTACCTAATTTTTTACATACATGACACAGTTCTGTTGAGATTACTTACATCATATACATGCAGAATGGGTTTAAATTATAACATGATAATTAGGCTGATGATGATAGCTGGACGGCATGGACACATCGATCAGGCACTATCCCTTTTGCGAAAAAAGGGGGTGTACTACTATGGGTCGTTGAAACGTAGTGGTCAACATCTGGCTCTACTTGGGGACACGTTGCTGCATTGGAGGAATGTGAGAATCTAGAATCTGCATCCACGCAACACACAATATAACATAAGTAGCATCCATCCAAAATCATCATATAACATTACGCACATGAAAGATATAAGCTCTTCATTTATTAACTATCCTAATAACATGAAAAACATGAATCTAACTACAAAATAAAATATTGAAATAAAAGGGGTAGGGTTAGGAATACAATACAAAGGATACCCCATGGCATCAAATACGTTCAATGTAGTGCATGCTGAGCATTTTCTTGCTTTCAAACAGGTCTATAAGTTGCTTTTTCATATGTTCCATTTTCAATCGTGCATATGGTAGGACTCTTCCTTCTCTGAAAATTAAGTCATTTGGATCCATCTTCTGCAGAATTTACCTGAAAACCCTGAAACTTATCCAAATTATTTAGAAAGTGAATAACACATGTTTCATGCCCATGTTCAGATTTATCTGGGATAGAAGGTTTAAAAATGATATCCGTCTTAGTTTTATCTTCAATTAATTTATCAGACAACTGCATGGTAGAAGTAGCAACAGCTAACTCATCAGCTAAAATATTTTGCTCTCTTGGGATAGCTTCAAGATTGATGGCATCAAAATACTCCATGGTATCCCACACAACATTTCTATAATTTCTTAATCTTTGATTTTTACATGTAAACTTATTTTTTATTTGCATGATAACTAAATCCGAATCACCCTTGATACTCAGCAATTTGACTTTCAAAGTTTTTTCCAATTCAATACCCAACAACAAGGCTTCATACTCAGCCACATTGTTTGTCGCTTCAAATTCTAACCGATATGCAAATTTGAAAATATGACCAAGGGTAGATTTTAGGACAATTCTCGCACCTTTACCATGCCTAGATGTTGCACCATCAAAGTATAAATGCCAAACCTTATATTTTAAACCACCTTATTTTTTATCAACCTTGACCTCTACGGGAATGATCGAATTAGATAAAATGACATGATTCCCAAGGTTAGGTTGTTCACATATTATCTCATTATGGGGACTTTTAGGATCTTTGACATGTAATATCCTTTTGGGCTCTCAGTTTAATTTAAGAAATCCTTGACCTTTAGGGGAAGGAATCATAGCATATGACCAATTCATTTGAATGCTTCCTCCTAAATCAGAGACCCATTTCCTAGAAAAAATCATACCCCAAGCATAAGGCACGTCAACCGCAACAATGTCCACGGCAATCATGATATCAGGGTAGCCAGACAGCCTAGATATTCTTAAGTTAAGTTGCTCCATGACTCTCTTAGTCATCCCACAAGCGGAAGCACCAGAGTCAAGCATGCAGTTATAACTGATAATTATTAACAAGAAAAGTAATGAAAAAAGGAGAATGCCCTTTGTTATTGGATTCCATACTTTGCAAATACACGGGAGCATCTTGGCAGAAAGCCTCATGAGTTTCCTCTTGAGTTGCATTCACCTAGGTACTGCCAATAACACTTTGTAGCTTGGCCTTCTGAGAGGGGATCTTCACTATTTCGGTGATAGGAACCAAAACTTTAGAATTATTAAAACAACCTCCTAAATCAATATTCATGCCAGAAGCTGATCCAGGGTTAAGACTTCGAGAATTAACTTTATTATCATTTTGACTTTTTCTCTGATAGGTTAGCCCCTTGTCCTTAGAAATTTCAAAAACTCGCTTAGGAGGAGGCTCCTCACTAAAAAGTTTAACCAAGACATTAGTTTCTTGACCAAAATTATTAATGCTATATGAAGATGTGAAAGGTATGATGGGTTGACTATTTCCCTTGACCTCTTCCCAATTCTCTTGTAATAAATGATATTCTTTACCAACCATGTTTATTTGATTATTTGTCTTAAGCATCTCATGATGTATGATTCTCTTGATAACAGGACAAGTAGCTTCTTCATGAAGCTTGTCACAGGCCCTACAGTAAGGCGGGGTATCCTCCACAAGATTATTAGTTTCGAGAGGATTGGGAGGCCTCTGCTCACTGGTTTGACCTTTTTTCTGCCAATTATTTCGATTATTATTATTATCCTGACCCCTAGGTTGATGATTTTTCATTTGAGCTCTTTCCATTTGAATCAACCTAGACTGCAATGTAGTTATCTCCTTAGCATGATCAGCAATCATCCTAGCTTGATTTAACTCCATATTTTCTAACTTCTTAAGCAATTTTTGCATAGATTCTTCTTCAGATTCATTTTATTTTCCTTTAGGTTCTTTTAATTTAACATCAGATCTATCAAACCCAGGAATTTCATATTTACCAGAAGCCTTCTTATCTTTTTCTAGCTCTTAAGTTGTGATTTGACAAGCCTTGTAATCACCAGGCTTGGACCTTCTTAGTTATTAAGAAATGTCAAGATTGAAATCATCGAGATAGTATTCTAGAAACATTTTCTCAATTGGTTTTTAATCAGTAGATATTTCTTTAAGCATACCCTTAAACCTTCTATTAAATTCTTCACATGTCTCATTTTCTTTCTTTTTAATGACACTAATGGCTTTTGCTAGAAATCAATCTTCTTTCTTATCACCAAATTTCTCTCTCAAATCATTAAGGAGGGAATCATATGATCAGGCCTATCCCCATCTTGCTCAAGGATCAAGACAAAGCATTTCATTTGCACATCCTCATAATTTTGAGCCTAAGAGAATTTAGCCCACCAAGTCTAGAAAGCATATAAATGATTTTTAACAGTGATTGCATTATTTCCCTGGAAGGTGGGTAGCTTGTCTAAACCATTATTAGGAAGGTTATGGGGATGACCCTGGATGTTAGCAAATTTAAGAGGCCCGTAGATATCCATGATGTATGGAACGGGAGGATTCAAGAAGAGTGAGTGGATGTCACGGAGAGCTTCCTGGCCGAGATTGTCAAGGAGTGTATGAGAAAAGAGCTTGTGTAATCTAGCGCAGAGAGCCCTTTCAGGATCTGGAGTAGGATTAGCCAAGCTACTTGGGCTCCTCCTAGTACACATCCTTATAGAAGATGAAGGAAGTGGAGTTGCCACTGGGACATAAATCTAAATTAGACACAAAATATGATATGATGAAAATGAGATGAAGATGAATGAGTGAAGATGAAAGGATCAAACAATGAGAAGAGATTGAGAGAACTAAGGACATAAAACTTTGTCCCCGGCAATGACGGCAAAAAATGTTGTCGCACAATGTGTCTAGGCACTGCAACAACACTCAGAGTAAGGGTTGTCACTATAATCCTTACTTACTCTGTTTAGACTCTCTCCTAGACAAGTCAAAGGGCGTAGTCCCTAAGGTGAATGGATGAGGATAGTCTGTGGAACACAGGCTCTAGGAGATTTTAAGAATGAACAACCCAATGAACGTAGAACAAGTCTTGGTCAATTGAGATAGATAGATTAAAATAAGACACAACCATAAGGTGAAATTGATTAGAGACTAGTGCCTTTAATTTGAATTAACCATAGACTGAATAAAAACAAGTTATCTAGAGCAAAATTATAAATGTGGCAAAGTGTCGATCATGAACTATTAAATGCAAAAAGTTTGAAACTTTAGCATGCAGGATAATCTAGCAATTATCTTTCTCCAAAGTCAATATGATTTTTTTTTAAAATAACTACCATGAAAGGACGCCAAGGAACTTTAGTTTAACAATTTAATTATCCCTTAGGGAATTAATTGAATGTGTTAAATGAAGAAATCAAAAAAAATTAATGTGACGGAAGTAAAACGAATCAAAGGGTTAAAAAATTAAAATTTTAATGGGTCATAGGCCACATTAAAATATTTAATGTGAAAGCGCAAATCCATTTTTAATTTATTTTATTCTCAATCCCAAAGTCACTAAAAAAAATAATAGATTTTTTTAATTTTTAAAATTTTAAGATTTTAGAACTTTTATGTTTTTAGAATTTTTTTTAAATGAAAATCAAAATAAAATCAAAACCATAGAAAAATGATAAAATGTAAAACATAAATCAAATCAAATCAGAAAATAAATAAATAAAGGGAAATCGAAAAATAATAAACAAAAAAAATCGAAATTTTACAATGGAATGAGTCTAACCCAAACTTAAGCTAACATAGAAAGACAAACCAAAAAGAAAATTGAATGAAAGTCTAAACCTAATGCATAATAGAAAAAGGGAAACTGCGTTATTTGTTTGTCTTTGCAGGTTTCGAAGAGGGCAGTGACGACAAAGGAGAATTGGACGCAAGAGGTCAAGGCATACAACTGTAGGTCAACGGGAGAAGGAGAGGGAGCCACAGAGAAGGACGAGGGAGCTACACGGATTTGCAGGGTTTGATGGCGAGGAAGGAGTTGAGGCAGCAGGAAAGAGCTACAGGCAGAATGCAGCTCTTGCAGCTCTATGGAAAAGAGAGGATGAGCTCTTGCAGGTTTGCATGGAAGGAAGCGGCGGAAGCTCTTGCAGCTCTATGGAAGAGAGAGGATGAGCTCTTGCAGGTTTTCATGGAAGGAATAGGTAGCACGCAGTGACAGGGAGGAGCTGAATGAAGCAGCAAGGGTTTGATGAAGGAGCGATGATGGTAGGAGTTCGTTGCTGCGAATGGAGCTTGATGGGACTCTAATATGGAGTGAGCAACAACAGTTTTGAGGGGGCAGTGAGAGAGAGCGAGGGTTTGAGGAAGAGGAGAAAAGGGTTGCGACTGGTAGAGAAAATGAGGCAGAGAGAAGCGGAAATGGAAGTAGAGAGGAGGGTTTGGGTAGAGGATAAAGAAATCTGAAATTTCCAGAAAACACCAAAACGCAGACAGTAAAAAAAAATCAAAATTTTCTGGAGGGGAAAAATGAAGTAGACATAAAGGAAAATGGTAGCCCAATAAAACCCTTAAAAATTTCCTAGAAATTTCTGATTAAGTTGATATATTTAGCTTCAAATTTATCAGTGAACCCCTTATAAAAAAATTTCTAGATTAAAAAATAAATAAATAAATAAATAAAATCAAACCCTTGGACTGCAAAAAAATTGGATAATATCGCTGCAAAAATGATTTTGAGGTCAGATCTTACCCTCCAGGGCCTAGATATGGCTTCAAATCAAACTTCTCTTTCAGATATGCAACCTGTACCTGAAAACAAAATCATCCAAAACCCAAATATACAAAAAAAACTCAAAAACCCAAGTCAGAAAACCAAAAAAAATAAAAATTTACAAATCTATGCACAAGAATGGTAGATCTATCAGATCTGAGGAGTATGAGTCCAACTCCACTCCCAGATTTGATAATCTAAGGCTCTCAACATCCATATCTATCAATTTCCCACACAAAAATTAATTTTTTAAATTTTTAAGGAGGTGCTTAACTCAAAACCCTTCATATATCACACATAAAATCTTAAGATAACCCTGGAGCTTATTTGGTTGGGCTCTTCAGGAAACACAAATTGGGAGTTGGCTGGTCCAACTGAAAACTTCCCCTAACGCCCGAGGACCTAAAAATTAGATTTTCCTGCAAAACTTAATCAAGCCATTAAAATAGAGAGAGAAAATGATAATAAAATTTAGATAAATAGAGATACCTGCTATTACATTCAAAATTTAAATTATCACTTAAACCCTAGTGACTAAGAAAGATACTTGTACTCAAATCACTCTTTAGAAGCTATCATGAATGGCTAAAAAAAAATTATGCATGAAAACAACACATCTTATAGTATTTCCATGAAGAGTAACACGAGCGAAATTTAAATCCAAAGTCTTTCTTTATTATCCAGGAAAAGAATACACAAGAGCTCTTTTCTTAGCACACGACTCAGAGATCGGATGAATTCTCACTGTAGATCACCTGATAATGCAATATACTAAAGCAAAATACTTGATCTACTTCTACAAACAAACTTGCGGAAGCATAATCGATTTTGAGCAAGATCAAATAGAACACATATAACAGAGAATGAGAAATCAATCACACATGAACACAGAAGAATACTTTGGGGAAAGCCTCAGCTAAAAACCTCGCTATTATCATACAAGTGCAAATATCTTTGGATTACACAAAGCTTTAGCTCACAAGCTATCCAGCTCTCAATAGAATCCCTCAATGCTGCTCATAAACAGAATAGACAACACATATGCCTTAATTCAGTCCTCCAAGCCTCCTATTTCCTTGTGCAGTTTCTCCTGGGTCCTCTAGCTGCCACCATGTGAATTCACCTCTCACACAACTCAACAAACTCAAAAATAATTGCGCAATCCTCAAGGAATGAAATCCTTCTATATGCAAGAGATATCCTCAATGGAATATTCTTGCAACTGATAGTATGTTGTCCCATCCTTTGATCTCAACTGGGTCTCTGACTGAACTAACATGCATGAGTTATTTATGAGAGAATATTCAGTTATCTGAAGTGCACTAGTTACATTCATGCATGCATTAACTAACTGAACTCACAATCAGTTCCACAAACTGTTGGAACTAATCTAACTGGACTTAACTCAGTTAACTGAGCTAACTAATTAGAACTCAAAGTACAACTCATCCTGATCTCCTTAATTAAGGGATAATTTCCTCAACCAAAGGGAAAACTGTTGCATGTCTTCACACAGACTTCATGTTTGATTTTCTCCAACTAATTAACTCAAGATGAATTAATTAATTATATTTTTTTTCAAACAGTCGCTAAGATCAAATTCGAATTTTAATTCTAAATTTTAGTTCAAGGACTAACTAAAATTGGAATGTATCCCGAAATGCTATTTATAGCAACGCTATTTTTAGCACTTCTATATTTAGCATTTCTTGTTGCTATTTTCAACACTCCCTCTCAAACTCGAATTTGCATTTTGACAATGCCTTAGTTAAAATATCTCCATCCTGCTCCTCGGTCGAAACATACAGCAACAACATGATCCTCTTCACCAAACAGTCTTGAAGATGATGATACCGATATCGATCTGCTTGGACCTATCACGAAATACTGGATTCTCATAGAGTTTGATACAATTCCGATTATCGCAATAGATAACAATTGGATCCATCCTCTAACCAAACAATCCAACTACAATTTTCCGCATCCAAATGGCCTCACATGCTACCTGACTGGTAGCCATGTATTTAGCCTCTACTGAGCTAAGTGCAACTGACCTATGTTTCTTGTTGTACCAAGAAACTACAGTTGAACCAAGGTTGAAATTCCTCCTGAAGTGCTCTTCCGATCTGATGGACTCCCTGCCCAATCTGCATTTGTGAAGCCCTGAAGCTTCACTCCCTTTGTCCATCTATACCATAATCCATACTGAGATGTGCCTCTAAGGTATCTCAGCACATGCTTCACTGCCTTCCAAAACAGCTTGGTAGGCTGAACCATAGCTTGACTCAGTTGGTTCACCGCAAAGCACAAATCTGGTCGTGTGTTCACTAAATACATCAATGAACCCACAAGCTGTCGATAAACAGTAGCAGCTACTACCTCACCTAAAGTAGCATCCTCCTTCCTCCAGTTACCTACTAGAGGAGTCTGCATGTGCTTGCACTTCTCCATGTGGAATCTCCTGAGTATCTCATTGGCATACTTGCCTTGAGACACAAACACTTCCCCATCCTTCTGCCACACTTCCATGCCTAGAAAGTAGTGCATAAGACCCATGTCTTTCATCTCGAACTCTCTTGCAAGGTCCTCCTTGCAAGACTTGATCAACTAATCATCACCTGTCAATATCAGATCATCAACATAAAGAACAATGATCAATGGCCTACCTTCTACCATGATGTAGTAAAGGTTCTTATCTGCTTCACTCTTTGTGAAGCCCAACCCAGTGAAATAGCTGTCGATCCTGGTGTACCAAGCACGAGGTGCTTGCTTCAGCTCGTACAAAGCTCTCTTGAGTTGGCACACATGCGACTCATGATCGAAGGTCTCAAATCCTTCTAGCTGCTCTATGTACACCTCTTCCTCAATCTTGCCATTGAGGAACACAGTCTTCACATCCATCTGATGGATCTTCCAACCCATATGTGCTGATAGTGCCAACATCGATCTGATAGATGAGTACCTTACTACAGGAGCAAAAGTCTCATCATAGTCGATCCCCTCGACCTGTGAGAAACCACGGGCAACAAACCTTGCCTTATGTTTCTCCACACTCCCATCAGCTGCTTGCTTTACCTTGTAAAGCCATCGAGAACTCACTACTGACTTGTCCTCCAGTCTTGGGACAACATCCCAAACACTGTTCCGAACTATGGAGTTGTACTCCTCCACCATAGCATCAACCCAGACTGGTTTTTGCACTACTTCCTCGAAGGAAAATGGTTCGGTCTCTACACATTCCCCAACCAGGGCCATGTAACCAATGTACCGCTTGTGTGACCTCCTCTTTCTGTGCTGAGAAGATGGTTGTCCCCCATTCTCTCTCACATCCATCACCAATCTGTCAGCTTCCCTTGAAATTTTCCGCCCATCTCTGGAAGACTCTGCATGAGTGGATGTCTCCACTCCTAGATCCTCTGCATACGGCTGATCCGCATCAGTCTGAGGCTCCTCCTCCTTAGGAACCAAAAGTTCCTCCTCTGCATGAAACTTGACCTCCCTCTCAAGGGATACTCGCATGGCCTTCTGGTCGTTGAACTTCAGATCTCTGTGTACCATTGTCCTCTGACTGGTAGGCAAGAACACTCGATAGTTGTGGGGTGTATCAGTGTACCCCACAAGTATCCCCAACTCAGTTGTTGGCTCTAGCTTCTTCGAGGCATCTTTGGTCACATGGAAATAAACCGTCGATCCAAAGATCCTGAAGTGACTCACATCTAGTCTCTTCCCAGAGAAGGCCCTCACTGGTGTCTTCATCCCCAATATACGATGTGGGCTTCTATTCTGCAATTATATTGTTGTATTGCATGCCTCAGCCCACAAATGAAGTGGTAGGCCTTGGTCACGCAGCATCGCTCGAGCTGCTCCCATAATCGTTTTGTTCTTCCTTTCGGCCACCCCATTCTGCTGTGGGTTATGGGGTGTTGTCAACTCCCGTTTAATTCCTTCTGCTACACAGAATTCCTTAAACTGTTGGGAGACATACTCTCCACCATTGTCACTTCACAAGGCTCTTATTTTCTTTCCAGATTCTTTCTCAACCAAGGCTTTGAACTCACAAAACCTTGAGAAGGTTTGATCCTTCTTCTGCATGAAGTAGATCCAACATCTATGAGAAAAATCATCAATAAAAATAACATAGTACCTTTGTTTAGCAGTGGAGGTTGTCGAGAATGGTCCACACACATCTGTATGAACTCGCTCCAGGATTGCTCCAACTCGACTGTCTCGATCTTGAAAGGAATATTTTGCATATTTACCTAAGGTACAACCTTTGCATGTATCCACTTCCTCCAGTTTACCCTTGGGAAGTTCGGTAGAAATCTGTTGCATGATCTTCAAGGCCCCATGGTGCAAGTGGCCCAATCTTCTATGCCATAGCTCACCAATATCTTGGCTTTTCACCAACTCTACTTTGGAACTCAATGCAGTACAGTCATCTACCTCTAGCTTGTATAGATTCTTTACTCAAATCCCAATCCTCTTGGTCTGTCCAATGCCGATGTGCCTTAGGAATGCCTTTCCTTTACTAAACACTACATCATAGCCTTTGTCTTCCAACATAGCGACAGACACTAGGTTCTTCTTCAGTCCAGGCACATACTTTACATCAGTTAGGGTGAGAGGAGCTCCAAGATCCCTCTAAAACACAACCGTAGCTTCACTTGTAACATGGTACTTTCCATCATCACCCATCTCTATTTGAATCTGGAGGTCCTTCTCCTCCAAGGTACTGAATAAACTCTTGTCGTCGGTCATGTGGAATGAGGCTCCATTGTCCAGGTACCAAACACATCCCACCATTGATGAAACCATGCATGCGATGAGGGTGAAATCCAATTGGAACTATGAGGCCAGTGCCTCACCATCTGATCCTTTCGAGGATCCCTTCTTGGATTTCTTCTGTGGACAATTTGTAGCATAATGGCCCACCTCATGACAATGAAAGCATCGCACTTTCGATTTGTCAATCTTCTTCCCACCATGGAAGAAGTTGATTTGGAATGGGAAGCCTTCCCCTTCCCTTTCCTTGCCTTACTCGCTAAGGCTAGATTTTCTTCATCATCTTGCTTTGATGAAGATCCATCTCTGGTGCTTCTCCTTATCTCCTCCTGCATCAAATCCGACCAAAGTCGTTCCGAATCTGGCAGTGTCTCTCTTCCATTTACTGAGTCTTGGTAGCTATGCCAACTCTTAGGAAGACTGAGGAGAGCAAGACTCACGATGTCATCATCGGTTTTCGTGATTCCTACACTTCCAAGCTCATCCCTGCAGGTGGTGAGCTTGTTCAGATATGTAGAGATAGTGTCGCCCTTTTCACACTTGATTTTTCAAAGCTTATCTTTCGGCACCAGCTTCCTTTGATCATTGTTGTTCTGATATAAATCCTTCAATTTTTTCCACATTGAAAACGGTGTCTCCTTCCCATGGAGACTTGAGACAATGTGGTCTCGAACTCCCTCCATAAGAATCCTCCTGCTCTAGCCACACATTTCTTCCATTCCGCCAATTCTTGGGCATTATTTGCTGCTCGCTTGGGGCTTCTTGATCAATGAAGTCCTTCAAACCGCTGTCCTCTAATATCTCTTCCATGCGATCCTTCCAGGCTATATAATTTGAGATGCCATCCAGGGCATAGTCGAGTCTCAAACCATTGAACGCCATTGGTGAAATTTGAGATGTGATAAGAATTTGATTTCTATAATCAAGAACTTTAAACTTAGAGCTTCTCCCTTCTTTTTATACTGTTCTCCGCTTTAATCACCTTTGCTCCAATACCATGTAGAAATTCTCACTGTAGATCACCTGATAATGCAATATACTAAAGCAAAATACTTGATCTACTTCTACAAACAAACTTGCGGAAGCTTAATCGATTTTGAGCAAGATCAAATAGAACACATATAACAGAGAATGAGAAATCAATCACACATGAACACAGAAGAATACTTTGGGGAAAGCCTCAGCTAAAAACCCCACTATATGTTGGAAATAATACTAAGAGGGGGGGTGAATCAGTATTAGCAAGTCAATAATATTTCATTTCCATATTCTGATTCATATACGCTACTTTAGTTAATGAAACTTGCGTGTATACGCAACTGCATATAAGGAAACTAGCATATACCCTGTAAACTTGTAATTTAGATAATTCTTCATATGTTTATCTTTAATCTGTGCATCAGAACCATATAAACAGTAACCAGGAGCAGTAAAAACAAAACAGACAGTTACACACATGAACACAAGATATAAGGTGGAAACCCAATGTGGGTGGAAACCACCTACTGCAATCATCTCTATCTTTATTTTAATAAGAAACTTCTTTTTACAATATTTTGTACTGGTGCAGTCTTATACCAATATGCAGGCTTCTACCTGCAGAAGGCTACAGCCTTCTCTCATTCTCCAGCTTCTCCTGGAAGGGAGCTACAACACCCTAGCTCTTGTACTAGTAGATGTACTAGTACGTAGGTGTTGACCTACAGAAGGCTACAACCTTCTCTTTTCTTCCAGGGACCATGTTTCATAAATTTTCAAACTGAATCCATCAATAACATCAATCAAATGTCAAATATGTCTGCATCAACCAATCTCCTTTGCACCAACCAAAACTGAATCAAACAATCACTTCTCTGAATGTTGTAACCATAACATAGTAACAGTAACCAGAACCCAGAACATTGTAACAACAATCAGAAGTAGCTAAAGCATATTTTTATGAGGTGTACGATACTTCAATGTGATGAACCTGTGTGCATACGCACTTGTATCAAGGCAGACTTGTGTATACGCACTTTTGAAATGTCGAACCAGCATGTATACGTGCCTTTGCTATAATGAACCTGCGTACAGATCTGTAAATGATGATTTTAACCTTTACAATTATTCAGACATCAATTATACCCAGATCATCATATTTACATATTACGACATGCACCAATTATTCAGATAAAAGATCAAAACCACACAAAGACACTTCTCTTCAAGCCTTAAGATCTTGACCCATCAATAGAACTTATCCTTCATCATGCGCTTAGGTTCATCCTTGATTCAGATCCAGTTGTGCACCATAACCCAATCACCCGTATTCTAGATCTTGCTCTTCATTAGATATTCAATTCATGAGTGCCTTTGCCTAATGATCTTCTCCTCCTTTTATAGTCTTAGGCCTTACTCAATACCATGGTCCAAAACCACTTAGAACCAATACCTTGGACCAAATACCTAGGGTCAACACGTCGGACAAGATACCTTGGACCAATACCATGGTTCACAATACCATGGACCAAATACCACGGACCAAAACCAAGTTTTCCATCATGTACGCGCCTTTCCTTTCATGAAAGTGCATGTGTATACCATACGTGTCTTTTGGTCTGCGAACCCGCGTGTACTCATGGCTTGGTTAATGGGAACCTGCGTATACCTCTCTTTCTTCATTCTGTGAGCCTGAACTAAGATCTATCATCTGAGTGAGTTGCCATTAAGGATAAACCCTGTGTCATAGCGCCAAATCTGAGTCATAATGCCAACAATCTCCCCCTTTGGACTTCATGGCAACCACAAGTCACTCTCCCCCTTTGTCATCAAGGGCAAAGGGTTATGCTCCCCCTGAGTACATGCTAAATTCTCTGATATGCTGAAGAGTGTTGTCCATGCTCCCCTTGAATGTAAGCAAGGTCTGCAAAAAGATGTTCTACCACACAAACATGACTCTATACATCATAAATGACCTTCCTATCACCAAAGACTCATACATACATCCATCTCCCAACCAAGTGGGGATATACCAAGATTGACTCATCCACCCAACCAAGTGGGGATATACCAAATGTTTATACATGACAAAATAAGAACATTACATCATCCATCCCATGCATAGTGGGGAAGCAAAATAGGTTGTTTCATGACCTTGATAATAAAAGATATACATGACATAGAGACAAAATATCTAAAACAAGACTATGATAGTTATCAGCAACTATCAGCAGCATCTGTCAATCACCATCCAGACCAGCAACCATGATCTCCCTCTGCACCTGTTCCACCTAAATCAAAACAACTTGTGAATTTGTACCAAGATCTTCTAAGATAATGCCAACAATGCATTATTAGAAGAATGTGCTCCCCCTGAACCTGTGCCAGATGATCACTGTCAGACCCATATCAGACTCTTTTCATCCTGAGTTTGGCCCACTTTTCTTCTTCAAACCAACACATACGCAACTGTATCCACAGAAATCGGCGTATGTACGCGGATACGCTTCATAAACTCGCGTACAACCACTTTTCTTTGAAACAGATAAGTTTCAACAGCAGGATGATGCATCAACTACTCCCGACTTCTGTCTGAGATATTCAAATTTCTCTCTAGGCATTAGTTTGGTGAATATATCAGCAACATGTTCTTTGGAGGGAACATACTCCAATTTGACCTTTTGTTCAAGCACTTGTTCACAGAGAAAATGATATTTGATAGGTATGTGCTTGGTCTTGGAATGCATAACTGGGTTCTTTGAAATGTTGATTGCACTTGTATTATCACATAGAATGGAGATGGGTGGAGTACATGTGATCTAAATGTCTTGCAATGTTTGCATCATCCAAAGGAGTTGTGTGCAGCAAGATGCAGCAGCCACATATTCTGCTTCAATTGTAGATAATGCAATTGAACTTTGTTTCTTGCTGAACCAAGACACTAATCTGGAACCCATATAGAATGCACCACCACTAGTGCTTTTTCTATCATCCACGCTTCCTACCCAATCTGCATCTGTGTATGCATGAAGTGTAAGATATGTGTCCCTAGGATACCATAAACCAAAATTCTGAGTTCCTTGAAGATATTTGAAGATCCTTTTGACTGCCTGAAGGTGTGATTCCTTTGGATTTGCTTGGAATCTTCCAACTATTCCCACTGCATGCATGATGTTTGGTCGGGTACCTGTTAGATAAAGTAAACTGCCAATCATGGATCTATAGGTTGGTTGATGTACTTCTGTTGATTCATCATTTGAGCTGAGACTGCATCCTGTTACCATAGGGGTACATACTAGTTTAGATTCTTCCATGCCATATTTTTTCAAGATCTGCTTGAGGTACTTGGTTTGTGATAGAAAGATACCATCTTTATTTTGTTGAACTTGTAAACCAAGAAAATATGTGAGCTTACCAAGCAGGGACATTTCAAATTCTTTCTACATTACCAAAGAAAAGTTTTGACTCATGGCTTCTTCATTACTACCAAAAATAATATCATCAACATACACAACAAGTATTAGCAATTTATCATTGTCAATCTTTGTATATAAATTGCTATCAGCTGATCCTTTTGAAAAACCTTGTTGATGGAGGTATTTGTCGAGACAGTAATACCAGGCCCTTGGAGCTTATTTTAGACCATAGAGAGCTTTTCTAAGTCTGCATACAAGTTTTGGAACATTTCCAAGGATGAATCCATCTGGTTGCTCAATATATACTTCTTCTTCTAAGTCTCCATTAAGAAAGGTATATTTTACATCCATTTGGTATACTTTGAAGTTTTGAAAGCTAGAAAGAGCAAGGAAAATTCTTATGGCTTCAAGTCTAGCAACAGGTGCAAAATTTTCTTCAAAATCTACACCTTCTTGTTGAGCATATCCTTTACAAACAAGTCTAGCCTTGTTTCTAATAACTTCTCCATTTTCATTCAGCTTGTTTTTGAATATCCATTTGGTTCCAATGATATTCTTATCATGAGGTCTAGGAACTAATTCCCAAGTATTATTCTTTTCAAATTTTCTCAAGCTCTTCATTCATGGCCTTGACCCAACATTCATCTTTGCATGTTTCATGTACATTTTGAGGTTCGATGGTGGAAAGCAATGCTAGATAGCTTGAAGCTTCTATAATAGTTCTTCTTTTTTGCACCCCTGCCTCTTTTTGTCCCAAAATTTGAGTCTCTGGATGATTTTTCTAAACATACATGGATGGAGTCTTTTCTTCTACCGTTGTCTGTTCTTTTGGTGCTTCATTGGTTTCTTCTTTCGAATTAGTCTGATTTGATGTGGAAGGATAATCCTTATCTTCTTCATAATCTTCGGTTTTTACCTGCTTTGGATTTTTTCCTGCTTCATCAACCACAACATCAATATTTTCAACAATTTTCCCTAGTCTTTTATTATAACACTTATATCCTTTACTGCAGGAAGAGTAACCAAGGAGAATGCCTTCATCTGCTCTAGGTTCAAACTTGCCAAGCTTTTCATCAATCCTTTTGATGTAACATTTTCTTCCAAAAACTTTGAAGTATTTCACAGTAGGAGTCTTACCATACCAAAGTTCATGTGGAGTTTGAGTGTTGTTTACCCGAACGTTTGTTTTGTTGAGAATAGTGACTGTAGAAAATGCAGCTTCACCCCAAAAGGTTGTAGGAGTTCCAGACTCATCTAGCATGGCACGATCCATTTGTTGAACAGTTCTGTTCATCCTTTCTACCACTCCATTTTGCTGAGGGGTCCTTGTGGTAGAGAACTCCCTTTTTATTCCATGTTCTTCACAAAAGTCGAAGAATTCATCTGAAGTAAATTCCCCTCCTCGATCAGACATGAGGCATTTGATTTTTTGATCTGATTCATTTTAAACCAATGCTTTGAAGGCTTTGAATTTTTCAAATGCTTCATCTTTATGCTTGAGAAGTCCTATCTGACACATTCTGGAAAAGTCATCAATGAACAATATAAAGTATTCTTCTCCACGAGGAAACTTTTTCCTTGATGGACCACATAAATCAGTATGAATAATTTCAAGAGGCTTACTAGCTGATCCTTCCTTCTCAGGGAAATGAGCTCTAATTTGCTTACCAAATTGACATGATTTGCATATTGTGTTTTCTGGAATGCTGATATCAGGAAGATCACGAACAACCTGGTATCTACATGCTTTTCTTATTTGAGAGAAGCTTAGATGCCCCAATCTTCTATGCCATAGCTAGTTTTCATCATTTTTGCTTAGGTAGCACTATTGTTGTCCTTCCTTGAGTATGTATAGGTTATTTGGAGTTCTTATTCCTTTGATCATTGTTTCTCCTGTATCAAGCTCACGAACAACACATCCATTTGATTGAAATACCACTTCATTTCCTTGATCGCACATTTGACTAACACTCAATAGATTATGCTTTAGACAATCAACATACATAACATTCCCATCTTTGACCTTTTCTTTTAAGAGAACAGAACCTTTACCTTTTATGACAGCAGGAGCGTCATTTCCAAATGAGACCTTCTTTTCCTTTTCTAAGGCATTATATGACTGAAAGTTTTCTTTATCACCTGTCATGTGTTTCGAGCATCCATTGTCGATGTACCACTGATTTTCTTATCCTTCTGCATATAAAGATATACCACATCTTTCTGGTTGCGGTTCTTTCTTTCTCCAAGTTTTGGGACCCAATGAAGTTTGCTCCTTTTGCCGAAATTTACTCCTGCATTTAGAATCTTCATGACTGAAGTTGTTACAGATAGAGCATTCTATTTCATTTTCAAGAAGCAAAAAGTTATTGTAGATGATCCCTATCACATTCTTTTGATTTCGTGCTTCTCTAGTCATGATGGTCTTGTAAGAAACACATTGAGCAGCTTTGTGTCCAAAGTTATGACATGAAAAACATTGGCCATTAAAGAAATTCCTGTGATTATCGAACCTACTGACCTGGTGATTAGTTTCCATTAACATTCATTCTTGAAGCAAACTGAGTATGATTTACCTGAGGTTGGTTGTAGCTTCTGTTCATCCTTGAAGTAGATTGACCCCGATTTACTTGGTGATCTGCTTTATGCCTTTGCTGACGATTGTCAAACTGTTCACTGCTCTTTACTGCATCAAGATAGCTTTTAGTGGAGGTGGACAGTTTCTGTGCTTCTTTAGTATATCCCAGACCTGTCTTTATCAGAGGAGAATGCTGCACTTTGATAATTTCATTTAGGGTCTCTGATCCTTTAGCAAATCTAAGATTGAGAGATTTTGTTTTCTCAATATCCTTTCTTAGACCCACAATTTCACATTCTAATTTTTCATTGTGTTTTTCCCTTTCAGCAAGTTGGAATGTCAGAGTATCTATAATCATATTCTTTTCTTCTAAACAAATTTTAAGTTTAGAGATTTCTTCATAAAGACCATCTTCATCTAAAGCATCCAAGAAATATTCATCTTCAAAAGCCATCAGAAGTCTATAATCATTACTATTTTCATCTTCATCACTATTTGATAAACCATCACTATCTTCATGTGTATAGTAGCTCTTCTTACTTACACTTTGTTTTCTATTCCATTTTGTTGATTCCTTACCTTTATCAAGCTTGTCCTTATGAGGACGTTTGGCAACTTAATGACTGACTCTTCCACAAGCAAAACATTTGAAAGGTAGTTTACCTCTGAATCTTCCAGAACCCCGTTGAAGGTTCTTGAAAAAGTTTTCTTCTTCCTCTCCTTCTAAAATATATCCTGATTCATTGAGTTCTTCTCTTCTTGAAGCTTTGAATGCATCTTCTCTCATATCTGATGGGCCTCCTTTTCTCATTTCGAAAGAAATTAAGATTCCGTGCAGCCGTGTCATAGTAAGACTTTGAAGTCCCTGCTTTTCTTCTATAGCAAAAACTTTTGATACAAACTTAGTAGACAAGGGTCTTAAAACCTTTTCAATTAAAGTAATTTCTTTTATCTCTTCACCCAAGTTTTTCATGCGATTAACAATCTCATCTATATGTAGGAAGTAATTAGCTATATTTTCATCATTGTGCATTTTGAGAGTTTCATATTCAATTCTGAGAGATTGTAGTTTTGCACGTTTTACCTGATCGTCTCCTTCATAACTTAGAATGATCTTGTCCCATATTTCTTTGGTGGTTTTGAGCTGCATAACCTTGACAAATTCTGATTGTGACAGACTCCCCAATAATGTATTGACGGCCTTGGCATTGGTTTCATACTGCTTCTTACATGTCGTATCTGTAGGTATTGCTAATGGAAATGTATATCCTCCTTCCACGATTTCCCAAACATCTGTTCCAAGAGATTGAAGATAGGTTGTGGTTCTTACCATCCAATAAATGAAGTTTCTCCCATCAAAGATCGATGGTCTAATGGATGCCTCTCTTTCCCAGTTATTCATGATGATAGATCTTCCTTCAAGCGATCAAGCTTCTTCTGAAGGACCTGCTCTGATACCAATTGTTGGAAATAATACTGAGACAGGGGGTGAATCAATATTAGCATGTTAATAACATTTCATTTCCATATTCTGATTCATATACGCTACTTCAGTTAATGAAATTTGTGTGTATACGCAACTGCATATAAGGAAACTAGCGTATACCCTATAAACTTGTAATTTAGTTAATTCTTCATATGTTGATCTTTAATATGTGCATCAGAACCATATAAATAGTAACCAGGAGCAATAAAAACAAAACAAACAGTCACACACATGAACACAAGATATAAGGTGGAAACCCAATGTGGATGAAAACCACCTGCTGCAATCGTCTCTATCTTTCTTTTAATAAGAAACTTCTTTTTACAATATTTTGTACTGGTGTAGTCTTATACTAGTATGCAGGCTTCTACCTATAGAAGGCTACAACCTTCTGTCGTTCTCCAGCTTCTCCTAGAAGGGAGCTACAACCCCCTAGCTCTTGTACTAGCAGATGTACTAGTACGTAGGTGCTGACCTACAGAAGGCTACAACCTTCTCTTTTCTTCCAGGGACCATGTTTCATAAATTTTCAAACTGGATCCATAAACAACATCAATCAAACGTCAAATATGTCTGCATCAACCAATCTCCTTTGCACCAACCCAAACTGAATCAAACAATCACTTCTCTGAATGCTGTAACCAAAACACAGTAACAGTAACCAGAACCCAAGCCAGAACCAAGAACACTGTAACAGCAATCAGAAGTAGCTAAAGAATATTTTTATGAGGTGTACGATACTTCAATGTGATAAACCTGTGTGCATACGCACTTGTATCAAGGCAGACTTGTGTATACGCACTTTTGAAATGTCGAACCAACATGTATACGTGCCTTTGCTATAATGAACCTGCGTACAGATCTGTAAATGATGATTTTAACCTTTACAATTATTCAGACATCAATTATACCCAGATCATCATATTTACATATTACGACATGCACCAATTATTCAGGTAAAATATCAAAACCACACAAAGACACTTCTCTTCAAGCCTTAAGACCTTGACCCATCAATAGAACTTATCCTTCATCATGCGCTCAGGTTCATCCTTGATTCAGATCCAGTTGTGCACCATAACCCAATCACCTGTATTCTAGATCTTGCTCTTCATTAGATATTCAGTTCATGAGTGCCTTTGCCTAATGATCTTCTCCTCCTTTTATATTCTTAGGCCTTACTCAATACCATGGTCCAAAACCACTTAGAACCAATACCTTAGACCAAATACCTAGGGTAAACACGTCGGACAAGATACCTTGGACCAATACCATGGTTCACAATGCCATGGACCAAATACCATGAACCAAAACCAAGTTTTCCATCATGTACGTGCCTTTCGTTTCGTGAAAGTGCATGTGTACACCATACGTGTCTTTTTGTCTATGAACCCGCGTGTACTTGCGGCTTGGTTAATGGGAACCTGCGTATACCTCTCTTTCTTCATTCTGTGAGCTTGAATTGAGATCTGTCATCTGAGTGAGTTGCCATCAAGGACAACACCTGTGTCATAGTGCCAAATCTGAGTCATAATGCCAACAACACATATAATAGAGAATGAGAAATCAATCACACATGAACACAGAAGAATACTTTGGGGAAAGCCTCAACTAAAAACCCCGCTATCTGTATTATCATACAAGTGGAAATATCTCCGGATTACACAAAGCTTTAGCTCACAAGCTATCTAGCTCTCAGTACAATCCCTCAATGCTGCTCATAGACAAAATAGAAAACACATATGCCTTCCTTAAGTCCTCCAAGCCTCCTATTTCCTTTCACAGTTTCTCCTAGGTCCTCTGGCTGCCACCTGTGTGAATTCACCTCTCACACAACTCACCAAACTTAGAAATAACTGCACAATCCTCAAGGAATGAATTCCTTCTACATGCAAGAGATATCCTCAATGGAATATTCCTGCAACTGATGGTACACTATCCCATCCTCTGATCTCAATTGGGTCTCTGACTGAACTGACATTCATGATTTATTTATGAGAGAATATTCATTTATCTGAGTACACTAGTTACATGCATGCATGCATTAACTAACTGAACTCACAACCAGTTCCACAAACTGTTGGAACTAATCTAACTAGACTTAACTCAGTTAACTGAGCTAACTAATTACAACTCAAAGTAAAACTCATCCTGATCTCCTTAATTAAGGGATAACCTCCTCAATCAAAGGGAAAACTGTTGCATGTCTTCACATAGACTTCATGTTTGATTTTCTCCAACTAATTAACTCAAGATGAATTAATTAATTTCTCTTTTCAAACAGCTGCTAAGAACAAATTCGAATTTTAGTTCAAGGACTAACTAAAACTGGAATGTATCCCAAAATGCTATTTATAGCAATGCTATTTTTAGCACTTCTATATTTAGCATTTCTTGTTGCTATTTTCAACACTCCCTCTCAACAAGAAAGGGATTATCTGTCACCACAATCCTATCTCTGTGGAACTCGAATTTGCATTTTGACAATGCCTTAGTCAAAATATTTGCATCCTGCTCCTCGGTCGAAACATAAAGCAACAACATGATCCTCTTCACCACATAGTCTCGAACATGATGATACTGGATATCGATGTTCTTAGACCTGTCATGAAATACTGAATTCTTAGAGAGTTTGATACAACCCTGATTATCACAATAGATCACAGTTGGATCCATCCTTTGACCAAACAATCCAACGAGAATTTTTTGCATCCAAATGGCCTCACATGCTGCCTGACTGGCAGCCATGTATTCAGCCTCTACCGAGCTAAGTGCAACTGACCTCTGTTTCCTGTTGTACCAAGGAATTGCAGCTGAACCAAGGTTGAAAATTCCTCCTGAAGTGCTCTACCAATCTGATGGACTCCCTGCCTAATCTGCATCTGTGAAGCCCTGAAGCTTCACTTCCTCTGTCCGTCTGTACCATAATCCATACTAAGATGTGCCTCTGAGGTATCTCAGCACATGCTTCACTGCCTTCCAAAACCACTTGGTAAGCTAAACCATAGCTTGACTCAGTTGGTTCACCGCAAATCACAAATCTGGTTGTGTGTTCACTAAATACATCAATGAACCCACAAGATGCTGATAAACAGTAGCAGCTACTACCTCACCTGAAGTAGCATCCTCCTTCCTCTAGTTACTTGCTAGAGGAGTCTGCATGGGCTTGCACTTCTCCATGTGGAATCTCTTGAGTATCTCATTGGCATACTTGCCTTGAAACACAAACACTTCCTCATCCTTCTGCCACACTTCCATGCCTAGAAAGTAGTGCATAAAACCCATGTCTTTCATCTTGAACTCTCTTGCAAGGTCCATCTTGCAAGACTTGATCAATTGATCATCACTTGTCAATATCAGATCATCAACATAAAGAACAATGATCAATGGCTTACCTTCTACCATGATGTGGTAAAGGTTTGCATCTACTTCACTCTTTGTGAAGCCCAACCTGGTGAAATAGTTGTCGACCCTAGTGTACCAAGCACAAGGTGCTTGCTTCAGCCCGTACAAAGCTCTCTTGAGTCGGCACACATGCAACTCACGATCGAAGGTCTCAAATCTTTACGGCTTCTCTATGTACACCTCTTCCTCAATCTTTCCATTGAGGAACGTAGTCTTCACATCCATCTGATGGATCTTCCAACCCATATGTGTTGATAGTGCCAACATCGATCTGATAGATGAGTACCTTACTACAGGAGAAAAAGTCTCATCATAGTCGATCCCTCGACCTGTGAGAAACCACAGGCAACAAACCTTGCCTTATGTTTCTCCACACTCCATCAGCTGCTTGCTTTACCTTGTAAAGCCATCGGGAACTCACTACTGACTTGTCCTTCGGTCTTGGAACAACATCCCAAACACTGTTCTAAGCTATGGAGTCATACTCCTCCACCATAGCATCAACCCAAACTGGTTGTTGCACTGCTTCCTCGAAGGAAGATGGTTCGGTCTCTACACATTCCCAAACCAAGGCCATGTAACCAGTGTATCGCTCGAGTGACCTCCTCTGTCTGTGCTGAGAATATGGTTGTCCCACATTCTCTCTCTCATCCATCACCAAACTGTCAGCTTCCCTTGAGCGTTTCTGCCCATCTCTGGAAGACTCTGCATGAGTGGATGTCTCCATTCCTAGATCCTCTACATGTGGCTGCTCCGCATCAGTCTGAGGCTCCTCCTCCTTGGGAACCAAAAGTTCCTCCTCTGCATGCAACTTGAGCTCCCTCTCAAGGGATACTCGCATAGCCTTCTGCTCGTCGAACTTCAGATCTCTACGTACCACTGTCCTTTGACTGGTAGGCAAGAACACTCGATAGTTGTGGGGTGTATCAGTGTACCCCACAAGTATCCCCAACTCAGTTGTTGGCTCTAGCTTCTTTTGGGAATATTTGGTCACATGGAAATAAACCGATGATCCAAATATCCTGAAGTGACTCACATCTGGTCTCTTCCTGGAGAAGGCCTCCATTGGTGTCTTCATCCCCAGTATACGATGCGGGCTTCTATTATGCAAGTATACTGTTGTATTGCATGCCTCATCCCACAAATGAAGTGGTAGTCCTTGGTCATGCAGCATCGCTCGAGTTGCTCCCACAATCGTTTTGTTCTTCCTTTCAGCCACACCATTCTGCAGTGGGTTACGGGGTGCCGTCAACTCCTGTTTAATTCCTTCTGCTGCACAGAAGTCCTTAAACTGTTGGGAGACATACTCTCCACCATTGTCACTTCGCAAGGCTCTTATTTTCTTTCCAGATTCTTTCTCAACCAAGGTTTTGAACCCACAAAACCTTTAGAAGGTTTGATCCTTCTTCTGCATGAAGTAGATCCAACATCTACGAGAAAAATCATCAATAAAAATAACATAGTGCCTTTGTTTAGTGGTGGAGGCTGTCGAGAATGGTCCACACACATCTGTATGAACTCACTCCAGGATTGCTCCAGCTCGACTGTCTCGATCCTGAAAGGAAGATTTTGCATACTTACCCAAGGTACAACCTTTGCATGTATCCACTTGCTCCAGTTTACCCTTGGGAAGTCCGGTAGAAATCTGCTGCATGATCTTCAAGGCCCCATGGTGCAAGTGGCCCAATCTTCTATGCCATAGCTCGCCAATATCTTGGCTTTTCACCAACTCTACTTTGGAACTCAATGTAGCACAATCATCTACCTCCAGCTTGTAGAGATTATTTACTCGAATCCCAATCCTCTTGGTCTGTCCAGTGCCGATGTGCCTCAGGAATGCCTTTCCTTTACTAAAGACTACATCATAGCCTTTGTCTTCCAACATAGCGACAAACACCAGGTTCTTCTTCAGTCTAGGCACATACTTTACATCAATCAGGGTGAGAGAAGCTCCATGCTCCCTCTGAAACACAACCATACCTTCACCTGAAACATGGTACTTTCCATCATCGCCCATCTCTATGCGCAACTCGAGGTCCTTCTCCTCCAAGGTACTGAATAGACTCTTGTCGCCGGTCATGTGGAATGAGACTCCATTGTCCAGGTACCAAACACATCCCACCATCGATGAAACCATGCATGTGATGAGGGTGAAATCTAATTCGAACTATGAGGCCAGTGCCTCACCATCTAATCCTTTTGAGGATCCCTTCTTGGATTTCTTCTATGGACAATTAGTAGCATAATTACCCACCTCATGACAATGAAAGCATCGCACTTTTGATTTGTCAATCTTCTTCCCACCATGGGAAGAACTCGATTTGGAATGGAAAGCCTTCCCCTTCCCTTTCCTCACCTTACTCGCTAAGGCTAGATTTTCTTCATCATCTTGCTTTGATGAAGATCCATCTCCGGTGCTTCTCCTTATCTCCTCCTACATCAGATCTGACCAAAGTCATTCTCAATCTAGCAGTTTCTCTCTTCCATTTACTGAGTCTTGGTAGCTATGCCAACTCTTAGGAAGACCAAGGAGAGCAAGACTCACAATGTCATCATCAGTTGTCATGATTCCTACACTTCCAAGCTCATCCATGCAAGTGGTGAGCTTGTTCAGATATGTAGAGATCGTGTCGCCATTTTCACACTTGATTTTCCAAAGATTGTCTTTCAGCGCCAACTTCCTCTGATCGCTGATATTCTAATATAGATCCTTTAATGTTTTCCACATTGAAAACGATGTCTCCTTCCCATGGAGACTCGGGACAGTGTGGTCTCGAACTCCCTCCAGAAGAATCCTCCTTGCTCTAGCCACACATTTCTTCCATTCTGCTAATTCTTGTGCATTAGTTGTTGCTGGCTTGGGGACTTCTTGATTAATGAAGTCCTTCAAACCATTGTCCTCTAATACCGCTTCCATGCGATCCTTCCAGGCTATATAATTCGAGCTACCATCCAGGGCATACTCGAGTCTCAAACCGTTAAACGCCATTGGTGAAATTTGAGATGTGATAAGAATTTGATTTCTACAATCAGGAACTTCAAACTTAGAACTTTGAACTTCTTTGTATACTGTTCTCTGCTTTGATCACCTTTGCTCTAATACCATGTAGAAATTCTCATTGTAGATCACCTGATAATGCAATAAACTAAAGCAAAATACTTGATCTACTTCTACAAACAAACTTGCGGAATCTTAATCGATTTTGAGCAAGATCAAATAGAACACATACAATAGAGAATGAGAAATCAATCACACATGAACACAGAAGAATACTTTAGAGAAAGCCTCAGCTAAAAACGCCGCTATCTGTATTATCATACAAGTGGAAATATATTTGGATTACACAACGCTTTAGCTCACAAGTTATCCAGCTCTCAGTATAATCCCTCAATGCTGCTCATAGACAGAATAGGCAATACATATGCCTTCCTTCAGTCCTCCAAACCTCCTATTTCCTTGCGCAGTTTCTCCTAGGTCCTCTGGCTGCCACCTGTGTGAATTCACCTCTCGCACAACTCACCAAACTCAAAAATAATTGCACAATCCTCAAGGAATGAATTCCTTCTGCATGCAAGAGATATCTTCAATGAAATATTCCTGCAACTGATAGTACATTGTCCCATCCTCTGATCTCAATTGGGTCTCTGAATGACTGGACATGCATGAGTTATTTATGAGAGAATATTCAATTATCTGAAGTACACTAGTTACATGCATGCATGCATTAACTAAATGAACTCACAATCAGTTCCACAAACTGTTGGAACTAATCTAACTAGACTTAACTCAGTTAACTGAGCTAACTAATTACAACTCATCCTGATCTCCTTAATTAAGGGATAACTTCCTCAATCAAAGGGAAAACTGTTGCATGTCTTCACATAGACTTCATGTTTGATTTTCTCCAACTAATTAACTCAAGATGAATTAATTAAAAAAAAAAATTCAAACAGCTGCTAAGATCAAAATTTAATTTTAATTCTCAATTTTAGTTCAAAGACTAACTAAAATTGGAATGTATCCCGAAATGATATTTATAGCAGTGTTATTTTTAGCACTTCTATATTTAGCATTTCTTGTTGCTATTTTCAACACCTGCTATTACATTCAAAATTTAAATTATCACTTAAACCCTAGCGACTAAGAAAGATACATGTACTTAAATCACTTTTCAGAAGCTATCATCAATGGCTAAAAAAAATTATGCATGAAAACAACACATCTTATAGTATTTCCATGAAGAGTAACACGAGCGAAATTTAAACCCAGAGTCTTTCTTTATTATCCAGGAAAAGAATACACAAGAGCTCTTTTCTTAGCACACGACTCAAAGATCGGATGAATTGACTGAAGAATGACGTCATATTTAAAGATAAATCCTCCAACGGCTAGTTCGAGTGATCCTAGTTAAAGCAATCGTGACTGTTGATGAAGATTAAAATTCCTTTTAATCTCATCCCTCAAAATATTTAAATATTTGGGGAAATTTGAATTTTTCAATTAAATGCATTTTAATTAACTCAAAAATTAAATTTTTGAGTTAATTTCCCCAAATTTTGACTTTGATTTAACCCCAGGGATGAAAGGTTTAAAATTTATCAAAATAATTAATTCATCTTAGTCCCTGGACCTCTTAAAATTTAATTTTTAAGGACCGATAAATTTTGCCTTTGGAGAATTTAAATTTACTTAGGACCTAAAATTAATTAAATTTCTGGCTTAGGATTTTAATTAACTTTTGGCCAGAAAAATTAATTAATTAACCTATGAGGGGATAAATTATTTTTCCAACCCTCAAGACACTTTACATCACGATTTTCATATTTTTTACATCATAAGAGGAAAAACCCATTTGTAATAGACCCTCACAGACTACCCATTTCTGCGAGACAAATATAATCCAGCAAACCAAGCAATTTTTAATAAAATAACCTAACCAAATAGTTAGGATTATTCCCAAATTACTTTTACATAGACTCGATCTAGAACACTAGGACTCGCCTAGTGTCCCAATGACAAAATCCATTCTAGCTTTGGGGTAAGACTAAAGGAAAACTCTATCGACCATCCGAGACTGGATCGGTGAGACAAAAAACCTCCCAGAATGTAGATAGTCACTAGAAAAGTAGGTTTACCTAGGTTGTTACATACATAACACGGTTTTGTTGAGATTATTTACATCATATACATGCAGAATGTGTTTACATTATAACATGATGATCAGGCTGATGATGCTAGCTGGACGGCACAAACACATCGATTAGGTGCTATCCCTTTTGTGAAAAAATGGGGCGTACTGCTATGGGTCGTTGACATGTAGTGGTCAAAAAGAATTATTATGATACTTGGATTAGTAGCATCAGCGATTTAAGATTCTATCCTAAACTCCAGTATCATGGAAAAACAACATAGCGCTCTGGGGACATGTGGTGCATGAAGCATAGAACATTTGAGGTACATTGTGAGAATTAGATTATAAGCAAGATGGCGAGCTTTGTTCTGGTGTTGGTGAGTTTGGTTATGGGAGGTTGCGAGGGTGGTGTTGGTCAAAAAGAGTTTTCACAAGCTTCTAACATGTGCATGCTCCTTTGGTTTGAACTTTCTACAATGAAGAATATCAAAGGTGGGTAGGGTTTCTTCTATGACTTTAACGATGGCGAGACACATAGAGTTTGGGATCCTGGCGTAGCTGCTTGTAGGGGTTTGTTTAGCATTTGATTTGGCTTAGAGAGGGAGGTTCATTCTTAGAATTGGGAAACTAGTGGAATGATCTGGTGTTGGGGTTCTTCAACAGTTAATTTGGTAAGTCTCTCAGATAAGTTGTTTGGTCTTCATAGATTTGAGCTCTCAATTAATCAAGGGTGGCGTCTTTCAATTACTCTTGCTTCCTGTTGTTTCCATGCTTTGTGGAGATAAACCCGGGTCCTCCTGGTTCTAGTGTCAATTGCATTATCTCTTTTAGGCCTAATAGTACTAGGGAATTTGGGAGGTACTTGGAGACCCTGGAAATTTTCTTCCATTGTAGGGCGTTATTGGATGAAAAAATTCCCTCTGGCTAGGAGGGCCAGCAAGAGAAAGATAGCTACAAAATTTTTAACACAGATAATGACATTAAAAATGCAACATAAAAATATCTATGAACAACTAAATAAACCAGCACACTGTTCTTGCAAGTAAAAACAAACCAGTACATTAAACAATACAAATGCTACAAAGTAAAGACACATGAAACTAGAATCTAGATTCTTCTTACATTAATATGAGAAAAAAATTACATAACTTGTAGTCCCTCCCTACCATGATGGTAAGGAGGTTGTGTTTCCTCCAAGACTCTTCCTACACCCTCAAAACCCTTGTATGTATCTCTCCAAAAGAGACAACCCTAGTACACACCCCCCAATCCTAAACTCAATAAAATATTTATAATAAAAGTGCAAGGAATATTCGAGTAGAAATATCTCCCACAAATTTACATTTAAGGTCATTTGCATTTCAGTACATTCACATTTACATGTCATTTTATATTTAATTTGTCTAATGGTCACATTTGACTCCCAATAGGCCCCCGACACAAATCGTTGGCTCGTCCCGAGCGAGGTGTAGTCAAACATCCACACTTGCTTGCACTACTAATATTTGATCCCAATCCACCTATGAATGTTGAGTTGCAGGTTGCTCCCTAATCTCTACTCTACTCTGTGCTCCCTCCTTGTGCACTTCTTGTTTCTATGGGTGTCCCAACCTCTTGCTTGTAAGACCCCATCTCTTCTCTTCCTTCCATGGGCATCCCAACCTCCTGCTCACAAGACCCCATCTCTTCTTCTTATTTATTCTACTATGTTTCCTACTATTATACCATTAATCACTGCAACCTCCATTCATCTTCTTGTTGTTCTCCCTTATTCCATTGTCCATGTCTATTGTACCTTCTCGTGCTCTTCGTCTTCTATCACTTGTCGGTCCTATTGGATTTCCCTATCATTGTTGTGGTCTCATTTCATGTTCTTGAGTATGCATTTGTCTCCATGAACTAATTGGAGTTACAACACAAAAACATAATAATAAAAACATAACAAAATTAAAATAGGTCGTTGGGGAAAATTTTTGGAAAATGACTGCAAAATTTGATCATTGCCACTATATTTAAAATTTATAGGTTCTTCATTGTATGGGTTGTGGCTCCTCCAACACGATTCGATTTTGACAGTGAGATGAATATAAATCTTTATGTTTCTGGTTATCATCTTTGTCTTCAATAACACTACCTATCGAAAGGATATCTCCATTAAAAGTACCATTCCCAGTCAATTGTCTAGGTTCCTTACTGTCAAATGGCATATTCAATGCCAAACTCTTCAACATCATCCAAATTGCTAGTTTGTTTTGATGCCACCACATCATTGCTTGAAATACTACTTTCAATTAACAAAGTGTTATTAGTTGGACAAGTTAAAGTACAATTTTCATTTATTCCAGTAGTCGCTATTTCATTGGAATGTATGATTATGTTGGAATAGAAACATAATCTAGATAAGTAACAAAATCATCAATGTTTCTGTCATTACAGACCTTTGTATTGGCTCCACTTTGCTTTTACCTTTGATATTTGATCACCCACTGGGCCCCTATGCATTGTCTCCCCCGTTGCCTTACCAATCGAATTCCTTCATCAATTCTATGTATGATGTCCAGATATCAACCATACACATAGTGTTGCATGGAGTACAAGACTTCATAGTCTTTACCCATCAATTCATAATACCTATGGTATTCATCCACCAATCCCAACCGATTGCACACTGAAAACACCTGAGGAAAGTGTTTCCATTCGGTCTCAGACCTGCCTCTACATCTGCTCAAACAACTGAATCACCTCATCTACAAGCACAATCTTGTTTAGACATTTTATCAACCACTTGGCGTGCTTCCTACATGCACTCACACTTCCCATACATTACAATGATTTTATTATCCGCCAAAACATTGGGCCTACACCCACTTCCAATAATGTGATCATGCACTCCCTCCCTTCATCTAGCACCTTCTAGTCCACATAACACTACATAATACGAACATAACTAATGAAATCCATGGGAATGCCTCACTTTTGTATGTATCTTAAAATCTCCATGGATTTGCTAAGTTTTCCTTCGTTTGTAGCAATCCTCAAATCCTCGATGGCGGCACCGATTTCCCTGGGGCCTCCGCTGTAAGAGCTCCCCAAAAATAACAGACAAGACTCGAGGGGTAGGATGTGACCTATAACAATCCAAGCTCATGATACAAGCAATCTTACTGATATTTGAAAATGCAGGACCACAATAGTAGCATATCAGTGAGAGTATCCTCCATGATTTCTAGCTTAATATAAAAGGCAATGATAACACCTAGATTTGTCACAAACAACAGCTCTCTGAGTCAGAATTGTGCTTCCACTGCAACAAACCTAAAAATGAATATAACTCTGCTGCAGTGACAACCTAATGCATCTGTCTTCCTATAGAGAACTAAATGGTTGGAGAGTGGGAGCACGAAGTTGGAAAACACCCTCTGTTAGGTCCCTATACTACTAGTGTAAGCCCTTATTGTTATTAGTACAACCCCCTTATTATATTGTTGTGCCCATGTAGTCCCCATACTGTTATCATTGTGCCCCATAGAGGCCCACTATTGTTATTATTGTGCCCTTACATTATTATTGTTATGTCGGATCTAATTATATTATGACCCCTTAGAGAAAAATGGCTTTGTTACAATTGCGATAGCAAATACACTAAAGGTCATAAGTGTGCTAAAAAGAAATTATTTTACATAGATTATGAAGAGGAGGAAGCAAAGGATCAAGAAACATCAAAAGAAGAGGATATACACCAGGAACCAACCCCAGCGAAAGAAGAAATGAATCTGACCATATCTTGTAAAGCATTGGCAAGAATTACCACTCCTCAAACTCGCAAGATAGAATGACATATCAAGAAGAAAAAGGTTCAAGAAGTGAAAGATCACATCGAGAAAGAAGAAATGAATCTGACCATATCTTGTAGTGCATTGGATGGAATTACCACTCCTCAAACTATCAAGATAAAAGGACATATCAAGAAGAAAAATGTTCAAGAAGTGAAAGATCACATCGAGCATCAAGAAATGAATCCAACCATATTTTGTAATGCATTGGAAGAAATTAGGACTCCTCAAACTCTCAAGATAGAAGGACATATGAGGAAGAAAAAGATTCAAGCAATGAAAGATCACATCGAGCATCAACAACAAATTCTCCAACTTTTAAAGGATAACACCACTTCGGTGTAGAATCGAATGAAACAACAGGCAGATCAACATTGCAGTGAAAGAAGTTTTTATGTAGGCGATTGGGTATTTTTATAAATATATCTCAAGCAAGCTATTTATGAGAAGGAAATGTTGGCAATACTACATGCACTTAAGAAATGGCGACCTTACCTAATGGGAAGACACTTCAAGGTAAAAATGGATCATGATAGTCTTAAATACTTTTTAGAACAAAGATTATCTTTAGAAGAACAGAAAAAATGGGTCACAAATATGTTGGGTTGTGACTTTGAAATCATCTACAAAAAAGGGAAGAAAAATGTTGTTGCAGATGCACTCTCAAGAAAGGATGAGGATGTGGAAGCATTGTTTTGTGCTATTTCTATTATCCAACCAGATTGGATAAATGAAGCAAGGGATGAATGGAAGAAGGATGAAGAAGTGTGGCCACTCATTCAAAAGTTGCAGAAGATCCCAATTCAAACAATATTGCCAGAACTTGACGAGGAAGGAAAAATCATATTGGAGCTTGGAGTAGTCACAAAAACAAGAACCCAACAGCTACGAAATCGATCAATTTCAGAGTATCTCATCAAGTGGAAGAACTTACCCGTTGAAGATTCCACATTGGAGGACAATAATTTTATACAGAACATCAATAACTACTCAAGCGTTGAGGACAACACTTTTTGAAGGAGAGGGGCATGTGTAACCCCTTATTATTATTAGTGCAACCCCATTATTATATTGTTGTGCCCATGTAGTCCCCATATTATTATTATTGTGCCCCATAGAAGCCCACAATTGTTATTATTGTGCCCTTACATTATTATTGTTATGTTAGCTCTGACTACATTATGACCCCTTATGTTGGACACCCAATTCTCTATGGGTTAGTGTGGAAGCGGAATAGACTAAGAAAGTCCAAGAGACCTTGGGATGTGGAACCCAACGGTCACACCATGTACTATAAATGTATATCATTTGTTAATAAAAAAATGTACTCTCATGTTTTATCTTTCATACTCTTTCTTCCATGTGTGTGTTTAACATGGTACCAGAGCTGCAGGCAAATTTCTGCTCTGCTCAAATCTGAGCCACTAGTTGTGGCCTCTCTATTCATGTCAGTTCTACATTCCTGCGGATAGAACTATCATTATTGTGTGTATGCTGCAAATTGTCTAGATGACCTCTCTCAGCTAGATTTGTGTTGGGTTCTCTATCCACTATCTCAAAAAAAAAAACGAACCTACACTCCTGACACATCTGCCTTCTGCCAGCACAAATTCCTAACTCTGAACAATGGTGATTCTCTGCGCATGAATGAATGGCTCCCTCAGTGTTCGGTTATATACCACTATCTACTGTCTAAACGCTTGTGAAGGCTGCTCTTACCCTTGTGTTTAAACACCCCTTCGCTCTACATCCATATGCCCCTCATACCTTGGAAAGCGTTTTGTTTCACCCATCCATCAAACAAAACAAATGTAACCGTAGTTCCAGAAGTTTCCTCCTTCCTCTGGAATTCCTTGTCAGTTTTAACAAATCCTGCTACTTTCTCGCCACAAAGTTCACAGTCATACAGTAACGGGTTTCGCTGGAAATCATACTGATGTAATTAAAGTGGCTGTGGAAGATCACTGGGAGCTCCATTAACTACGCCAAGTGTTGTTGTGCAGGACTCGTGGAGGTCGAAGTTACATCACAGTCGACGGCAACTGTATCTGAATCCATAGCCAGATTCCTTGCAACCGTCGCATTGGTATTAGAGTGACATAGTCAAGGAATAGTTGGTTCTTGCGATATAAAGATGTGTTGTGTGTCTTTGTGTTGAACTCTTTTTAAAAGGCTAAGTCTTGATGTCATGAGAAACTCATACATTGGTTAAAAAAAAAAAGTTAGCCTGAATGCTAGATTGTGACTGAACATTGTTACTCATTTTCTCAGTGCTGGAAGACTGAAGGACTTTGCATTGAATATGTTGGTCGAAATCATTGTCGTGGTGAACGTTAGTTTGAATTATGCATATTGTTGTGTGTTGGAATACTGAATGAGGTGAAGAAATGAACATTTCCTAACGTTGAGACGATCGGCATATATATATATATATATCTATATATATATATATATATATATATATATAAATATGTATATATATACAAAGAACCAGATGCAAGAACCAGATGTGCAGCAAAGATGTGCAAAGATATATTTTGTTTCTCAGATAATTACAGAATCCAGATATGAGACTAGCACTCCGTGATGCAAGCAGATCGATAAAACTTCTCGCAGATGCAGAGCAGGGAGACTTCACTCAGACTACAACACTACTCAGACTCTCTCAAAACTCTCAAGACTCCAATGCCCCTAATGAGCTTACAATGCTAGTATTTATAATATCCTAGCAGGTCATCCGGTGAAAGGTTTTACCGGGAACTTGAAACCAAAAGAATCAAACTTTTCGCTTAGAACATCATGCAAGATGTCTATCACGAAAGAAATTTGTACAAAAGTAATGAATAGTTCTAAAGATTCGGGCAACTGGGGACAACCACTTGTTATCTCGTCCCTTGGAGGCTAAGCCATATGGGGACCGAATCATGACATCTCTGAAGTGAAAAGATGGCCGGAATCTAGGACATCGGCTCTTATACAAAAGTAATTACACAGTGGAGATTTTATCCGGACTAAATCCCACGGAAACCAAAGAACAGCAGGATAAAGTAATTACACAGTGGAGATTTTATTCGGACTAAATCCCACGGAAACCAAAGAGCAGTATATGTACAAATAAAGCAGGATATGAAAGGATTTCATTTGATTGATCCTTTCAATCAGTCGTTGTTAGCCCTGTCGTCATAATCATGTGCATGAGTATCTGGAACAGCTGGATTATTATGGCCAAGTCTGATTTGGTCTTGTTCTATCAATTCCTCAATTAGTTCTTCACTGTTTGGAGCTAGCACTTCGTATGGCACAGATTCATCTAGCCAATATGGTGCTACATCTCTGGTACAACAAAAGAATGGGAATGTGAACATGAATGTTGGCCTGTCATGTGGATCCACTGATATCAATCCTCTGAATCTGACAGAAAGCTTAAAGGACTCATCTTCTTCATTAGGAATGACAATTGTGTGTTTGTGGATGAATTCGAACTCTAAGACGTAATCATTCTGGACAGCTACATGCATTTCCCAATGGAAGATTCTGACAAACTCAGCAAAAGTCCTATCAAAAATGCTTTTAGCTCTAGGCAAATATCTAAACATGAATAGCTTAAACCATGGACTCCACCAATTGTTAGAGGGATCTATAGCATGAGCATAAATATGACCTTAACCGAACCATGTATCCTAGCTCTTTGGTGAATAGAAAAGTAGTCTGACCATGTCCAGTCAGTATTTTGAATACACCCAAAATAAACAGGATTTGGTTCCCTAGACAATGCATAATAAACACGCCATGGCCTAATCCTATATGGTAACTCTTTCGTATATGACCATCTAGACTCCTCAGAATCAAACCATTTTTGCAAAATGATTTGTCTTAAGCATAATGGCAAGACTCAGACCTGTTTTGATAGACATTCTAGACAAAACTCATAATGACAGTTACTACAGACTGTAACATACTTAACTCTTTTAGACTCGACATGACTGGACTGACTTGTAGAAGCTTCGTGCTGATTAAGTGGTCTGAACATCTTGATATCCTTGGTTTCTTGAGCACCTTCTCTGGTAAGCATGTCAGCAAGATAATTTTCTGCACCAGATTTGTAAACAATATCAAAATCAAAACCTTCTAGCCATAGTGCCCATCTTAGTACTCTGGTACTACCTTGTTCTAACAATCTTTTGTTTGCCAACATCTGTTTCATATGCTTTAGATCTGTTCTGACAATAAATTTAACACTTTTCAAGAACAAGTGAAATCTCTTTATTCCTCTCTTTACTGCAAGTATTTCTTTATGAGAAGAAGGATACTTTTTCTCTGTATCATCAAAAGATCCTGAGGAATAGGCACAAACCAATTCTTTTCTTCCATGCTTTTGTAACAAAACTGCAGCCCAAGTGTGATAAGAAGCATCTGTTTCAAGTATAAAAGGAAGATTAGTATCAGGAAGCTTGAGTTTCGGCAAATCATTAAGCTTACTCTTAATACTAATTACTGCTGCTATCATTTCATCTGTCCAACTGACACCTTTCTTCTTTAGTCTGTTCTGCAGTATATTTGTATCCTCTGATTGTTTAGCATAAAATTTTCTTATATAATTCAGACATCCAAGAAATCTCTGCAGGGTCTTTACATCGGCAATTTTATCAGGAAACTTTAATAGATGGGTTAGCACATGTGGCTGAAGTTCTACATGTCCTTTTTCTATGTGTAAACCCAAGTAATCAATCTTGACTTTTCCAATCTGAAACTTCTCTTCTGAATCTGAAAGTACTAATCCATGCTTATATACAAGTTGGTAGAATTGTTCTAAATGGATCTTGTGCATATTTACATCTCTGCTAAATACAAGCAAATCATCAATATATACAATAATGTACTCTACCCCACCAAAAATGTCTTCCATCCTTTTTTGGAATTCAGATGGAGCATTTTTCAAACCAAAGGGAATCACAGTCCATTGATATTGGCCATGAGGAACAGTGATGGCTGTTTTATACCTGTCAGCAGGAATAATACCAATCTGCCAAAATCCACTTTTAAGATCAAACTTGCTAAACACATTAGCACTAGCAATCTTAGCAAGTAACAATTCTTTGTTAGGCAGAGGATATCGAATAGGAAGAAGAGCATCATTCAAAGCCTTATAATTAATCACAAGCCTTTTCTTGCCTCTTTTCTGCTCACTATGCTTATTGACATAAAAAGTCGGGCAAGCCCAAGGGCTCTTGCAGGATTCAATAAGCTTTTGTTCTAACAATTGTTCAATTTCTGCTTTGCATAATTCTTGCTCTTTTGGACTCATATGATTTGCACTGGCTTTTTGTGGCCTAGGAATATATCCTTCTCGGTAAGGTAGTGCAACAAAATATTTTTCTCTTGCCCAAAAGGCATATGGCCTACTGGAAGTACAATCTATACGAAGTTTATCAGAAATTTGTTGCAAAGTTTTGGGACCATGTAACTCTGCATTTTTTACGATCTTATTAATCTTGGTCAGATCTTGCAGACTATACTGGAGAGGATCCTGATCTTCAGGCTGCACATTAATTTTGTAATCACTGGAAGCAGGGACTGTGATAGGACCAGTAGTGGTGGAGAATATAACATAATCTTGTCCAAAAGTGACTGGCAAATATTTCTTTAGAAAATCTTGTCCTAACAGAACATCAGCACCAGTATCAAAACTATACAAAGTGACAAAAACCTGGATATCATTCAAGAAAATAGGAAATTCAGGAGCTATGTGACTTATTTCCATTAAATCACCAGTGATAGCCCTGAATTGGAGTTTAGTAGGCTGCCAATAATAATGAGGAATGGCTTTATATTTGCAGCAGCTACTCATAGCACCAGAATCTATTTGAGCATCCAAAGTATACGGTTTAATGCTCGGTACTTTAATTCTTATTGGAATAACTACTTTATCTCCGATGCCCATAACATTAAAAAGCTCAACATTTTTCTTTGGGGATATCTCTTCAATAACTGGCACATTTTGCATCAGTAGGCTGGTTAATTTGGAATTACAATCATCATAATCAGAAATAAGTATTTGAAGTTTGGAAGACAACTGTATCATTTCTGACCTTGTATGATGAATTGAAGATTCTAAATCTGTGATCTTCTTTTTAAGAGCATCAATTTGATTCATACCTGGAGATACTGAAATCTGTAAAGGTCTGAACATTGAATCAAACTCTTTCTCGATGAAGTCATCATCATCTCTTTCTTCCTCTGAAAATCTTTCTTTCCTTTTGGATGGCAGTTGTTTCTCAAGATTCTCAAGTTTTTCAGTCAATCTTCTTCTTGCCGTAAACTGAACTGGATCTAACTGTGCTAGATCAGCTTTGACTGCTGCAATATTTGCTTGTATCTCTCCTGAGGAACTCAAACTAAACATTTTAATATTAGGAATGAATGTTTCATCAGAATCAGATGATTCTGAATCAATTGTTAATTTCCTGATTTCAGGAATTTCACTATCTGAAGATTCTGAAGAAGAACTTGAAACTTCAAAATATTCTCCATCAGAGTGGGATATGAGATCCCAATCTTGTGGATCATGTATTGTAGAAAAGATATTCATTATCTTCATCTGCTTTTTATCTTTTCTTTCTCTGCAAGCGTTAGCATAATGACCTTCTTTACCACAAAAAAACACACACCTTTTTTAGAAGGTTTGGATCTTTTCCTAAATACTACCCTTCGTCCTTTAAATGATCTTTTGGAAGGAAAGTATTTTTTCTTTTTAGGAAAGTATTTATTAGCCTTGCAGGAGCAAGAGTTATCAAACTTTGCCTTTTTAGAAACCTTTCTTTCACTTTTCTTGTGACAACCAAAATTATAGGTTTCTTTGAAATTATTGCAAAGCTTTGTGCTAAAGTGCATCTGTTTTGAAAAATTCTTCTTGGCTTTGCTCTCTGCACATTCTTTCTGCAATATTGTGACAATCAATTGGTGAATAGCTGCAAATGATTGTCCTTCCAAATTTACTTTATGATCTGCTATGTAATGGTTAATAAGATTAGGAATTTTACCAGGCATAGACTGGATGTAATATCTCAGATAGGCAACATTATGTGGATCACTAGCCTGATACAGAAGCTTTTGCATAACACAAAAATACTCTTGCAAGTAATCAATGTCACATAACTTCTGGGAGAGAAATAGTTGTGAATGATGGGCTGAATCTTCAGGGACTAATCCAACAAATTCATGTTTTAAAGCTTCAAACAGTGCTCTTAATGGATCAGTACTATGTTCAACTATTTGATCTTTCTCTTCCTCTGCAAGCCTTTCCCACCATTGCTTTAGTATGCCAGTAAAAGACCATACAATCTGAGTAACTACATCAGACCATGATACTTTGGCTTCAGCTTTCCTCTGTAATGCCCAAGCATGGACATTATGCAAAACAGCAATTACTTCATTATAATCAAGGCAATCAATATTTACTAACAATGAATTTCCATATCCTCTGGAAGCAGGATTGTCTAGCCTTATAGGTATAGATTGCAGATTTTCAGTATATCTGCTGAACGGGCTGGATGCTGATGCTTCATGTGCATTGGTATCACCAGCACCTCTTTTTCCTTTGTTGGAATGGAAAAAAGAATCACTTCTGTCTCTTTTAGAACTTGATTCACCTTGTGTTTGCTCACTAGTTACTCCTGACATGGCCATTATTGAAGGAGCAGATGGTTGGCCATTTTGTTTCATCAAAGAACTAAGGCTGACATAGTTCTTTGGTAGTCTTAGACTTTCAACAGAAGGAAGATCAGCTAGTCTATTCTTCATCAAATCTGTCTTTTCGCTAGCTAGATTGATTCCTTTCTTGATCTTCTCAATTCTGGCTCTATCTATATTCTCTATCCCTTTAAAAAAGATTTGCTTTGATTCATCAGAATTGGAGGAGAATTTCAGCTTTGAACTTAAGACATCTACTTCTCTATAATGAGGAGGAGAAGCAGGAGTGGGGAGTGAATTTGTAAGATGTTCCAAAGACTTGGAGATGATACCCATGTTTGACTGAATATTATTTAACTTTTGTGTGTGTGCATCTTGGATTCCCAATGTCTCAATATAACCAGTATGCATCTTTTTGATGTGCTCTTTAATTTCTAAAACATCTCGGGCTATATCATCAATATTCTGAAGCATACAAACTATTTGGTAGTTTGTATAATTATGCAGCTTTTCATTTTCATTCTGATCTGGATCAAAAGTTGCTCTCATAGATAACCATTGGAAATCTGCTTTCTTCGTTCCATTGCTAAATGTCCTTCTAGAATTTCCAGATTCTAAATATCTTTCTGGTATTTTTGCAGTAACTTCTGACTGAGCTCTAGGAAGTGAGAAACTTTTGATATCAGGTATAAAGACTTCAGAGCTAGGGGATTCATCAGTCTGGAATGTAGAAGATGAAGATGGAACACAGAACTGACAATCATCAGGTTTATGAGAGGTGGATTTTCTATGATCCTCTCTTGGAGCAGAATGTCTTGACGATAAGCTTCTGGGAACAGGGGGTATATGTGGATTCCTACCACCCAAAATTGTAGATCTAGGGAAGGATGACATAGATCTAGTAAGTGAAGGAGTGGTAAATTTAAGACCAGTGGATCCGTCAGGATGATGGATGAGAGACAATTTCGGAGGGGCTTTAGATGTTTGCAGTTGAGGATATTTTTGTGAAAGTGGAATATAAGTACTATTCCATTCATCTGGAAGAGTACATTCTGCAAAACCAATCTGTAGGGGAGCAGTGTTACCAGGGCCAACAATAACACCTTCTTTTAAAGCTCTACCAGCTAACTTTGGATTCAGAGGAGGCATGGAGGTGGAGAAAAATCTCAGGCATATAGAAGCATGGAGCTGAGAAATCTGTGACTGGGGGGCAACGTTAAAACCATAAAACTTAATATAAGCATTCAAGAATTCATTGATATAAGGGTCTGTTAATGAAACTTGATACCTAGGGATAACTGATGACCAAACAGGGCCATTATTGAGGGGACTTTGGAATCCTCCCAATAAAGCGTCGTCGAAGTTATTCATTCTTGTATCAAGGACACATGTCAAGCATGAAGTATTTAGACCAGGACGGACTAGCGGATTAATTCCAAATTGTATGATACCGATATATATATATATATATATATATATATATATATATATATATATATATGCGTTGAACATGTTGTACTGCGTTTGCATGGTTGGAGACTGGTGAGTGGTGCATTGAACCTTCATTCGCATGTTGTTTTGCATTATTTGAGGTCATGCCATACATTATATATGGAGACTGATCATGGTATGTAAATCCAAATCGATGTTGCATTAAGGGTTTTAAAAAAAGGTTGAATGGTTGCATACATAGTCCAGTAAATAGAAAAATATAAACCTATTTTCTGTTGATTTTTTTAGACTTGTCTCTAAGGGCTCCGTGTTAAGCAGCCGAATAGAAGCAAGGATCTACACTTCCATGTTAAGATTTTATGCATTCAAAACATGTGGAATTGCGTTGAATGTCCATTGTGAGAACTGGCTTCTAAAGCGTTGAAAACACTATGCATTGAGTATATGGTGGAAATCTTAACCATGTCGTGACTTTTGGTGCGATGAGCTTGGAATGGTTGGAGTGTATGGGTCGTATGCGATGGAGGGAGCAACATCCAATTTGTGTATTACTGCTCTGCATCAAGCATTGAAAAGGCATTAATTCTGGTCATATTTCTACTATGTTGAGGCGTTACATTGCAATATGGTGCATTGAAAAGTTTGAATCAGTTGAAGAATCGATGTAGAGACTGGTGCATTAAATTCCTAGTATGCATTGGTCCTGTCATCCTGTACGTTAAACTACTGGTATAATATTCTATTTATATATGTTGTTTTTTTCCTCTGGTCATAAGTTGAATCACTATGGATTAAAAAAAAAAAGGAAGACTGTGAATACTCGCTAAGGAACCATTATCACTGTCCTATCGTTAATACTGCCCTCACAACCCATCATCGTGAAGGCCAAGCTTAGAAGATCAAGGAGGCAGTTTGGGACAAATGTCTCCCCCATAATCACCAGAAATATGTTTCATTCCTTTTCACCTTCCCAGATTTTAATAGCAAAGACATTTGTCATTAGCTGCTCCCAGTGCATACCAACATTGTTGTTAGCAAATGAAATACTGGATTGAGCTTCAGCAGATTGATGTACTAGAAGTTATTATAGAATGTTATATCAACTTCTCATCATATTAAAGATGGTTGGTTTCTTCAATATCTTTATCCAGCGCTCATCAATTCAACATATATATCTCACACAGTTCTAAAAGATACATTGATCACTATATCACAGAAAGATGAAGGTAGACGTTATAGTTTTGTATCTGTAGTGTGTTTGGAATGGTTTGTAATGGCCATTGCAGTGCACATGGAAGGATGAAGATTAATTTGTCGGTTAAGGATGTAACCCTGAATAATTGAGGGATCGATTTCATGTAAAATATATAGAATAAAACGGCCTTGATTGAAAGAATAATCAAGAGACATGTACAATATCATTCATATGAAGTTAATATTGTTGAACCCAAGCCATATCTGTTTTGACAGCTCTATGTAAAGTGAAATAGTGAATAACGCAACAGTTTCTCCACCAGATCTCGATCATCATGACCAAGAGTTATAGCATGTGGGGTTTTCGATATTTGAACTAATTTGGAGATTGGAGACTATTGAAAGCTTCTTTGTTTTAACATGGTATTTCTAGTGTGACAACAGTCGCTATTGAACTTGACTATCCTTTTCCACTGGCCGAGAAAGTGAAGGAGTATTTGAAGGATCCAAGCAAGTTTGCAGTTGTTGTTGCCCCAGTTGTGGCATTGTATTTAAAACTCATTATGGTTTTTGTGTTCAGTGTTGAAGTTCTCGTAGAGTATTAAAGTATATAGAAGTTATCCCCTTATTCCAAAAGTTGTATGATTTCACCATTCAGCCAAAACCTGGTGCAAATCGAAATTGGAGCAACTTCTAATATCTTTGAAAATAAGTTAAAATAAGTGTATTTAACAGAGTTTGATTTGTTGATAAAATGGGAAGAATTTATGGAGTATTAGAGTTACTGAATACACTAATACATTCTAGTGTCAAAAACATAGTCAAAATCAACAAAGACTCTCTCTTTGAAATTCAGACATGTCTACAATATGCACAAGAACATATTGATTTTTTGCAGCTTGAATCTCAACTACAGCAAGCAGAATTACAACAATGGAGTCATCATTCTGAACCTGTTTCTGTTCAGAACAATGAAACAAACTCCCATAAACAACAAGACAATAATGTTACAATTGATTCAGATCCAGTGCCCAATAAAGCAGCAGTTGTACATGCAAATGCAGAAGTTCAGTTTGCACTTCCCAAGCCCATCATCGGACCTTGGGAACAACTTGTCCACAACAAGCACAGAACTGGTCTTGGATATGACAAGGATGTGTCCTTTCATATTTCAGATTACTCAAAGCCCATCCAGTTTCAGAGTGCTAGATTACTTCATGACAGATCACCTTCAGCTGTTCCAGATTTTGCCCCTCCTCCACAGCAACAGATTGTGAAATGACAACACTATGATCGAGTTGGCCATATGAAAGATCATTGTTTTGATCTTCATCCATGTAATCATTGTCATAAAACCAGTCATTCTTCAAACAGATGCTTCAGAAACAAACCTCTTGCAAGAACAAAGATTCATCTTGGATGGATCGCTTCTTGGAAATAGGCATCAACAACCAAGAAGATATTCCAATCATATGTTAGAACTTGTTCTAGAGTATTGAAAAATCTTGCAATTGAGTTTTCCCCATCATCTCACCTTGTATCTGACAGGGGGGGGAATGATGGTCATCTACAAGCTTCAAAGTCACATAAAGCGAGCCTGAGCCACAACCTGCCACACCAATTTCAGAGTTGTAGCCAGAGACAAAGATGCCCCTGAGCATGCCTTCAGTTGGTGATCTGGGACACTTCCTCTAGCAGAAGACTTCAACTTCTTGCTAGTTTCGAAAGAATTCCAGGAATAGAGTTGGGGACACTTCCTCTAGCAGAAGACTTCATCTTCTTGCCAGACTTGGAAGAGTTCTAGGAATTGCATTAAGCATTCCAGAGTTTTTGGTCATCCTTAAACCATCACAGGTTGAGACTTCCCTTTTCAGGTTGAAGTTCTCCCTTTTTTCCGGGGTGAGACCTCCCTTCCATGGTTGAAGGTTTCCCTCTTCAAAACATCATGAACACTTCCTCTAGCAGAAGACTTGAGCTTCATGCCAGAATTGGAAGAGTTCTGGGAATTTCACTAAGCGTTCCAATGTTGGTGGTCATCCTTAAACCACCGCCCTCTATACCAACATTTCAGAGAGCACATTCAGCCTAGTGTTGCCATGCATTTTTTCACATTTCGTATTACAGCTCTCTTCTTGGACTCATACATAACCCTTGAGATTAAGGGAGGCAATGTTGGACACCTAATCCTCTATGGGTTAGTGTGGAAGCAGAATAGACTAAGAAAGTCCAAGAGACCTTGGGGTGTGGAACCCAACGGTCACACCATGTACTATAAATGTATATCATTTGTTAATAAAAAATGTACTCTCATGTTTTATCTTTCATACTCTTTCTACCATGTGTGTGTTTAACACCTTAGACTCCTATATATAGAAAGGAGGTCTTGTCATTTGTATCATCCAAGAATTATTCATTTGTGTAATGTAAAGGAGGTTGCCCCCTCGAAGAGTTTGAATTCTAAGGCGTTGATATATCTTTTCTATCTTTTTGTGAGATGGTTTCATAACACCCTCACTCATACTGGAAAGAACATAGTGTTTCGTAACAGCATGGTTGTGCCACTACACAGTTTTATGGAGGAATTGTCCATATACCTGCGCAATATGCAAACAAGCATTGATTCCATGTGTGGAACGATTTAAAAAATTCCCTATGCAGTGTTGAACATGTATGTTTCTACTTGTCCATAGACTCCTTCATCTTCAACCGTTTTATATTTCTTCGTGATCATTTGAAACATGTCCCCTACCCCGTTTCTTTGGCACCTTCCCTTCGTTATTTTCATCTGCCTTTATTTTCTCTTTACTACCATCGCTAACACTCTTATCTTCATCATTCTTGTTCTCTTCCCCTTCCTTAACAACATCTTCTTTCACAACTTTCGTATTCAGTTCTCCTTCTATATCATTAACTTCTTCCAGAAATATTTTAGTTTCAGTTCCATTGCCCTTAAATGGTTGTGATTCCATCACAACTTCATCCTGCACCTCCATGGGTACTTCAACCTTCCCGTTAGCAGATGATTCTGGAACGACAGAATCTACGCCCAACTCAACCATCTATGCTAGGGTTTGAGACTTCTAGCTTATAGAATCAATCTCTTTAGCAATCCGAATTTGAAGGTAGGTGTCTCAAACCATGACTCCAAAGACTCCCTGTAGAGCTTGAAGAATGGGTTTCAGATCCAGCTAGAACAATACAAAATGTATCACTTTTATTCAAGCATGTAACGACCTCTCTCTCCATAAAGTAAACACCATAAAAGCCCCACGGATGAGGAGAGCCTCTAGAAACACATAAGCATGCACCAGACCATTAGGGAGCCAACCACCATTAAAATTCTCTATTAACCATCAAGAACCTAGAAAATTTCGTGCCACAAAGTTAATAATTTTGTGTTCTTCCTGAAGCTACAAGTTGGCCAGGCGCATAAACTATGTCAGACCACAATTTCATTTTCTTGTGCTTCTCTTCATCATTGTTGCCACCTGCTTGAAGAGGGGAACCAGGATTTTCCCAACTGGTGCAGATTGTTGGACAAAATTTTTCCCTCTGGCCAGGAGGGCCAACAAGAGAAAGATAGCTACAAAAAATTTAACATGGAAAATGACAACATAAAAACATCTATGAAAAAAAATTTAACTAAAACACCACTACTGCAAGTAAAAACAAACAAGTACATTAAACTACATAACTGGTGCAAATTAAAGACACATGAAACTAGAATTTGGATTCCTCTTATATTAATATGAGAAAAAATTTAAATAACTTGCAGGCCCTCCCTGTCATGGCATCAGGTAGGTTACGCTACCTCCAAGACTCTTCCTACCCCTTCAAAACCCTCATATGCAACTCTCGAAAAGATACAACCCTAATACACACCTCCCAACCCTAAACTCAATAAAATATTTATAATAAAAGTACAAGGAATATTCCAGCAAAAATATCTCCTACAAATTTACATTTAAGGTCATTTTCATTTCATTTCAGTAAATTCACATTTACATGTCATTTTATATTTAATCTTTCTAATGGTCACATTCGACTCCCAATAGGACATGGAGGATTAAGGTATGTTTGGGTTAGTTTGAGGGTCAAGTAGGTGCAGGAGGACAACCACATGCCTAATGGGGAGATTAGTGTGGGTTCTTTTGTCCATTGCGGGTCCAAATTGAGAGTAGGAGGAATTTGCATGCTTTATGGGAGATTATGGTATGTTTTTGTGTGGTTTTGAAGTGGTTCTTATCCCTTTTCATTAGGCCTCATCCCAGGTAGCAAGAACAAGTGGCCCACATGCCCTACTGTCCCCAGAATAGGGAGTCGTGAGGCTTGTTGAAGGGCAGTAAGTAGCCCATAACAGCAACAAAGAGGAGCAAGAGGTAAGGGAAGCAAGTTCATAACTATGCAGCAGGTCTGGAGGAGAAATAAGGTGTTTTTACAATGTGACAATAAGCCCTAACCAGTGGGCCAGTCCTACAATAGTATTACACCAACCCATGAAGAATGAAGAGGTATGTATGTTGATGTGTTTGAGTTGAGTTGATGTTAGTGAATGAGGTCCTAGTTTGGAAATTTATATTGGACGCTCGTGGTTTGTTGGAAGGCATCGTGACAGTGGACCAAGAGTATCCTAGTGCATCATCTTGATGGACTAAGGTGGTTTCTAGGAGAGGTAGTGAAGTGGCTATTAAGGTCTAACCAACCTTGAGCAGTTGTGGACAACCTGTGTTCATTGTTGGAGAAGTGACATTTGAAAATGATAGGTGGAAACCCTCCTGCCCTATGTTAGTCTTCATTGGAGTAGTGTAGGAAGACTATGGTATGAAGAAGTCCCTTAGTAACTAAGTAGCAAAAGTGGGTAATGAGTCTCAAAGTGTTGTTTCCTTGAAGGACGAAGGAGCAACTAGTGAGCGTGATGACCCTATGTGTTGGTTGTAGATGGACTTACGATCAGCGAGAGGGAATATTGTAGAGGCTGCATTCATTGGCCTAAAGGAGAAAATATATTGGTAGAGGTAGGTGTTGCAAAATAAAAGCAAAGGACCCACAATATATAGAATATGACAAAGTAGTTGTGATTGCATGTTACATCAGCTAGACCGTCACTGTATATTGTATCTTTTATTCTTATACTAGTGGATGAATGAGGGCCATTATCCCTAGTATGGGAGCCGTAGATTATTGTATTATTAGGTTGATTAATATATTGAAGTTATTTTGTTGATTAAATTTGTAAAAAGTTGTGTATATTTTGTGTAATAGTAGATTTATTGTTGTATATTATTCCCTTGTGAAATGTAGGCAGGTTGTGATACTTGGATTAGTAGTGTCAGGGATTTAAGATTATATCCTAGACTCCAGTGTCATGGAAAAACAACATGGAGCTCTGGGGACATGTGGTGCATGAAACATAGAACATTTGAGATGCAGTGTGACAATATTATAAGCGATATGGCGCGCTTTGTTATTATGTTCGTGATTTTGGTTATAGGAGGTTGTGAGGGTGGTGTTGGTTAAGAAGAGTTTGCAAAAGCTTCAAACCTATGCATGGTCCTTCGATTTGAGCTTTCTGTGATGAGGCATCTCGAAGTTGGGCGGGGTTTCTTCTGCGACTCTGTCTGTGGCCAGACATGCAAAGTTTGGGATCCTACTGCGGCTGCTCGTAGGGGTTTGTCTAGAAATTAATTTGGCTCAGAGAGAGTGGGTCATTCTCAGAATCGGGTAGATGGTGGAATGCTCTCGCATTGGGGTTTTTCAATACATAATTTGGTAAGTATTTCATATAAGCCGTTTGGTATTCATAGTATTGAGCTTTCAATTGATCAGGGGTTTGTGTCTTTAAATTGCTTCTTGTTGTTCCATGACCCATGGAGATAAACCTAGGTCCTCCAGGTTCTAGTGTCAATTGCAGTATCCATTTCAAGCCTAATAACACTGGGGAATTTGGGAGGTGCTTGGAGACCCTAGAATTTTGCTTTCATTCTAGGGTGTTGTTGGACAAAAAAAAATTCCCCTGACTAGGAGGGCCAACAAGAGAAAGATAGTTTAAAAAAATTAACACACAAAATGACATGAAAAAACCCAACATAAAAACATCTATGAATAGAAAAATAAACCAACACACCATTGTTGCAAGTAAAATAAAACTAGTACATGCAACATTAGAATTGTTGTAAACTAAAGAAACATGAAACTAGAATCTGGATTCCTCTTACACTAATATGAGCAAAAAATTGCCTAACTTGCAGGCCCTCCTTGCCATGGTGGCAGGGAGACTGCGTTGTCTCCAAGATTCTTCCTACGCCCTTAAAACCCTTTTATGCAGCTCTCCAAAAGAGACAACCCTAGTACACACCTCCCAACCCTAAACTCAATAAAATATTTATAATAAAAATACAAGGAATATTCCAATAGAAATACCTCCCACAAATTTACATTTCAGGTCATTTTCATTTCATTACATTCACATTTACATGTCATTTTATATTTAAGTTGTCTAATGGTCACATTCAATTCCCAATAGGCCCCCAAATCAAATCGTTGGTGGTATATATCAGGGAGCAACTTGCATTTTAGCATTCATAGGTTGATTGGGGTCATGTATCAACATTGTAAGCAAGGGTTGATGTCTAATTTCACCTAGCTCAAGATGAGCCAACGATTTGATTTGGGGGCCTATTGGGAATTGAATGTGACCATTATACAACTTAAATATAAAATTACATGTAAATGTGAATGTAATGAAATGAAAATGACCTGAAATGTAAATTTTTGGGAGGTATTTCTATTGGAATATTCCTTGTATTTTTATTATAAATATTTTTTTGATTTTAGGGTTGGGAGGTGTGTACTAGGGTTGTCTCTTTTGGAGAGTTGCATAAAAGGGTTTTAAGGGCATAGGAAGAATCTTGGAGACAACGCAGTCTCCCTGCCACCATGGCAAGGAGCGTCTGCAAGTTAGGCAAATTTTTGCTCATATTAGTGTAAGAGGAATCCAGATTCTAGTTTCATGTTTCTTTAGTTTACAACAATTCTAATGTCTATTCACCCACCAACGTTGTGTATAAATATAAGAGGACTTTTCCTCATTTAGACTCACTCATCTCATCACATCTCTCTCTCTCTACTGTGCAGATATGAGTCTCTTCTCTACTGCGCTGAAATGGGTCTCTCTCTCTCACACATGTGAAGCCTTAAGCTGTTGAATTTGAAGCTGCAACTGCAGAAGTAAAGATTGACTTGCGTGGCCTAGAAGATCTCCTCTTTGGAACTGCATTGTAGGTTCATCTGAACCTCCTTTGAAAGCCGCAACTTTTGGTGGTGGAATGAAGTCAATCCGACGAACGGTTTGCAAGATATCGACTGCCTTAGTTTGAAGCCGGAAACTGCTAAAACTGAAGCTGCAACTGCAGAAGTAAAGATTGACTTACGTGGCCTAGAATATATCCTCATCTAAACTGCGTTGTAGGTTCATCTGAACCTCCTCTGGAAGCCTAAACTTTTGGTGGTGGAATGAAGTCAATCCGACTGTCGGTTTGTGAGATATGGTCTGCCCTAGTTTGATAATGAAGCCACTAATGCTGATGCTACTGATCTAGGGTTTGCTACTGCTAATATGAATCAGATTTATTGTACTATTTCTCTCTGCTGAATTATTGAAGATAAAAGAAGATTTGATCAAAGGGTTTCCCCACACATTGTGGGGTTTGTCCCTGGCTAGCCGCCACATCTTGTGTCTCTTGTCTTGGCTTGTTTTCTGTCGATCGTTTAATGTTCTATCTGCACTTTACTTTATGTACATGTGATTGCTAATTGGTGGAATATAATAAGAAAAAGAAGTAAACTATTATAAGCATAGAACATACCATAACTTAACACGGTATCAGAGCTGAGGTGAAGACAAAGCCCGAGCAAGAGCAAGAGCAATCATTGAAGAGAAGATTGGCAAGGCTATCCTAAAAGAACTATGGGGTCCTCAACACTCTTTCCTGCCGAAGACAAGCTCCATGAGAAAGCTGACTATCATGGATGAAAGATGTCTATCGATCTAACCCTTGAAGATCAAGGAGTGCTGGAAAATGTAAGAGGCAATATTGTTGAGCCTTCATCAAATGCATCTGATGCTGCCTGGAACAAATGGAAAAATGGAGAAGTCAAAATAAAGAAGATCATCCGGGACTGTATCGACAAGCGCTTGGTGGCCTACATCTCTGATCTAGACACCTCCAAGGAAATCTACGACAGACTGGTGAGTTTATTTAAAGTTAATGATGCAAATCAAGTTTTGTTTCTTAGAAATAAGCTGAGGGAAATCAAGAAGGGTCAAGATGAAAGTATGCAAGCATACTTCTTAAGAATCACCAAGATCAAGAACGATCTCCTATCTATTGGGGAAACTATTACTGACTGAGAGATGGCACTCACAACTCTTGAAGGATTACCATCTGAATGGTATGTGTTCAGGACTACTCTTCTGAACTATAATGTAATTCATGGTTTCGAGGAATTAATGGCTAGATGCATTCAAGAAGAAACAAGGGAAGAAGTGTAAGAAATGCCCATGCCTAAAGGTCCTCCTACTGCCTTTTCTTTTCATGCAAAGAAAAGAAATAATTCCGGGACTAAATCAAAAGGAAAGGCTGGACCTAAGGCTAGAAGAAAATGACGATGTTACATTTGCGATAAAGCAAGTCACTATGCAAGGGAGTGCCCTGATAGAAAGGACTCACTCTAGGACGATGATCAAAATCCCTCTGATGGCAATCAAAGGAATGACAAATTCAACAGCAAAGGTAAGAGGAGAGCTGGGAATCAAGGAAGAGGAAAAGCATTCAAGAAGGCCAGAAATTCCAGGATGTATTAAATGCACCTGACCTTAAAAAGAACCTAGTGTCCATCTCGGGAACGGAAGACAAAGGCTACAAGGTAACCTTCAGCGATGGCAAGGTATGTATATGGAAAAATAATGTTAAAGATGCCTTTACTCTTGGGTTTAGTGTTGATTCATTATATCAGGTCGATGGAAGTCTGCTAGGTGTCATGTCTTATGACACATCTCTTCAGTTCGAACTTTGGCATTAGAGGTTTCCCCACTTCATTATAAAGCTATACTCGGTGTAAGACAAATGGTGATAGGGATGCCAGAATTATGAATAGAGAATGAAGGTGTATGTCCAGGATGTGCTGAAGGAAAGCTCAAAAGGGGACCATTCCCCTCAAGCCAAAGCAAGACCTCTGATATATTACAATTGGTTCCCTCAGGCATACATGAGGTTGGCATTAAGAGGGAGACTACTACACCACATACTCCTGAGAAGAATGGTGTGGTGGGAAGGAAGAACCGCACGATGATGGAAGCTGTTTGGGCCATGCTACATGATCAAAGACTTCTGATGTTTCTATGGGCTGAAGCTGCAAACACTGCCGTATATGTACAAAATCAATGCCCTCATCAAGCATTGGGTTCCAAGGCTCCTGAAGAAAAATTCACCAGTAAGAAACCTGATGTTTCTCATTTTAAAATTTTTGGAAACCCTATATACTTTCATGTGCCGAAAGAGAAAAGAAATAAATTGGGAGCATCTGGAAAGAAGGGAATTTTCGTGGGCTATGGTGAAAATACTAAAGGCTATAGAATCTATGTAGCCGGCCAAAGGGAAGTCATAATGTCACCTTTGAAAAAGATATGGCTCTCAGCAAGGTGATCAATCTTCCGACTTTGAGGAGCTCTCAAGAAGCCGACACCAGGGAACCGAAAGAAAAGGATGATGAATCAATGCCTGATGTAGAAGAACCCATGGATCTGATAGATTCTCATCCACATGAGCCTTCCTCTTCTAGGAAGAGGCCTTCATGGCTTAGGGGGATACTTGATGATGCTAAAGGACATGTTGCACCCTGAGGAACCTTCCGTCAAAGTAAGAAACTTAATACATATCAAGGATACCTAACCATCATGAGCACGATCATACAAAATGAGCCTTCGTCATTCTCAGATGCCGTCAAGCATCAAGTATGGAAGGATGCTATGATCGAAGAATATGAGTCTATCATAAAGAATGATGTTTGGGAAGTAGTTCCCAGACCCCAGGACAAGACTATTGTTACTTCCAAATGGCTTTACAAGATAAAGCATGCAGCAGATGGAAGCACGGAAAAGTATAAGGCTCGTTTTGTTGCTCGAGGTTTCTCCCAAAAGGAAGGTATAGACTATGATGAGATATTTGCACCTGTTGCTAGATATACGACCATCCACTCGATCATAGCCCTTGCCGCTTCACAAGGATGGAACCTACATCAGATGGATGTCAAGAATGCATTCTTGCATGGCTCGATCAAAGAAGAGGTCTACGTGGAGCAACCCGAAGGATTTGAGATTTATGATCGAAAATCTCATGTATACAGGTTGAAGAAAGCTCTCTATGGGCTGAAGCAAGCACCCCGAGCATGGTATGAGAGGATTGATAGCTACTTGATGAAGCTGGGATTCACTAGGAGTGAAGTCGATCCTAACCTTTACTTTAAGGTTGAAGATGACAAGCCTCTCATACTGGTATTGTATGTGGATGACCTCTTTCTAACAGGTGCAGACCCTCTCATTCACAAATGTAAGAGGGAGTTGGCCTCTGAATTTGAAATGAAAGACCTAGGACTGATGCACTACTTCCTAGGACTTGAAGTATGGCAGAAGCCAAGGGAAATTTTCCTATCTTAAGGGAAATATGTGGTAAAGATATTGGAAAGATTTGGTATGATGGACTGCAAGCCTGTGACTACCTCGAGGATCTTAACTTTTAGAAGTTATATGGTAGTGATGTCAGACCAGATTTGGGAAATGCCTCTGAGTTTCATAAACTCATTCGCATTGATGTTCTTGGTGAACCTCCGTCCGAACATATTTTTTGCAGTTAGCATTGTGAGCTCATATTTGGTTGAGCCTCACTGGATTGATGCCAGGAATCTTCTGAGATGTCTTCAGGACACAATCTCTCATGGATTAAGATACACTATCGGAGATGTGAGACTACTTGGATATACTGATGTTGACTGGGCAGGCAGTGTGGTGGACCGTAAGAGCACTTCCGGGTGTTGTTTCACCTTGGGATCAGCTTCGATATCCTGAATGAGCAGGAAGCAGAAGTCGGTGGCTTTGAGCACCGCCGAAGCAGGATATATTGTTGCTAGCATAACCTCGTGTGAGGTAGTCTGGTTGCGAAAGCTCTTTAGTGAGCTGTTTGGATTTACATTGGATACCACTGTGATTCTCTATAACAACCAGAGGTGGGATTCGATTATTAAGGAATCTCGTATTCGTCGATTGCTCCAGCAGATAGACATCATCTTGGAAATGGTAAGTTGATGAGCAAGGAGGCTCCATCGCATTAAGATGATGTACAGGTTGATACACCTTGTCAAAGCCCCGAGGAAAGATCTAATCTGTGATTTTCCCAAATGACTTGGAGTCGGTAAGAAACCCTTGTACAAGGGTCCTGCATGTTGCATACATTGAGCTCTGGGAGCTCTGAGGGCTTGCGGCTATTACTGGAGCAACATACGACCACAGGGTGACTCACCCTCCCCTGGTGGTGCACACTGGAACAAGATGATTCGCTCTCTTGTGGGACAAGATGATTCGCTCTCTTGTGGAACAGGATGATTTGCTCTCCTGTGTAGTAGGATGATTAGTTCTCCTGTGAGGCCTGGATTGATGTGTTCTCCATGGCGATTGTAGCAGGATTGATGTGTTCTCCTGTGAGACCTGGATTGATGTGTTCTCCATGGCGGCCTGGATTGATGTGTTCTCCATGGCAATTGTAGCAGGATTGATGTGTTCTCCTGTGAGGCCTGGATTGATGTGTTCTCCATGGCAATTATAGCAGGATTGATGTGTTCTCCTGTGAGGATAGGATTGATTAGTTCTCCTGTCGAGGCATCCTACCCATGCAGTCTGGGACTCATGGGAAGTACCTCTCATCTGATCAATGAGCAGGGAAATGAAGTTAGGGACCATAGTAGTACCGATGGATGCATCGTTGTAACTACCGTACTCCCTACGCTAGGATGACCTCCATTGATCTGGGATCAATGATACTGGTCTAGGACCAGTGGTAGGAGTTGTACCATACTATGACGCTGACTTCGGGTCGGTTGAGACTGGTTTGGGATCAGTGGTACATACTTTGAAACTGACTTTGAGTCAGTGGAGGATGATATTGGTCTAGGACCATTGGGGTTGTACTCACTATGACGCTGACTTTAGGTTGGTTGAGACTGGTCTGGGACCAGTGGTACATACTCTGAGACTGACTTTGAGTCAGTATGATACATCCTCGATCATTTCTTCTTCTTCATAATTCGGACAAAAGCAAAGTAGAACAGAACAATGCAAGAGTAAAGCAGAACAGAACAAAACAGTACAGATCAGTGCAGGGCAAAACAAGACAAAGCAGAACAGGAAAAATAGAGCAGAGCAGGGCAAGGGTCAGGTTGTACAAGGCAGTGCATTTGATGGATGAATAGTAACGACCGATAGACAGATTGCAGATGAAGTTCTCCATGGTTGAGAGGGATTGTTAAAATTGGCAACCAGGGCAAAACTTCATGTGGGTCATCTTATTCATGGCTAATAATATTTTTATTAGATTCCTCTCGTCGGGAGGTGTAGGATTGATATAAAGATCATCCAATTCCGATAAGTATTCATGGAGATATGAATTTATTTTGATTATGGAATTATTATCAAGCCGACCTACAACTCATGTAGGCTCAGAAGCCCAATAGTCGCATCTATTCACCCACCAACGTTGTGTATAAATATAAGAGGACTTTTCCTCATTTAGACTCACTCATCTCATCACATCTCTCTCTCTCTACTGTGCAGATATGAGTCTCTTCTCTACTGCGCTGAAATGGGTCTCTCTCTCTCACACATGTGAAGCCGGAAGCTGTTGAATTTGAAGCTGCAACTGCAGAAGTAAAGATTGACTTGTTTGGCCTAGAAGATCTCCTATTTAGAACTGTGTTGTAGGTTCATCTAAACCTCCTTTGAAAGCCGCAACTTTTGGTGGTGGAATGAAGTCAATCCGACGAACGGTTTGCAAGATATCGACTGCCTAGTTTGAAGCCGGAAACTGTTGAAACTGAAGCTGCAACTGCAGAAGTAAAGATTGACTTGCGTGGCCTAGAAGATCTCCTCATCTGAACTGCGTTGTAGGTTCATCTGAACCTCCTCTGGAAGCCGAAACTTTTGGTGGTGGAATGAAGTCAATCCGACTGTCGGTTTGTGAGATATGGTCTGCCCTAGTTTGATAATGAAGCCACTAATGCTGATGCTACTGATCTAGGGTTTGCTACTGTTGATATGAATCAGATTTATTGTACTATTTCTCTCTGCTGAATTATTGAAGATAAAAGAAGATTTGATCAAAGGGTTTCCCCACACATTGTGGGGTTTGTCCCTGGCTAGCCGCCACATCTTGTGTCTCTTGTCTTGGCTTGTTTTCTGTCGATCGTTTAATGTTCTATCTGCACTTTACTTTATGTACATGTTATTGCTAATCGGTGGAATATAATAAGAAAAAGAAGTAAACTGTTATAAGCATAGAACATACCATAACTTAACAAGCAAAAATTTACCTAACTTGCAGGCCCTCCTTGCCATGGTGGCAGGGAGACTGTGTTGTCTCCAAGATTCTTCCTACGCCCTTAAAACCCTTTTATGCAGCTCTCCAAAAGAGACAACCCTAGTACACACCTCCCAACCCTAAACTCAATAAAATATTTATAATAAAAATACAAGGAATATTCCAATAGAAATACCTCCCACAAATTTACATTTCAGGTCATTTTAATTTCATTACATTCACATTTACATGTCATTTTATATTTAAGTTGTCTAATGGTCACATTCAATTCCCAATAGGCCCCCAAATCAAATCGTTGGCTCATCTTGAGCTAGGTGAAATTAGACATCAACCCTTGCTTACAATGTTGATACATGACCCCAATCAACCTATGAATGCTAAAATGCAAGTTGCTCCCTGATATATACCATACTTTGTGCTCCCTCCTTGTCCACTTCTTCTTATTTTTATGGGTGTGCCAACTCTTTATTGTGTTGGAAACAATGTTAATACTAACATGAGGTGATCTAGGTGGATCCATAAATAGAAGTGGTCTTAAAAATAACTCAAAAATTAAAGTCATCAAATGGAAGTGAAACTAGGACCGGATCATAGTGCTCGTCACCTTCATTCCAACAGTGCAAACGAAACTCAAATCCGAGTTCATATGCTCAAGTTATAGCTCGTCAAAGTTCTGGTCAAACTTGGCCAAGTGGCAGTCACTAACAAGGAAATAATTTAGTAGAGTCCCTATGCATGGAATTCGACCCCCGGAATGGGAGAAATTTGTCACCTCTTTAATTTTTCTAATATCCATTAAAAACCAGCGAGAAAAATTGAACTATAATGTTAAAAAAATAATATATATATATATATATATGGGGTGGTGGGCCACCACCCCTGCCACCCCACAACAACGATATATTATATATGTTTTAAACTGGGTGGGCGGGCCACCCCTGGTGGACCCGCCCAACGCTCATTGGATCCACGTACCGAGACCACCAGAAACGCAATGTTTTCCACATATAAGTATTAACCACCGACATATTAAGAGCTCAAGTCACATGTTCCAAAATGATTTCACACCAAGTATGGGGTGGGTGGGGTTTGAACCTTGTCTACCCCCAACAAATCCATCGAGAATCACCATTGTGCCAACGGCCCATACCTTGGCCAATTCGCCCACAACCTTTACTTGAGCGCACTCATATGCCATTCAAACCAGAGACCAGCGGAGGCCGGACAACATAACCTTGAGCGGTCAGAGGTGGTGGAACCACGAGCGAGGAAATCTCCAAGATGTTGAAAAGATTCCTTTGGTGGGCTAGAGGTGCCAGTGTCAAAATTTGATAAGCTATAGTCGATTTTTCATGTTTTCGTGTGAGGAATCCAACCGTGTAATTTGTTTCTCCAGTCGAGGTCTCCATTTTGAGGCCATCATCCAAATTGGAGGTATAAGGGTCATTTTTGTAAAGTTTCTTGTAACCAATTTCTTTGATGCCACTTAATGAAAGAAGGCCTCCCCACTTTGAGCAGGGCCCAGAGACGTAGCCCACATTTGGTGAACTTTATAATCAAATTGTTTGTGTTCCTTTGATCTCAGGGTTGCTTTATCATTTCCATTTTTTTCATGTGTTAAGTTACTTGATTAATATGCTCTTTTATATGCAATTCTATATGCATCCTTGAAGTGAAAAGATCTTGATCAAGTTTGGTATCAGAGCAGGTCTTCTTGATGCGAGTTGCATGAGTGAATGCTAATCAGGGACAAGCTCTAAAGAGGTGAAGGAAAAATTAAATCCTTTGATCCCGAAGCAGGGCGTGCACCACTGTTGGAAATACTGAGAGGTGGGGTGAATCAATATTTCTTTTCAATTATTATTTTTAATAGGAATAAAACATTTATATTTGGAACACAGAAATAGATAACAGGAATAGATGCTTTTATTAATTTGATCTTTGCAATAAATCAAGTACAATATATATCTATATATATAGATATATATACTTTCAATCAGTTGCCAAGAACCAACTTGGACTCTTTGTGAGGCTCCAACCTCCAGAGCACCAACTCCCAGGACACCAATCCTTTCAGTTCTGAGGCACCAACCTCAAGGGCTCCAACCCTCTATTGTAAACTGTCTGGATCTATTTGGTTGTAATTCTCTGCTCCCAACCCTGCTGGACCTATGACTTACTTCTGTCCTCCTGTTCCTTCCACTTCTGCCAGAACTTCGGCTTCCTTTGTTTCTTACAGTTCGCCAGCACATTAAACTTTCCTTGTTCTCTGTTTTATATGCCTGATACACCTGACCTTTGGCTTCCTCCTTGCTCGCTTGAGCTTCAGCTTCCTCAACGCTCGCTTGATCTTTCAGCTTCCTCTGCGCTCACTCTTCGACTTCCTTTGTCTCTTCAAATTCATCAATACTCATAGGACACGTTAATGTGGAAGAGAGGCTGAATTACAATAATGTTGCATATTAAATAAAATATCAGAGAGGCCCCCTTTTTTTTTAATATTCATACAATATACATTAATAATCCTGCAATCGCAATCGCAACCTAGCCGATGCCCCATTAACATAGTTAGAAATATATAATGGGTGGTCCCACCAGCCACATCACTATCTCAATCACAATTGCAAGTTTCTGGAGGTCTTTTATACATCATGCCTATAACATCGCTGATGGTCGATTACCGATTTCCCCTACTGGATGCAATATGATTATAAATTGTTTTTAATAATTCCATTGGGTCAGTGTATATATATATATATATATATATATATATATATATCGCAATCGCAGTTTATAGCATGCCATTCCTTTATAACTTTCGATGCATAACATCCAATACGGCGGACGCGATATAGCATTAGGGCGTATTACAATGGTGATGATGTAACTCGGTCGGACACAGTTCCCGAGGCTTAACTTTATCGGGTTCATTCTCCACTGTAGACTTCAACCCCCAAAATCTGATGGTCTATAGTGATTTCGAGTGGACTACTTGCACGACAGTTACCTGCCCAAAATGAGTGGTTTTTCTCTCTCCTCTAGTTGCTACATGTCAACCATTCAATGGAATCAGACGCTCTCCTCTAAATACCACTTACCATTTTGCATTTGCCCGAAATCCCACTTATAGCTTTAAATCCGCCTTCCTTCATTGACTAATGCCTGAGCTTGTTTGTACCTGATGACCGTAGATCTTCTACCATCGACGGTTGTGATTCCTTCTCCAGATTCCTCTTCCGCTACTGCTTAAATCAATCTTCACCGTTCATTTCTTGACACCAGTCTACGCGATTTAATCTTGGCCAATCATTTCCTTCGACCTCGTCCATTGATCTCTGAGATCCAACGGTTCCTGTGCGTTCAATCTTCATATGTCTCCTCACTTTGACTTTGATTCATTTCTTCAGTGTTTTTCCTGTGGTTTCGGGGTTTCTTCAGGGTTTTGGCCTTTCAATTTTCCGTTGCTCAACTCTCTCTGAGCCTGCCTTCTGTGAATTCATACATTGTTGATTCTCTCTGAGCTTCACTCTGATTATTCAACCGGATTCAAAGACCCATTATGATTCTTCTTTGCTTCTTTTGATGAATTCTTCCTCTCGGTTCTTCTTGGGCATACATTACACGCGTGGTGATATTTTTGGAGAAGTTTCCTCTTTGAAGGAGTTTGAGATGGTTCTTTTTCCTTGGGTATTTCTTGATTTTTTTTCTTCTTCTTCTGGTTCTTCTTCTTCAATGAGAGGATCAACTTCATGTTCTTCAATTTCTTTCTCTGGAAGGTCTTCATCAATGCTTTCCACTATTTTCCGTAGTCAGTTATTGTAGCACTTGTAGGCTTTACTCTGTGTAGAATATCCAAGGAAGATCCCTTCATCAACCTGAGAATCAAAATTTCCTGGTGAGCCATCATTGATTTTTATGAAGCACTTGCTTCCAAAAATCTTGAAGTATTTTACTGAAGCAGGTCTTCCTTTCCATAATGCATAAGGAGTCTTTTCATTATTTGGTCTTAATTGAGTTTGATTCAAGGTATAGACAGTTGTTCTGACTGCTTCTCTCCAGAATTTTGGCTGCAAGCCAGCTACTATTAACATTGTTCTTGCATTTCTTGAACTATTCAGTTTATTCTTTCAGCTACCCCATTTTGCTTAGGTGTTCTGGCAGCAGAGAGTTCTCTTTTAATTCCATGTATTTTACAGAATTCATTAAATTCCTTTGATGTGAATTCTCCCCCTCTATCTGTTCTGAGGCACTTAATCTTTGAGTCCTTTTCATTTTCTACAAGAGCTTTAAGATTTTTAAAACACTCAAATGCTTCTGATTTATATTTTATAAAATATATCCACATCATTCTAGTATAGTCATAAACAAATAAAGCAAAGTATCTTTCTCCTTGGAGTGTCGGAGTTCTAGTTGGTCCACATAAATCAGCATGGATGATCTCCAAAGGCTTTGACGTAGAAAAATCCTTGGTCTTGTGGTTGGTTCTAGTTTGCTTTCCATGTTGACATGGACCACATATTCCTTGATTTGGTTTGAATAACTTTGGAATGTCTCGTACTGCTTTAATCTCTTTCAAACAGTAGACTCCCCGACCATTTCTGCTCGTGCTAGTGCCTTTTCCGAACCCCAAAATGATTTCATTTTCCGCAATATTAGATTTCATGCCATAACTGTTATTCGTATCTCGCCCTTTATTGGTGCTGTTGGAAAATCCGCACAGATAGGATTGCATACTCGGTCACCCGATGCAACGGAGGGTCCCACTCCAGTATCCGCTCCGATTCATGCAGCTACTATGGTAACAGCAGGCGTTCCCATGATAGCGAGGTGCTCCCCTCTATTTGAATACCCACCCACGGCTTTGATTGTTATTGCTTTTGCAGGGGCTATGACGTCATTCTCCGCGGCAACCACTGGAATATTACAGAACGATTTTGATATTGATCAAGTTATCAAAGCTTGTATGTCCAAGTCGCTTGTGCCACAACCAACTTTCATCTATTTGACTTAAATAGCATTTATTTTCTTGAATATTGTTCAGAATGTAGATGTTGTCTGGTGTTCTAACCCCTTTCGCCACAAGTTCCCCTGAGGAAGAGTTCCTTATTTCACAGTCTTTGGTGCTAAAGACAACATTATGTCCTTGATCACATATTTGGCTAACACTCAGGAGGTTGTGTTTGAGCCCGTTTACTAGCAAAGCATTTTGAGCTTTTCCTTTTCCATTAATAAGAGTAACAGTTCCTTTTCCAACAATTTTGGCAGATCCACTTCCAAAGGATACATTTCCTTCCTTTTTGTTCAATGAGACAAACTTCCTTTTGTCCCCTGTCATGTGTCTGGAGCACCCACTATCCACAAACCAATGATTTTCATTATTTTGAGCACATAGAGCTAGGCCACATTTATCCGTGTTGGGATTCTCACTTCTTGCTTTTCCTCTTTTGAGTGGGCAATTTTGTTCATTGTGTCCATTATTATTACATAATGAGCAAATCAGATCAAATTTGGCCAAGGGATCAAAAGAATTGTAGGTCTTGATTTGTCCTTTCCCTTTGGGGCCATATGGTTTGTTTATTTGACCCTTTAGTTTTGGTGTGTCATTCTTAAGAGCTATGCAATGTCTAGCTTGATGACCAAAATTTTTACAATTGAAACAATGCCCAAAAAAGATAGTGTTGTAATATCCATGATTTGAATCAACATTCTTCCTTAGAGTTACTCCCGCTTCATTATTTGGATTTGAGATGGGCCTTTGATGAAATACTGTTTTGTATCTGTTGTAACATCAATTATTTGAATCAACATTCTTCCTTGGAGTTACTCTCTCTTCATTCTTTGGATCTGGGATGAGCCTTTGATGAAATAATATTTCTTCTTTAGGGTTGCTGGAAAGTACGTCGGCATAGCTTTTCGCATTATTCTTAGTACTTGATGATTCTCCTTTAAAACCTATTCGAGATTTGTCATGTTGAGGTTTTTGATTACTTAGGATAGTGTCAAGTATTTGAGAGATTTTCCAACCCTTTTTAACTTGCTCCAATTCCTTCCTCAGAGATACTATTTAGGCTTCACGTTCTTCGCAAGCTTCTTCTTTTTCTTTTAGCTTATTTTTCAAGAGATCTTCCCTTCTTTTTGTTTCCTCGTTTTCTACTTTGAGAGAAATGATTTTATTCCGTAATTTCTCATTTTCTTCAATGGCACTTATTAACAACTCATCTACATTTACATCTAGCCCTGAGTCATCATCATTTGTGAATGCCATGAATAATACTTCTTGGCTTCCAACATGGTCATTTTCTTCATAGAATTCTTCATTACCTCCTTTGCGATGAGGGAATTGGTTAGTTGATTTATTTTTTATGACTACAAATTCATCTTCATCAGACTCATCTTGCTTAGAGAGGAAATTCTTCTTATTGAACCCTTTCTTCTTTTAGAATTTTCTTCATCATCACTATCATGCTTATGAGGACATTTTGCAGCACAATGACCTATTTTTCCACATTTGAAAAAAATAAGAGGGCATTTACCTTTTAGCTTAGATCCTTTCTTCAGCCTTCGTACAAATTGCGCCAATTCGGATTCAACATCAGAGTCATCACCACTGACATTCCTTTCTTTCCCCTTTTTTGATTTTGAGGCCTTGAATGTTGCATCTTTGGAACTTGGGCAACCTTTTCTCATCTCATAAGCAATGAGGATTCCATGGAGTTCATCCATCTTGAGAGTATCTAGATCCTTCATTTCTTCTATGGCACTTACTTTGGAGTCAAATCTGTCTGGGAGAGATCTTAAGACCTTTTGAACAATGGTGCTTTCTTCAATGTTTTCTTCCAATCCTTTAAGAGAGTTGACCACTTCAGCTACTTGGAGAAAGTATGATGCAATATCTTCTTCATCATCCATTTTCAGACTTTCAAATTGCCTTCTATAAGTTTGAATCTTTGCCTTCTTTACTTTGGAGTCCCCGTCGTATAAGCCAATTAGCTTATCCCATACTTCTTTGGCAGAGTTACAATTCATGACTTTTGTAAATTCAAAATCAATGTTTACACTAGTGATGGAGTTTAAGGCTTTTGCATTTGCAACGTAGACTTTCCTCTCGTCTTGATCTGTTAGAAGAGTGGAAGGAGCTATGTACTCATTTAAGACCGAATGCCAAACTTCAGGTCCAAGGGACATTAAGTAGTAGGACATTCTCTTTTTCCAGAAACCAAAATATGTACCATCAAACAGAGGAAGTCTTCCTGACACTTCTTGATTTCTCATCATGACTAAGAATTCTTCTTCAAGCTGTTAGGCTGATATGAAGAAGCCCCCTCTAATACCAATTGTTGGAAATACTGGGGGGGTGAATCAGTATTTCTTTTCAATTATTATTTTTAACAGGAATAAAACATTTATATTTGGAACACATAAATAGATAATAGGAATAGAAGCTTTTATTAATGTGATCTTTGAAATAAATCAAGTACAATATATATATATATATAGATATATATATATATATATATATAGATATATATATATATATATATAGTTTCAATCAGTTTCCAAGCACCAACTTGGACTCTTTGTGAGGCTCCAACCTCCAGAGCACCAACTCTGTCTTGTCAAGGCACCAACCTTGAATTTAGGAGCACCAACTCCTGGGACACCAATCCTTTCAGTTCTGAGGCACCAACCTCAAGGGCTCCAACCCTTTACTGTAAACTGTCTGGATCTGTTTGGTTGTAATTCTCTGCTCCCAACCCTGTTGGACCTATGACTTACTTATGTCCTCCTATTCCTTCCACTTCTTCTAGAACTTCGGCTTCCTTTGTTTCTTACAGTTCACTAGCACGTTAAACTTTCCTTGTTCTCTGTTTTATATGCCTGATACCCCTGACCTTTGGCTTCGTCCTTGCTCGCTTCAGCTTCAGCTTCCTCAACATTCGCTTGATCTTTCAGCTTCCTTTTTGCTCACTCTTCGGTTTCATCTATCTCTTCAAATTCATCAATACTCGACATGTTAATGGGGAAGAGAGGTCGAATTACAATAATGTTGCATATTAAAGAAAATATCAGAGAGGCCCCCTTTTTTTAATATTCATACAATATACATTAATAATCCCGCAATCGCAATCGCAACCTAGCCGATGCCCCATTAACATAGTTATAAATATATAATGGGTGGTCCCACCAACCACGTCACTATCTCAATCGCAATTGCAAGTCTCTGGAGGTCTTTTATACATCGTGCCTATAACATCGTCGATGGCCAATTGCCGATTGCCCCTACTGGATGCGATATGATTATAAACTGTTTTAAATAATTATGTTGGGTCCGTATATATATATATCGCAATCGCAGTTTATAGTGTGCCATTCCTTTATAACTTGCGATGCATAACCTCTAATACGGCGGACGCGATATAGCACTAGGGCGTATTACAATGGTGATGACGTAACCTGCTCGGACACAGTTCCCGAGGTTTAACTTTATCGAGTTCATTCTCCACTGTAGATTTCAACCCCCAAAATCCGATGGTCTACAATGATTTGGGGTGGACTACATGCACGAGAGTTACCCGCTCGAAATGAGCGGTTTTTCTCTCTCCTCTAGTTGCTACGTGTCAACCATTGAATGGAATCAGGCGCTCTCCTCTAAATACCACTTACCATTTTTCATCCACCCAAAATTCCTCTTATAGATTTAAATCCACCTTCCTTCATTGACTAATGCCCGAGCTTGATTGTACCCGATGATTGTAGATCTTCTACCATCGACAGCTACGACGCCTTCTCTGGATTCCTCTTCTGCTACTGCTTAAATCAATCTCCGCTGTTCATTTCTTGACACCAGTCTACGCGATTTAATCTTGGCCGATCATTTCCTTCGACCTCGTCCGTTGATCTCCAAGATCTAATGGTTCCTATGCGTTCAATCTTCATCTGTCTCCTCACTTTGACTTTGATTCATTTCTTCAGTGTTTTTCCTGTGGTTTCGGGTTTTCTTCAGGGTTTCGGCCTTTCACTTTTCTGCTGCTCAACTCTCTCTGAGCTTGCCTTCTGCGAATTCATACATCATTGATTCTCTCTGAGCTTCACTCTGATTCTTCAACTGGATTCAAAGACCCATTATGATTCCTCTTTACTTCTTTTGATGAATTCTTCCTCTCGGTTCTTCTTGGGCATACATTACATGTGATACTTCAGATATGGATCCTCCTCAATATTCTGCTTTTACACGCTTCTCTTCTTGGCTTTGATAGATCTGCTCTTATAGCTCCTTGGCTTCATATTGACATTAATGACAATCTAGATCAACAACCACAAAGATGAAACATGGCAGATGAGGAAGCTCGATTAGAGGAATAGCGAAATTATCGCAAGATATTCTTCACCATGGTAGAGAAAGTTGACAAGTTGTTTGCAGAATATGAGCAGGCAATCAAGCCTAAGAATAAGGAACCAAATGATCATGCCTTGGTAAATCCTGAAGGTGGAGGAGAAGAGCCTTGTCGCTCTTCATCTTCTAGTGAAAGTTCTTCTTCCTCTTCTCATCATTCTAACAAGAATCAGAGGAGTGCATCTAAAAATCCCTTTTTCAAGCTGAATGTCAAATTTGATTTACCTATATTTAGTGGAGAATCTAATGCAGAAAAGATAGATAACTGGATAAGACAAGTAAAAGTGTATTGTCGCATACAAAAAATAAAAGAGGATGAAGCCAAGATCTAGCTAGCATCCCTTCAATTGAGTGGCACCACTCTCATCTGGTGGGAAGGCAAGTTGCAGCAAGGTGGTAAGAGTATTCGTAAACTTATTTCATCATGGTATGAGTTCATTTCTTCTTTAAGAGGATAATTTTACCCATTGGGTTACAAACAAAAGGTCGTGATGGAATGGCAACATTTGAAACAAAGTAAAGGTCAAACTATTCAGAATTTTACATAGGAGTTTAGAAAACAAGCATTAGCATTGAATGTTCCACCAGAAATTTCGGAGATGTTGATGAAATATATTGGCTCTTTGCATAGTTATTTGCTTCATTCATTGTTATTATTTGAACCTAAGTCTCTTGATGAAGGTTGTGTGAAGGTTGTACATCTTGAAAGTAGGGAGACGCATGAGCAAGATGATCGCCCAAAGAGGGAAGTAGTAGACAAGAGAAGAGAAGCAAGCCCCTCTTGTACTCATTATGAGAAAGAAGGGCATGATTAGGAGAATTGTTGGAAATTGCATCCAGAATTGAGACCTAAGGGGAACGACAGAAAAGAGAAGCAAAAGACAGTTGCAACCGTACAATAAGACCAAGAATCTAAATCAAAGGATGATGGGAAGATCACAGCTATGGGATTTGCAGGTGGTGGACCAATTGACCTGGGATTAGACTCAGGTGATGAAATGAAGATTGTAGCTCTTGGGATTGTAGGGGATGGACCCATCGACTTGGGTTTTTATTTAGGCAATGAGACGAAGATCGTAGCAGATGTTGTGCCAAAAATGAAAAGGGAACCAAATGCATCATGGCTCAAGGAACTCGAAGAAATCAACCAAATCATTCAAGAAGATAATGTTCAACTAAGGAGACTCCTACAAGAATATGAGAAGGAGAAACAAAGGTTGCAACATTAGTTACAACCCAAGGAGGAGGCCTTGGAAAAGTTGCCACATAACAGCTTGAGGTAAAAAGTGATTCTTCAATTTCATTTACTTTTTATGATGATGATTTCACTGCTTTTGAGAAACATACTACATGAATTTGATCAAAATTATTGAAGGAAATAGGGTATCAAGGAAAGAACCTTGGCTTTAATGACAAAGGAATTGTGAATCCCATCAAAGTGGAGGAATTGCCTCATTATGCAGGACTTGGATATGTCAGAAAAGAGGTTGGGGAATGCTCCAAGACAACCAGTGACCAACCAATGACAGATGATGAGAGCACTTCATCACATTCCAGTAATAGTGAGGGTTCCACGGGCACTCATCAGAGGTGCACCAGGAATAAGTGTTCCAAGACGATCCAGAAAGTTTGGAGGAGAAATAATTATTGTAGTCACTACAACGAGGTTGGCCACCAAATAGCCATGTGTTAGATACTCCATGCCCATAAAGCATCGTTAAAGAAGCTAGTTGGAAAATATATTCAAAAAACAAATCTGCCACATTCATGGTGGTCCACTTTATTGAGTAAGAGATGGTTTTACTAAAAATAGTAGCTTGTCATGGCCGCATCTTGTAAATCATGTGTTGCGAATAATTGTAAAAGTGATGATGTGTTTTCCATCACTTATTAAGGAAACGATGATGTTTTTGGCCTTTTGTTGATAGTTGGGGTATTTGTTTCTATTATGATGTAAACTTAATCAAAGAGTGTGTGCTATAAACTCTTGGCGAGTATGCGGTTATTTGAGTCATGTGTGGATTTGTATGTGACTACAAAGAATGTACCAAATTTTCATGGAATCCAAATGTTGAAAGTGTGGCTTGACAAGGACACATGCGGTGTGCAGGATGTGTGCATGCTTTTGGAGGACCAAAAGCTCCTCAATGGGGAGGAATGATTTGAGTGGATCCAAAAATAGAAGTGGCCTTGAAAATAGCTCAAAAATAAAAGTCATCAGATGGAAGTGAAACCAGGACCAAATCGTAGTGCTCATTGCCCTGATTCCAACGTTGTGAATGACCTTCAAATACGAGTTCGTATGCTGAAGTTATAGCCAATCAAAGTTCTGGTTAAACTTGGCCAAGTGGCAGTCACTAATGAGGCAACAATTTTCCAGTGTCCACAAAGAACAAATCTGGCTGTCGAAACAGGTGAATTTGCCGCGTCTTTAATTTGTCCAATATCCCTTAAAAACCAACGGGAAAATTTTTTAAATATATCATTTAAAAAAATATATATATAAAATATATGTGTGTGTGTGTGGCCCGCCACCCCTCAACGATGATATATTATATATGTATTAAATTAGGTGGGCAGGGCACCCCCGATCGACCTGCCCAACCCTCATTGAAGCCATGTACCGAGACCACCAGAAACACAACGTTTGCCATGTATATGTATTAATCGCCGACATATTAAGAGCTCAAGTCACGTGTTCTAAAATGATTTCACGCCTAGTATGAGGTGGGCAAGGTTTGCACACTGTTCGCCCCCAACAAATACACCGAGAATCACCATTGGGCCAACAATCCATACCTTAGCCAATATGACCATAACCTTTACATAAGCACACTCGTATGCCATTCAAACCAGAGGCCGATGGAGGGCAGACGTCAGAACCTTGAGTGGCCAGAGGTAGTAGAAACATGAGCGAGGGAATCTCTAAGAAGCTGAAAAGATTCCTTTAGAGGACCTAAGGTGCCAGTGTCAGAATTTGACAAGTTTATAGTCGATTTTGCATGTTTTCATGTGAGGAATCCAACTGTGCATTTCGTTTCTCCAGCCGAGGTCTCCATTTTTAAGACATTATCCAAATTGGAGGTATAAGGATCATTTTTTAAAAGTTGCTTGTAATTGATTTCTTTGATGCCACTTAATGAAAGAAGGACTCCCCACTTTAAGCAGGGCCCACAGACGTAGCCCACATTGGATGAACTTCGTAATCAAATTGTTTGTGTGCCTTTGATCTCATGGTTGCTTTATGATTTACGCTTCTTTTTCATGTGTTAAGTTACTTGGTTAATATTCTCTTTTATATGCAATTTTGTTACATCCTTGAAGTGAAAAGATCTGGATCAGGGGGGTGAATCACTATTAAGGATAATTTTAACTTTTATGCCAATTTATATTTCTTCATTCAAACTTGGTATCCATTATATGTGAGCAACCATTAACAACCATAACATTGGCCATATCAACCAACACAACCATACACATCATGAGCAACAAACACATGAGACATAGAGGTTTTACATGGAAACCCTTTCAGGAAAAAACCACCTAAGCTTGTTGTTGTTATTGATGTAAAATAAGAGTGCATACTCTAGTATATCAATCTATTTGTGAGCCACCACTCACAGGAAGCACCAATTCCATTTAATTTTTTGCTAGCACCAACTCCCTCCATTTGTAAACACCTGTCTAGCTTACTGGAAGCACCATGTGAAGCACCAACTTCACAGATTTGTTGCAAGAACCAACTTGCAACTCCTTGGCTTTATGCAAGCACCAACTTGCAGGAAACACCAACCCCCGAGCCTTCTCCAGCACCCACTAGAGATGGAAGCACCAACTTCCTGTATACAGGCTCCAACCCACACTCAAATAGGAACTCAATGTTCACTATAATTGGCAGCCACTCTGCCTGATATTAGCTTTGTTATCTTTCCTTTGCTCACTTTGTTGCAATCCATTGTTCTACTCAACAATAGTGATTCATAACATCCCACGCAACATTCTATTGTTCTCGGCCCTCTTCTCTTCTACAGAAAACTCATTTATCGGTCTTTTTCTCTCAACGGCATGCCTTCAGCACTCGGCCCCTTCTATCCATAGGCTCTCTCAGCCTCTCACACAACACATGCTCACTCATCCTTCTTCCTTTGCACAAGCACCTTCAGAGTCTTCTCATACAATAATGCAAAACTCTCACGAGGTCTCTTTCTTCTACTTGGGAACTCTTATCCTTTCCCTTTAGAACAAGCTCACTTGGCCTCACACAACAACGTGTACATTCACATAGAGCTCTCCACACAACACACTCAACAATGTTGTTTTTCCACCCATTACTCAATTTTGCTCCTCTATTTTGTTCCTCTGTTGCACACGGGTCAATGCTGCCTCTGCTGCCTATTTCCACACTGCCCAAGTGTACCTCTGCATGGATCTCCATCCTGCTGTTGTGTCTGACTTGGCCATTGTTGCCTCATTAATCACTGAGAATGGGCATCTGAGTGTTCTCCATATTCATAATTAATTCTTCGTCCACCTGTACACTTCAACCTGGTGTTGTCCTCTCTGTGAACAAATCTCCTATCCTGAGGCTCTCCATTCTTATTCATGGCTCACAGAGATTGACTGTAATTTAGCATGGATTCTCTGCACTTCATTTAATTCACTAAGGCATGCAAAGAATATCAAGGATGGATTTATTTCAATTTCGAGAGAGGCCTCAGTACTCTTTTCTACACATCATGGTCCTCATCGCCATTGACTCTATCGACCAAATCCTTTGTGCGATCATGGTTTTTGCTGCCGACTCATCCATCTACCATACACTTCTATGCTGCCATTTCAGAGCTTTTAGACCATAGTGTAATTTCGGAGCCACAACTTATCGTAACTTTTGTTAAAGAGATGTTACTAAATCATAGTATTCTGAAGTGCCTTTAGCCCCTCTTATGCTTATCCCTTATTACTTGTTCTTTCACCATGGGACTGGGAGTTGTGACTGGTGGCTTCACATAACATTGTAGTGTTATATCGGAGCCCCTGCATATCGTAACTTTTATTGAAAAGACCTTACAAAATTTCAAAGTCCTTATTGGCTTTTTGCTCCCTCTGCTTAGCCCATTATCACATTCTCCATAGGACCGGGTGTCATGACCAGGGGCATAACACTTAGGTGCTAAGGCCTTCAGGTTCCTGTTGAGGACCTTTCTCCCAGTGTATTTTATCTTCTTCCCTTAGTTCCTTTAGCTTCTCGTCCAGGTGCCAATACATCAAAAGCTCCTCATTTTGTAACTTTTCTCAAATTTCAATTAGTAACGGAGGAGTTCTGAATTTCTTACCTCCGAAATACTTCCCAGGTGGCACCACATAACACTTAGGTGATAACCCCACTCTTCTCCCTTGGTCCTTTGGGTGTTCCACGACTGAGCACTAGACCACATCAGAGCTCATTTATAAGATCAAAACTTTTCTTATAAAACAATTAGACAAGAGTTACGAAAACTCCAGCCTCTGATATGCTGACCTCTGAGATGATGTCATGCTATCGTCATCACTCCACGTGGAACCTCCTTAGTGGTGACACATGTCATCCGAATTTTCCCCATTAGGCCACCGAAAATGCTAAATCAAACCACCACGTGTCCACCATACAGATACGTCATGCTAACATCATCTACCACGTCAATTCCTCACGGCCAATCACCTGATGTCGTGTGTCCAAATAGAGGAGAGAGAAAAGGTCCATCGGTCCTTGTTTTTTCAACGGTTACCTTTGTATATCTTCTCCTTTGTGAACCTAGACACTTTCACATAATTGCAATTTATAAGGACTTACGAGGTTTTGAGGTTCTGATGGCCTCGACCTTCCAATATTCTGATATGCCCTCTCCTCCAAGGTTCTGATATCTGGTCCACATGTGCTCCAACCTCTGATATGGGATCAAAATTTTTTCTTAAAAGAATTATAAGGGACTCCAACCTCCAATATCTGGCCTGCTTCGATATTTCGAGTTCCAAAATCTCTAGGCTCCTGAGTTCCAAACCTTCGAAAATTGGCTCTGGTATTTGGATGATCCTTTCAAGTTTCTTTTAAATATAATATCGAGGTCCCGATGGCTCCCTACTTCTGATATTCGGCCTTCCAAAATTTAGCTCTCGATATTTGACCTACTTCTAAGGAATCCAAGCTCATGTACTTTGTTTATCCATAACTTTTGATCCCAGTGGCCATTTCTGGACTTCGACATACTATTGGAAATCCCTTTCAGAGCACTTTCCAGTGGAGAAGGTCTAATGTAGGATTGGAGCCCATCTACTACCTGAAAAATGGATGCAAACTCTATGTCATTCTTTCCACCTTAACACTTCTTCTTCCTGTTGGAACTTGGTCTTCAGAGGCATTATGGGACTCCCAACCACCATAGTTATCATTTTATGGCTTCTCCAATAAGCTTGTTACTATGATGATTCTCTACTGGAGACTGCAACAACCATAGGAGTCCCCCTGAGCTTGACACATCAAACTAGCCCACTTATCATCACAACCAGGCTAGGGGACATCAAAGCCACCATCTGCTGCCACAAACATCCATGCTAGTCTGGTTGACATCAATGCCAACACTCTTGCCAATAGTCAAACAATGCCAAATGCTCAACACATCTCCTAGCATGATTGTTGACATCAATGCCAACACACTTTCATCCATTAGCCATCTAGACAATGCCAATTGTCTAGCAATCTCACCCTTTGGCATTGATGACAACACCTCACCCTCATCACTTCACTTTGATGGCCAATCCTCATGCTGCTTCCACACTTCTCTTGGCATGAGCCACCAATGGATTTCTCTCCCCTACATGGGCCATCACAACTTCTCCAATAATTCTCTCCACCTTTGAAACCATTGGCAAAGGGATACAAGTTGCTTCTTCTCCCCCATGCGATCATCGATTGTCAATGATCGAGGATATAGTTGTTGATGTGCATTCTGCTATGCAGACTTCTCTTCAAGGGTTGATCGCTACTGCTACTCTATAAACTGGACATATGTGATATGCTCCTCCTGAACATATATTGCCTCTTATTTTCCTTTTTCCAATTCTGAATGCCTTAGGATGTTGATTAAGTACTCTCTGATCTCATGTAGCTACTTCTTTGCATTTGGGTAGTGACTGATCCTATGTACCTAACTTAACCATGGGCTTCCTTTCATTCCACACTTCTGCTACAACCCATCTTCTTCTTCCACAGCATAGAGTATTGTTGTGTACTCCCCTGAAATCATGTTGGTTTCTTTATCCTTTCCCTTTTTATGATGATTCATTTGAAATAAACAAATACATTACTTTAATCAGCAAGGGGACTCGACCATACCTTCAACAATTAGATGCACCTTTCTGTCTGTTCTTTCTATCTTCCTATATCTGACTTATTCGACCTCCCTTGAGGCCATTCTCTTCCTTTACAGAAGAGAAACAAAGGATATAATCCTCCTAAGCATATCAACCTTCGTCTTCATCCAAACCTTCTTAGGATGAGTCATGACAAAAGCATTACTTTCCAGCTTCTTATTTTCCCATGTTTGGGCTTTCTATTGGTTGCACGTGGAAAGAGGAAACTTCTCATTTAATTCCTCTTTCTTAACCCAAGTCTTCTTGTTTCCTTTTTGCCTTACAGTTGGGTCTGCTACAAGAGTAGGAGGATCATCCTTCTGATTTCTTCCTCCTCTTTTCATCTTGCTCTTTTGACGTAGAGCACTAAAGACAAACTTGTATTTCGCTGCTCCACTATGTATTCTCATCCTTAATTGAAAACTTGCTTCATTTTGCTGCATCATTTGAGAAGCGAGATTTATCCCGTTATATCTATAGCGTGTTTCCTTATGCCCAAAGTTTCCATAGTTGTAGCATTCTATATGGCTTAAAAATGGGGCAAAGGAATTACTATCACTAACAACAATCTTTTCATGGCCTCTACTACTGCAATCATGCCTTTTCCTTCTATTGCTCCACATACTTTGTTTTCTTGCATGTTATCTACAATCCATGGCTTTATGTCCAAAATTATTGCAAGAAAAACAATACCCATAAAAAGGATTTTGATGACAGAGGTTACCTTTTCTTTGAAGGATTTTTCCTTGAGGAAAGGACCTCTACTGGTTCTTCATGTGCATTCCATGACAATTTTCATTGCTTCCTTGCACTCTTTGTTGCAGTTGCCTAGCTCTCTTTTGTTTCTCTACTTGTTGTTGCTTCTTATCCTTCTATTGTTGCCTTTTCTTCTGTTGTTGTTGTTTCTATCCAACAACCTCTTTCCCTTTATTATTATTGGAACTTTCAATTATCCTTACTTGGATAGCTGACCCTTTAGCCTTTTCCTTCATGAAGCTTGATTCTTCTTCAAAACCCAAACTGACCTTGATGAGTGGGGATCTCTACTTAATAAGCATCTCATCCAAGGCCCTTTTGGTCTCTTCAATCTTTTGATATCGAGACAACTCTTTATTTGACTCTTTTAAGCCATGTCTCAATGACACTACTTCAGTATGTAGTCTCTCACATTAAGATTCCTTCTTACTCAGCTAATTGTTCAACATGCCACTCAACCTGCTAGCCTCTTCTTGTTGAGCATTAAGATTTACTATTGTTTTTCTCAACTTTTCATTCTCAAGCTCATAAATTTTCAATTGCTCCTCTTGCTTGAGATTTTCCTCTGATAGGTCCTTGATCTCCTTTAGTGCATAGATCAACTTTTTCCTAAAGTAGATCCTTTCATTTAGATCCTTCTCTTCGCTATTAGAGGTTCTAGCCAATTCACCACAAATATATAGAACCATATCTGTGTCCATAGAATTTTCCACAAGTATAAGAGGTATTCCATCTTCATCACTTGCAGTGATACCCTTATTCTCTTCACGAGATATACTCTCTTCTTCTTTATAGGATCCCTCATTTGCTATTGCTACTAAAGTGGATCTATCTTCATTACTACTACTAGGTGCATGGCTATCTCTATCTTCAAGTGATTCACATGAACATCTAAATAATGAATGACCTATTTATTTACATTCATCACAAAGCAATAGCTTACCTTCAAAGCATCATGGTCTCCCTTCTAAGACTTCCTCATCATCAACATGAGTGTGATGAGCAGCAACTTTAGCATTAAAATTTAAGAAGAACATCTTCAATCTTCTCAGCATCTCTTTTCTAGGATGCTTTCTTCGACTTCTTCCTTCTCTTCTTCTCATCATTAGAAGCCTTCACAGATTCAGGTTCACTGCTTGAGCAACAAGGTTCTTCGACCTCCTCTTGAGTTGTGTACCTTTCTCCTCCATATAGAAATTGCAATATGTCTAGCATTTCCTTTGCTGACTCACAATGCCTCACTCTATCAACATCTAGCTTAGATATCCCTTTCATGATGATTTCCTTGGCTTTTGTATTGAACTCATTCCTCTCTCCATATATCACAGACAACCAAATGTCTTCATTGACTATCATCAAGTAGGCTTTCATTCTGATCTTCCAGAGCTCATAGTTTGATTTTTTTTTAAATGGAACTCCTTTTGTTGTTAGCCAAATTTGATTAGCCATTGTTTCCCTTTGGTCTACTTTATGGTGATTAAGCTATTCCTAAAGGAACTTGGCTCTGATACCAATTTTTGGAAACAATGTTAATACTGAGAGTGGGGGTGAATCAATATTAAGGCTAATTTTAACTTTTATGTCAATTTATATTTCTTCATTCAAACTTGAAATCCATTATATGTGAGCAGCCATTAATAATCATAAAAACAACCATATCAACCAACACAAGAATACACATCATGAGGAAAAAACACATGAGACACAAAGGTTTTACATGGAAACCCCTTTTGGAAAAAACCACCTAAGCTTGTTGTTGTTATTGATGTAAAATCAGAGAACCTACTCTATTACATCAATGTGTTTATGAGCCACCACTCACAGGAAGCAACAACTCCCTTTGATTGTTTGCTAGCACCCACTAGCAAGAAGCACCAACTCCCTCCATTTGTGGACACCTGTCTAGCTTACTAGAAGCACCATGTGAAGCACCAACTTCACGGATTTGTTACAAGCACCAATTTGCAACTCCTTAGATTTATACAATCACCAACTTGCTGGAGGCGCCAACTCCTAAGCCTTCTCAAGCACCCACTAGAGATGGAAGGACCAACTTACTATATGTAGGCTCCAACCCACACTCAAATAGGAACTCAATGTCCACTGCAATTGGCAGCCATTCTGCCTGATATCAACTTGGTTCTCTATCCTCTACTCACTTCGCTATAATCTATTGTTATACTCAACAATAGTCATCCATAACATTCCACACAACATTCTATTGTTCTTGGCCCTCTTCTATTCAATGACATACTCAGTTCACGACCTTCTTCTCTCAACAACATGCCTTCAACACTCGACCCCTTCTATTTATAGGCCCTTCTATCCATAGGCTCTCTCGTCCTGTCACATAACACAAGCTCACTCAACCTTCTTCCTCTGCACAGGCACCTTTAGCATCTTCTCATACAATAGAGCAACCTCTCACGGGGTCTCTTTCTTCTGCTTAAGCACTCTCAACCATTCCTTGCAGAATAGGCACACTCACACAGATCTCTCCACACAACACACTCAACAATGTTGTTTTGTCCCCCATTGCGCAATTGTGCTCCTCTATTTTGTTCCTCTGTTGCACATGGGTCAATGTTGCCTCTACTGCCTGTTTCCACAGTGCCCGAGTGTACCTCTGCATGGCTCTCCATCCTCCTGTTGTGTTTGACTTGGCCACTGTTGCCTTATTAATCACTGAGAATGGGCATCTGAGTGATCTCCATATTGAGAATTAATTCTCAGCCCACCTGTACACTTCAACTAGGAATTGCCCTCTCTATGAACAAATCTCATGTCCCAAGGCTCTCCATGCTTATTCATCGCTCATAGAGCTTGACTATACTTCCATTGTTGGGTGTGGAGACTGATTATCTTCTTTATTTAGAGGTATCACCGCATTGGACCCTAGTTTGTAATGTGGCGGCAACGTCGCCCGTAATATTTACGCTGCAAGGGGTTCCAAGGGGGGTGGGCCCCTGAAGCTAAAAATGGATGTAAAATTGCCTTGTAAAATGTTGTAATTTCATAGTCAATTTGGGCCATTCATTGGGCGGAGATCTGACGGTAGAAGCTATGTTTAATTTAGGTTTTTTTGCCCTAGAAGGGAACCCCTCGCTATATATGAGGGAATTGTATTGCGTCTATGTAGATCTGTATTCTGAGTGAGAAATAGAGAGGAGATTGTGTGAGAGCGAAGAGGGAATTACAGCGATCTGTTGTAGGTTGTATCTCTTCATTTTGCTAGATAATATAAAAGGAAGGACTGGCTATTTCCCGTTGACATAGCCCAAATTGGGTGAACCACGTATATCTGTGTCTCTCTTGTTTTATGTGTTTAAATTTCTGCAATATATTTTATGTGTTCCATTGCTCTATAATATATAATTTTCTAACAACTGGTATCAGAGCCGAAGGTCTATTTGGCTGATAAACTCGTAGGAGAGAAGGGTTCCTGGTTCGAGTGGGAGCAATGGCGGAAGATGGTAAGTTTAGGGTCGAAAATTTTAATAAGCCAAAACTACCAGTTATGGAAGATGCAAATGGAAGATTATTTGTACCAGAAAGATCTGTACCAACCATTGAGCGGAAAGACAAAGAAGCTGACAAGTATGATAGACACAGAATGGGATATTCTCAACAGAAAGGCACTTGGAACAATACGGTTGTGCCTAGCAGTGTCAGTAGCCTTTAATATTTCAAAGGAAACGACAACAGATGGTTTAATGTCGGCATTGGCCAAACTATATGAAAAACCCTCGGCCTCAAATAAGTTATTTCTTATGAAGCGCCTATTTAATATGAAGATGTCAGACGGTGGATCTGTTGTTGATCATTTAAATGAATTTAATACAGTTACCAGTCAGTTAAGTTCTGTAGGGGTAACTTTTGATGATGAAGTTAGGCTCTGTGATTTCTGTGCTCATTTCTAGAAAGTTGGAATGGTTTAGTTCTGGCCATTAGTAACTATGTCTTTGGATCTAGTACTTTAAAGTTTGATGATGTTGTCAGTGCAATCCTTAGCGAGGAAATGCGACGGAAAATCTCTGGTGAGACATCAGGTAATGCTTTGACTGCAGAGACTAGGGGAAGAAAAATGGAAAGAGGAAAGAGCCCAGGATATTGCAGTAAGTCAAGGAAAGGTAGATCCAAGTCCAGATCAGGGATAGTGCACTAGAAATGCAGGAAGAAAGACTGCAAGTCTCGGAAGGGAAAAGAAGGAGACGCGCAACAAGAAAACAATCATGAAGCGAATATGATAGGTGATGTGTTGCAAGATGCTTTGATTCTTTCATTAGAAAATGTTATTGATGCCTGGGTGGTAGATTCAGGGGCCTCATTCCATGCCACCCCTGATAGGAAACGTTTTCATGATTATGTTCAAGGATATTTTGGACAGGTTTGATTGGGTGATGATAAACCCTGTAAAATCATTGGAATGGGTACAGTTTTCATAAAATAGCAGAATGGAAATCAATGGCTATTGGAGGTAAGGCATGCTCCAGATCTGAAGAAAAATCTTATTTCAACAGGGCAGTTGGGAGGTGAAGGTTGTGTGACTACTTTTACAGATAAAACTTGGAAGGTCACTAAAGGAGCCCTGGTAATAACAAAAGGAGAAAAGGTTGGTCCATTGTATTTATGTAATGGTATTTCTAATTTTGTTAATGCTTTAACCTCGACACTGTGGCATCATAGGCTTGGGCACATGAGTGAGAAGGGGATGCAAATTCTTCACTCAAGAAATCCGTTGCCAGATTTGAAGCATGTTGATTTAAATTTTTCTGAGAATTTTGTTTATGGAAAACATAAGAGATTCATATTCCTCAGAGTTGGGAAAGAAAAGAAGAGCAAAAAATTAGAGCTTGTGCATACAGATGTATGGGGACCTGCTCAGGTATCATCTCTCGGTGGCTCTCGTTATTATGTTACTTTTATTGATGATGCAACTAGAAAAATCTGGATTTATTGTATTCGAAATAAATCTGATGTATTTGATACTTTCAAGAAATGGAAAGCTTTGGTTGAAAATGAGACAGGAACAAGGTTGAAGTGTCTCATATTAGCCAATGGAGGTCAATATTGCAACAAATAGTTTGATAGGTACTGTTCAGAGAATGGAATTTGTAGAGAGAAGACAGTTCCAGGAACAACACAAGAAAATGGTGTGTCAGAAAGGACGAACAGGACAATCATGGAGCATGCAAGGTGCATGAGATTGTATGCATGATTGCCTTTACAATTTTGGGCAGATGCTGTAGATACAATTGTTTATCTAATAAACAGAGGGCCTTCAAGTTCCTTGGATGGTGGTATTCTAGAGGAGGTATGGAGAGGTAAAAGGGTAAACTACTCATTTTTAAAGATTTTTGGTTGTGAAGCCTTTGTCCACATTAATAAATAAAATAGAACAAAGCTTGAGGAAAAATCAAAGAAATGTACCTTTATTGGAAATGGTGTTAATGATTTTGGTTATCGCTTTTATGATTATGAAAAACGCAAAATCATTAGGAGCAGATATTCAATGAAAAGGTTTTGTATAAGGATCAGCTGTAGGAAAAGAAACACGAAGAAGAAAACATAGAATACACAGTGCTTGATGAGATCACAGAAAAAGTGAAGGCGCCTAAAAATCATAATGATCAACAACCACAACAATGACAAGAACCCTAAACACCTGAAAGTGGTATTAGAAGATCTATTAGGATAAGTAGACCCCCTAAACGATACTCTCATTCATTATATTATGTATTGTTGATTGATTCTGGTGAACCAGAATATAATGAAGAAGCAGTGCAGGTAGAAACCAAGAAGAAGCGGGAGCAAGCCATGAAATAAGAGATGGACTCCTTAGCACATAACCAGACTTGGGACTTAGTCAGGTTGCCTACAGGTAAAACAGCGTTGCAGAATAAATGGGTTTACAGGTTGAAGGAAGAAGATGGAGGTAGAAAAAGGTATAAAGCTAGACTTGTGGTGAAAGGTTTTGCATAGGAAAAGGGTATAGACTTTGATGAGATATTTTCTCCTAGAAGATTTGGATCTTGAGCAGCTAGATGTAAAGACAACCTTTCTCCATGAGAATTTAGAGGAAGAGATATATATGCAGTAGCCACAAGGATATCAGGTAAAAGGGAAGGATAAACTATTGTGCAGGTTGAAGAAGAACTTGTATGGCTTAAAATAGGCTCCAAGGCAGTGGTATCTAAAATTTGACAGGTTTATGTCTGAACAAGGTTATACTAGATGTCACTCTGATCATTGTGTTTATCTCAAAAGGAAAAATGATGGAAGCTATATTATATTGTTATTGTATGTAGATGACATGCTTGTTGCAAGTTCTAACATGCAGGAAATAAATGTGCTCAAAATAAAATTAGCGAACTCATTTGAAATGAAGGATTTGGGTGTTGCAAAACAAATCCTTGATATGAGAATAAATAGAGACAGGAAGAATCGAAAATTAACATTGTCTCAGAGTGAGTACATAGAAAAGGTGTTGAAAAGATTTAATATGCAAAATGCAAAACCAATTAGTATACCTTTGGCTAGCCATTTCAAACTAAGTAAGGAGGTGTGTCCCAAGACTCAAGAAGAAATGGCTTATATGTCTAAAGTTCCATATGCATCAACAGTTGGAAGCTTAATGTATGCAATGGTCTGCACAAGGCTTGATATTGCACATGCAATGGGAGTTGTAAGCAGGTACATGAACAATCCAGGAAAATAACATTGGATGGAAGTGAAGTGGATTCTAAGGTATTTGAGAGGTACCACAAATCAAGCATTATGCTTTGGTGGTTCAAACATTGCTCTTCAGGGATATGTTGATGCAAATATGGCAGGTGATAGAGATAACAGGAGGAGCACAACAAGGTATGTGTTTACTGTAGGTGGAACAATTGTCAGTTGGGTTTCAAAACTGCAAAGTGTTGTTGCACTCTCAACAATGGAAGCAAAGTATGTTGCTGCTACAAAGGCTAGTAAAGAAATGATTTGGTTACAAAGGTTTCTGGATGAATTGGGTAAGAAGCAGGAGTTGGGCAGGTTATACAGTGACAACCAGAGTGCCATACATCTTGTAAAGAACTCTTCATTTCATTCCAAGACTAAACATATACAGCTCAAGTACCATTTCATACGGTTAGTGTTGGAAGATGGACAATTGAAGATGGAAAAGATACACACTAGCTAGAATCCTACAGATATGTTAACAAAAGTTGTAACCAGGGAAAAACTGAGATTCTGCTCAGTTTCAATTGGTCTTCAAGTATGATGAAGAAGATGAGAAACAACCAGGTCCAAAGTGGAGTCATTGTCCAGCAAATGAAGCAGCGGTGGAGTTGCTATAATTAGTCTCCAAGTGGGATATTGTTGGATCTGGAGCCTGATTATCTTCTTTATTAATAGGTATCACCGCATTGGACCCCAGTTCATAAAGTGGCGGCAACGCCGCCTATAATTTTTGCGCTGCAAGGGGAATCCAGGGGGGGTGGCAACTATCTTTAGGAGTCCCCCCTTGGCGGGGGATCAGAGGCAGCGCCCCTGAAGCTAAAAATAGATGTTGTAAAATGTTGTAATTTCGTAGTCAATCTGGGTTGTTCATTAGGCGAAGATCTGATGGTAGAAGTTATGTTTAATTTAGGTTTTTTTGCCCTAGAAGGTAACCCCTCGCTATATATGATGGAATTGTATTGTGTCTATGTAGATCTGTATTCTGAGTGAGAAAGAGAGAGGAGATTGTGTGAGAGCGTAGAGGGAATTAAAACAGATCTACTGTAGGTTGTATCTCTTTAGTTTGATGGATAATATAAAAGGAAGGATTGGTTGTTTCCTGTGGACGTAGCCCAAATTAGGTGAACCACGTATATTTGTGTCTCTCTTGTTTTATGTGTTTTCTGTGTTTATATTTTTGCAATTTTATATGTTCCATTACTTTGTAATATATAATTTTCTAACATCAACATGCCTTCTCTGCACTTCATTTAATTCACTTTTGCGTGCTCGGGGAGACTCAGGGATGGCTTTCTTTAACCTTCAAGACAACCTCAGTACTCTTTTCTGCACAACATGGCCCTCATCGCCATTGACTCCATCGACCAACTCTTTTGCTCGAACATGGTTCTTGATGTCGACTCATCCATCTTCCATACACTTCTGATGTCATTTCAGAGATTTTACACCATAGTGCAATTTTAGAGCCACAACTTATCGTAGCTTTTGTTAAAGAGATGTTACGAAATCACAGTATTCCGAAGTGCCTTTAGCCCCTCTTATGCTTAGCCCTTATCACTTGTTCTTTCACCTTGGGACCATGAGCTATTACTAACAACTTCACATAGCATTGTAGTGTTATATCGAAACCCCTACATATCGTAAATTTTATTGAAAAGACCTTATGAAATTGCAAAGTCTCGATTGGATTTTAGCTCCCTCTGCTTAGACCGTTATCACATTTCCTCCATAGGACCAGGTGTCGTGACCAGGGGAATAACACTTAGGTGCTAAGGCCTTCAGGTTCCTGCTGAGGGAATTCCTCCCTGTTTATTTTCTCTTCCACACTTGATTCCTTTAGCTTCTTGTTCAGGCGGCAATACATCAGAAGCTCCTCATTTTGTAACTTTTCTCAAATTTCAATTACGGAGGAGTTCTGAAATTTTGACCTCCAAAATACTTTCCACATGGCATCACATAGCACTTAGGTGATAACCCTGCTCTACGCCCTTGGTCCTTTGGGTCTCCCATGACCAAGCGCAGTCCACATTAGAGCTCCTTTATCGTATCAGAACTTTTCTTATAAAACATTTAGACAGGAGTTACAAAAACTCTAGCCTTAGATATGCTGACCTCCAAGGTCACATCATGTTGTCATCATCACTCCACGTGGCACCTCCTTAGTGGTGACACATGTCATCTGGATTTGCCCCATTAGGCCACTGAAAATACCAAATCAAACTGCCATGTGTCAACTGTACAACTGTGTCATTCTGACATCATCTTCCACGTCAGTTCCTTAAGACCAATCACCTTCTACCATGTGTCCAAATAGAAAAGAGAGAAAAGATCCATCAGTCCTTGTTTTTTCAACGATTTCCTTTGTATCTATTCTCCTTTGCGAACCTCGACACTTTCATAAAATTTCAATTTATAAGGACTTACGAGGTTTCGATGGCCTTGACCTTCCGATGTTCCGATATTCCCTCTACTCCAAGGTCCCGATATCGGGTCCCGATGTGCTCCGACCTTTGATATCTGGCCTACTCTGATATTTCAGATTCCAAAATATCTAGGCTCCCGAGGTTCCAAACCTCAGAAAATTGACTCTAATATACAGCTACACCTTTCGAGTTTCTTTTAAATAAACTACCAAGGTCCCAATGGCTCCTTGATTTCGATATTCTACCTTCTGTAATTTGGCTTCCGATATTTGACATGCTTCAAAGGACTCCAAGCTCCTTTACTTTGGTTATCCATAACTTTTGATCCCGGTGGTCATTTTTGGACTTCCACATACCATTGGAAATCTCTTTCAAAGCACTTTCCAGTGGAGAAGGTATTATGTATGCTTTGAGCCCATCTATTACCTAAAAAATGGTTGCAAACTCTCTATCATTCTTTCCACCTTGGTTCTTCTTCTTCTTCCTAGAACCTACTCTTCATAAGCATTATGGGACTCCCAACCACCATAGTCATAATTTTATGGTTTATCCAATAAGCCTGTTACTATGGTGATTCTCTAGCAAAGAATGCAACAACCATAGGAGTCCCCCTGAGCTTGAGACATCAAGCACATAAAACTAGACCACTTATCATCACATCTAGGCTAAGGTACATCAAAGCCACCATCTGCTACCACAAACATCCATGCTAGTCTGGTTGACATCAATGCCAACACTCTTTCCAATAGTCAAACAATGCAAAATGCTCAATACATCTCCCAACATGATTGTTGACATAAATGCCAACACAGTTACAACCATTAGTCATCTAGACAATGCCAACTCTCCAACAGCTTGTAAGACCCAATTTCTTCTCTTCCTTTCATGGGCGTCCTAGCCTCTTGCTCGCAAGACCCCATCTCTTCTTCTTCTTTATTTGACTATGTTTCCTTCTATTCTTCCATTAACTACTGCAACCTGCATTCATCTTCTTGTTGTTCTCCCTTCTTCCATTGTCCATGTCTGTTGTACCTGCTCGGGCTCTTCGTCTTTCGTCACTTATCAGTGTTGTTGGATTTCTCTGTTGTTGTTGGGGGTCTCATTTCTGTTCTCGAGTCTGCATGGGTCTCCATTAACTGACTAGTGTTACAACATGAAAACATAATAATAAAAACAGAGCAAAATGAAAATAGGCCACTGGTGCAAATTGTTGGAAAATGACTGCAAAATTTGGTCGCTACCAATATATTTAAAAGCTCTAAGTTCTTCATGGTTTGGGTTGTGGCTCCCCAATGCAATTTGATTCTTACTATGAGTTGAAGATAAATCATTATGTTTCTAGTTATCATCTCTGTGTTCAATAATACTGCCTATCGAAGGATATCTCCATTAAAAGTACCATTCCCAGTTGAATGTTCAGGTTCCATGTAGAGTCCCTACTTTACACCTTATCATCCATCATTACCTACTGATTTCATCACTTTCCTCTCTCTTTTGCCTCATTTTCCACCCAAATCATTACATTAGTTGTCATTAAACATGATCAAGTGAGCTTTGCTAATGGGTAATTGTTTTGTTTAGTTTTTGACATACTTACAGGTATTCCGCAGCTTTCTGCTGATTCCGCAGCCATCTGATTGATACCGCAGCCATTTTGTTGATCTCAAGGTTCCACGTGCTATTTTGCAGAACGAGCCACGTGGGCATGTTGGAATATACGTGCTCGAGGTTCCTGTGCCATCAGTTCAGCCGGCCACGTAATTTGTACCTCCAGTCAAAGGGGGTCAAGTTACGGTCAAATAAAGGCAGCTTAACGTTGATACGTAAGCTGTTTGATCACGTCGGTGGAAAAGGTGACTTGTCCGTGTTTTGAAAGCCGTGGGGGACATGATCTAATGCTGGATTCATTGCCCATATCGACCAGGACCTCCAGCTTGACCACGAAGCCTATGACGTGTTAACTGCACCTTTAATACGCATGACAGTCAGTTTATTTTCTGTTTTTATGTTTACGTATTAGGCCATCTTGCAGATGCCTATATATATTTGCGTCTGCGTACGCTTATGTTAACTTTTAGATGCTGTAGTTTATGAACTTGTGAGAATTTTAGCGCTTTTCTAAACTCTGTTTTCATAAGAGCTGTTCCAGCACTTTTTGACTATGTATTTCTGCATATAAAGTAATGGAAACGCTGTTTTGAAGTCTTAAGAGCATCTGAGTTTTCTGTGGATAATATGAATGGAGGGCCCCTGTTCGTATTAGCCTTGTAAAGTATTTTCATGTTTATACTTCTGCAATTTCTTTATTTTACAAACATAATTTCCTTTCTTGAGTTATGTACAGTTTGATTTCTTTTCATTGCTGCAGCCTTTATTTTCACTGATCAGATTTGCTTCTTTGCAGGTTTTTCACCCGGGATTGAGTGTGTTGTATTTGCTTTAATATCTAATGGTAGTTGCAGTTGTCTTGTTCATAATGCTGCCCTTTTTACTCTGTTTTCTAGACTAGTTTTTAGCTTAGTTTTACAAGTTGGATGCTAACTAATTTATGTTCTCTTTATCATGAATGGTTTATCTTTCAGAGAACAGAACACTAATTAATTGCAGCTTGTTTTTAAGTAGTCTTGGCTTGTGGCACTAATACTTTTTCCACTTGTTACACATAATCACACATGTAGGAAGCAGTATGATGGAAAAGGCTTAGTAGTGCTATAATTTGTCACTTAGAGTTTTTATCAATTCTTGGATTTGTCTTCAGCTACTTCCTAATCGTGTTTTACGCAGTACTATGTGGTAGAAGCAGGGAGTTAGGAAGAGATAATCATTATCATCAATCCTTGAAGTGATTTTCTTGTTTCTTTTATTTGCAGCAATATGGATAGAGACTAATGCCATTAGAACGTGGTCATTTACTTTCAAGTCATTTCAATTTATTCATTTCTTTCAAGTTCTTTTCCTTTACAAATTCAGCAAGTAATTAGAATCACCAATCACACACACTTTCACTCATATAGAACTCACTTTTCACACACTTGCACTCATCTGTCTATAATCATCACTCCATCTTAGGAAGATAAGTTAACCATAAACAACACCCCCAAACGACAAAAGCTCTAAGAAAGTTGCTTAAGTACATATAGTACACCTTCACTTCATCAGCTTACGAGCCCGGGTTGACAATTAATGACATCAATTTAGGAACACTAAATTGACTAAACATTTTGGCGCCGTTGCCGGGGAAGTGAAATTAAGTAGCCATACTTAGAGGAAAAAAAATATAAAAATTTCGAGGAAAGAAGTTAATAACCTATCCAAGTATGCTCTCCTCTTGCACTTTAAAGTGATCTGGAGGATCAGAAAGGAGAAAGTTATTGATTTAGTAGTCTCTTGAGTATGCTCTCTTCTTGCACCTAGAGTGAACTGGAAGATCAGAAAAAGAACTATTAACTTGACTTGAAGAAAAAATAAAAAAATGACATGCATAGAGCTAGAGATTCTAGAGGACGGTTTTTAGCTAGAGCTCGAAGTTCAATTTTTACAAGTCCATCTGCTTCAAGGGATAGACAAGAGACACCCCCCTTATCTCCAACCGAAACTTCTAGTCCTAGAATTCCTGGAATTCAAGAGCCAAGAGTTGACTCTCCTACACCTTCTATTGAGTTTGAACCAGGAAGAGACTCTTCTCTTTCTCCTACAGGAAGACCAATTGTAATTGAGGAATTGGAATCATCTGAAGAAGAAGGAGAAATCTCTTCTCATTCACCTTTTGTAGAGGAACCAGAAGATTTTGAAATCCCTAGGAGAATCATCATGGCAGAGGAAGAAGGAGGAGGTAGAGGTAGAGGTAGAGGAGGAGGAGGAAATAACAATAACAATAATGGAGGTAGAGGTCCCATTGGAGGAGGAAATAGAAATGGGGATAATTCATTTGGGTTTCCCATTGTTAATGAGGATTCCCGAGCCACTATGAAAAACATATCACCATCTGTCCTCCCTAACTTCCATGGGTTAAGGACTGAGGACCCTGAAACATTCTTATTTGAGTTTGAAGTGGTGTGTCGAACTTATGACTACCTGGATGACTCTCAGAAACTCAAGTTGTTCCCTTCAACATTGAAGGATCAAGCCTTGAAATGGTTCATGGGGTTACTCACTCAATCCATTAGGACTTGGGATGAGATGAAACAGACATTTTTGGATAGGTATTTAGACTATTGCATGCCTACTAATCACAAGGACGAGGTTTTTAAAATGGTACAAAAAGAAGATGAGAGTCTAGAAGATTTACTTGAAAGATTTCAATATAACTTAAAAAGAGCAAAAATGAATACCTTGGATGAAGAGACCTTAAAATCCCTCTTATTAAAGGCCATCAGGGATGAATGGATAGACATCTTAAACATGATGGGGAAAGGGGATATTTCTCAACTTTCTCTCAATGACATAGCAGAACTTTGTATCCATCTCTCAAGGGGCAAATCAAAAACTCAAAAAGGGCCTAGAGATCCTTCTCTCCTTAGGGCGAATAAATCTGCAACAGGATCAGTGAGTAGGGCTGAAATCGGCAGTATGCTTGATGAATTTAAAACTGACATCTTAGGGAGTCTTAGTGAACAACTTGATACCCTTAAGATTCACAATAAACAAAAAGCAGAAGCTGAGGCTTTGGCTATCTTTTGCCCGAAATGTAGAAAGAAACATGCTTTAAGGGAATGTCCCTTAGATGCACACGTTGTAGAAACATGTGTAATTTGCTCAGAAACTCATGAGACCAAGGATTGTCCTTCAATCCCTGGCCTCAAAGCAGTCTTTCAAGAGGATCCAGATACACTCGAATCTCTCTGTTTTATTGCAAGGAGACCTTGGCAAGGACAACAGAATCAAGGGTTTAACAACCCTATGAATTCTCAATCCCAACCAAGTTGGAATCCTTGGCAACAACCTTGGCCTCAACCACAAAATGCTTTCTAAGCATGGATGCAAAGCATGCAAAATCCTTATGGGAGATTTGCACAATTCTATCAATATCCTCCATCATTTCAGAATCAGCAAGCTCCACAACTTCCAAAACAAGGTCAACAACTATCATTACCATACCCTCAACAGCAACAACCTCCTCCACAAAATCAAAATTCTCAATTAGCACTTCAATCCCAGCAGAAATCTAATCAACTTCCCTCTCAGCCATTACCAAATCCAAATAATAGGAACCCTCAAAATGCTTACATGATGGAAGGTCAACCATTCCCTACCTATATGGTTGTTCCTCTTAATGAAGTACAACTTAGATCAGGTAAAATCCTAGATCAACCTTCCACAAGTGTTCAACAACCAAGCATTTCTGAGGAGGAATCTCTCAGAGTCAATAAAGGTTCTGAAGTATCACTTCAAACCCAAAATATCCAAAAAGAAAAAGAAAAAGAATCAATCTCTACAACTCCCCTAGTTGAGCAACCTACACCTACAGCTACACCTCCCTTTCCTGAAAGATTGCAAATTGATAAAGGGGTGGAAAAGCAGATATGGGTGCCTGACTATAACTTCCTAGATGAATTGAAGAATGTACGTATCAAGATCCCCTTGTTACAAGCCATTAAGGAAATTCCCATTCTAGCGAAGACAATAAAGGAGTTGAGTTTGAAGAAAACAGTAAAAAGAACCAGAGATACTAAAAGGATACATTTAGTTGGAAAAATTGCAGACATAATGATGGATAAGATTACCATGCAAAAGTATGTAGATCCCGGTAGTCCTATTGTCAAAACTCATATTAATGGGGTTGAAATCCCAAATACTCTGATTGACTTAGGGGCCGCGATCAACATCATGAGTAGACAGACCATGGATCAGTTAAAGCTTCCTAACCTTCTCTTTACACCCACTCTGCTGCAGCTTGCAGATAGATCAATCATTAAACCTGATGGTGTATTGGAAGACATTCCAGTCTCTCTAGATTCTTGGGAATATCCAGTTGATTTTATGATTTTAACTCCCAAGAACAATCTAGGAGGACATCCTCTTATTTTAGGAAGACCTTGGCTGTCCACAGCTGATGCTTTCATAAGCTGTAGGTCTGGAGACATGTATATATCAGATGGTAATTCCACCAAGAAGTTCAACTTGTATCCCCCAGCAAAAGCTATAACAGAAATAGGAGAAGATGAATGGGTAGAGGATGAAGATACTATACAACCGGTTCTAACCATCTCTGAGATCAGTGAGGATAGTCAAATTCTAAATACATTAGAAAATTCTGAAGTATCTTTAGAATATGACTCTGAACATTTTCAGATAGATGCAGACATTGAATATCTCTCCTCTAGACAAATGTCTCTCTTCTCAATGGAAGAGTTTGGTAGTTCTACAGTTGAAATCCTCCCAGGAAAAACATTGAACATTAACAAAAACTTGGGAAGACCACAACAAGAAGAATTAACTAAACTGTTGCAAAAACATTCCATTTCCTTTGCATGGGAATACACTGACATGAAAGGAATCGATCCTAAGACTTGTATTCATCACATCTACATTGAAGAGAATAGCAGACCTATTAGGCAACCACAAAGAAGGATGAATCCAAACCTTAGGGAAATTGTGAAAGAAGAACTGCAGAAATTGCTCAAGGTAAACTTCATTTACCCCATCTCAGACAGCCAATGGGTTTCTCCCTTGGTTATAGTGCCCAAAAAGAATGGTAAATGGAGAGTTTGCATTGATTATCGAGAATTGAACAAGGCAACCTTAAAGGATCATTTTCCTTTACCTTTTATTGATCAGGTACTAGACACCTTAGCAGGTAAAAAGTATTTCTCATTCTTGGATGGTTTTAGTGGGTACAATCAAATTCAGGTAGCACCTGAAGATCAAGACAAAACCACATTTACTTGTCCTTGGGGAACTTTTGCCTACCAAGTACTCCCTTTTGGATTGTACAATGCACCTGCTACATTTCAAAGGGTTGTATTAGGAATTTTTTCAGATCTGATTCATGATTGTGTAGAGGTATACATTGACGATTTCACAGTTTATGGTAATACATTTGAAGAAACTTTGGAAAATTTGGAAAAAGTACTGGTAAGATGTAAGGAAACAAATCTTTCTTTAAGTCATGAAAAGTGTTTTATGATGTTTACTGAAGGGATTGTTTTAGGACATCATATTTCAGGGGATGGGATCAAGGTTGATAAATCCAAAGTTGAAGTCATCTCTAAGTTACCTGTTCCAAATTGCCAAAAGGATGTTAGAAGTTTTCTTGGGTTTACTGGGTATTACAGAAGATTTATTGAAAACTTCACTAGGATAGCATCTCCTCTTTTCAAATTGCTTACCAAGGACTGTGAGTTTAAATGGGATCCTGAGTGTCAATCTGCCTTTGAAGCTTTAAAGTCTAGAATATCTGAAGCACCCATCTTAAGGGGGCCAAATTGGAAACTCCCTTTCCACATTTCTACTGATGCTTCAGATACAGCTCTAGGAGCTGTTTTGGGACAAAAGGATTTGATCCCTTATGCCATTTATTACACAAGTAAGAATTTGACTCCTACTGAGTTAAATTATACTGTTACAGAAAAAGAGTTCTTAGCTGTGGTACATGCAATCAACAAGTTCAGACACTACATAACCGGCTATGAAACCTTTGTCCATACTGATCACTCTGCCATAAGATACTTAATGAACAAACCTGTCACTAATGGTAGAGTTACAAGATGGCTTTTACTTTTGCAAGAATTCAACATTACTGTGTTAGATAGACCTGGAAAGCAAAACACAGTAGCTGATTTCTTGTCTAGAATCCAAAACACTAATGAGGATTCTCCAGTAGAAGATAAGTTTCCAGATGAATACTTGTTTGTAGTGACTACCAAGACTCCTTGGTATGCAGATATGGCTAATTATCTTGTTATAGGGAAACTTCCTCTACACTTATTTCCTAATGAGAAAAGGAAAATCATTCGGGAGAGTTCACATTATTCTTGGATTTCTAATGAATTGTTCAAAACAGGGCCAGATTGTATAATCAGAAGGTGTGTTCGGGAAGATGAAATGCCTGACATCCTTAAGGCATGTCATGATGAACCATGCGGCGGGCACTTTGCTGACAAGAGGACAGCCTATAAAATCCTTTCTCTAGGATATTATTGGCCTTCTCTCTTTAAAGATGCAAAGCAGTATGTTAGAAGGTGCGACAGCTGCCAAAGGGTTGGGAAACCAACTCCTTCAAATGAAATGCCTCTACAGCCTCAGGTATGCATCGAACCCTTTGAGAAATGGGCTCTAGATTTCGTTGGACCAATTAATCCACCATAAAAGCAAAAAAAGTATATACTGGTTTGTATTGATTATGTTACTAAGTGGGTAGAAGCAAAAGCATTGCCTTCTGCCACTGAAAATTCAGTTGTTCAATTTCTTTTTGACGATATTTTCACTCGTTTTGGTGTCCCAAGGGAAATTGTGACAGATCAAGGCAGCCAGTTTACATCTAATTTGATGGAGAAGCTGATGGAGGAATATAAGATCAAGCACAGAACATCTACTCCCTACCATCCGCAATCCAATGGTCAAGTGGAATCTACCAATAAAGTTCTTGAAGGCATTATCACCAAGACTGTTCATCTTCATAGAAGAGATTGGGCAGAAAGGCTCCCTGAAGCCTTATGGGCCTATAGGACCACATGGAAGAACACAACAGGACATTCTCCCTATGAACTTGTTTATGGGAAGGAAGTCCTGCTTCCTATTGAGTTCCAAATCAAGACCTTCAAGATGGCAGTCCAATTGGGAATGAGCCTCTCAGAAGCTCAAAGACACAGAATGGACCAGCTAAATGAGCTAGATGAAATGAGACAAGATGTAATTCTAAGGACCGATCTAGTTCAGCACCAAAGATCTAAATGGCATGATCGTCATATCAAAGAAAGAAAGTTTCAGAAAGGAGATTGGGCTCTATTGTTTGATTCAAAATTCAAAGACTTCAAAGGAAAGTTTCAAACTCATTGGCTTGGGCCATATGAGATTGATGAAGTCTTTAGCAATGGAGCAGTTCGAGTAAAAACTATCGATGAATTTCATACTCATCTTATTGTGAATGGCCACCGCTTGAAAATCTACCAGAAGCCATTCTCAAAAGAAGAGTTTGTCAAATTGTTCAAAGAAGATTCTGCAATCAGGTTGGTGGAGAAGGATTCTTCTCCTCCATCAGCCTAATCTTTGGTTTTTTGAAAAAAAAAAAAAAAGAATAAATGTATGAGCCTGAAAACCAATCTCTGATTGGCAGTCTCATACAGAAAACCTGAGGTGAAAATCAGGGTCACCTGACACCTCATGTTTTCCAAAAAAAAAAAAATCTCTTTTTCTTCCCTTATTTCATCTCATTTCATCATCACCACCATTTCACCCACCATTTCATTCATTTTCCACTCCACCTCATTTTTTCATTCATCCATCCACTCACTACACTCCATTCCATCAATAAAGTCATTTTTTTTTACAACTAAAGTTGCTTTTGTGCAGTCGGAGGCTACTACTGCAGATTCCGCAGCCATCTGAGGATTCTGCAGCCATCTAATGATTCTGCAGCTCTCTGTACCTGCATAAAAAAAAAAACACATAGTCTGTTTGAAATTTCTTTACAGCTCAGTAGTCATCAATAATAAATGGAAAATAATCATGCAACAGTCATAAGTCAGTGAAGGGTTAAGTGGCAAGTCATCAAAGGCAAATCTAAGCGGGAATCTGAGATATGGTTTAAAAACCTAAACTTGCAGTTATTTCATTATGCAAAGTTTTCTAGGTTATGTTTCTTGCCACTAAGTGTAATGATTACCAGTCATGCGACCATATACCCACGTATCTCCCAAGACTATCAGTCCTTGATTACCACGATTTTGAATTTCACTTGCGGCTGCTTCTTCCATTAAGATCTCGTACTTAGGTGACGTAACCTAATGTACTACGTCTCTATGACATTAACTCACGCAGCCAAGTGTAACTCCGAAACCGAAATCTAAGGACATAGCCGTTTTCATTCATTATTCTATAACCCTTCTACCCTCTTACGCTCATATCATTTCACTCCCATTTCCACTCACATGTTTCATTCCATCTACGCTGCTACCATTCACCACACTCTGTTATGCTGTGCTCACCACGCTGCTTCCATTCACCATACTCTGTTTTTTTTTTTTTTCCTCTCCGCTAATTCTAATCACCAGTGGGGGTCTGTTACGACCGTATTCAAAGTTGAACCCATAATCCACTGTGTTGAGGCCGTAAATTCACTGTGTAAGGCCATTTTAAAGCCGAGTTCCAAAACAGAGCTGTGAATTTACTGTGTAAAACCCTTGTTGAAGCCGTGTTCTGAAACCAAAGCCGTGAATTGACTGTGTGAAGCCATTTTGAAGCCGTGTTTCAAATAGAACAGAGCCGTAAAAGCCAATGGGGAAGCTCTTGAGGGCAGAACCGGAAGGTTCAAAGTTTTTGGAGGGTTATCCTCAGGTCAAGGAGGCATTACAAAAGGAAAATTGGTTACAATGCGTACAGAAGTTCAAAGGCTACCATAGGGAGGTGACAAAGGCCTTTGCAAGGTCCTTCAGAGAAAAAGATGGTCACGTGGAGATAGGGGACTTACAATTCACAGTCAATGAAAGCAGCATAGCACAAGCTACCTCACTTCCACAGACCGGAGAAAGGTGGTTTAAGAACTGGGCAGTTCAAGATCAGCAGTGGAAACAAATTTTGAAAAACCCAGGTATGGACACAAGTATCTTTACCAAAGGGATTCATGTTTCTTATGTTAAGGAGGAGTGGACCACTTTACTCTTGTTAGTACAAAAAAATTTCACTTGTGAAGGAAGATTTGGGGTCTTATATGTTTATCATGCAAAGGTTATGATGCATTTTCTAGGAGGTGATATTAACCTCCCTTACTTTCTATTTTCAAGTCTTAAGAAAATGTGTGCAGTGGTCCAAAAGAATCCTAGAAATATTGAAGCACATTTATGTCATCACGGTCTTGTGAAATTGCTGGTTGAGGAACAATTAAAATCAAAAAGAGACACATGGGAGAGGTTTCTCATAAGAAACCATTTTCAAGAATTAGGAGAAACTTCTGGAGGGTCCCCTCAAGTGCCAAAAAGAAGTAGAAGAAAAAGAGGAGAGGGGGTTAACCAAGAAACTACTGCCCAAACAGAAACCATTGTTCCTGATACCACTATGCTTGAAACAACTGCCCAAGAGGAAACTGTTCAAGAACAGTTTGATGAGGAAACTGATATACAGCATCCTGAACAGGATATTGATCCTGGATTTACTAAAGATGATAACCAAGCAGCCCAAGGAATTATCACTAAAACTCTTTCAGAACTTGCTCAAGAAATTGCTCAGAAAAGGAAAGAAGGGAGGAAGAAACGTAAGCAAGATAAAGGTAAATCTGTAGTCCAAGAAACTCACCTCACTCCTGAGAATACTAGTGAGGAAGACACTCAACCCTTAGCTCAAAGAATGGCCAAACTTCATAAAACTGCCCTCTCTAAAAAGGTGGAAAAACAGCAGAAAATACCAAAAGAAAAACAGAGTACCACCTCTGTAAGAAGGAGCAGCATATTACAAAATAGAAAAGTAGGGGCCACAAAGGATAAACAGTCATTCTTCATTGACTTAAGCTCACCTCAAAAAGGTGCTACAAGTCCTTACTTGGAGGAAAGTCCTTCACACGCTGAGCACATTGAGACTAGTCCTCCACGTGAGGAAAGTCCGTTTGAACATGAACTTGAGCATGAACATGGATCTGAATTTGATTATGAACCAAGTCCCAAAAAGTCACCTGAAGTAGACCCGGAGCAGCAAAAAGTGTATAATTATCTGGAAACATTGGAGCAAGCAGCCGCTGGCCCAAGTAATGTTCAGCCTTTAGAACAACAAGTCCACTCCTTGAAACAGGAAATTTTTGAGGTTGAGGTTCTAAATCGACACATCATGCAAGAAAATGAAAAGTTGAAAGAGCAAGCCAAATTGGATAAGATGATTCATGATAACACCATGTTACATTTGGGCCTGTGGCAAAGAAATAACAAAAAGTTAAGGAAGAGATGCAAAAAGCTAAACAGAGCCTTGATCAACCTAAAGTTCAGATGCTTAGTAAAGAAGCCAAGGGTAAATGTGTCTACACAGAGAAAGAAGAGGAGATTGGATGTCTTGGCAGAGGCATCACAGCAGGTTGATTGATCAGTATTTTTGCATGAGGACATGCAATGCCCTCGTAGTGGGGGTATGTAGAGTCCCTACTTTACACCTTATCATCCATCATTACCTACTGATTTCATCACTTTCCTCTCTCTTTTGCCTCATTTTCCACCCAGATCATTACATTAGTTGTCATTAAACATGATCAAGTGAGCTTTGCTAATGGGTAATTGTTTTGTTTAGTTTTTGACATACTTACAGGTATTCCGCAGCTTTCTGCTGATTCCGCAGCCATCTGATGATCCCGCAGCCATTTTGTTGATCTCAAGGTTCCACGTGCTATTTTGCAGAACGAGCCACGTGGGCATGTTGGAATATACGTGCTCGAGGTTCCTGTGCCATCAGTTCAGCAGGCCACGTCATTTGTACCTCCGGTCAAAGGGGGTCAAGTTATGGTCAAATAAAGGCAGCTTAACGTTGATACGTAAGCTGTTTGATCACGTCGGTGGAAAAGGTGACTTGTCCGTGTTTTGAAAGCCGTGGGGGACATGATCTAATGCTGGATTCATTGCCCATATCGACCAGGACCTCCAGCTTGACCACGAAGCCTATGACGTGTTAACTGCACCTTTAATACGCATGACAGTCAGTTTATTTTCTGTTTTTATGTTTACGTATTAGGCCATCTTGCAGATGCCTATATATATTTGCGTCTGTGTACGCTTATGTTAACTTTTAGATGCTGCAGTTTATGAACTTGTGAGAATTTTAGCGCTTTTCTAAACTCTGTTTTCATAAGAGCTGTTCCAGCACTTTTTGACTATGTATTTCTGCATATATAGTAATGGAAACGCTGTTTTGAAGTCTTAAGAGCATCTGAGTTTTCTGTGGATAATATGAATGGAGGACCCCTGTTCGTATTAGCCTTGTAAAGTATTTTCATGTTTATACTTCTGCAATTTCTTTATTTTACAAACAGAATTTCCTTTCTTGAGTTATGTACAGCTTGATTTCTTTTCATTGCTGCAGCCTTTATTTTCACTGATCAGATTTGCTTCTTTGCAGGTTTTTCACCCGGGATTGAGTGTGTTGTATTTGCTTTAATATCTAATGGTAGTTGCAGTTGTCTTGTTCATAATGTTGCCCTTTTTACTCTGTTTTCTAGACTAGTTTTTAGCTTAGTTTTACAAGTTGGATGCTAACTAATTTATGTTCTCTTTATCATGAATGGTTTATCTTTCAGAGAACAGAACACTAATTAATTGCAGCTTGTTTTTAAGTAGTCTTGGCTTGTGGCACTAATACTTTTTCCACTTGTTACACATAATCACACATGTAGGAAGCAGTATGATGGAAAAGGTTTAGTAGTGCTATAATTTGTCACTTAGAGTTTTTATCAATTCTTGGATTTGTCTTCAGCTACTTCCTAATCGTTTTTTACGCAGTACTATGTGGTAGAAGCAGGGAGTTAGGAAGAGATAATCATTATCATCAATCCTTGAAGTGATTTTCTTGTTTCTTTTATTTGCAGCAATATGGATAGAGACTAATGCCATTAGAACGTGGTCATTTACTTTCAAGTCATTTCAATTTATTCATTTCTTTCAAGTTCTTTTCCTTTACAAATTCAGCAAGTAATTAGAATCACCAATCACACACACTTTCACTCATATAGAACTCACTTTTCACACACTTGCACTCATCTGTCTATAATCATCACTCCATCTTAGGAAGATAAGTTAACCATAAACAACACCCCCAAACGACAAAAGCTCTAAGAAAGTTGCTTAAGTACATATAGTACACCTTCACTTCATCAGCTTACGAGCCCCGGGTTGACAATTAATGACATCAATTTAGGAACACTAAATTGACTAAACATTTAGTGTTCCTAAATTGATGTCATTAATTGTCAACCCGGGGCTCGTAAGCTGATGAAGTGAAGGTGTACTATATGTACTTAAGCAACTTTCTTAGAGCTTTTGTCGTTTGGGGGTGTTGTTTATGGTTAACTTATCTTCCTAAGATGGAGTGATGATTATAGACAGATGAGTGCAAGTGTGTGAAAAGTGAGTTCTATATGAGTGAAAGTGTGTGTGATTGGTGATTCTAATTACTTGCTGAATTTGTAAAGGAACAGAACTTGAAAGAAATGAATAAATTGAAATGACTTGAAAGTAAATGACCACGTTCTAATGGCATTAGTCTCTATCCATATTGCTGCAAATAAAAGAAACAAGAAAATCACTTCAAGGATTGATGATAATGATTATCTCCTCCTAACTCCCTGCTTCTACCACATAGTATTGCGTAAAACACGATTAGGAGGTAGCTGAAGACAAATCCAAGAATTGATAAAAACTCTAATTGACAAATTGTAGCACTACTAAGCCTTTTCCATCATACTGCTTCCTACATGTGTGATTATGTGTAACAAGTGGAAAAAGTATTAGTGCCACAAGCCAAGACTACTTAAAAACAAGCTGCAATTAATTAGTGTTATGTTCTCTGAAAGATAAACCATTCATGATAAAGAGAACATAAATTAGTTAGCATCCAACTTGTAAAACTAAGCTAAAAACTAGTCTAGAAAACAGAGTAAAAAGGGCAGCATTATGAACAAGACAACTGCAACTACCATTAGATATTAAAGCAAATACAACACACTCAATCCCGGGTGAAAAACCTGCAAAGAAGCAAATCTGATCAGTGAAAATAAAGGCTGCAGCAATGAAAAGAAGTCAAGGTGTACATAACTCAAGAAAAGGAAATTCTGTTTGTAAAATAAAGAAATTGCAGAAGTATAAACATGAAAATACTTTACAAGGCTAATACGAACAGGGACCCTCCATTCATATCATCCACAGAAAACTCAGATGCTCTTAAGACTTCAAAAAAACGTTTCCATTACTTTATATGCAGAGATACATAGTCAAAAAGTGCTGGAACAGCTCTTATAAAAACAGAGTTTGAAAACGTGCCAAAATTCTCACAAGTACATACACTACAGCATCTAAAAGTTAACATAAGCATACGCAGACGCAAATATATATAGGCATCTGCAAGATGGCCTAATACGTAAACATAAAAACAGAAAATAAACTGACTGTCATGCGTATTAAAGGTGCAGTTAACACGTCATAGGCTTGGTGGTCAAGCTGGAGGTCCTGGTCGATATGGGCAATGAATCCTGCATTAGATCATGTCCCCCACGGCTTTCAAAACACGGACAAGTCACCTTTTCCACCGACGTGATCAAACAGCTTACGTATCAACGTTAAGCTGCCTTTATTTGACCGTAACTTGACCCCCTTTGACCGGAGGTACAGATGACGTGGCTGGCTGAACTGATGGCACAGGAACCTCGAGCACGTATATTCCAACATGCCCACGTGGCTCGTTCTGCAAAATAGCACGTGGAACCTTAAGATCAACAAAATGGCTGCGGGATCATCAGATGGCTGCGGAATACCTGCAAGTATGTCAAAAACTAAACAAAACAATTACCCATTAGCAAAGCTCACTTGATCATGTTTAATGACAACTAATGTAATGATCTGGGTGGAAAATGAGGCAGAAGAGAGAGGAAGGTGATGAAAACAGTAGGTAATGATGGATTATAAGGTGTAAAGTAGGGACTCTACATACCCCCACTACGAGGGCATTGCATGTCCTCATGCAAAAATACTGATCAACCAACCTGTTGTGATGCCTCCGCCAAGACATCCAATCTCCTCTTCTTTCTCTGTGTAGACACATTTACCCTTGGCTTCTTTACTAAGCATCTGAACTTTAGGTTGATCAAGGCTCTGTTTAGCTTTTTGCATCTCTTCCTTAACTTTTTGTTATTTCTTTGCCACAGGCCCAAATGTAACATGGTGTTATCATGAATCATCTTATCCAATTTGGCTTGCTCTTTCAACTTTTCATTTTCTTGCATGATGTGTCGATTTAGAACCTCAACCTCAAAAATTTCCTGTTTCAAGGAGTGGACTTGTTGTTCTAAAGGCTAAACATTACTTGGGCCAGCGGCTGCTTGCTCCAATGTTTCCAGATAATTATACACTTTTTGCTGCTCCGGGTCTACTTCAGGTGACTTTTTGGGACTTGGTTCATAATCAAATTCAGATCCATGTTCATGCTCAAGTTCATGTTCAAACATACTTTCCTCACGTGGAGGACTAGTCTCAATGTGCTCAGCGTGTGAAGGACTTTCCTCACGTGGAGGACTAGTCTCAATGTGCTCAGCGTGTGAAGGACTTTCCTCCAAGTCAGGACTTGTAGCACCTTTTTGAGGTGAGCTTAAGTCAATGAAGAATGATTGTTTACCCTTTGTGGCCCCTACTTTTCTATTTTGTAATCTGCTGCTCCTTCTTACAGAGGTGGTACTCTGTTTTTCTTTTGGTATTTTCTGCTGTTTTTCCACCTTTTTAGAGAGGGCAGTTTTATGAAGTTTGGCCATTCTTTGAGCTAAGGGTTGAGTGTCTTCCTCACTAGTATTCTCAGGAGTGAGGGGAGTTTCTTGGACTACAGATTTACCTTTATCTCGCTTACGTTTCTTCTTCCCTTCTTTCCTTTTCTGAGCAATTTCTTGAGCAAGTTCTGAAAGAGTTTCAGTGATAATTCATTGGGCTGCTTGGTTATCATCTTCAGTAAATCCAGGATCAATATCCTGTTCAGGATGCTGTATATCAGTTTCCTCATCAAACTGTTCTTGAACAGTTTCCTCTTGGGCAGTGGTATCAGGAACAATGGTTTCTGTTTGGGCAGTAGTTTCTTGGTTAACCCCCTCTCCTCTTTTTCTTCTACTTCTTTTTGGCACTTGAGGGGACCCTCCAGAAGTTTCTCCTAATTCTTGAAAATGGTTTCTTATGAGAAACCTCTCCCATGTGTCTCTTTTTGATTTTAATTGTTCCTCAACCAGCAATTTCACAAGACCGTGATGACATAAATGTGCTTCAATATTTCTAGGGTTCTTTTGGACCATTGCACACATTTTCTTAAGACTTGAAAATAGAAAGTAAGGGAGGTTAATATCATCTCCTAGAAAATGCATCATAACCTTTGCATGATAAACATATAAGACCCCAAATCTTCCTTCACAAGTGAAAAATTTCTGTACTAACAAGAGTAAAGTGGTCCACTCCTCCTTAACATAAGAAACAGGAATCCCTTTGGTAAAGATACTTGTGTCCATACCTGGGTTTTTCAAAATTTGTTTCCACTGCTGATCTTGAACTGCCCGGTTCTTAAACCACCTTTCTCCGGTCTGTGGAAGTGAGGTAGCTTGTGCTATGCTGCTTTCATTGACTGTGAATTGTAAGTCCCCTATCTCCACGTGACCATCTTTTTCTCTGAAGGACCTTGCAAAGGCCTTTGTCACCTCCCTATGGTAGCCTTTGAACTTCTGTACGCATTGTAACCAGTTTGCCTTTTGTAATGCCTCTTTGACCTGAGTATAACCCTCCAAAAACTTTGAACCTTCCGGTTCTGCTCTTAGGAGTTTCCCCATTAGCTCTTATGGCTCTGTTCTAAAACACGGCTTTAAGGATGGCTTTACACAGTAAACTCACGGCTCTGTTTTGGAACACGGCTTCAAAACGGCTTTGACTCAGTGGATTTACGGCCTCAACATAGTGGATTATGGTTTTAGCTTTGGATACGGCCGTAACAGACCTTCACTGGTGATAGAATTAGCGTAGAGGAAAAACAGAGTATAGTAGCAGCGTATTGCACAGCGTAAATGGAATGAAACAGTGAGTGGAAATGAAACAGCGGAAGTGAAATGATATGAGCGTAAGAGGGTAGAAGGGTTATGGAATAATGAATGGAAACGGCTATGTCCTTAGATTTCGGTTCGAAGTTACACTTGGCTGCGTGAGTTAATGTCATAGAGACATAGTACATTAGGTTACGTCACCTAAGTACGAGATCTTAATGGGAGAAGCAGCCGCAAGTGAAATTCAAAATCGTGGTAATCAAGAACTGATAGTCGTGGAAGATACGTGGGTATATGGTCGCATGACTGGTAATCATTACACTTAGTGGCAAGAAACATAACCTAGAAAACTTTGCATAATGAAATAACTGTAAGTTTAGGATTTAACCCATACCTCAGATTCCCGCTTAGATTTGCCTTTGATGATTTGCCACTAACCCTTCCCTGATTTATGGCTATTGCATGACCATTTTTCATTTATTATTGATGACTACTGAGCTGCAAAGAAATTTCAAACAGACTGTGTTTTTTTTTTTTATGCAGGTACAGAGAGCTGCGGAATCATTAGATGGCTGCAGAATCTTCAGATAGCTGCGGAATCTGCAGTAGTAGCCTCCGACTGCACAAAAACAACTTTTAAAAAATGACTTTATTGATGGAGTGGAATGTAGTGAGTGGATGGATGAATGAAAAAAATGAGGTGGAGTGAAAATGAATGAAATGGTGGATGAAATGGTGGTGATGATAAAATGAGATGAAATAAGGGGAGAAAGAGAATTTTTTTCCTTTAGAAAACATGAGGTGTCAGGTGACCCTGATTTTCACCTCAGGTTTTCTGTATGAGACTGCCAATCAGAGATTGGTTTTCAGGCTCATACATTTATTCTTTTTTTTTTTTTTTTTTTTTTTCAAAAACCGAAGCTTTAGGCTGATGGAGGAGAAGAATCCTTCTCCACCAGCCTGATTGCAGAATCTTCTTTGAACAATTTGACAAACTCTTCTTTTGAGAATGGCTTCTGGTAGATTTTCAAGCGGTGGCCATTCACAATAAGAGGAGTATGAAATTCATCGATAGTTTTTACTGGAACTGCTCCATTGCTAAAGACTTCATCAATCTCATATGGCCAAGCCAATGAGTTTGAAACTTTCCTTTGAAGTCTTTGAATTTTGAATCAAACAATATAGCCCAATTTCCTTTCTGAAACTTTCTTTCTTTGATATGACGATCATGCCATTTAGATCTTTGGTGTTGAACTAGATCGGTCCTTAGAATTGCATCTTGTCTCATTTCATCTAGCTCATTTAGCTGGTCCATTCTGTGTCTTTGAGCTTCTGAGAGGCTCATTCCCAATTGGACTGCCTTCTTGAAGGTCTTGATTTGGAACTCAATAGGAAGCAGGACTTCCTTCCCATAAACAAGTTCATAGGGAGAATGTCCTGTTGTGTTCTTCCATGTGGTCCTATAGGCCCATAAGGCTTCAGGGAGCCTTTCCGCCCAATCTCTTCTATGAAGATGAACAGTCTTGGTGATAATGCCTTCAAGAACTTTATTGGTAGATTCCACTTGACCATTGGATTGCGGATGGTAGGGAGTAGATGTTCTGTGCTTGATCTTATATTCCTCCATCAGCTTCTCCATCAAATTAGATGTAAACTAGCTGCCTTGATCTGTCACAATTTCCCTTGGGACACCAAAACGAGTGAAGATATCCTCAAAAAGAAATTGAACAACTGAATTTTCAGTGGCAGAAGGCAATGCTTTTGCTTCTACCCACTTAGTAACATAATCAGTACAAACCAGTATATATTTCTTTTGCTTTGATGGTGGATTAATTGGTCCAACGAAATCTAGAGCCCATTTCTCAAAGGGTTCGATGCATACCTGAGGCTGTAGAGGCATTTCATTTGAAGGAGTTGGTTTCCCAACTCTTTGGCAGCTGTCACACCTTTTAACATACTGCTTTGCATCTTTAAAGAGAGAAGGCCAATAATATCCTAGAGAAAGGATTTTATAGGCTGTCCTCTTGTCCGCAAAGTGCCCGCCGCATGGTTCATCATGACATGCCTTAAGGATGTCAGGCATTTCATCTTCCCGAACACACCTTCTGATTATACAATCTGGCCCTGTTTTGAACAATTCATTAGAAATCCAAGAATAATGTGAACTCTCCCGAATGATTTTCCTTTTCTCATTAGGAAATAAGTGTAGAGGAAGTTTCCCTGTAACAAGATAATTAGCCATATCTGCATACCAAGGAGTCTTGGTAGTCACTGCAAACAAGTATTCATCTGGAAACTTATCTTCTACTGGAGAATCCTCATTAGTGTTTTGGATTCTAGACAAGAAATCAGCTACTGTGTTTTGCTTTCCAGGTCTATCTAACACAGTAATGTTGAATTCTTGCAAAAGTAAAAGCCATCTTGTAACTCTACCATTAGTGACAGGTTTGTTCATTAAGTATCTTATGGCAGAGTGATCAGTATGGACAAAGGTTTCATAGCCGGTTATGTAGTGTCTGAACTTGTTGATTGCATGTACCACAGCTAAGAACTCTTTTTCTGTAACAGTATAATTTAACTCAGTAGGAGTCAAATTCTTACTTGTGTAATAAATGGCATAAGGGATCAAATCCTTTTGTCCCAAAACAGCTCCTAGAGCTGTATCTGAAGCATCACTAGAAATGTGGAAAGGGAGTTTCCAATTTGGCCCCCTTAAGATGGGTGCTTCAGATATTCTAGACTTTAAAGCTTCAAAGGCAGATTGACACTCAGGATCCCATTTAAACTCACAGTCCTTGGTAAGCAATTTGAAAAGAGGAGATGCTATCATAGTGAAGTTTTCAATAAATCTTCTGTAATACCCAGTAAACCCAAGAAAACTTCTAACATCCTTTTGGCAATTTGGAACAGGTAACTTAGAGATGACTTCAACTTTGGATTTATCAACCTTGATCCCATCCCCTGAAATATGATGTCCTAAAACAATCCCTTCAGTAAACATCATAAAACACTTTTCGTGACTTAAAGAAAGATTTGTTTCCTTACATCTTACCAGTACTTTTTCCAAATTTTCCAAAGTTTCTTCAAATGTATTACCATAAACTATGAAATCGTCCATGTATACCTCTACACAATCATGAATCAGATCTGAAAAAATTCCTAATACAGCCCTTTGAAATGTAGCAGGTGCATTGCACAATCCAAAAGGGAGTACTCGGTAGGAAAAAGTTCCCCAAGGACAAGTAAATGTGGTTTTGTCTTGATCTTCAGGTGCTACCTGAATTTGATTGTACCCACTAAAACCATCCAAGAATGAGAAATACTTTTTACCTGCTAAAGTGTCTAGTACCTGATCAATAAAAGGTAAAGGAAAATGATCCTTTAAGGTTGCCTTGTTCAATTCTCGACAATCAATGCAAACTCTCCATTTACCATTCTTTTTGGGCACTATAACCAAGGGAGAAACCCATTGGCTGTCTGAGATGGGGTAAATGAAGTTTACCTTGAGCAATTTCTGCAGTTCTTCTTTCACAATTTCCCTAAGGTTTGGATTCATCCTTCTTTGTGGTTGCCTAATAGGTCTGCTATTCTCTTCAATGTAGATGTGATGAATACAAGTCTTAGGATCGATTCCTTTCATGTCAGTGTATTCCCATGCAAAGGCAGTGGAATGTTTTTGCAACAGTTTAGTTAATTCTTCTTGTTCTGGTCTTCCCAAGTTTTTGTTAATGTTCAATGTTTTTCCTGGGAGGATTTCAACTGTAGAACTACCAAACTCTTCCATTGAGAAGAGAGACATTTGTCTAGAGGAGAGATATTCAATGTCTGCATCTATCTGAAAATGTTCAGAGTCATATTCTAAAGATACTTCAAAATTTTCTAATGTATTTAGAATTTGACTATCCTCGCTGATCTCAGAGATGGTTAGAACTGGTTGTATAGTATCTTCATCCTCTACCCATTCATCTTCTCCTATTTCTGTTATAGCTTTTGCTGGGGGATACAAGTTGAACTTCTTGGTGGAATTACCATCTGATATATACATGTCTCCAGACCTACAGCTTATGAAAGCATCAGCTGTGGCCAGCCAAGGTCTTCCTAAAATAAGAGGATGTCCTCCTAGATTGTTCTTGGGAGTTAAAATCATAAAATCAACTGGATATTCCCAAGAATCTAGAGAGACTGGAATGTCTTCCAATACACCATCAGGTTTAATGATTGATCTATCTGCAAGCTACAGCAGAGTGGGTGTAAAGAGAAGGTTAGGAAGCTTTAACTGATCCATGGTCTGTCTACTCATGATGTTGATCGCGGCCCTAAGTCAATCAGAGTATTTGGGATTTCAACCCCATTAATATGAGTTTTGACAATAGGACTACCGGGATCTACATACTTTTGCATGGTAATCTTACCCATCATTATGTCTGCAATTTTTGCAACTAAATGTATCCTTTTAGTATCTCTGGTTCTTTTTACTGTTTTCTTCAAACTCAACTCCTTTATTGTCTTCGCTAGAATGGGAATTTCCTTAATGGCTTGTAACAAGGGGATCTTGATACATACATTCTTCAATTCATCTAGGAAGTTATAGTCAGGCACCCATATCTGCTTTTCCACCCCTTTATCAATTTGCAATCTTTTAGGAAAGGGAGGTGTAGCTGTAGGTGTAGGTTGCTCAACTAGGTTGAGGAACAATTAAAATCAAAAAGAAACACATGGGAGAGGTTTCTCATAAGAAACCATTTTCAAGAATTAGGAGAAACTTCTGGAGGGTCCCCTCAAGTGCCAAAAAGAAGTAGAAGAAAAAGAGGAGAGGGGGTTAACCAAGAAACTACTGCCCAAACAGAAACTATTGTTCCTGATACTACTATGCCTGAAACAACTGCCCAAGAGGAAACTGTTCAAGACCAGTTTGATGAGGAAACTGATATACAGCATCCTGAACAGGAAATTGATCCTGGATTTACTGAAGATGATAACCAAGCAGCCCACCATTCCCAGTTGAATGTTCAGGTTCCATACTGTCAGTAATCATATTCGGCACCAAACTTTTCAACATCATCCAAATTGTTGGTTTGTATGGATGCCACCATATCATTGCTTGAAATAATAATTTCAATTAACAAAGTGTTATTAGTTGGACAAGTTAAAGCACAATTTTCATTTATTCCATTACTCGCTATTTCATTTGGAATGTATGATTATGTTGGAATAGAAGCATAATCTGGATAAGTAACTAAATCATCAATACCACTCTCATTACAAACCTTTGTATTGGCACCACTCTGTTGTTTCCTTTGATAATTGATCGCCCACTTAGCCCCTTCGCATTGTCTCCCCTCTTTCCTTACCAATCAAATTCCTTCATTAGTTCTACGACGAGAGGTCTAGAGATCAACCATACACATAGTGTTGCATGGAGTACAAGAGTTCGTAGTATTTAACCATAAATTCATAGTACATATGGTCTTCATCCTCCAGTCCCAACCAATTTCACACTGAAAGCACCCCGAGGAAAGTGTTCCCATTTGGTCTCACATCTGCCTCTTCATCTGCTCAAACAACTAAATCACCTCATCTGCAAGCATAATCTTGTTTAGATATTTTATCAACTACTCGGCATGCTTCCTGCACGCACCCACATTTCCCATACATCACAACGATTTTACTATTCACCAAAACATGGGGCTTTCACCTACTTCCAATAATGTGATCATGCACCTCCCTCCCTTCTTCTAGCACCTTCAAATCTGCACAACACCACTGAATACAAAAATAACTAATGGCATCCATGGGAATGCCTTGCTTCTGTATGTATTTGAAAAGCTCCATGGCTTCGCTAATATTTCCTTCCTCCACTGTAAGAGCTCCCCAACAATAACAAACAAGGCTCGAGGGGTAGGATGTGACCTATAACAAGCCAAGCTCATAAAACAAGCAATCTTACTAATATTAAAAAATTCATGACCATAATAGTAGCATATCAGTGAGAATCTCCTCCATGATTTCTAGCTTAATGTAAAAGGCGATGATAACACCTGGATTTGACACCAACAACAACTCTCTGAGTGGGCATTGTATTTCCACCGAAACAAACCTAAACATGAATACAACTCTACCGCAATGACAACCCAACACGTTTATCTTCCTATGGAGAACTCAATGGTTGGAGAGTGCGAACGTGGAGTTGGAAAACTCCCTCACTCGCATTGGTAATAAAATCGTGTTTTGTAATAGCATGGTTGTGCCATTGCATGGTCTTATGGAGGGACTATCTATATACCTGCAAAATATGCAAACAAACATTGATTCCATGCACGGTGTTAGCACTTGAAATTTCACCTCAGGCTGAAAAAGGCAAACCTCAAAGCTACATCAAACCATTCAGCTTCGTAGCTAGCCCTACGGGGCAGGAGAAGGCTCTCTCCGGTCAATCTCGGTAGATTTTCAATAGGATAAGATGACCAACAAGGTAACACTGATATTAGGCTAGTAAATTGATTATAAAGGTTGATTTTGGGGTTTTGGGGGTTTTTGGTGGCAAATTGAGGGGCTGCAATTTTGGGTGCGGGGATTGGACAAAGTTTCTGCAGGGGGTTCCTTGGGGCGAGGTAGGAAACAGTATTGATGCCTTAACTTGAGATGGATGATCAGGAATGAAAGATGAGGAGCTAAAGAGAGCAAACAATGACTTTGAATTCCCTTTAGACAGTAGAAAACATTGAAATTAAACAAATTTAAAAGCAGAGCATGGCTAGCATGAATTCATACTTTAACACTTCATTTGTTTAATGTGCAGCAGTAAAGAAAGGAAATGAATCACATAACAAAGCTTACAAGAACATTGAGAAACACACCATCAACACATGAGTCCACAAGAATCCCAAAGATGACTGCAAAACCCTGGTCTTCCTTAGCCAAAAATTGCAGAGATACAGTGAAATAATACAATGATAGCTTCTCCCTCAAGAGTCCAACCATGAAAATGAGCAAGAAAGTACATAATATAGATGATCTAACCTCTTTCCCTGCCTCCATAGGTCGAGCTCACTATCCTAGGAGCTGTTTGAACCTCTTCTAAACTAAGCACTAGAAAATAGGCAGTCAAAACAACTTGCCTCTATAAACTTGGAAACCAGTTCATACATTCAATTTTTGCCCTTTACATGCAAGAATCTTCTAGAAGAGTTAAACAAGAGTAAAAATATCCAAAAAGTGTCACAATTACATCCAAGAGGACCACCATCCACCTCAAAAAGTCAAACTGAAGCCAAACTGCGTTTTCTGGGCTGAACTGGTCAAATCTGGCACAATTTCCTCAACGGGTCGCGCACATTTCCTCAACGGGTCGCACACTTTGGAGCTCTGTTTGGAGGCCTTCCCGGTGTCAGAATGAGGTGCAGGATAGCTCGTTGGAAAGGTCTCTGAGTCTACTTTCCAACCCAACTAGAATTTTTGGATTTGGAGGTCATTTGCACAGTCAAAAGTCAATTCTCCCAAGACTGCTTCTGCAACTCAAAAAAGGGGCAGAAAGTCAAATTTTGCCTGTATTTTGACCTTCTAGAGGCCCAAATCCCCATAAAAACTCAATTCCATCCATAGGCATGTGTAACTTTGCATGAAAAATCTAGAAATGTTGAGTTTTTGCAAAACGGAGCTACGATGACAAAGGGTCTCACCGGGGGTGAGACCCGTTGAGGAGCCAAAACCTGTAAATTTCCAAAAAATGCCAAAATTACCCAAAATTCTCAAAAAAATTTGGGATTTGAGCTGTGGCTAGGCTATTGAGTGCCTTGATCCTTTAGTGAGGTCTCAGCCAAGATACGGAGGGGATTTGGCCTCTTTCCTCCGCCTAAGAGCCTTGGACAACCTCCTTTGGAACATTTTCATTTTGGCCTTGCATACATGCATCCTTGCCCAATAGTGATTCTTCATGTTTCTCAGCAGCTTTTTCTCTTGGTTGGCCTTAGCCAACAGCCTCTCCAAGTGGGCATTCTCCTGAATGAGCATTGACTCTCGGTCAGCAGGCAATGGATCACCGGGTCTTCTACGGTTCAAGACTCGGTCACTACAAATCCTCCATAGCTCATCAAGTGCCTTCTCCTCCTCTAACTGTTTGTTCCGCTGCTCCAGGTAAGTAATAGTCCATTGGGCACCCTCAAGTCTCCTCTGTAAAACATCATTTTCAGCCCTGAGATGCTGAATGATCTCCTTCGCCTCTTGGCTAGGAGAACTGGCCTCAATATCAATCACCGGATCCTCATGAATCATGGGCTCTTTGCCCCTCTGTAATATCTGTGCTGGTGAAGAAAGCGAGGCTCCTTCCACCTGATGTGGAGATAACACTCGCTGAGCTGAAGATAACACTCGCTGAGCTGAAGATAACACTCGCTGAGCTGAAGATGAAGGCGAGACCCCTTCCACCTGCTGTGGAGATAGTACTCGCCTAGCTACTGCAAATAAGGCCCTTGGGCCTTTCTGATAAGTGACCAAAGGAGTGGAGCTGACATGTCTGGTCTCAAGGATATCAGGCTACTGTGATGGCCTTCCCTCCTCATGAACAACCTCAGGGGGTGAAAGGGATAACCTTGAGAGCAGCAAAACAAAACCCTATCTCTATTTGCATTTTGACATTTTAAAGCAAATATACATGAACTTCTCATTTCAACTTGATGGCATTAAAACACATTTCCCATGCTCATTTTTCTCTATCAAGCAAAATACTTTGATGATCAGAGGCCTACCTGCAACCTTGAAGAGATTTGGGGTCATTTGGCATCTTACTGGCAAATTTCTGTGGAGAAATCCCCAACGGGTCGCGCCCCTCCCAACGGGTCGCGCACGTTGATTTTTTGAACTGCAGAAGAGCTCTCAACGGGTCGCGCTTTTGAAGGAGGCTTTTGGAGGCCTTCCCGGTGTCAGAATTGGGCACACAATAGCTCGTTGGAAAGGTATTTGAGTTTAATTTCCAACCCAATTGGAATTTTTCAATTTGGAGTTGATTTGACCTGTCAAAAATCAAATCTCCCAAGACTGGTCAAAAAGTGCCAAATGAGGCTGCCTCAAGGAAGAGTGTTGTTGCAGTCAACTTTTGAATGCCTTACTCAACCCAAAATTGAGCCCATGATAGCTCATTGGAAATATATTTGTGTCTAGTTATCATCTTACCCATCAAGAAAATCATTTTGCCAACCAAGCTAGGAGAAAACTTGATTTTCCCAAGGTCACTTCAGAGGTGTCTGTGATTCTCCTGAGGCAACGATATTCTTGACATTTCTCTCAAACCATGACACCTGTGAAAAAAGTGAAGGAGGTTTTTCTTCTTTGGCATGTTCTGGACAAAAACCTCTCTCAGTTTTCCAAAATTCATCTTTTATTGCTCTAAAACATCATTTGAGTGAAACTTGTCCCGATGTGTGAAACAAGGAATTTTGTCGAAATGAAGCGAAATGAAGGGGATAAGGGGCTTCTAAATTCTTGGGGAAATTTTGGGGAGTAGGGAGGGATGTTAGGAAGTAGGGAAGAGTGGAATCTCAGATATTGAGTGAGAGGAAGGGGTCCAAAAGGGCAAAACATAGGCCCAACCTAGAAAATTGCCAGGTTGTAGCTAGAAACTAGGGTTTGTGCAAAAATGAGGAATTTGGCGGATCTAAGGGATGGGAAGCATTTGATAAGGTACATGAAGGATAGGGGAAGGTGTATGAACATCTGGAAACAAGTTTTGCCGATGATTTGACCGTCCAAGAGAAATTGCCTTCAAAACCCTAGGAGAGGGAAATGACCTTACCTAGGCACAACTGAAGCATGAATAAGGTGTAAAATGACTCATTAGACACTGACATGACAATGAAAACCCTCTGAATGATGATAGACTCAGCTGAATGGTGACATGGACCAACATTTTGACAACTTTAGAAGGAGTTAAGGCAAACCCTAGACCTAATGCCTAGTGACCAAATTTTGCTTGAAAACTCTTTGAAATGACAAAATTTGACTTGGAAACTCTGAGACCACTTTGTAAGAGCATATTTGATCACTGGAGGAAGGTTGGGAAGACTGACACTAACACACGGAATGATTCAAAAAATTCCCTGTGCAACATTGAACACGTCTCTTCTACTTGTCCAGAGACTCCTTCATCTTCAACCATTTTAGATTTCTTCCCATCAGTTGAAACATGTCCCCTACCCAGTTTCTTCAACACCTTCCCTTCATTCTTTTCATTTTCCTTTATTTTCTCTTCACTGCCATCGCTAGCACTCTTATCTTCATCATTCATGTTCTCTTCGCCTTACTTAACAACATCAACTTTCACATTCGATTCTCCTTTGGGCTCGTTCACTTCTTCAAGAACTCTTTCAGTTTTAATTCCATTTCCCTTAAATGGTTGTGATTCCATCACAACTTCATTCTGTACCTCGATGGGTACTTCAACCTTCCTGTTAGCAGACGATTATGGAACAACAAACTCTATGCCCACCTCAACCATATTTGTCATAGTTTGATGCTTCTAACTTCTAAAATAAAGCTCTTCAAGAACCCAAATATAATGCAGGAGCCTCAAACCCACGACTCCAAATACTCCCTGTAGAGCTTGCAGAATGGGTTTTAGCTCCAGCCATAACAATACAAAATGTATCACTCTATCTTAGAGCATGTAGCAGCCTCCATCCCCTTGAAGAAAACACCATGAAATCCCCATGTATGAGGAGAGCTTCTAGAAACATAGAAGCAACGACTAGACCACAGCAGAGCCAACCACCATTAAAATTCTTTGTTAACCACCAAGAACCTAGAAAATTTCCAGCCACTAAGTTAATAATTTTGTGTTCTTCCCGAAGCTACAGGCTGGCCAGGACCATAAAATTCGTCAGACCACAAGTTCATATGCCTAGGCTTCTCTTCATCATTGTTGCCACTCGATTGAAGAGGGGAACCAAGATTTTCCCTACTAGTGCAAATTGTTGGATAATTTTTTTCCTCTGGCCAGGAGGGTCAACAAAAGAAAGATAGCTGCAAGAATTTTAACATAGAAAATGACAACAAAAACTCAAATTAAAAACATCTATGAACAACAAAATAAACCAAAACACCACTGCTTCAAGTAAAAAAACAAGTACATGAAACAACATAACTGTTGCAAACTAAAGACACATGAAACTAGAATTTGGATTGCTCTTGCATTATTATGAGAAAAAAATTACAAAAATTGTAGGCCCTCCCTATTTTGGCAACAAGAAGGTTGCACTACCTCCAAGACTCTTCCTACCCCCTCAAAACCCTCGTATGCAGCTCTCCAAAAGAGACAACCCTAGTACACACCTCCTAACCCTAAACTCAATAAAATATTTATAATAAAAATACAAGGAATATTCCAGCATAAATATCTCCCACAAATTTACATTTAAGGCCATTTTCATTTCATTACATTCACATTTACATGTAATTTTATATTTAATTTGTCTAATGTTCACATTCAACTTCCAATAGGTGTACTTCTCTTCTTTGGTCAGGGTCAATGTAGATGGGAGGAGGCGACTATTATTTGGTGGTGGTGGTAATTTGGATTTGGTAAGTGGTTGCGTCGAGTTTGGTGGAAACCACTTTGTGGAGTATGGTAGTCTTAAAACTCTGTTGTTTCCCTACATGTTGTTGGAGTCAAGGGGATGGTTTTTGTGGTTCATGACAGGCTTGGTAATGTATCATCAACGTGTCCAAGCAAGGAGGGGGCTAGGGCCATGAGGCCAGAGGGCGGCTCATGGAGAGCAAGCACTAGAGATGGAGGGTGACGATGGTGCAGAGGCAGCGTTCGAGGGTGAGGTGGCTCATGACTGCGCATCTTCTCCAGGACAAGTGGATGTCCCTCCCTCTTTGGTCTCCTTGGATTTCTAGCTTCAAAATGTCACCATGCTCCTGGAACACCTAGGTCAGAATTGTCATGATGATTGTAATGAGGTTATTTGTTTTATGAATGATTTACAACACAACTAGTGGAACACACAGGATTGCTTGGATTCACTTTGGTGAGGTCAAAGGAGAATTAATGAGCAATTGGAGCATGTCGAGAGATGCCTTGCTCATTTGGAATTCCATGTCCATGGTGAGTCCAAGCCCCTAGAGTTACTGGGTGATGATTTGAATAATCCATCTCTAGCAATTCCTCTTGCTCCTTGATGGTTGTGGGTTGCATTCTCATCCTAGGGGTATTTTGGGGTTTTAGGTATTTTTGTTTTTGGGTTCTTAATAAATTTTGGCTTTTTGTAATTAGTTTTTAAGTCTCTCTTTTGGCCAACAAATCCGTTAGGAGTGAGGTCGGAAGATCTGAGTGAAACTCAAGCAAACATGTTGTATTTTTTGGAAGAGTTAATACTTGTTGATCGACAAAAAAAAGTGTTTTGGTACTAAACCAAAAATAAAATGAAACTACAATTTAATTTTAATAATGAAAACTTCAAATTTGAATATATGATTTAAATTTTAAATCAATTTAAGATTTATGTCAGGCCAGGAGTAACTCCAATTTGGCAGAAAACTGATTCAATTTATTTCATTAGGTGGCTATTGCTATATACAAAGAATGTGACTGCTTAGTTCATCTTCTAATGACTGTTCACATTCCAAATTCACCCAATCGCAGAGGATTAGGTGTCAACATTCCCCCCCTTAATCTGAAGGGATGTTGGTGAGTCCAAGCATCGTTCTGAATCTTTCAAGATTTTCTCTTCCAAGCGCTTTGGTGAAGATGTCTGCAATTTGCTCATTTGTGGAACAATGATGGAGATGGATTGTTTTGGCCTCAACATGATGTCGGATCAGATGGTATTTAGTATTGATGTGCTTTGTACAATCATGGAACTTTGGGTTCTTGCCCAAATTTATTGCAGAGGTGTTGTCAATCATGAGTGGAGTGGATTGTACTTGTTTTACCTGCAAATCTTCCAAGAATTTTCCTGAGCCACACAATTTCTTTCATTGCTTCAACTGCTGCCACATATTCTGCTTCTAATGTGGAATCTACTGGAACTGATTGTTTGCATGATCTCCGGGAGACAGCTCCTGATCCAAGACTCATAGCATATCCTGAAGTAGATACCCCAGTTTCTTTGTCTCCATCTAAGTCTGAATCAGAGTATCCAATCAAGCTGAAGTCGTCCACCTGTGTATACTTGATTCCAAGGTCTTGAGTTCCCTTCAAGTACTTTAGAACTCTTTTTGCAGCAGACCAATGTCCCTCACAAGGCTTTTGTATAAACGTGGAGATGATTCCAACCACAAATGAAATGTCTGGTCTGGTAGTAGTGAGATAGATGAGACTTCCTACAAGCTGTTTATACTTTGTTGCATCCTCAAATTCCTTTCCTTCAATAGATGTGAGCTTTAAGTTTTGTTCCATTGGATTAGAAAGAGGATTGCACTCTGTCATGCCAAATCTGTTTAACAAATCTCCAATGTATTTCTTTTGAGAAAGAAATATGGATTTTGGATGTTGGGTTACTTCAATGCCAAGATAGTAATGAACATAGCCCAAATCAGTCATTTCAAAACTTTTCCCTAATTCCTTCTTTATCGATGCAATGAAACTTTCATTGTTCCATGTCATTAAAAGATCATCTACATATACCACAAGATATACAACTGTTTTGCCAACTTTCTTGACGAATAAAGTTGCATCATCAAGATCAGAATGATTGAAGTTGAGTTTCAGAAGATGCTCAGTTAATTTTTCATACCAGGCTCACGGTGCTTGTTTGAGGCCATACAAGGACTTCACAAGTTTGAATACTTTATTTTCATGTCCTTTCACAGCAAATCCTTCAGGCTAGGACATAAAAACATTCTCTTTTAGATCTCCATTCAAGAAGGCAGTTTTTACATCCATTTGATGGACTTTCCAACCGTTCTGAGCTACTAGTGCAAAGAGTGTCCGGATGGTGGCCCATTTTGTTGTGGGGGCAAAAGTTTCCTCATAATCGACCCCTTCCTTCTGTGCAAAACCTTTTGCCACAATCCTAGCTTTGTGCTTGTCAAGTGAGCCATCAGCTTTGTACTTGTTCTTGTAGACCCACTTGCAGCCAATTGGTTTGGTTCCAAATGGAGGATCAACCAGCTTCCAAGTGCCGTTCTTTATGAGGGCATCATACTCCTTTTGCATCGCTTCTTTCCATTCATCATGAGAAGCAGCTTCTTTGAAGGAAGTTGGTTCAAAATATGTAGACAAGTTCAATTCACAATCATAAGTAACATCCATATCAATAGGTGAATTAGAGTCATCTACATCACCTCCATTTTTTTGGTTTGAGTTTCTGGTTCCTGTTTTTCCAATTTCATTAGGATGAACACTTTCAAGTGTCTTTGTCAGCCACTTCGAGGGACCTTTCTGAGATGGTCCAGGCTGCTCTGTTGATTAAGTTGGGACTGAATCAAGATTGAGTCTCCCAATTCTATCAATTACATCACTTAAAGCATCATCCGTTGTTGGAGTTTCATGCAAGGGAGATTGTTCTTCAAAAGAAGATTCCACATGCTGATCTAGTATAGGAATCCCCCCTTCAAGATGTGGAATCTGATTATCAAATTCTTGAAATGATTTCGTTTTTGCGAATCTATCCAAGCGATCAAGTCGTCGCTCAACAACATTGTCAGATTTGGATGATTCAAGAAAAATTACATCTCTAGATACAACAAACTTTTTATTTACTTCATCATAGAGGCGGTATGCTTTGGAGGTGTTTGAATACCCCAGGAAGATACACTTACGACTTCTAGCACCAAGTTTGTTTCTATGTACCTTTGGTATCAAAGCATAACAGGTGGAACCAAAGATCCTGAGATGTTTTACCGAAGGAACATGTCCATACCATAATTCATAAGGAGTCTTGTTTCTTATAGCATTAGATGGACATCTATTCTTTATATATGCAGCACACAGAACAACATCAGCCCAAAACATTATCTTTACATTTTTGAAGAAAAGCATGGATCGTACCATATTCAAGATTGTTCTATTCATTCTTTCAGCTACACCATTATGTTTGGGATTATAAGGCACAGTTGTTTGATGTTTGATCCCATGTTGGCAAATATAGTTTTCAAATTCATTTGATGTATATTCTTTTCCATTATCAGTGCGAATAGACACAATATGAGATTGTGCATCATTTTCAATCCATTTATGAAAATTCTTGAATGTTTGAAAGGCATCAGATTTGTTCTTCAACAAATAAACCCCAACACATTCTAGTGTAATCATCAATAAATGTCATGATATATTTATTTCCATTTACAGAAGGAACAGGCATTGGACCACATAAATCTGAATGAATGAGTTCAAGCTTCCTATGTGCTCTTGAATGTGAATCATGAAAAGACTGTTTGCTATGCTTTCCTAGAATGCAAGCATCACATTGCTTATATTTCCTAGGAATTGTAGGCAAACCAACAACACCATTTTTCTTCAATAAGTGGAGATTGTCATAGTTTAAATGTCCAAATCTAGCATGCCATAATAAACTTGATGGAAGTGTACCTTCTTCATGATGAGAAATATATGAGAAATGTTGTGCATGAGCAAAGGTTCCTTGCAGTTTGAGAAGCCTTTCTTCTTCTATTCCCCTCATGACAAGTGAGTGGTCAGAAGCTTTTCTTACCTCAAGCTTGCCATCAAACATATGAATGGAGTGACCTTGCTGGCGGATGTGGACCAAGGACAACAAGTTTCTCTTGAGCTGTGGGAGATATAGAACATGATCTAGAAGAAAGTCTGGAAGACCAGGTAGTTTAAGCCTGATTGTGCCAAGCCCTGATGGCTTGATTTTTGACTGATCTGCAAAGTATACTGCTCCATCAACATTATCAGCGAAATCTTCAAAAAAATCTTTTCTATGAGTCATATGACAGGTTTCTCCTGAATCAAGCAACCAATCATTTTTCGAAGAAGCAAGTGAAGCATTAAACAAATCTTCATTTACTCCAATGTTACATTGTGCCTCAATATAGTGAGTGGATTCAGGTGCTTTACCTTTGTCTGTATCATCAATTTTACCTTTCTGCTGGTTTCTTTTCTGCTCAATTTTGTCCCATGGTAGCTTGCATGTAGAAGCATCATGTGATCCATTTCTTTTGCAGCGAATGCAATGCAGATTTGCCTTTTCTCCTTGAGAATGTCTGCCCCCCTGCCTCTGAAATATCTTCCTCTTCCTCTTCGTCCACCTCTTCCTCTTGTAGAGTCTTGAGCAGGATGCTTTTCTTTATGAGCAAGGCACACAGTCTCTTCAGAAGATTCAGGGGCTGTCTTCTTTCCGAAAGCTTTCTCTCTCTCAGCAAACTTTTTCACAAGAGAGTCAAAGGTTATATCTTTAAGATTTCCATTTGCTTGCAATGACTCAAGATAGTTGGAGTAAGTAGGATAAAGTGCCTTGAGAAAAGCAATAAGAGGAATATCCAATTCAACCTTAGTGGATTTGATATCATGCATTATAGACTTTACTTCAGATGCAAGAGCAAGAGGATCATTATTTTGCAGTTCAAGAGTGAAGAGTTTAATCATGAGTTGGACTACTTCAAGTGCAGAATGTGAGTCATAGAGTTCTTTTAGCTTTTGTAGGGCTTCAAGGCAGTTGAATATGACGAAATATGGTGACTCACCTCTTCATTTGCAGATGCTGTGATTAATGCATAAGCTTTGCTGTTCTTGTTTTCCCAAATGACAAGTTCTTTCTCTGAGGTAGGTTGTACTGGGTCATTGTCTCCTTCTCCGACACACACTCCTTTCCACAACTCATTGAAGATGAGGGTGTGTTTTATCATCCTGGACCATTCAGGATAGTTCTCCTTGCCAGTGAGAACTATTCCTACCATAGAGATGATTGAATGCATTCTGTAAAAAAGACTTCTGCTGATAGAAAAAAAAATACTTCTGCTGATATACAGTGAAATTGTACTCAAAAGGGCAAAAAGATTTCAAGTTCTTTATGCACTATGTTTTCTTCAAATGTCTCCAAAATTTATAAAATATCCTCATATAATATTTCCATATCACCTCCCCTTTTATTTTCTTTTAAGCAAGAGCTCCATGCACAAATGGAAACCATTCAATATATATACCATAGACCACTCGTTGGACCTATTCAAATGCAGTTCATAGGCGGTGTATATTACTTAATAAAGCCACAATTTAAATATTGTTTCAACCGCACGGTGCTGAACTATTCAAATAGCGTTCATTCCACAGTTCACAATACTCAAAACGCTCTGTCATATATATTGACCAGACTTTTAAAATAGAGACAGACATTAAAATACATCGGGCACGGTTAATAGAACATCCACAGAGCGTTATGTTGTAATCGACCTCTTTTTAGCAGTTTGCAATACCACGGAGTGCAACACGAATATGCTGCGACCGGGCCCCTCTCACAACAAACTCGAATATTACGCTGCCACTGCGCAGAGCAGCCACACCATTACGCAGAAGGTATTGTGCAACTGGACAACGCAGAGATTGTGATACAGATCTCAGCTCGACAAGCATAACTGATGCTTGGGACCATAGATTCTATCACAAAATGTCATTAGTTCCACGCACTGAAACGTACTATCTATATTATCTATTTTACTTACAAGAGAAGAACATACTCCCTCGCCATTTTCCACATGAAGAAGCCCGGTCTCTGTCGTTGGATTTGATCGGTATGAGGTGCCATTAACGGTGATTGATTGACAGTTTCCTTCATATTCATCCCAGCTGAAACAATCAGTTTTTCTCTTTCAACGCGATCAGCCTTTGTTCGTTCTTCCATCGACTTCTGAGAAGCAGACTTTCATCATTCAACGTTTCAATAGTGAGTTTGCAGCAGAGGTAGCGCTGGAAAGGCAGCGCGTTATGGACAGAGATGAGTTTGCAGAGAATATGAAACGGTTTTGGATTCTGAGCGCATTCAAATGAACAGGGCGCAAAAGAAAAAAAAAAATCTTAAATAGAATATGTCAGGGCAGCACAGGTGTGGTAGACAGAACGTAGGTATGGCAGATAGAATTATAGAGAGAGCAATGGAGCAGATCAGTAGTTACAAAGACATAAAGGGTAAACAGGGAGCTGGCTCTGATACCATGTTAGGCTAGGAGTAACTCCACTTTGGCAGAAAACTGATTCAATTTATTTCATTAGGTAGCTATTGTTATATACAAAGAATGTGACTGCTCAGTTCATCTTCTGATGACTGTTCACATTCCAAATTCACCCAATCGCAGAGGATTAGGTGTCAACAATTTATATAAAATTTTAACATAAAATTTGATTTTCCCTAGAGGGAGTGCCCATTTGAAACACCGCAACAATCTTGGAATGATAATACGAAAACATAATAGAAGGAAGCTTGCTACCTCCACCTGGTAGTCTGCATAGCCACCTTGCCGCCATGCAAGATAAGAAAAATTAACAACTTAATGTTTACAACAATAACACGGACCTGAAGCATATGGAAGTTGGGGAAGGTACAAAGGTGTAAAGGTCTACACATTTGAGGACGAAGGGTGATAATCACAGAATGATATAGGCCACAACAAACCATTTATGCAAAGAAGTGGAAAGAAGGAGACCTCTTGGTGAGCAAGGAGCACTTCAAAACACTTATAACTGGCTAGCCATGGCATGCGGCAAATAGGGTTGGTGTCTTTGGTTGGATGGAGCTAATCCATGGAGAAATTGAGGCCAAAGGCTTTGATTCTAATTGTGCATCTTAACAACTCCAATGTGTGTGATCCCTTGCAGCGTGACCAACTCACCCAAGTTTGGTTTCTTTGTACTTATGCCCTACAATTCTGCATCAATACTACGTTTTATATCTTCTGGTTCTTTTTCTTTTGTGGGTTCTCTTACCATTTGGACTTTCTCCCTCTGTTGGGTTCTATTTATCTAAATGGCTTCATTCTGCCCTAATATTTCTCAATCCCCCCCCGAAGCTCTGTATTTCCCTTGTTGACCTCTAATGCTCTTCGTAGTTCCCCCTCTTGAGCTATCGACTTCCCTTCTCAGCCAATCCCTTCCCTCACCACTTCGATCCTCTGTTTTGGTTCCTCTCTCCTTTTCCTAGCCCTCCTCTGGTACTCCCTAGGTGTTCACCAATCTCTTGGGTCCTTCCTTCCCCCCTTGTTCACTTTGTTGGTTTTCCTGACCCCAACATGGTCAGGCATTGACTTGTTGGCCCTGCTTGTCATGGAAGAAGGGGACATCATGGTCCCCCCCCCTTAATTTTTGTCCTCCATCTCTTCGGGGCACCCGTGCACAATCTTTAGCCAGAGTTGCCATGAAAAGATACAAGGATATCATCTTTGAAGTTATCCAAAGAGTGATATATGATGTGGAGGAGTAAGTTAGACAATCTCGAAGGTACATTCTTAACACACACATGGAGCAGGAAACCAAAGGCTAGATCTTAGAAATTAGAAACTCCACCAGAGATAGAGCTTCTACTTATATGTAGACTGTCAACCTATATTGGCACAAAAAAACTCTATTGGGGAGAGTCCTCATAGATAGCGTTTACACTCAACAGGAAATCATCATTTGTATGCCTGAGCTAATAGAGAAAATAGACGTCATCAACAAGGAAATCACACTTATGACCAATAGAATCACATGCATGGATCCCTCCACATCATACACAAATAAAGAATTGTTGGGTATGTGTTATATTCTTTACACCATTAGCTCCTAGAACTATTATGTTGCACAGGGCACAATGGGGTGATTGCAGGGGGTGGTGTCCCCCTTGCACAGGGTTCGAGGCAACACTTTGAAAAACAAAAATTAGATAGACCCAAGGATGGTTGGGTGAACCCAAGGATGGTGGGCAGGCCTACCCATGGTTTTGTACATGGTTTTTGGCACGATCGTTTTGCCCATGGTATTTTGTAGATTTCGTCAAGGAACTACGATTATGTTCTAATCTAGGGTTAATGGATTGCGGGTTTATGAATGCTCTGGCATGTATATAATGTACTATAACATTGAAATGAATATAATGAAAAATAAATCTAGTTTTCTCGGTTTCGGTTGAGAAAAATCTATGTGTATATTTTATGTTCTCGTCATTATATTTTCTGTTTTCTTTTTAATAATCCGTTTGCAATTAATTTCTGTACAGGGTTAAAACTTTCAAGAACAACTAGACAGAATGACAACCTACACGACATATGCTCATGCCAATGATATAATTTCCAACAGTGCAACAATGTTTTTTAATTCATGAAATGTTTTCTTTATAGGTCTTTCTAATTATTTTTCTTGTCAATTGAATAATATAAACAATCTTAAAATTTTGTATTTATAATATTAGTATGGTTTTCCAAATAGTATACCAATAGATTCAATTGCTTTTATAAATACAAGTTTTAATCAATAATATAAATTCTTTGATTTTACATTTTTTTTTTTTTTATATTTACATATAAATATAATTGAATTTCATAAATATACGTGATCTATTTTTAAAAGTTTAAATTTACGATATCTTATAAAACAAATAAACAAAAACAAAAACAAAAAACAAAAAAACAAAACATGTATTCTTGAAAATTCATACTTATTAATCTTCATTTGTATTTTTACATTCAATTTTATAACTTAATTTTTAATTTAAATAATATTATTTTTATAATTTTTAAATTATTATTATAAATAACCCAGCCCAATTAAATATAGATCGTAAAGAATCCTAACATCTTACCATTTTCCAAGTTCATTTGTCCAAATAAACAATTACTTCACAACCCAAATTGCCTTGTCATTTTTTTATTTTTATTTTTAAATAAATCAATATTGATTCTCAAATAAAACAAAAAAAACTCCTAAATTACAAACCAAAATCCACTAAATTATAAACCAACTGAGTTAGATATGGACAGAGCGTTCTAACACCTTACCATTTATGGATAGAGCATTCTAACACCTTACCATTTTTGTAAGTGAATATGGCCAAATAGCATTCAATGCCTTAACGTGCCATAATCACTTGTTTTATTACATTGGAGACTTCCTTGGACACCCTTTGTCTTTTTGACTTGCTTTTTTGTTATGGCTTTTTAGTGGGACCATGCACACTAATATTCAAAAAAGCTTATTATATAAATTGAGAGGGGTACTTAAACATGAGAAATACATTAAGGTTTTGGCCTTGGATTTAAATATAAGAATTTAAATATAAGATCTTTATGACAAAATTGTTGACATTTATGGTAAACATGAATTCGTTTGAGTAGTTTTTTTAACTAGAAATAAATATAATTTTGTATTAACACAAAACTTTGATGTAGTGTATAGCAAAATTATTTAGAGAGATTGTTATTGGTCTTTTTATATCGTTTATAGAAGTGCTAAAAATGATCAAACAAAAAGCAAAAGTTATAGTTCATCTAAGAGATTACATCTAGTTATGTGACGAGTAATTCTTGGAAGCGTTTTTGACTTCAAATTTTGCCTTCACTTAAATCTTCAGGTTGTAAATGCAAGGTTGATAGAATTGCATTTCTTCCATAATGGTGGAGATTTTCTGATGGACTATGCTGAGATGGGTGTCATTGGTGTTGCCCCATGAGACCATAACTTGCCAAGAAGCAACTAACAATTGAAAGCAATAAGCATAGAGAACACATATTTTTACATTGTAGACTGTCTCAATGTTGTGGGTGTTGTTACTGAGCTTCAACAAGGACATTATGGATATCATCTCTCTATCAAGCAGTAAACCAAGGAACAACAATAAGATATTCAAAGAAGCCATATCAACTCTAGAGCCAAAATTTCTTAGGAGAGATGCAAAGAGGGCTCGTTGAGAGGGAAGAACCACTGAAGAGAGCTGCTAGATGTGCAAAGGAACCAAATAGAAGCATAAAAAACTGCCTAGGGGAAGAAAAGCTATTAAATGGAGATCCCAAACACATCAAGAGGCAACAATAACCACAATTAACAACCTCAAAACATAAGAGGAACCGAGAGCAAAGAAAAGAGTCAGACGAGCAAAGAAAAGAAGAGCTAGGTAGATGAGAGGGGGAGGATTACCTTTATAGCGATCTATCCGAGATGAATACCACATACCATGAGTTGAACTGAGAAGATTCCATATTGTGCTTTTAGATGAGAAATGTGTCCTTCAACGTCCACTTAAAGCCATCAAAGTCATCAATACTTTCCCTGCACCTGAAATCATGAATAGGGCATCTCTTTGCCAAATCATACCATCCCACTTCATTTTTTTTTATCCCAGAGTTCCCCCTAACCAGAGTCGGCCCTGAAGTCTTCACTGGCATCACTCACTTGCCCATCATAACTAAGAATGGGTAAATGAATTCACATGAACTTCCAATTTCCCTTGATAGTGTTTATCGCTTGCACCTCAAGCTGAAGGTACTAGGAGATGACACATGCAAGAGGAGTCACATGTATGCCTCGTGGAGGGATTTATGGATTTTGAGGAGGGGGGCCTCCATTCTAAAGTTTTTTGAAATATTAAAACTATACTTGGGACAATTCATATGAATCATTAGGGGAGAGGGGCCCTTTGGGTCTGACCTTGACAAACTAATTCTCCTTTAGGGTGAGTAGAGCCAAGATACGCCATTTCGTCTACAACCAAATTATTCACCCTTAGGACATGGTAGCATTGATTTTTGGGGATGAGACAAAGTAAATTGAGGATCCATTTGATGATCTAAGCTAGCTTGTGATCATTAGGGAGTGTTCTATTTAAAATTTTGGAAAGAATGAGAAGAGAATCTCCAATAACGAGGGCCTCTTGAATTTTTAATTGTACCGCGTATTTTATACCCTAATAAAGAGCATAAGATTCAACAAAAAAATTTGTTCCCTTTTCCAATCCCCAAGCCAATTTGAATTCTTGATTCTTCTCAGGATGAATGATCACCCCCCTCTTTTGTCGCCTCTATGTTCATGTAGTTTAATTAACAAATGAAATAGTCTTTTTCGAAGCACTTTTTTTGGTCTATTTTGCCCAAAATTTGGTAGAGATTTTCAAGAATCATAAGTTTAAGTTGCTTAATCTGAAAAGTTTGAGTTCCTTAGGGTTTTATTTAGGGTGTTGAATCCATTTATGCATTCAAAAGCACATTTTAAATAAGAATAAATCACATTCTTGCCAGAAATTGTATTGTTAGATTCAGATCAAACAATCTATTTCTTCTACTAGTTAGACTCATCCAATTTATTTAATTGATTTTTAAATATGAGACAAACTATAAGGTTCTAGTGAAGAATTCAAAGGTAAGACATTCATGGCAAATTTGTTTAAGTGGGTGTTAGGATTCATTTCCTTTTTATTTTTTCCCGTGTCATTTTGAATATTTTTTAATTGTTAGAATTGAAGTTAAATTTTTGAATGAAAAATTTACATGTTTAATGTAAATCATAATTTAATTGATGCAAAATTATATGTATTAATAATAATTATGAAAATTTTATAATCTTTTATATAATTTTTTCAACAAAAATATAAATATTAAATGAGAAAAAAATTAATAATTATGTATCATTACCTTTTTTTGTGAATCAAATCTTTTCATTTATGACAATGTTTTACATTGATGCTTACAACTTCCCAAAATTCTATTGATCTCACTCTTACCAGATTTAGTGGCCAAGAGGTAATTACCAAAAAAGATTACAAACTCCCATATGAACCTAGCTAACCATAAACAATAATGCACATATAACCATAAGACTTGCAGGATTAGAATAAAACCCAAAACCATTATAAATATGCAGAAGTTATCGAAGCAAGATTTTGCGATCCTGAACCAAGTGATGGCGGAGGCCTGAACTCACAATGCACATGTTTCTCCATGTGGGCCACTCTTCCTTCAAAGCAGTCTTATTTTTCCTAAATGTGCCATTGCCCCCTTTGTAAGCTAGCCAATTTGTCTTGCATATGCTACAAGTTTCTTTGGAGGTCGTCCATGAAAGAGTAATGCATTCTTGTCATCATGTCAGTCTCTGCTAACCTGTTCCAAAAGCACATCGAGATGATTTAGTTGGCTACTAAAGTTTTCCTGATTAAGAGCATGCTCGTGAGTGCCTGAAGCATTGGTTCAGTTGGGGTCTACAGCCTCTCCCTAGCCTAAATCCTCCAAGGTGTACCTATCATATTGCCTCGCTCACCGACCCCGTGCCTTACTCTACCACATTGTCATGGAATTATAAATTACACTGAGGAGGAATAAACCTTGGGGATGATGAGACTATGAGCAAGGCGGAGAGACCGAATTTTCCATACTGTCCAACACAAAAATCGCACTTGGAGAGAAATGACACCAAACAACATAACCCAATAAGAGTTGGGTAGCTGAGAGTGCTCAACCCACCAGAGGTAGAACACATAATCCTCGAGATGGCAACTTGAGTGAAGAGGAAAACCTGGAAAGAGGCGGCCTGTTGCTTCCTACTCAGGTAACAATCCGAGAGCCACCACTAGAACCAATAGACATGAGAGACCAAGATAAAACCAGAAGCAACAAAACAACCAAATTCAACAAAGAAGAACCATATGCCCCAATTGCACTGACTGAAATCAATTCCACCTGAATTCAGAGAAAAAAATGCTAATGGTTGATTACCATAGCTGTGAGGGTGGCCTAGAGAGAAGGGGGTATGTCTCATTTCTCTCAGGTCACACCCCTAAGACCAGAACAGAAAGGCCCCAACTTTTGAGAAAACACTCAGAAGTACCAAACTCCCAACTTTTACAAAAAAGGGCCAGGAAACCCAAGTACATTGTCTGAATACATAAATAATAACAGAATGAAACCTAGCCAGGTGAGGGCTACACAATACCTTGTTTTCAGCCTCAGACCCCAGAGAAGAGCTCGATTGACCAATATTCCCATAGTAGAACACCACTAGCTCTAAATGTCTGGTGTCTAGTTGTAGTTCTAAGCACAGAGGAACCCTTATGCCAAGATCCCTAATGGTATGTTGTTGACAAGACTCAATATCACATATCCCTCTCCAGATACTCATAAATGGCCGTCAAACACCCACACACGAGCTATTTAGGTGCACCTCATCCCCTTGGTTCACACCCCTGTTATGAAAAAACCGACTAGAGATGAAAATAACAAAATTCGACATCAATGATATGGACGCAAAACCGAGGACCCTACCGCTATGCAAGACTCAAACCCACACTCCACTCCACCACCTCTATCAACCAACTGTGAGACTTAAACATTCCAGAATTAAATTTATTTACATTGCATGTGAAATTGCATAACGGAGGTGTGCCACGCCACCTCACCTTAATGATCAAAGGAATCTAGGGGAAGGAGGGCATCCTCCTTGAGAACTTCATCCCATTGTCCATTCACCCCAATTAGGGAAATAAATATGTATCATTATTTAAATATACATTATTAGTTAATAATAATTTACTAAATTAATAAAAAGTGGAGATGTGAGTACGTATATTAAAATTTAATTTCCTTAAATAATGTTTATGCTTGTTGACTAATATTTGCTCACTCAATTTAAAACTAAGTTCAAGTCTTAAATAACTTTGTTGTAACATATATCTCATCCATTACTATTTAACTAAAATATTTTAATTTGAATATTATAAATTAATTTTAATAATTATGAACTTTTTAAGAATAATTTAGAAGATAAATGTGATGTTTTTAGTATTATTTGAAAATTATTGATGGCCAAAAGGGAATTATAGAACCAAAATCCTCCATCATATCTCTTTGATACCTATACCTATTCATCTCTAAAAGGAAAAGAAAAAAGATAGCTATGGAGCTTGTGTTCCGCTTCCAGCTCTTTTTGGTTACAGCTATGGAATCGATTTCTGTGATTTGCCCAAGCTTATAAATACAAACGAATTGTTTCAATAGCAAGCAATAAAACATATCAGCTGACTGATTATGGAATTGGATCCCATGTTTCCTCCCCGTCTCTTATCATTGCCCCAGCAGAGAGAAGAGCAGCTTTATTAGCTTCAAGATCTGCTTCTTTGTTGTTGTCTCTCAGAACGTGGAAGTATTTCAGGTTTTGGAACAGTTTCCCCAAACTTCTAATTCTAGATATCAGTCTTGCCAATCTTAAGTCCCGAGGGGATGAGTTGGTCACCATGATTTTTATTATCACTTGAGAATCTCCAAAAATGTTTGCCTCCTTGATTTCCATATTCAAGAGCAACTTAAGACCTTGGAAGAGGGCCAATGCCTCAGCTTGAATGCTAGAGTTGATCCCCAAACCCCAAGCAAAGTTGTGGGTCGATATGCCTTCAATTTTTTTAATAGTTCCTCCTCCTCCAGCCTTGCCAGGATTTCCCTTTGTTGCCCCGTCAAAGAAGAGGGAGTGTACCTTTTGATTGGAGATCCAGTCTTGAAAGTCTTCATTATTTTTCCCCCTTATTTGCCATTCTTTGGAAGAGGAGATATTTCTGATGGCTTGGTGAAATTGCAGATTTAAGGAGGCCCCCCAAACAGTATCTAACTGATTGAGATTTGAATCGTCTTTTTGATCTCCCAAGCATTCTTTTAACTGAAACTTTATCTTAGCCGCTACCACCTTGACATCATGCTGAGTGTTTCTAAAAATTCTGCTGTTTCGCTCTAGCCAGATCTGCCAGCAGCAAATTTTAGGAAGGGAAGACCAAGCCGCTTTAATCACTTTGTTTTTGGGAGGAGGACCGGGATAACTGTTCTGCCAATTAGCAAAAAGATCAATTATGGAGATGGGAAGAACAAAATTGGGGTTCCAATAATCCATCAGCTCACTCCAAACCTGCACAGCGAAATTACAGTTTAACATGAGATGCATGGCACATTCCACATTCTCTCTGCACAGGGAACACTTGGACGGGCCATGGAATCCATGTCTCTGCAAATTGTCCTCAGTGAGGATTTTCTTGTGGCATAGGAGCCAACAAAACATGTCGATTTTGGGCAGAGAGGAAATGTGCCAGACCGCCTTCCACGGAGCAGGGTCAGGAGGGACATTTAGTCTCAAAGTGAGTTTAGCATAGCCTTGAGCTACTGTGTAACCTGCAGACAGTGAACCCCAGCCACGCGAGTCTCTTTTGCGAATATGTGAGGGAGCAATTCCATTCAGCATAGCACGAAGGCAGCTACATTTCCGAAGAAGATCCGGAGGCAAATCAATAAAACTCCAACCTTCCCAACACGTCCCAGCCCACGTGGATATATCCCACAGCGTGGATTTTCCTAAAGCGGTCACCTAGCCTCGCAATACCTTCACAGAGGGGAAATCACCAATCGGGTCTCGATCCATGATGCGATCAGTCCAAATATTGATTTTCTTCCCATTTCTAGGAATCCAGTAAGCATTGGAGCGGATCAGGGGGGCGGCTTTGGAGCAGAGTCTTACAAAAGGAGAGACGCCTTGGGGGAGAGGCCCATCCAGGCATCTAACTCTCTCGCCTTTGAAATACTTCCTCCATAGCGCTAATTGGGCCTAGCCAGGCTTGGGCGCAATAATTTTCCAGAGAAGCTTGGCTCCCATGGCAATGTTCTGAAGGGAAAGGTTCTTGAAATTTAATCCTCCCTCCATTTGAGGCTTGAGGACAGTCTCCCAATTAACAAGAGGGATTTTCCTCTCATTTTGTTTGCCTCCCTTCCAAAAGAAATTGCGAATGTGCTGGTCCATTTTCTGAAGAATGCCAATTGGAGCAAGGAGTACTGAGAACTGAAATAAGGGGAGACTGCAGAGCACAGCTTTGATGAGGACTGACTTGCCCGCAATATTAAGCCAGTTGAATCCCCATGCCTGGAGTTTGTTCTTGAATTTTTCCACTTGAGGGAGCCAATCCCTGCTATAGGCCCGCTTGAGGAAGATAGGGAGCCCAAGATATTTAAACGAGGTCCAAGCTGAAGAGGCTGCGAATCCAAAGCATCTGGCAATGGAACTAAGCAAGTTGGGCGTAATGTTCCAACAGTAAATGTGGCACTTCCCCTTGTTGAGACTACTTCCCGACGCCATACAAAACTCATCTAGAGCTTCTTTAAATCTGTTGGCCAAGTGGATCAAAGCAACCCCAAGCAGCAGAGTATCGTATGCAAAAAGGGCATGGTTGATGCTTTTGACTCCTCTTGCAATGCAAACCCCTGAAGTCTCCTGCTCTTGCATTTTTTTGTTTAGATGTAAATTGAGAACGGAGGCTTGAAGAACAAACAAACGAGGAGATAGAGGACAACCCTGCCTTAGTCCTCTTGAGGCTTTGAAAAAACCAACAGCTCTGCCATTAACTAGGGGAGCAATCCATGGCTCCGAGATGCAGGCCCGAATCCAGTTTATAAAGTTCTCCCCAAAACCAAACTTTTGCAAAACATTCAAGAGAAAATTATGCCTAACACGATCAAAAGCATTTGCTAAGTCCAATTTGATAGCCATACCTTTTTCCTTACACTGCTGGCTTGAAAGGATTGCCTCTTGAACTAAAATTAAGTTGTCCACTAGCTGTCTACCATGAATAAATCCCCCTTGATTCTCTTGGAATGATTTTAGGGAGAAGATATTTCAGCCTGTTAGCTATTACTTTAGTGACCAATTTGTAGCCAGTGTTGCAAAGAGAGATGGGACGAAATCTGTTGAAGGAGTTGGCGCCTTTCTCCTTGGGGATGAGTGCAAGAAACACAGAGTTTGTACTTCCTCCAATGTTTTGACAGGCTTGGGATTTTTGAACCATTTTATATAGATATTTTTCCATAATGTACCAGCAGGATTGAAGAAATCTGGCGGAGAATCCATTCGGACCTGGGGCTTTATCTGGGTTCATGGCAAAGAGAGCATTCTTGACCTCAGCCTTGGTGACTTTAGCTTCTAGCTGGTGGTTCATCTCAGCAGTGATTGAAGGGGGAACCTAGTCCAGAAGACAAGAATTCTGAGTCAGATTCACATCCTCGTTGTACAAATTTTTGAAATGGAGAAAGCTGCTCGTTTGATGCTTGCAAAGTCCTTGTGATTGGTAGTATCTCCCTTGATTTCAGCAATGGAGTTGAAGCATTTTCTGGCTTGAGCTTGCTTGTGGAAGAATGAAGAATTTTTGTCTCCTGCTTTGAGCCAAAGGCAGCGAGATTTAATCCTCCAAAATTCTTCTTCAGCTAGGCAGGCTTTATGAAAGTGTTGTTGGAGTTGGACCTCCTTATCGAGGATTTCTCTAGTTACATATGCCTCTTCCGAAAGCAAATGATGGGCATCTAGTTGACTTTGGAGATTTTTCCTTTCAGCTGCTGGATTAGGAAGGGTTTTGGCCCAACACTTTAGGGCAGATTTCGTTCTTCTGAGCTTTTCTTCCCACACATAGAATGGTGATCCGTTGACTGGCTGAGACCAACTTTCCTTGACTATCTGCAAAAAATTGGGTTCCTTGATCCAGAGGGGGCTAAAATTGAAGGGGATGGGGCCAAGATCGGGATGAGCCCGGAGTTCAAGCTTGATAGGATTGTGATCAGAGATGCTGCAAGAAAGGATTTGCATACTAGCATCTAATCCAAGCAAAAGAAAGGAACTTTGAACAAAGAATCTATCCAGCCTTACTGCAATGTGTCTAGGGCCTACTCTTTTATTTGACCAAGTATACTTTCCAGAAGTAGGCTTGATGTCTAACAGGTCCCAATATTGCAGGAGGTCCTCTGCCCATTCCCTTGCCGGATCTCGCACAATGCAGCCTCCTCGCTTTTCTGAGGTGTGCAACGTGAGATTTAGATCTCTTGCAATAATGACGTTATCTAGATTACCCAGATTTGCTTGGCTTCTTATTGAGTCCCAACAGGCCTTTTTTTCTCTAGCATTGACCAGCACATAGACATTAAAGAGACAAAAACTTTCTTTAGTAAAGAGATGCTGTATTTTTAGCATCAGCCAGTGAGTATTTGAAGTCTCAGACACTAACGAAAACTTGTTATCATTCCAAAGAGTGCCCAACCCTCCAGAGGCTCCTCGGGCTGAGACAACTATTGCTTTACTTTTATTCCAGAGTTTTTTGCTTGTTTGGAGGAAGTCTGAGTCCTCCATCTTAGTCTCCTGGAGAAGGAATATGTCCGGGGCTTCTATTCTTATTAAGTTTCTTATGGCCTCTTCCTTAATTTTGCTCCCCATACCCCTACAATTCCAGGAGACTATTTTCATTATTTACCTTTGCTCTGCTGGGCTCCCTTGGAGCCTTGAGACTGGTTTCTTGCCATCTTCGGCTTTTTTGCTAACAACCTCTCCAGAGTTGGTTGACTGCCCTGTAACTTATCCTTGTACGTTTCCTGCTCTCTTTTCTCCCGATCTGTTTTGCGTCCTCTTGTGGATCTCCTTACAGAGGCTTGGGAGTCACCTATTTCTCCTTCCTCCTCCGAGTCTTCCGACTCTTGGTCCTCTTCCTCGACTTCGACAGGGATTCCTTTTGAGCTTTCTGCAACACTTGCATCCTTGGAAAAGATAGGCAGATTACCTTTATTTGGAGACACTGCCTTTTGGTCCACGACCTCCTGGGTGTCCTCTGGCTGTGAGCTAAGAGGATCGAAATTATTTTCTGGAACAAGCTTGGGCGGGATCTGCTAAGTAGAGGCCTGGTGAGGACCTTTTCCATTAGTGCCTCCCGACTTCTGTGTCTTGAAAGAAGTTTTGGAATGCTTGAATTGATTCCAGTCGTCCTCTTTCCCCTGCACAACCTCGTTGTTGGTCGGGCAACCTCTGGCGAAGTGGCCATAAACATGGCATTTCCGGCATTTGAAGGGAAGCTGCTCCTAGTCCAGTTTCTGCACATGCGTCCAGCTTCCGACATTGATTTTGATGGCCTTTGGTAGCCCCACCTCCAGATCTACTTCTACACAGATCCTGGCGCAATCATATTGGTCCTTATTGTTTGCTCGATCTATAAATTTCCCAAGGGCATTTCCAATGTGCATCAAAGAGTCCCAATTCCAGCAATGAACTGGGAGATTTGGAAGCCTAACCCACACCGGGACTGCTTTGGGCACATCTACTGCTGGATCAAAGTCCGGAGTCCATTTATTTAGGTATAAACCCTGAGGGCCCATGAAGTAGGGGCCATTTTGGAAGATCAGATCTTTGTCATCCTTTGAAGTGAATTCGAAGAGGAAGAATCCTCTCCCTAGAAAGTAAGAGGTAACACTTTCTTTGATCAACGGCGCCCAGTTTCTGTTGACCCAGCTCTCAGTGGTTCTGGGGGATGGCCATAGCCTAGTGAACTAGCCGATGAGAGCCTGCTCGGCCAAAGACAATGCAACCTGGATCGGGTTTCTGGAGGAAGGGAGATCACAGGTATATCATCCAATTCTTTTACGAATTTCGCAACTTCAAAATTCTTCTTCTTTGGAAGCCCTGCCAAGAGCCGATTAAAGGCCTCAGCAGACGAGATCGGCGAAGGAGGAGGGAGAGGCGCCTGAGGAGTGCCCAACACCTCCATGGGCGCGAGCCCTAGAGCGCGGACCTATCACAAGTGACAGAAGCAAGCAGCAACGCGGGTTTTCATTGTGAAATAAATCAATATTGATCAATATTGATTCTCAAATAAAACGAAAAATATGCTAAATTACAAACCAAAATCCACTAAATTATAAACCAACCAAGTTAGATATCGATAGAGCATTCTAACACCTTACCATTTTTGCAAGTGAATATGGCCAAATAGCATTCAATGCCTTAACGTGCCACCCTTTGTCTTTTTTACTTGCTTTTTCGTTCTGGCTTTTTAGTGGGACCATGCACACTAATATTCAAAAGCTTATTATATAAATTGAGAGGGGTAATTAAACATGAGACATACATTAAGGTTTTGGCCTTGGATTTAAATATAAGATATTTATGGCAAAATTGTTGACATTTATGGTAAACATGAATTCCTTTGAGTAGTTTTTTTAACCAGAAATAAATATAATTTTGTATTAAAGAAGGCTTGAACACAAAACTTTGATGTAGTACATAGAAAAATTATTTAGAGAGATTGTTATTGGTCTTTTTATATTATTTATAGAAGTGTAAAAAATGATCAAACAAAAAGCAAAATTTACAGTTCATCTAAGAGATTACATCTAGTTATGTGACGAGTAATTCTTGGAAGTGTTTTTTACTTCAAATTTTGCCTTCTCTTAAATCTTCAAGTTGTAAATGCAAGGTTGATAGAATTTCATTTCTTCCATATTGGTGGAGATTTCCTAATGGACTGTGTTGAGATGGGTGTCATTGGTGTTGCCCCATGAGGCCATAACTTGCCAAGAAGCAACTGACAATTGACGACAATAAGCATAGAGAACACATATTTTTATATTGCAGACTGTCTCAATGTTGTGGGTGTTGTTACTAAGCTTCAACAAGGACATTATGGATATAATCTCTCTATCAAGCAGTAAACCAAGGAACAACAATAAGATATTCAAAGAGGCCATATCAACTCTACAGCCAAAATTTCTTAGGAGAGATGCAAAGAGGGCTTGTTGAGAGGGAAGAACCAATGAAGAGAGTTGTTAGATGTGCAAAGGACCCAAATAGAAGCATAACAAACTGCCTAGGGGAAGAAAGGCTATTAAATGGAGATCCCAAACACATCAGGAGGCAGCAATAACCACAATTAACAACCTCAAAACATAGGAGGACCCAGGGGCAAAGAAAAGAGACAGACGAGCAAAGAAAAGAAGAGCTAGGCAGATGATAGGGGGAGGATTACCTTTATAGCGATCCATCCGAGATGAATACCACATACCATGAGTTGAACTGAGAAGGTTCCATATTGTGCTTTTAGATGAGAAATGTGTCCTTCGACGTCCACTCAAAGCCATCAAAGTCATCAATACTTTTCCCTACACCTGAAATCATTAATAGGGCATATCTTTGCCAAATCATACCATCCCACTTCATTTTTTTTTTAATCCCGAAGTTCCCCCCTAACCAGAGTTGGCCCTGAAGTCGTCATTGGCATCACTCACTTGCCCATCATAACTAAGAATGAGTAAATGAATTCACATGAACTTCTAATTTCCCTTGATAGTGTTTATCGCTTACACCTCAACTTGAAGGTACTAGGAGATGACGCATGCAAGAGGAGTCACATGTATGCCTCGTGGAGGGATTTATGGATTTTGAGGAGGGCGGCCTCCATTCTAAAGTTTTTTGAAATATTAAAACTATACTTGGGACAATTCATATGAATCAAGGGGAGAGGGGCCCTTTGGGTCTGACCTTGACAAACTAATTCTCCTTTAGGGTGAGTAGAGCCAAGATACATGATTTCATCTACAACCAAATTATTCACCCTTAGGACATGGTAGCATTGATTTTTGGGGATGAGACAAAGTAAATTGAGGATCCATTTGATGATCTAAGCTAACTTGTGATCATTAGGGAGTGTTCTATTTAAAATTTTGGAAAGAATGAGAAGAGAATCTCCAATAACGAGGGCCTCTTGAATTTTTAAATGTACCGCTTATTTTATACCCTGATGGAGAGCATAAGCTTCAACGAATTTTTTTTTTGCCTTTTCCAATCCCCAAGCCAATTTGAATTCTTGATTCTTCTCAGGATGAATGATCACCCCCCACTTTTGTCGCCTCTATGTTTCATGTAATTTAATTAACAAATGAAATGGTCTTTTTCGAAGAACTTTTTTTGGTCTATTTTGCCCAAAAATTGGTAGAGATTTTCAAGAATCATAAGTTTAAGTTGCTTAATCTGCAAAGTTTGAGTTCCTTAGGGTGTTTTTAGGGCGTTGAATCCATTTATGCATTCAAAAGCACATTTTAAATAAGAATAAATCACATTCTTGCCAAAAATTGTATTGTCAGATTCTGATCAAACAATCTATTTCTTCTACTAGTTAGACTCATCCAATTTATTTAATTGATTTTTAAATATGAGACAAACTTTAAGGTTTTGGTGAAGAATTCAAAGATAAGACATTCATGGCAAATTTGTTTAAGTGGGTGTTAGGATTCATTTCCTTTTTGTTCTTTCCCATGTCATTTTGAATATTTTTTAATCGTTAGAAATTGAAGTTAAATTTTTGAATGAAAAATTTACATGTTTAATGTAAATCATAATTTAATTGATGCAAAATTATATGTATTAATAGTAATTATGAAAATTTTATAATCTTTTATATATTTTTGTCAAAAAATAAATAAATATTAAACGAGAAAAAAAATAATAATTATGTATCATTACTTTTTTTGTGAATCAAAGCTTTTCATTTATGACAATGTTTTACATCAATGCTTACAACTTCCCAAAATTCTATTGATCTCACTCTTACGAGATTTATTGGCCAAAAGGTAATCACCAAAAAAGATTACAAACTACCATAGGAACCTAGCTAACCATAAACAAAAATTCACATATAACCATAAGACTTGCAAGATTAGAATACAACCCAAAACCATTATAAATATGCAGAAGTTATCGAAGCAAGATTCTGCGGTCCTGAACCAAGTGATGGCGGAGGCCTGAACTCACAATGCACATGTTTCTCCATGTGGGCCATTCTTCCTTCAAAGCAGTCTTATTTTTCCTAAATGTGCCATTGTCCCCTTTGTAAGCTAGCCAATTTGTCTTGCATATGCTACAAGTTTCTTTGGAGGTCATCCATGAAAGAGTAATGCATTCTTGTCATCATGTCAATCTCTGCTAACCTGTTCCAAAAGCACATCGAGATGATTTAACTGGCTACTAAAGTTTTCCTGATTAAGAGCATGCTCATGAGTCCCTGAAGCATTGGTTCAATTGGGGTCTACAGCCTCTCCCTGGCCTAAATCCTCCAAGGTGTGCCTATCATATTGCCTCGCTCACTGACCCCCTGCCTTACTCTACCACATTGGCATGGCATTATAAATTACACTAAGGAGGAATAGACCTTGGGGATGATGAGACTATGAGCAAGGCGGAGAGACCGAATTTACCATACTGTCCAACACACAAAATCGCACTTGGAGAGAAATGACACCAAACAACGTAACCCAATAAGAGTTGGGTAGCTGAGAGCGCTCAACCCACCAGAGGTAGAACACATAATCCTTGAGATGGCAACCTGAGTGAAGAGGAAAACTTGGAAAGAGGTGCCCTGTTGCTTCCTACTCAGGTAACAATCCAAGAGCCACCACTAGAACCAATAGACATGAGAGACCAAGATAAAACCAGAAGCAACAAAATAACCAAATTCACCAAAGAAGAACCCCATGCCCCAATTGAACTGACTAAAATCAATTCCACTCGAATTCAGAGAAAAAAATGCTAATGGTTGATTACCAGAGCTATGAGGGTGGCCTAGAGAGAAGGGGGTATGTCTCCTTTCTCTCAGGTCACACCCCTAAGACCAGAACAGAAAGGCCCCAACTTTTGAGAAAACACTCAGAAGTACCAAACTCCCAACTTTTACAAAAAAGGGCCATGAAACCCAAGTACATTGTCTAAATACATAAACAATAACGGAATGAAACCTAGCCAGGTGAGGGCTCCACAATACCTTGTTTTCAGCCTCGGACCCCAGAGAAGAGCTCGATTGACCAATATTCCCACAATAGAACGCCACTAGCACTAAATATCTAGTGTCTAGTTGCAGTTCTAAGCACAGAGGAACCTTGTTATATACCTAGGGGGGGTAATATGGGGTACAAAGGGAGGTACCCAAGGTAATAATGTAATAATGGGATGGGCCATAGTAATAAATAAGGTGGTTAACCCATATCATGTAAGGGACCACAAGTAGTTAGTAATAATTTAATGGGCCCATGGTATTAGTTCGATGGTATAAGGGAACCATGGCAATGACCCATGGTATTGTATGTATGAGGCCTATATAGAGGCTAGAGACTCCACATGGAGAGATGTCAGGGATTATTGTATGAACAAGCATATGGATTGTGGAGTGTTCTCCTTCCTTAAGGAGTGAATGTTTGGTGTTGCCCTACCTTAAGGGTTTGATATCGATAAAGTGAATCATTTCTATCTATGTTCAGATCTTGTTATTCTTGGGTTTATTTATATTATCATATATTTCTGGGTTAGATATATAACAAGTGGTATCAGAGCTATAACAAGTGGGATCAGAGCTATAACAAGTGGATTTCAGGGGCGGCAAGTTTGCAGATCAGATCTGTACATTTTGGTGTAAGATCCGCAAAATCTAATTGCATATCTATATTCTATGTGAAAAAATACCCGATTTCAAAAAATAAAAATCGGTCGAATTGGAGTCCAGATGAAGGAGATATCGCTGATTTAAAAATCAGTGATGTTGCAGACAATTTTTCTGGGCAGCAAATTTGCGGCACAGATCTAGACGTCCTGGTGCAAGATCTGCAAAATCTAATTGCAGATCTGGATTCTTTGTGAAAAAATACCCAATTTCAAAAAAAAAATCAGTCAAATTGGAGTCCGAATGAGGGAGATATCACTGATTTAAAATCAGCTATTTTTTTCAGAATTTTTGGTGACGACGGGAGTGTTGCAGCGCAGATCTGAAATTCCAGTGCTTGGATCAAGATTTCTATCACATGGGCAGATGCAGAATGGTTGTTCCATTTCCGAAAACAGGTCATAATAGGATTCTGGGCAATATTGACGGAATTGCGGCCATTTTAATTTTTTGCCAAGTAAGCGAAATTTTTTCAAAATAATTTTGATGGCGGATCCTAAGTTTATAGGGAAAGATGATAGCCCTACTATTGAAGAATTCATACAAAGAATAAAGTTCAAATATGGGGTATTTTGGAAGGCTATAGTATGGCTTAATTTGACAGAAGAGGCTGACATATGGTGGAACTCACTTGGCATCAAACAGTTGTCCGAATTTTCGGATGAAGAATTTGAAAAACTCCTTATGGACAAATGGTCTTGTGCTAGAAAAATGAATGAGACACGTCAGGGGTTATGTTCTACTGGTGTCTCCTTATTGCAGGTTCATGGATTGATTCAGAAGGAGAAAATCATTGTGTCTATAAATCCGAGTTGCAAGCAAAATCTCATAAATGTCAACTTGGCAAAAAAATTACAAGTGCCAGCAAAACACATTGAAAACACACAGGATGTGCAAGTTTATAAAGATTTGAAGCTTTCTATGGATAAGTATGTGTTGCATGGTGATTTTTATACTTCAGATATGGATAACATGGATGTTGTTTTGGGATACTCTTGGATGGAATCAGTGGGTACTATACCTAGGGGGGTAATATGGGGTACAAAGGGAGGTACCCAAGGTAATAATGTAATAATGGGATGGGCCATAGTAATAAATAAGGTGGTTAACCCATATCATGTAAGGGACCACAAGTAGTTAGTAATAATGTAATGGGTCCATGGTATTAGTTCAATGGTATGAGGGAACCATGGTAATGACCCATGGTAATATATGTATGAGGCCTATATAGAGGCTAGAGACTCCACATGGAGAGATGTCAAGGATTATTGTATGAACATGCATATGGCTTGTGGAGTGTTCTCCTTCCTTAAGGAGTGAATATATGGTGTTGCCCTACCTTAAGGGTTTGATATCAATAAAGTGAATCATTTCTATCTATGTTCAGATCTTGTTATTCTTGGGTTTATTTATATTATCATATATTTCTGGGTTAGATTTATAACAAACACTTACACCAAGATCCCTAATGGTATGCTGTTGACAAGACTCAATATCACCTATCCCTCTCCAGATACTCATAAATGGCTGTCGAACACCCACACACTAGCTATTTAGGTGCACCTCATCCCCTTGGTTCACACCCCCGTTTTGAAAAAAACCGACTAGAGATGAAAATAACGAAATTCGACATCAATGATATGGACACAAAACCGAGGACCCTGTCGCTATACAAGACTCAAACCCACACTCCACTCCACCACCTCTATCAACCAACTGTGAGATAAACATTCCAGAATTAAATTTATTTACATCGCATGTGAAACTGCATAGCGGAGGTGTGCCACGCCACCTCACCTTAATGATCAAAGGAATCTGGGGGAAGAAGGGCATCCTCCTCGAGAACTTCATCCCATTGTTCATTCACCCCAATTAGAGAAATAATTATGTATCATTATTTAAATATACATTATTAGTTAATAATAATTTACTAAATTAATAAAAAGTGGAGAAATGTGAGTACTTATATTAAAATTCAATTTCCTTAAATAATGTTTGTGTTGGTTGACTAATATTTTCTCACTCAATTTAAAACTAAGTTCAAGTCTTAAATAACTTTGTCGTAACATATATCTCATCCATTACTATTTAACTAAAAGATTTTAATTTAAATATTATAAATTAATTTTAATAATTATGAACTTTTTAAGAATAATCTAGAAGATAAATGTGATGTTTTTAGTATTATTTGAAAATTATTGATTGCCAAAAGGGAATTATAGAACCAAAATCCTCCATCATATCTCTTTGATACCTATACCTATTCATCTCTAAAAGAACAAGAAAAAGGATAGCTAGGGAAATTTATCTCCAACTACTCCATATTTTACTTGATTAAATGATTTATTGGTTTAGTTCTAAGTTTATTTTAAGTTATAAGTCAAGCTTGTAACAATTTCTTGCCATTTCCAAGGTTCATGGAAACATTTTTAATATTTGTTGATGTTGAATTTTTACTATTTTATGTTATATTTCTTTTTTTTTGGTTTGCTAATATATTTGTGATTGGTGAGACTAAGGTTGTGGTCTAGGAAATCGTGATTTGGGTGATCTAGGGGAATCTAAGTCATCCAAATCACCTAGGGATCATATGTGGCTTGGGACACACCAACCCTTAACATGACTAGATTTTGTTGGTGTCTCCTCTCGACTACCACAAATTTCGAACCTTGGTCACCTTACAAAACTAAACCCTTGAAATCCAATCATGTTAATAGTACTTACTAAGGAAAAAAAGGTCCAATTGTGGGATTTAATCCACTTGTTTGTGCATGGGTCATAAGACAATTCACATAATCTTTCTATGTGCAACTGTTCGATCACTACCTCAAGTTGTCCCTGGCTTCTAGGGTAAGCAAAACTTCACAAGAATTGAATGGTGTCAATGGTGAAAAACTCCTCCCTTTGAATTATTTTATGTAATATTTCACACACACACACTTGAGTGTTTATAATTTTGTTGGTTAACTCATGGAGGATTTGAACAAGTGACCTACTACAAAGAGTGCCTTAATATTATACCCATGCACCGTAAATCCAAAACCCCATATACATGTATATATGTGTTTTTATTGATATTAAATTTTTTATTATATATTATATTTGATTTTAAAGTGTATACCTATATACACATATAAAAATAAATCTTATTGAAAATCTTAAATTAAAATAAGATTAAAATATAATTGAATCTAAACCATGTGATTTAGGTGAAAATCATTATCTAAATTTCCCAAAAATAACAAAAGTCAAATTGATAGATATAAAACTAATGAAATATTTTTAGATAAAAACCAAAAAAATAAATTAAAAAATAACACAATCATTTACTTAAATTCAAACCATCAATAAAATTGATAAATATAAAACTAATTGAGTATTTTTAGATAAAAACCAAAAAACATAAATTAAAAAATAACACAATCACTACTTAAATTCAAACAATCAATAAAACATTAATTTACTTTAAAATAATTTACTTTATTTTAAATTTAATGTTAATTTATAAACTATTTAATTTATATAATAATAAAAAACGTTTAAGCATAATTCATGCCAAAGTCATTTTAACGAGTCAAATTCTCTTCGATTAAAAAAAATAATAGCAAAAATACAAAACATAAGATTCAAATTTAATATAATAAATATTTATTCTCAACTTATCCCTTAGAATCCAAGGGAAAAAATTATTAATAATTATAATGATTATTTACGCTTTACAATAGACTTTTTTGTTCGAATAACATTATTAAATCAACTCGTATAAAAACTCTTTTATATTCTCCAATCTTTCTAACCATTCATTCGACGAATGATATGGATAGCAAATACACTTCCATGCACCTTCGCTCTTTGACATGCTTTTCCGGAACGTGCCTTTTATGAATCTTTATGAAACCAATATTTTTAATAATGTTTATGCATAATAATATAAGTTTAGCATAATAATATAAGTTTTAAATATATTTTTAATGCTTTTAATGTAAAGTTTAAATATTTTTTTGGGTTCATTTTGTCATTTTAGTTGTTTATGTTGATCAAGGGTTATATATATTTTTATGAATTTGACTTTTTAAATTTATATATATGAGAGATGTAAATTGGTTGGTGGGAAAGTGTATCTCAAAATAGTCCTTAATTCTAATTTAGATTTATTTCTATTTATGGTAAGGTAATTATACAAATTAAAATTCGAGTTGTTTTAGTGTTATTTTTTGGAAGTTTTTTTGTGTTAATTTCTCTAAAATTTTGGCAGAAATTTATTGAAATCACAAGTTTGATGGGTAACCCTTGCACAATCAAAGTGCCCTAAAAGTTTTTGAGGGGGTTGAACCCATATATACAATATTGTCAAACTACTTATTATGTAAAAAGTCGTTAATTCCAATTTAGATTTATGTCTGTTTATGGTAAGGTAATTATGGGTAACTAGCGGTTGTAGTGATACAAATTAAAATCTGAGTTGTTTTAGTGTTATTTTTTGGAAGTTTTTCTGGCTTAATTTCTCTAAAATTTGGCAGAAATTTATTGAAATCACAAGTAACCCTTGCACAATCAAAGTGCCGTAAGGGTTTTTGAGGGTGCTGAACCCATATATATAAAGTGAAAAAACTCAGTTTAAATAACACAAATCAAGATTTCACCTCAATTTTGAGACCCCAGAAAGTTCAAAAAATCGCACTAAAAAACAAAGTCTCACTAAAAACAACTCCGTCAAAATCTACCTAAATTCTTTTTATTATCTAAAATAATAATAAATAAATGTAATTTAATATAAAATATTTTGCTTTTTTAAATATATATTTTCAATATATTTTATTCATAAAAATTTATTAAAATTGTAAATGGTAAATTATATAATTTGTGGAATTTAAATATTCAAATTTTAAATATTAAATTATTTATATATTTAAAAATATATATATTTTTATATATAGTTAAAATTATATTTTAAAAAATAACAATTATATATAAAAAATTGTGAAAAAGTCAAATATTTAATAATTAAACAATATTATAATAAAAATGGTTAGTCTAACCTATACACAAAATAACATTTTTTTACAGGAATTCACCAAAATACGCAATACAATTTCAAGATTTTTATTATTTAAAATATATTTTTGAGTGCATAAATGGATTCAACACCCTGAATAATTTTTGGGGCACTCGAATTATGCAGATTAAACAATTTAAATTTAAGCTTTTAAAATTCTCTAGATTTTGATTAAAATTAACCAAAAAAGTAATTATGAAAAAACCCTCCTAAACCCAATAAAAATTATTCCATAGCAAATGTGTATAGAATTCTAAATCATTATCAAAATTTATTATTTAATCAATAAAGAATTCTAAATCATTATCAAAATTTATTATTTAATCAATAATATTAATGAAATGGTTGAGGTAGATATTATTTAATAAAAATAAATAAAAGATGGGTTAACCAAACTCTTTTTATCGTAAAATTTTTGTCCAACATTATAACAACTGCAACCACCATTAAAATTTCAACTTTAAAGTCAATCCATTTTCAAAAATGCGACATAATCTGAATGAAGAATTATAAAACAAAAAACCACAACAAAACAAAATAATCTGCGGACAGATATTGAATTGTCCACTTTTTATGGTATAAAACAAGATTTATCAGTTAGGCTTTAATCTAGCCATGGGCTAGTGGGAGCTCATCCCAACTAGTTCAGGGTTGTCAACGCACTCCTACCTCTGCAACAAGAAGGAAATTGGGTGGATTCTGTCTCTTTTTGGAAAGAAGTCAGGGTGAGATCATACAATACGTAATTTGCATACATCCTTCCTCCTATAAATAAACGCGTTCATGGTTCCGCAAGCATTGTAGTTTTCACTGAATACATGCTCTCTGCTGAAATTCTCCTGTCTCAAACCGCTCGAGCCAGTATTGGTATGTACTGAAGGCTCTTCAAAATATCCAACTGCCCTTATTTTTCAATTCTCCTTTATCAAAAATATGTGTATCGTTTGTGGGTTTCAATCTTCCATCTCCTAATAATATCTTGTTTTGGTTTTCTGTTTCGGTTATAGTTTTTAGCTGTGACGCAAATTCTAATCGTAGATAAATAGAAATAGTAAGGTTTGTTTGCATGTCTAGCTAACCATTTTCTCGATTCAGTTGCCTTTCAAATTTATTTGCCAGCTTTCTCAGTCTGCGATGTTTAAGCTGTATATGCACCTGACCATGTTTAGCTATTAGTACAAAACCCATTCTTCTAAATTCATAGGAATTATGGGTTGCTTCTCTGCAAATATGTCAGTAAAATCATTTGAAATTGCTTCGGTAGATCTGAAATAGAACTAAGAAATAAGAAAAAGGTGGGAATATATATGTAAAATGAATTCCCATTTAAGATACGCCACTGTGGTAAGATACTTGCAATATCGCATAGACAGCAGCCGCAAGCTGTAGAAACCATTGGTGATCTTAGTATCAGAGTGGGAAAGGATGCTGTCACATCAACCTGGATACTTGTACTTCAAAGCCAGCTTTCAATTGGGAAACCTTTTGAGTGAGTAATGTTTCATAAACCATCTCTGTCTCACAATAGTCATGCATGCTGAATTAGGTACCATAACAAGAAGGCTGTAGGAAAATGACTGAAAAATGATTTGAAGCTTATGGCAAGGCGACGATATAATCCGTTTCTTAGATTCTGTAATTGGTTATTCTCTTGGAGGTTGGAAGATTTTGAGATTTTAGTCCTGTACACGGATTGGGGAAAGTGGTGCTAATATTGGGGAAAATCATACTATATTACTGTCTGTATTTTTGATACTGCTCGCTTGGCATTTATGAGGATGCTGATTACTTAGATCGGAGTAGAATGCTTTATTATTATTTAAAATGCATGGAATATTTCATTATTAAATGTTTAAAATGTACATCAGGAATGACACATCGTGGAGCCATAGGGCTGTCACACAAGCCCCCCCTCCCTAAATAAATGAGGAGGGTCAGCATACTCTGCTGAGATTTGCATAACCACCTCTGATTAAAAACTTGTCAGTCCTCCCAAATGGATTAGTCACCACATGAAAGGTTGCTCGGCATCATCCTTTCCATAAGAAGGAGATGTGGGTTAGTTTGATTCCATTACCACACTCTTTCCCATCTGTCGTATCATTCATTTATCCCTGAAAGGGCCCCTTTCCAACGAAGAGGGGCAGTAAAGAGGGTACTGTACATAGTAGCGATCCATACAGCGCCACATAACATGCTTAGTGGTTTCTGATTTGTAGCAAACCATGCAAATAATGACATACTGCATCCTCTCATTGAAGTTGTGTCTGTATTCAATATATATGATTTATTTTGATAAGGTGAACATCTGTACTTATGATAATTGTAGTGATCATTAATTTTCGTAATTGCAGTGATGTGCTTCTAATAGTACCGTCCCTTCATTATAGCTTCTGGAAGCTCTTTTTCAAGTATTTTCCATAGCTAGATTCTAGTTGTGAAGTTACTGCCACTTTTCTTTCAATTGCTCAACGCTTCCTCGCTTAGCTTATCCCTATTTACCTCATTTATGGGCATTTTTTTTCTGTTAAATGTTAGTTTTTGTGGGTTCTTGAGAAGAATGCAAAGAGTAGAGTGCTATCATTCTAATAAGGTTATTAGATTTAGCCTAGATCTTGTGCCAAGCTCTTTTATCATTCTAGTGAATCATTTTGACAAGGTCTTGCGTACATCAATAAAACATAAATGATTACTTGACATTTAATTGAACAGAGAGATGATGCCTCCTTCACAAACACAAATGCTCTTTCTCAACATGATTATGTCTAATACTCTCTTATTGAATGCCTGCTTGTAAAATTTGCTATTAAAATTTGCAAGATTGGAGTTACATTCGTGTGCAGAATCCTCCTGTCTTACAAGTAAATATATGACTTCTAATGCTAGTAAGGCATTCCCAATCATGACGTGATTTTTTGATCTCAATAAATCTATTTTAATGTTTACTTAGTGCACAAGGTTCTTGAGTGGTCAAATACACTTTGATATATCTATGGACATTACTAGTTAGTGTGGGATGAATGGTTGCTTGCCTTCAATCTAAGGAAAAGAGGTAATTGTTGCTTGTCATGGATGCCTTTTTCATTTTTAGTGTCCATATTTGGCAATTGTCTGTCAATTGCATATCTGTTTAACCTGAAAGAATCAAACTGTTAAGTTTATTTTTTCTCTTCATTGGTTGGTATACATATTAACAGTGAGTTAAGAAGAATGGAAAAGTATGTGATGGGGATGAGAGATTCAAACTATGGATTGACAGTAAAAATGACATGGTGTAAACAACAATTGCACATTTTGATTCTTTCCAGTGTACTAAATATGCATTTTATTCAAAGTGGCAGGTGCGACATACTTTTTTCCAAGGTGATTCTCTACTTGAATAATGGTAATGCCAAACAAGGTTTGTTTTCATGGCGTGCCCTAACACTCTTTGAAGCAATATGAGATCTTGAAATTGGATATTAAACATTTTCAATTGTTGTTAAGTGTTCTAATTCTTTTGATATAGTAAATCAAATATTGGTTAAAAAAATATTCTAGTAAATTTATAATGTGATTCGAACTTATTTGTTTATTGCTTCTCTTACTGTAGATGATGAGTCATCAAGTCTTTCAATGTGACATGATAGGGAACTCTTCCACAAGGTGAGTCACATACTTCCATTTTTTCGAGTAGTGGATTTGTGCATTGTACAATTAAATAATAATATTAGAAGTTAAAACATAAATATGGATTCAATTATTGGTGTACACATTATGTGTGTCTTTATATTTTATCTATTATTTCTATGCACCTGAGCTAGATGATAGTCATTTAATTTTTATGAATTCAAATTGTTGCATTTCAAATTGTAGTTGTGTGGTTTCTCATATATCCTGCTTGCCTACAATTTGCTTTGAGTGTTGAATAAATGGTTAATGTAATTTACGGTTCCTGTTGAAGGGTTAGATGATCCTTAAGGCTGACTATATTCAACCTTGCGTATTGATCACTGAGGCCTTTGTTTTTGTCTTGTCTTTGGTTTGTGCTGGAGCATTGTAGCGAATCTTTTCCAGAAAGTAGAAGTTCACAATTTATTGACTTGTTTATTTTCAGGACTTAGGTAAGGTGGCCCATAGAATAGGATCATTTTTTGTGACGAATGCTGCCCTCCAAATGATGAAATGAATTTTATAAACACGAGAGAACTTGTTTCCTTTCTGTCATATTCAAAGGAAGCTTATTTCTCTGAAAAGGGATAAACAATAAAAAGAGTTCTGGTATTATGTGATATAGACAATCATGAAGATGTATGCTTTCAAAAAAGGATATATGATGATTTTATTTTGACCATTTCCTTTGGGCAAAATGTCATTTTTCTTTCTTTTTGCTTTTCTTGCTCCAGTGAATTTTCACCAATTTTGAAACAATGATGCTACATCTAATAAGAAAATTGCGGAGCGTAATTATTATGGGACTGATTGTGCACACACCTTCAAGACAGACTTTTGGTATATAGATACACATGAATTAGCATTCAATTCATCCTTACTCAACCAACCAAGGATATGTGATCATTAAGTCATTCATTGTTTGCACAGTGAATAGTGCTGTGAAAACTTTTGCATGGTCTAATCCACAATAGCATGTCCTCAATACTTCTACTCGATAGGAACTAACTCTACAAACTGCACCCCCACTATACGATGATGAACAAAAAGTGCTATCTTTTATTGCCTAAGAGTCCTTCATGCTTCCTCCCTATTTGAGGAAAGTAGAATACATAATCAATTAGGGGTTTTTCTACTTCCATGGGAGCTAGTAATAAACAACGCTAAATCCATAGGTTGAAAACCACAGAATCTTGACTATGACTAGCAAATGCCACCATAAAAATTGCTTTGAGATTGGCAATCCCTACAAACCCAAGTTGCCTTTCTCTTCAAAACGCATTGCACAAAAAGGGATTCACAAAAGCCTTTGCAAAAAAGGCTCAATAAAACAATGATACACAACCACCGAGTTATGAATCCCCCCTCCTTGCAATTCCTTCCCATCCTATGGCTGGGAGAAATCATTGAGAAGACTCCCCTTTTTTCCTAGGGTTTTATACAAGAAAACTGCTCTATAGAGGTGAGGTAGAGCTTCTGCCATCTTTCCTACCCCCACTCCACAGTGATTTGGATATATACTTAGCAACAAAACATAAAATATGTGATGCACTCTAACTCTAGGTGGTAATGCAACGATCAACCTTTTCTATAAGCTACTAGACCAATATTCTCTAATATTTCAAATGGTTCACTCATTTGTCTGAAAGTCTCTTGCACTTTTCCAATTGTAAGGCACTTTGCTTCAGCTTAGCTCAAAGGAATGCTGACTTGAAATTCTCTATTTATTCTCTAAAATTGGTATTTTCTTCTTCCTATATACTTTAAGTTTATATATATATCAGGTCTTATTCTCCTAGAGCTTTCAGGTACAAAAGTGATTTTATCTTCTATATTGTCCCAACTTGTAGGAGTCTCTAGTATTCAAAGTGACTTAATCTATGAGACATATGATATCCACTGTTATATGCAAATTCTATAAGGGGTTGGAAATATTTCCACTTGGTTTCTTGCCACATCACTTTTGCTACTTAGAAAAAGTGTAATGTATTACTTTCAAAAAAGAGAATAACATTACATTTTGTACTTATGCCGTAGCATAATACCCTATTAACTACCAAAGGGTCATATCTCGTTTGTCTAGAGCTGTCACCAGCTACATCATCATCGAGAAGTCTTAATGACCACCAACAAGGAAACCAGATTTGGCCTGTGGCCATTACATATACTGCTTCAAGAGTAGCCCGCAATAAATCCAAGGAACCCCCATTTAAGGGCTATGAAAAACATTTGAGAATAACACAAAAACTAAAATAGTGGGGGAGATTGAGCAAAATTACAGAAAATAGAGAGGAGTGGCAGAACTGATTCCCTCTTTTTCTTTCAGCAACTTGATATACCGGACTTCTAGTGATACACCATATTTTGATAAGGAATTGGTCTTTGAATTCTTCTCTGAGAAATCACGGGTGAAGAAGAGAGAAATCTGATTCTTATTTCAGAGACCCGGTCCATGATTGCTTGAAGGCAAACATTCTGAAGATTTGTCTTGCCTTTTAACCAATCCACGAAGAGTTTAGAATCACCATAAACCTTTAATCTGCCCACATGCCCACATTTTCTTTATTGCAATTCTAAGAAGAACAGCTAGGGAAGATAACACAGCCTAGTTGTTGGATCCAACATCTAGGCCCAACAAGAAGGAAATGCAATCAGCAGAATTGAAGAAGAGGCATTCCCCACCACCACATTTTCCAGGATTCTTCTGGGAAGTTCCATTGAAAAAACCCCAAGGGCTGGATTCATTGCTCTGAGAGGTGCTTTCTACAGCCCAGGTGAGTGAGATGTGTCACACCTGTAACACATGTTGGCTCAAAAAAATTAATTAATATAAAAGAAAATAAATATGATATAGACTTACAATTAACGAAAAGATATATATTGACTTTGACAAACATAATTACATTTGCAAATTAAATACATATCAAATTCTACAACCCGATATTGAAGACATTGTAATGTTGATGGTTGGTCCAATATATATATATATATATATTTTTTTAATTTTAATATTTTTTTTTAACATAGTCGGTTGCTGTATTATATTTCCGAAAAAAGTAAGGAGGTTGAGCTTCTGAAGTATATAATGATATGCCATGAAGAGCGAGGAGAGAAGGAGTTACAAGTTAGACAAAATTCCTCCTTTATCCTGCCTTTTGGGCTTTTGAAAAAAACTGACCAGAAATAAATCCTAACAAATTGGAACAGTAAATAACAACATTTACAAAACATATTCAGTCTATATTGATGTGGCTGATTTCCCGAGCAGTGGACTCATCAAGTTTGTCGTCAACATCAGCTTGCTTGATGCTTGAAGAGCTTGTGGGAACTGCATTTCTCTTTTCCATCATGTATTTCAGAATTTCAATGGATTCTTCAGCATGACTGCACCTGTTGGAAAGCTGATTGAACTGCTCATGCAGCGAAGAGATTCTATGAAGGAGCAAATTGATTTCAGCTGCATATTTTTCATTGATAAGGCGATTCTGATTGTCAATCTTGGCATCCAAGATCTTCTGGTGGGCACGAATTTGCTCCAGCTTGGCCTGGAGGTCAGCGCAGTGGAGACAGTCCTCGCTCCTCGCCATTGATGCGGATATAAGATGATGCTGAGAGCTCTGAAAAACCCAGGGAACGGACCAGAAGCACTGCTCTTGGGGGCAATCTGAGAGGATAAGAACAGATGCGAAAGATTGACGAACCAGGAGAATGGGAATAAGCTGACTGGCTTTAGCGCAGAACGCGGCCAGCAGAGAGGGAAGAATAAGTCGGGGACGCAGATCAAAGGAGTAGGGAGAAGACAGAGTGCGGGAAAGGAAGGAGGGGGAGCGAATAAGAAGGAGAAGGAATGTAGAGGGCCCGGCAGAGGGGAGAAGGGAAGGGCAGAGGAGAAGCGTGGGAAAACACGGGAGGGGAACAACTGAGTTAGGGAGGGATGGGTGATAAGAAACAAAATGGCCGATCGATTGATTTCGAGCATGACTATGAGATTTCCTAGGAGATACCGGATCCCAATGCGGATTTTGCCCTTGGAACAGATCTGAGAAATCTTTGACCAATTCCATATGTCAGGATTCTCAGATTTACTGCAAATCTGAATGATACAAAGGTAATTCTTTGTCATGGTAAATATTGGTGTGTTTCCTCATCATTGCAAAGGAGGTTGCCCATTGACCTGGTACATGCTCTGTTGGCGTGAAAATCAGCGTCCTTATTGAGGGTGCGTAGGATATGGAAGAAACGCAATTCAGTCGATGACTGGCTCAAAATTTGACATCGGCTAATGGTTTGTTGGAGGAGAACGTTGGAAGATTTCCTGTTCTGGACCATTAGGCTGATAACTACCGCCGAGTCTTTGAAAATCAAGGCTGTACTTGTACCAAGTTTACTGAGCTGGACGAGTCTTTGATATAGGGCTAAAGCCTTTGCCCTATTGTTGGATATGTGCCCAAGCCTCCATTCATAAGAGACTATGCGATCGCTATTGGCATTGAAAATAACTCCTCTGCTCTGGCAACTCCAAGATTTGATTTTGAAGCGCCATCAAGAAAAAGATAATAACTGTTGCAGTTTTTGAGCCATATTGCAAACTCTTCCTCCTTTAATCTGATTTTCCATTTATGGTGTACATTGCTATGTCTGTTGCTAATGGTGATGCCAATCTGGTTACTGTTGTTTTTATCCAGAAGGTAACCAATGAAATTTCATTCTTCAACGCTGAAATCAGTGATATCAATGCTTCTTTGGTTTTTAACAGATATGGTTTCTAGAGCTAGGCTCCTTGCTTTATTGCAGAGATTTCTGGTGGTCGATTCCTTGTCCTTGAACACTTTGCGATTCCTTGCCAGCGAGATGTTCCACAACATAGTGTAAGGAAGGGTATCCCAGACCCTTTTAACAATGTTGTTCTTTTTATGCTGCCATGGATAATTCTTTTTCCATTGATGTAGAGCTTCTCCTATGGAGTCCTGATTATTCCAAGGGATATGATCGGTGTAGGATAAATTTCTCCAGCAGGTGCTGGCAAAGGGATAGGCAATAAAGAGATGTTGAATGGATTCTTCGGCAGCTTGACAATTGGGGCAGCGAGAAGGCCCATTGATGCCTCGCTTTTGTAGATTCTCTGCAGTAAGGATTTTTCCCTTAAGAAGAATCCATAGGAAAAATTTAATTTTAGGAAGGGCCTCAGATTTCCAGACCGTTTTCCAGTGATTCCATATGGGCGTGGGATGGTTATTGTTGCAGATGTACTGATGGGCAGCTTGGATGGTATAATTAGATCCAGATGGATCCCAGTGAAATCCATCTAAATCATTCTTTTTTATTGGGGCTATATTATGTAGATGAGATTGAAGAGCAAGGAGACTTGCCTTGAGGTCATTGGGAATGGCTGGAAAGGACCACCCTAACCATAATTGGGATTGGGGATCCCACTGGGAAATCTGATCCAAGTGATGGATGCCTATGCTATCAAAAAAGGTGAGAATGGGATTGACTCCATCATGACTGTTTATTGGTTGCCTGCCCATTATTTTATCAGTTCCAATATTAATATCAGCACCTCCCTTGGGGACTTTAGAAGTGTTCTCGGTCATGAAAGGAATTGCTCTTTTGCATAAACGCCAAATTTTAGAAGAATCTCTGTTAGGAATATCTTGATCTAGAAGCTGCTGTCTTGGGAAGTTTAAATATTTAACTTCCAACACCCTTTTCCACCAGGCAGAGAAGCCAGTAATAAGTCTCCAAGCAATCTTGCCTCCGAATGCTAGATTAAGGAATTTGGGAGATCTGATTCCAAGACCTCCTCGGTCTTGGGATTGGATGACTTGCTTCCAATTAACCAAATTGAATTTCTTTTTGTCATTTTTCCCTCCTTGCCAAAGGAATTGGCGGAGGATGACTTCCATTTTATAATGAAAAGAGGCCGGAGCTTGATGAAGAGAGAATTGATATAAAGGTAGAGAGGAAATGCCTGATTTGAGGAGAATGAGGCGGCCAGCTGGGTTGAGCCAAATGGAGCCCCATTGCTGCACTTTTCTCTTCATCTTGTCAATAACAATATCCCATACTTTTGCCTTCAAAGGACCTACACTCACTGGCATGCCCAAGTAAGTGAAATGAGTCCAATCATAGTTGCAAGAGACTCCAAAAATATTGGCAATATTATGAAGGACCTGTGCTGTAGTATTCCATCCATAAATGCAACTTTTCAGCTGATTGACCAATCCACCAGAGTATCTCATATATTTATCTAAAAGAAATTTGAAGCGCCGGGCTATTATAGTGGAAGCTCCTCCAATTAACAAGGTGTCATCAGCAAATTGTGAGTGGTTTATATTTTTAACTCCATTCCCAAATTTAATGCCTGTGATGAGGCCAACTCTCCGATTGAAATCCAGCGCTTTGCTAAAGGATTTAGCCATCAGAATAAAAAGATAAGGTGAAAGAGGGCAACCTTGTTTAAGTCCTCGGGATGATTGGAAAGCATTTCCCAGTCTGCCATTAACAAGAGGGGAGATCCAGGGCCCAGAAATGCAAGCTTTGATGAGATTTAAGAAGACCGCATCAAAGCCCATCTTTTTAAGAACAGCCAGGAGGAAGGAGTGCCTTACTCTGTCAAAAGCATTGGCCAAATCAGGTTTAAGGATAAACCCTTTCTCGTTTCTAGATTGGCTCGAATGAACAGCTTCTTGAACGAGGAGGATAGAATCAGTAATTTGTCTATTGGCCAAGAACCCCCCTTGGTTTTCAGAGATGAGAGAAGGGAGAAAGGATTTAAGGTGAGAAGCAAGGATTTTGGTCAAGATCTTGTAAGAAGAGTTGCAGAGGGAGATGGGCCGAAATCGAGCAATGAAGAAAGTCGATTTTCTTTGGGAATGAGAGCAAGATGAGTGGCATTGGTGTAACCACCAATTTTTCCCTTTCGTTGGACCCATTTGAGCATTTTGGTCAAGTCTTTTTTGATAACTCCCCAAAAGGCTCGATAAAAATAGATGGGGAAGCCATCTGGCCTCGGAGCTTTATCTGGCTGGAGTGTCCAAATTGTTCTTCTTATCTCCTCCTCATCAATCTCCTTATTCAAACTGTCATTCATTTCCTTGTTGATCCCAGTGGGAAGATATTGAAGCAGATCTGTGTAGTCTTCTTCTTCTGTTTCAGTTAGGAGATCTCGGTAATGGACTGGGGCAACCTTACGAATGGCATCTTGAGTATTTTGACGGTTGCCCTCAGCGTCCAAGATGGAGCTTACATTGTTCCTTATTTTTCGAACTGTTGTCTGCTTGTGAAAAAAAGCTGTGTTCTTATTTCCCCGTTGCAACCAGAGTTGCCTCAACTTTATCCTCCATTTTGATTCCTCTTCTCTGTTTACACGGCACAACTGTAGATAAAGGTCGCTTTCTTGCTCTTTGTTCTCCTGGGAGAGGCCGTGCTCTTCTATTGTTCTTTGGATACAATTAAGATTGGTCTTGATCTCCTTTTTTATCTTCTCGGGCTCCTTATAACTAGTTTTTGCCCATTCTTTTATCACCTGCTTGGTTTTTCTTAACTTGGATTCCCAAATGAAACCAGGGGACCCTTCTACATGCTGATTCCAAGTTTTTTGCACAATATCTTTGACTGCTGGAATACAGTTCCAGAGGGAGCTGTACTTAAAAGGAATGGGTTCGAGAGAGCAGTGGGTTTCCAAAGTGAGAGATAGTATAATGGTCCGAAGCAGAGAAAGGAAGGATGCTGGCATACCCAACAGAGAAGGAGGAGAGGAGCGTGATGTTGATTAAGATTCTGTCCAGCCTTTCCATAATGTTGCCTATGCCCAACCTGCAGTTGCTCCAAGTATACCTTCGGTTTTTTGGAACTACATCGATGAGGTCATGGTCTTGCATGATATTTTCCAAGTGAATTCTGTAGGGATCAGGAGAGAAACTACCTCCTCGTTTCTCATTAGCATGAAGAATAAGATTGAAGTCTCCACCAAAAATGATATTAAAGTTTTTTTCTGCATCTATGCTGGCTTTAAGGTCCTCCCAACAAAACTCCTTATCTCTATAATGATTTGGAGCGTAGATATTATAGATGACTATAATTTGTTTATCTACTTTGTTTTCTAAAACTGTTTTGATTCAGTGCTGATTAACAGTTTCAGATCTGTAGTTCCATGTGCTGTGGTTTAGAGAGTAGTGATTCCTCCGGAGGCTCCTCTTGATTCACTGATGCTGCCTTTCTATTGCCTCAGCTGTTCAATAATTTCAATCATTTCCTGCTGACCTTGCTTTGTTTTTTGTAACAAAAAAATATCTGGTTTCTCACAATGAATAAGGTCTCCTAGGGCTGTTACTTTGGAGGGGTGCCCTAGACCCCTACTGTTCCAAGATAGAACTTTCATCATTGGGTGTGTGGGGTACGGAGAGGTGCTCGCCCCCCTTGGGCCTTGTTTACTCTCTCTTTGTCATATTGTCCTAGAATGTAAGATTCTATTGGGTTCCGTATACCCATTGCTATATCTTTCTGAGCATTTTCATCTCTATGTTGCTTTGCAGATTTCCTGCCTAGCCCAAGTTTCTTATGAGAGTCACTGGAAGCTCCATGATCTTTGGAGGAACTCTTGGTTATCCTGAGAAGGGGAGGATCAAGGGAAGTCTGAGAGGAGATAACCAGAGGAGGAGAGGGTTCGATGGCATCTGAATGGATCAAATGAGGGGGAGAGGGATCCAGGGGAGGAATTTCAGGGGGGGATAAAACAGAGAAGGGGTTGGATGAAGAAGGGGGCGGAGGTTGAGAGAGGGAGGGAAGGGAAGATAAAGAAGGGGAGGAAGAAGAGGGGCGAGTTACATTAGAGATTGGGGGGGTTGCTTTAGGGGGGGGCTTTGGACATGGGAGCCGACTTCTTTTTTTTAACTGTTTCCCACTATTCTTCTTGTGGGTCATTCTCAACATCAACAAGTTTAGGACAACGATTGGCAAAATGGCTGTATTCATGACATGCCTTACATTTGAATGGAATCTGCTCGTAATCCAATTGCTGAATATGGCTCCAATCGTCCACTTTGAGTTTGATGGCTTCGGGGAGGCCTTTGCCAAGGTCCACTTCCACATAGATCCGCGCACAGGCTTGCATATTATCTTTTGGCTCACTGCGATCAATGTATTTGCTGACTGCGTTCCCGATTGCACGAACCAATTCATCTCCCCAACAGTGGAGAGGGAGGTGAGGGAGCTGGACCCAAACCGGAACTGCGCTGGGAACACCAGTTCAGGGTCAAAATTTGGGGTCCATTTATTGAGATACAGGCCTCTGGAATCCATGAAATAGGGCCCATTTCTAAAGATTAAATCCTTGTCTTCCTTGGATTCAAAATGGAAGGTGAAGTACCCCTTCCCACAAAATCTAATGGAAATTTTGCCTTGAATTTTGTCAGACCAGTTCCTTTCAACCCATCGTTGCACAGTCTTTGGAGATGGCCAGAGGCCCGTGAATTGTCCAATGAGTCCTTTTTCTGCAAGTGAAAGGGCAGGAGGTAAATTTACTTCTTGTAACACATCCAACTTTTTAACAAACTTGGAAATTGCTGGACGAGGGTGCTGCGGAGGCAGAGACTTAACCAGATCAGAGAAAGCTTGTTGAGGGTCGGCCACCTCCAGTGAAGCGTTCGGAGGGGCCATGGCGGGAGGCCAAAGGCCAAGGCGATCACGCGGTTGGAAGACCTAGATGGGGCTGTGCAAGGCGCGCGCAGCAGCAGCGATCGAAAAACCACAACGAACGTCTGGTCCAATATAATTTTTTACAAAACTAAAAATAAAGTAATAATAACAACGCTGAAAGGTATTACTGTACCAAAGGGAATCTTTGTGGTACTTTTCTTTGCTTTGCGTAGTTAATGAATTTGATATGACGCATCTGTGGTAATGCATAGAGAGTAATTAACTGCATCTACGATCATGTGTCATGGCTGTAATGTTAATAAATTAAATAAAAAAAAGGTATCCTCAATAAAAATGAAAAATGAAAATTTAGCCTACCGTAATACTAAAAAACTTAAAATGGGGGTCACTATAATACAATAAACCGACATAGATCCATTGTATCTCTGGATCCATCAAGCGCCAAGAGGATTTAAATCCTTTAAGGTGCAAACCTTTTCTAGAATGTAAAACTTGAGGAAAGGTTTGCACCTCAAAGGATTTGAGCCCTTTTGGTGCTTGATAGATCCCGATCCTGAGTTAAGATTGATCTATGCCGATCTATAAGAAGACAGCCAATTTGGCGATGACGGGGTTCCTTCGCATTGTCTATGTAGTCCTTATAACAGAACTAAACTTTCAAAAGATCTTGTTTGGAAGAAAATGAAGCATTTTAGAAGATCATGTTGTTTTTTGACTGCCATATGGCCCATTTGATAGCACTAGGGGGAAGGCCTTGTAAATCACCTACCTTGTTGTCCTCATACCGTGATTTGAAAGCCTTTGATAGAGAACCCCCTTTCCATTTGCCAGCTCCTTTCAGGTTGGCAACCTACTAATAGGTGGAAAATGTTCTCTTCATGTGCACGACACAGCATACAAATGCTAGGGGCTGTGAAATTTCCATGAAATTCTGATCTGCTGATAAGAACAATCTGAAAAACACTTTCTTTTCTTACAAACACAATTTCTCTACTAAATTTGTAGCGGAATTAGGAACAGAAATAAAACACAGTCACACAATTCAAGACAATTTTTTTTACTAGGGAACCCAGCTGGGAAAACGCTTTGCTTGATGAGAATTTTATTGAAGAAAATTGAGCATTAGATCTCTTACAATGCAACTGTTTCAATCTGAAAGACACACTTGTCTTTCCTACTTAATATAAGCTTAAAACCTATGCAAGAATTCTAATCTCTACTTCCTTACCCAAGGAATTCGTCCTTCTCCAATTACGACAAGCCTTTCCTAGGCTTGTTCACCTTATCTCACAAGCTCCACACACAACCTCGTGCTTCTTGTTGTTTGGTCTCACCAACTCATGCTCACCAAAACAGTGATTAAACTTGTGCCTTTGTTCCTTCTTCTAAAGGCAATTCGAATGGTTAAAATTAGAGAATTTCTAATTAAGGATTTGAACTGGAGCTTTTCTAGTTAACAAAAGTCAACAAAACTAGTTAACTAGATCCTCCTAAAATTTAGTAGGCTAACTCTAGTGAAGCTTTCAGTTCCAAATTTAACTCACACTAGAAATCCAAGAACTTGACTTTCAATTTCAACACATCAGTTAACTGCTTCATGCACTCCTAATTTTTATGGAAACTCAGGAACTCAACCATGCACAAAAATGAATTTGACTTTGACTTCTTGAATTAAGGCACAAATCAAGGAATCACTTTTCTCGCTAATTTTCAACAGGGGCCACCTTGCCCATCTTTTTTAGGATGTCCTATGTGGGTACCTCATTGGAGAAAGCTAACCAAAAGAACAACTTCACTTTTGGGGCACCTTTTATCTTTCAAATTGGCTGCCACCAAAATTCTTTTTTACTTTTACATCCTCAACAAACAGTGAAGCACAACCAAGACTGGCTGTATATGCACCTGTGAATTGGTATTTTGTCCAAACTGGCTCATCTTCAATGTCCTTCAATATGATAGCACTAGTGATTACTGTCCTTCAATTTGATAGCACTAAGATTAATGCCTGAGTATAAGCAGTCCATTCCTGTGCCTGAACTCCATCTAAGTCTAGGTTCTCTGTCATCTTCCAAACCACTTGCCACGGGTTTACCTGTAACTCAGCAGAGCTATCCATAGGAAGTGAATGTTCATATAATAAATATGATCACTAAGAGTCTAAGAAAGGGTAAAGCTTTGTTGGATCCCCACCCATGGATCGCCACCAATTCTCACTTTATTATCATTCCCAATCTGCCAAGCTAACCACGATCCTACTATGGGAAATGCTTCAATTAGACTTTTCCAGACAATGGTGCAGTTATGTGTAATGTCTCTTACGAAATGAGTCCTAAGAGGACTTAGTGACCTATCTAATTCCCGTAGGTCATAGTGTAATACATAAGGGAACTGTTTTTTTCAAGTAAGACACTTTATATTAATTTGGTAAAAGGTTACATGGTCCAAAATTGTCAGTCGCTGACCTGCCCAGCGAGAAACCAAACCAGAGATTGAGATGCAGAATCTTAAGATTGTGGAGATTGTTTCTTACTACGGTGAAATCAAAACCGGGTTGGGATTGTAGGAAACTTTTTAGTCATCAAACTTTAACATGGTATCGAAGCTACAGGCTGAAAATTGCAGTTTGAACAATAGGCAATAGTTTGGGATAGCAAAGAGTAGTTTGGACAACAAAATGAATTTTTGGACAGCAAACTCAGTTTGGACAACAAACTGAATTTTTGGACAGCAAGCTCAGTTTGGACAACAAATTGATATTTTGGGACAACAAGGTGAAATTTCACACGGATTGAACTTTTGGGACAACAAGGTGTACTGGAAAGTTCTTTTCTCCATTTTCTTGGTTTTGTAAATTTTGGATAGCAGTCATGGCCATGTTCTTAAGGATAGAGGACAAATTGGATGGGATATCTAACTATGTTGTTTGGAAGGACATAATTCATACAGTGTTTGAGGAGGCAACAGTTTGGGACATAGTGCGGCAAGTGGTTGTACCTCCTACTGCTATAGATGAGCTCACTGAATTCACAAAAAATAATGCAAAAGCAAAGAGGATTTTGATGGACAATATGAAATATCACGTGGTTCCTCAGGTGAGAGGAAACACATGCATATCAGATGTGGACAACTCTAACCACTCTCTATCAGAGTACCAATGAGAGCAGGAAGATGGTACTCAAAGAACAATTAAAGAACATCAGGATGACAAAGGCTGAAAGTGTAGTTCATTATCTTGGTAGGGTCAAACAGGTACGTGATGATTTGACTGCTATTGGTGAGGTAGTTGCACCCACAGAGTTAGTCAAGATAACTGTTGCGGGACTTCCTAAGTCTTGGGAGGTCTTTGGAGATGCTGTTACCTCTAGGGAGAATCTTCCCAATTGGGACAGATTCTAGGATGATTGTGTGCAGCATGAGATACGGAAGACTGACAGTGGTGGGGTGAAGATAGTAGATGTGGAGGATGTAGCCTTGACAGCTGGGGGGAAGAACAAAAGGAAGGCCAAGAAAGGGGCCTCATTAGATGGGGCTAAGGGAAAGGAGAAGAAGAAGAAGAAAGATACGGATATGTCCAAAGTCAAATGTTGGGCATGTCAGAAGATGGGACACTATGCTGCTACGTGTCCTGAGAGGAAGAACAAGGGGAAGAAGGGTATTGCAGCTTCAATAGAGGTGGAGCAGTTTGCTTCACAGTTTGACACAGACTTTGCATTTATTACTTCTACATCTAGTAGGAGTACATCATTCGATGTGTGGTACATAAACAGCGGGGCTTCCCGCCATATGACAGGTGCATGGGAGTTTTTTAAAGCTTGCAGAGAGGGCACTTAATATTGAGATTGTACTAGGAGATGATTGTACTGTGAGAGTTGTTGGTGTGGGGACTGTGACCTTTGAGAGGTAGTCTTTGCCTCCTTTGAAGCTCATGGATGTTTTGTGTGTTCCAGAGATGAAGAAGAACTTGATTTCAGTGTTTGCTATGGAGGAGAAGGGGTTTGACGTCACTTTCTCAGGAGGGCAGGTATTGATGCATCCTAGCGGATCTTCCATCACTTCGGCCAAAGTGATTGGAGTCCGCTTTGGGAAACTATACAGGTTCAATTTTCAGTCAGCAGGAGCATTGGTGACTAGCACATTTGGTAGCACTCACACTAGTACCACCAGCAGTAGAGACTTGTGCGAGTTATGGTATGGAGGATGGCGCATGTGCATCATGGAGCTTTGAGAGTACTGAGGGAGATCACTACTGGAGTTCTTGATTTTAGTGTCGAGCATTATGAGGTCTGCAGAGGGTGTGCTTTGGGCAAGTACACCAAGTTACCATTTCCAGCGAGTGACAACAGATCTACAAGTGTACTAGACTTGATTCATACTAATGTTAGTGGTCGTATGCCTCATGTGTCTTTGGGTGGTTATGAGTATTATGTTATATTCATTGATGACTACTCTGGGAGGACTTGGATATATTTCTTGAAGACCAAGGGTGAGGCCTTCAGTCACTTTAAAGAGTTCAAAGCTCTTGTGGAAAAGTAGATATGTAGGAAGATTTGGGTCTTGAGGTTAGACAATGGTGGTGAGTACACCGATGGTGGCTTTTCTGACTTCTGTACAGGAGGGCATTAGGAGAGAGCTCATGGTTCCTTACAACCCCTAACAGAATGGGATGTCTAAAAAGAAGAACAAAGCTGATGTTGGGGCTGCTAGAGCGATGATTCATGATTAGCAATTGCCTTTGTTATTGTGGGTTGAGGCCTGCAATACTGCTGTTTATCTTCAGAACAGGAGTCCTCACAGAGTATTGGGGAATATGACTTCGGAGGAGGCTTTCACTGGAGAGAAGTCTTATGTGGGACATCTTCGTATCTTTGGATGTCTCACATATTCTTATATCCCCAAGGAGCAGAGGACGAAGTTGGAACCCATGGCAGAGAAGGGTATCTATATGGGTTACAATGAGACTTCGAAGGCCTATCGGATCTTCATTCCTTCTAAACACAGAGTGGTGGTTAGGAGGGATGTGAAGTTTGAGGAGAGGGCCTATCGGAGATCATGGGAGTATGATGAGAGAGAGTCACAAACTTCTCCTTAGTAGGGAGGTCAGGTATAGGGAGCAGGACCCCAGGGTTCTAGATCGACTGGTACAAGAAGTACTTCCGTGTTAGTGACATATGGGGCACCAGTGGCGAGTTCACCGAGCACTTCTTTGGGGAGTCCATTGGTATAAAGTTGACATGGCACTTCTGCTGACACAGGCACAGGTGCCGGTACAGGTTCTTCGAGGACAGGTGGTGGTACAGGCACACCAGGGTCAGTTGGCAAACCTTCAGGTTCACCAGACTAGGCGACAAAGGATGAGGTTCTCTATGGGGAAGCTTCTTCAGGGAAGAGGAGGCCTAAGTGGCTTCAAAACACCGAAGCAAGCAGAGTTCGTTGGTCCTCCAAAGAGGGTGAATAGAGAGTGTGCCACCTGAGTGGTTTTGCAGTTATATAGCCAAGGCTACCAATATTGTTGACTCTGAGCCTACTAGCTATGAGGAGGCTGCCAGCCAGGAGGTATGGAGAGAGGCTATGGTGGAGGAGTATGCCTCTATCATTAAGAACAATGTCTGGGAAGTGGTGCTTAGGCCTGAGGGCAAGCCAATTGTGACTTCCAGGTGGCTCGACAAGATCAAGCATGCTGCAGAGGGCAACATTGAGAAGTTCAAGGCGAGGTTTGTGGCTGGAGGGTTCTCACAGATAGAGGGAGTTGACTATGATGAGACCTTCTCTCCCGTAGCTCGCTACACTTCTATCCGGTCCCTTATTTCTATTGTTGCATAAATGGGTTGGCAGATCCATCAGATGGATGTGAAGACCGCATTTCCGAACGGAGTTATAGAGGAGGAGGTGTATGTTGAGCAGCCACAGGGCTTTGAGGTACTTGGGTGGGAGACCCATGTATGTCGGCTGAGGTGAGCACTCTACGAACTTAAGCAAGCTCTGAGAGCTTGGTATTCGAGGATTGATACTTACTTGTAGCAGATGGGTTTCACGGAGAGTGATGTAGATCCGAATCTATACTAATTGTTGTAGGGGATGATTCGCTCATTCTTGTGCTGTATGTTGATGACTTGTTCGTTACTGGGGCAGAGAGACTGATTAGTGGTTGCAAGGAGGATCTTGCTATGGAGTTCAAGATGAAAGACATTGGGCTGATGCATTACTTTTTGGGGCTTGAGGTGTGGCAGGAGGAGGGGCATATATTTCTGGGGCAAGGGCAGTATGTTGTGGATGTGTTGAGTAGATTTCACATGGTAGATCGTAGACCCATGTCTACACCTATGATCACCAACTAGAAGAAGCTTCATGCTTCAAATTCTAGTTTGGTGGATCCCACATTGTATAGGTAGCTTATTGGGTCCTTGATGTATCTGGTCAACACTAAGCCAGAGATATGCTTTGTAGTGAACACACTTAACGAGTTCATGGTTGAACCCAGGAGGGTGCACTAGGTAGCTGCAAGCACATTCTTCGCTACGTGCAGGGGTTGTTGATTATGGTCTGGACTATAGAAGGGGGAGATGGAGTGAGGTTGGCAGGTTACATAGATTCAGGTTGGGCAGGTGTGCTTCTGATAGGAAAAACACTTCAGGGTGTTGCTTCGTATTGGGTTTGGCAATAGTGTCGTGGTTCATTCGAAAGCAATAGTCAGTTGCTTTGAGCTCTTCTGAGGCTGAGTATATGGCTGCTAGCCAGGCTAGTTGTGAGGCCATTTCGCTTCGCAAGTTTTTGTATGGCCTATTTGATCAGGAGTTGAGATCGACGATTATTCACTGTGATAAACAAAGTTGCATTAAACTCACAGAGAATCCAATTTTTCATGACAGGTCAAAACACATTGACATCAGATATCATTTCATCAGGGACTATGTTTAGAAGGGGGCAGTGAAGCTGGAGTATATATCGACAGATGAGCAGGTGGTCAATGTTCTCACGAAGTCCTTGCCAAGAGGCAAGCATGTCCATTTCAAGGACAAGATGGGTGTGGTGAGAAACACTTTCCTCGGTAAGAGGGAGTGTTGATTTTTAATGTACCTTGGACAAGTGGTTTCCCATGGGTTAGTCTCTACCTAGGGAAAAATGTCCAAAATAATTCTTTTTGTAAGTGTGACTTTATAAACTAAAGTGACTTTATAAGTGGTAAAGTCAATGTTAAATTATAAAGTGAAAAGTGACTTTAGACATAAAGTACAATGTGGGTACTTTATTTAATGGGTGAGTTTAAAAATTGAAAGTGAGAAATAAATGCACATTTATTCTCATCCCTTGATCTAAATGAATTTGAGCCATTAGATCTTAGGGTGGCCCAAAAGTCATTTAGGGAAACAAAAGTGGGAAAAGAAAAGAGAGACTGCATTCATTCTTCGTGAGCAGATTGGAGAAAGGAGGCTGAGAGTTGGAGAAAAGTTTTGAAGGAGAAATTTGTTGCAACAAGATGAAGGAGTGATTTCTGGGCAAAGCTGGGCATGAAAATCAAAGCATATAAGACAACAGAAGGTACAGTACGAACAACATTTAATGTTGTGAGCTGCACGCCGTTTGAGAGAAGTTTTTGAGAAAAAAATCGAAAAATCCATATAGCCCGTACGGAATCCGTACAGTATGTATTTGTACAGTACATATTTTCAGCTTCAAGTGGGCATGGAAATCGAGGCAAAGTGGGCATGGTTTTCAGGGAGTTTTGCGCTGAAGAGATAAGTTATATTTTGCTGTTTGTTTTGTCCACAAATGTATTTTTCCTTAACTTGAAAGATAAATAAATTTGAAGAGCTCTCTAACAAGTTTTCCCCGTAGAAGATTGAAGGGGTTTTGCCTGGGTCTAAGTTGACCAAAAATTTGTATGTATTTTTATGTGTGTTGTTGGTCTGTTTATGTCAATATTTATTTTCAGCATGTGTTGACAGTCCCATGTGTTTTAATATGAAAATTTCATTTCTAGAATTCTATATGTTGAATGTATGTTTATGGGAAGGAGCATTTAACTGAATGGGAGTAATAAGGTGAAATTAAAACCAGGTTGGGATTGTAGGAAACTTTTTAGTCATCAAACTTCAACAAGGTACTATTACCTGCTAAGTTGTGCCTGGCAGGATATGAAAACCCCATGGCCTATGTACAAGGCACCTATCATTTTTTTAGAAGATGAGAAGTCTAGCAGGGTATTTCTACCCATTTTCTCTCTCTCTTCTCTCTCAAATTTCGTACCCTTGCAAGGGAATTTTAATGAATGACACTAAAATGATGAACTTATGTAACAAACTTATACAACTTGGGACCTGGTTATTAAGTGAGTCCACTCTAGAGTGTTTTTTTCATTTGACTAATTATTTTCGCTTTGTAGCAATAAGTAACTAGTCAAGTTTTTTCACTCATATACCTCCAATGCTAGAGTGCAGCTTAATAGCTGGGCCTTGAATATGTTTTAATGTATAAGGTCAATGTATATTATCATTCTAGGCATTTCCCGGAGTCTTACGAAATTTGACCAAGTATTTTTAGGATTTTTTTAAAAATAATTAAAATTTCCCACAGGACAAGATTTTTAATTAATTTTCTATGTAATAATGTAAAAAATGGCATTAGTAAATGTTGGTGGCATGTGATTGCTCAAAATTCATGCTCAAAGCACCAACATTACCCTGGTAACCTGTTTGGGGTCCAAAAAACTAAACATTTCCTCACCAAAATCCACTTTTACTCAAAAGTATGGAAAAAAGACGAGAAAATTGCAAAAATAAATAAGTTGGGAACAAATTAAAGTCATATTCCAAGTCAAAGGAGTCAAGAGGTGACTTGGCAATCAAAGGCTAAGTTAAAGAAGAGTTTGATGCCACCTAAGAGAAATGACCCCACTGTCAACAAGAATAAGATTGAGGCTGAGTTCACTAGGTGATTAAGGGGGGCTGAGTTGCTAATCTAAGCAAGACAAGTTAGCTATTGATTGGACTGAGTTATGACAGGGAGTTAAACTAGGAGAGGGGGGGTTAACTCCCATCTCACCCACTCTCCAATTACTAGCTATCCCCTTTGATTGATACAATGCCATATACAGGAGTACACTGGTAGTCAAGGAAGCCACACACATGCCCAAGTTGGAGCTCCACGCAGCAACTTGTAGACACTTTTTTTTATTGCAGATTTCACATGGAGTTAGGTTGTGATTTGATGGGGATTTGTCTCCCCCTATCTCCGATTCATTGCACCCTTGTTCCACAGGGAGAACATGCTCAACCAGCAAGAGGACACTACCACTTGACAATCCACAATGCACATAAATTAACCACTTGGAGGATTCAACCTGCCTTGGGATCCTCACCCATGAGACACTTGTTTCATTTTCTCTTGGGATTTCCTCCCAATTTGTATAAATAAACCCCCATTGTTCATTTCTTGGGATCATTTAAAGCTCGGAAGCTTGGGGATCCTCTGCTAGTTTGTGTAATTGTTTTATCATTAATATAAGAAGGCTTTGGAGGCTCATGGTGCTCTGACTCTTGTGTGGTTGCTTGGAGTACTAATGGAGGTATAATTGTTTTAATTTCAAATTTCATCAGCAGTCGACAGTTTGTTAAAGATGTAAACCCATTCTGCATGGTTATAATGTAAATGATCTTAGTAAGACCATCATGTATGTAACAACCTAGGTAAGCATAGTATTTTGATGACGATTTCTACCTAAGGAGTTTTTTTGTCTCATTGATTCATCTGTGTCTCTAGACACAAATGATAGGCAGAGTTTTTCCCTCCAAACTCACCCCAAAGGTAGGGTGGACTTTGTCGTCAAGATATTAAGTGAGTCCTAGTGTTTTTTCTCGAGTCCTTGTAAAAGTAATTTGGGAATAATCCTAGCTAATTGGCTAGATTATTTTATTACAGATTACTTGGTTTATTAGATCGTATTTTGTGTCGCAGAAATGGGTAAATGTTGAGGGTCTATAACGAGCAAGTGTTCCCCCTTCATGTATTAAATTGTAAAATCTTCATGTAAAAAATATTTAGTGCATGCTCCCTCACAATTAGACACTATGGTTAAGTATTAGAGGATTGAAAAAAATTATTAATCCCCTCATAAGTCAATTAATTAAATTTTCTGGCAAAATTAAATTAAATCCTAAATTAGAAATTTAATTAATTTTGTGTCTTAGGTAAAATTAAATTCTCCAAGGGTGAAATTTGTGGGTTTTAAAAAAGTTAATTTTTGGAGGTCCCCGACCCAGGGAATATTGAAGAAATCAAAAAAATTTGGACTATTTGGCCTTGGTGGTTAAGTCAAAGTCAATTTTTTGAAGAAATTAACTCAAAATAATTCATTTTGAGTTAAATTAAAAATCAATAAATGAAAAATTCGATTTTTCCTCAAATTAAATAATTTCGACAGTGATGATTAAAGATTAATTAAATCTTTATGAACGGTCAAGATTAATTTGACAGGGATCAAGCCAACTAGCCGTTGGAGATTTTACCTATAGATTAGAGATCGGTGTCAGTATGTTTTTTTATCCAATCTTTGAATCGTGTACTAAGCTCTCAAGCTCCCCTGTATACTTTTTTTGAATGAATGCAAAAGTCTTTGGGGTTTCAACTTGCGGTGGTGTTCCTCATCATGAATCTATGGTAATATTGTTTTAATTTTTGCTTAATATTATGTGAAAACTATCAATCAATAACTCTCTTGGAATAATCTGAATACAGGTATCTTATTCAGTTTGTTGGATCCAGGGTAACATTTTAATTTTGATCGAAGTAGCATGTATCTCCATTTCTTCAAAATTTCATTGTTGTTCTATTTCTCTACTTGATTTGATGGTTGATCTAGTGTTTGCAGGATATCTCTTAGGTTTTTGTTGAGCGTTTGGGGATAGTCCTCGGTTGGACTAGCCAACTCTCAGCATATATTTTCTCAAGAGCCTACCTCATATAAGTTCCAGGACTTATCTCAAGATTAAATTTTTTTCTTGCAACGTGTTTTTGGGTTATTACCTCTCTAAAAACTAAAATTTATCTTTTAAATATTTTGTGGAAAAATTGATAGATCTGGCTATTAAGAGCCTTAGATTATCAGATCTGGGAGCGTAGTTGGACTCATACTCCTCAGATCTGATAGATCTGTAACTTTTGTGCATAGATTTGTAATTTTTTTTAATATAAATCTAGAAATTTTCTAACTTGGGTTTTGGGGTTTTTATTTATTTTGTTTTATATCTGGGTTTTGCATATTTTTTTTTTTTCGTTTTGCAGGTGCAGATCTGAAAGAGAAGTTTAATTTGAAACTAGATCTAGATCCTTGAGGGCAAGATTTGGCCTCAATACCATTTTGCAGGGACATTATTCAAAACTATTTTCAGTTCGAGGGTTTCAAATTCAGATATTAAGTTTTTCTGAAAGCAGACTTTAAAGTAGAAATATGTGGCTTAAAATTTAAAATTCTGGGCAAAAAAAATTATTATTTTTTTACAAATTTCTAGGATTCTTGGGCTACCATTTTCTGTTGCGTTTTTCTCCTCTCTGGAAAAATTCGATTTTTTTTCCTCCTTTTGCTGCTACATTTTTCTACTTGTTTCTCCCTCTGCCCTCATTTTTCTGCTTTGTTTTCTTCATTTCCTTCCAAATTGCAGTTCCTTCTTCTTTCCTTCGCTGCTTCTCCCTGAGTCTTCCTTTTCATCCATGACCTTTGCCCCTCTTCCTGTGTTTTCTGCTCTCTATTCACTCCTCAGCTTGTTGCGCTTTCCCTTATCCCTATCGCGGCCCTAGCTGTCGTTCTCCCTCACGCAACTCCTTGATCCGCAACCTTAGTCCTCTCGTTGTGCATCTTTTCTTGCTCCACAACTCCTCCTTCCATTTGCGTGGACGCTTCATCTCTTCCCCTTGTTGCTTTTCAACCTGTAAACTCTCCCTCCTCGACCCTCCTTTCCTTGCTATCTATGTCTCCTCTCTTCCGTTGCTTCGCGTCCAAGCTGCTCCCTCCTCGCAACTCTCTCCTTCGACCTTTGTCTTTCTTTGCTGCCTTATTTGCATACAAACATTCGACTCCTTCGGGTTTTCTTTTTTTTGGTTTTGTATTTTGGTTAGGGTTGAGTGATCCGGATTTAAACCGGAACGCAACAAATTACAGATATAACCATACATATAGAGATGTAGCAAAAATAATACTTCATTTCATTACTGTAAAATACTGAAATATGCTTACAAACAGAAATGGAAATAAACTAGCTAGGGCGATGGTAGCTTATCTTTGAGAAGAGATGTGGCGGTTACATGCCTCTGAATTGTGTTACAATGAGGTTCGAAGGCCTATTTATTGTTGAGAAACAATGGAAAACCCTAAACATCCAAAAACCTAACCCTAGAAGATGAAACGCCAAACTGTGGGCTCCGTTTGGGGACATTGGTACATCAACTTTTCGGGGTCGTAACTTTGGCATACGATCTCCGTTTGACGCGCACAATATCTCGTTAGAAAGATCTATCCAAGAACTACAACTTTGGGAAGAGCAACATCAGTCCATGAACCCATGTTGCTCCCAGTTTTCCCAAAAAACGTCGTTTAAGGCCTCAAAACGACTCCGGAAGTTCAGGACCCGAAAAATTGCTAAAAATAGTAAACTATGCTACAATTAAGGAAACTGAAAAGCTGAAAGAAACAATGGTGGGGGTCCAAGTGGACTTGGTGGGTGGCCACCAATATCCACCTGGATTATTCCTCCCCCCTTAGGAAGCAATGGTCCCCATTGCGTTGAGTTCCTCCATGAGATGAGGAAACTTCTACTGAACTTGGCCCTGGTGAGCCACTTACCTTGGTGAAGGAGTTGGCCTGCTTTGACAACTCAATACAATTGGATATTCTACTGGCAAGTGTGCTTGATCTGTGTGTCCAGGATCCGATCAATTGCAGCTTGTTCCATGCAATCTAGATTTAACTCTGTGGGTGTGAGTTGTTCTGCAATGTCGGATGTGTCTAGTAATGGTGGAAAGTGTGGCCGAAGGCGGTCCACATTGAACACTGGGTGCAGGCCAAGGAATGGGGGAATGCTGAGCTCAAATGCATTGTCTCCCAAGCCTTGGTAATGGTGTAAGGACCATATCGGAGTGGTCTAAGTTTCCGATAGGCTCCGGTAAGGCTTTCCTTTTGCAAATGCAACTAGACTTTGTCGCCCACCTGAAACTTGTGTGGCACCTGATGTTGATCATGTCGCTGCTTGTACTTGGCATTTGATTTCTCCAAAATGTTTTGGACTGCTGGCGAATATGTTGGATGTGCTCAATGAAGTTGTTTGCTTTATTCGTTTCAGACTGGACATGAGCCGAATCTGCGTGGGTAGCTGCAATTGGCATGACCACATCAATGGGACATAGTGGCTGGAATCCCAAGCCCACCTGAAAAGCGCTGTGGCCAGTCGAGCTGTGGAGAGCCTGGTTGTAGCTGTGTTGAACATAGGGGAGACTCTCATCCCATGTGCGTGGATGCTTTGAGTTGTACATGCACATAATGTGTACGATCATCCTGTTGACAACCTCTGTCTGGCCATCAGTTTGAGGATGGAAGACTGTGGACTTAGTGAGTTTGGTGTCCAGCATCGACCAAAGACTGGACCAAAATGTGCCGAGGAACTTGCTGTCTCGATCTGAGATGATAGACTGTGGGATCCCAAAGTGTACCCACACTCGTTCAAAGAAGAGTTCAACAGTGGCTTCTGCTGTGATATTCTTCTTGTAGGCCGCCATAATGGCCATCTTCGAGAACCTATTGACGACCACAAAAACACAGTTGTTTCCATGCTTAGTAGAATGAAGGTTCGACATGTAATCCATGGAGATGGATTCCTAAGGTCGACTAGGAGTAGGCAGCAGGGTATAGAGGCCTTGCTTCTTGATTCGGCCAATAGAAATACTTTTGCATTACTGCCACCGTTTTCTCGACCCCAAAATGCCCAGTAGCCCGACTGTAGTGTGCTTCCCAAATCATCTTGTCACGCTCGCTTGAAGGAACACAAAGGTGACCCAGGTGGCATAACAGGGCATCCTAGAGGTGAAAATCGGGAACATGTTGACCCTCCAAGAGTGTCTGGTATGAGTGGCCGAATTTTGGGTCGCTTTTGTAGAGAAGTGGCCAATCAGAAGTCTCGTGCCCACAAGAGTTGAGCACAGTGGTTAATGCCATGATTAGTGGTCGATTGAGGCAATCTGCAACATTATTGGTGCTGCCCTTCTTATACTTGATATTTAAATGGAACTGTTGCAGGTATGTGGACCACTTCTGATGGCGATCATTTTGCAATTTCCCTTGGGTCTGTATGAACTGCAGGGGTCGGTGGTCTGTGTGGATGATCGTTTCCTTCCCCAAAATGTAATGCTTCCATTGTCGACAGGCCTGCACAATGGAATACATCTCTTTTTCGTAAGTGGGATACTTCCGGACTGTGTTTGAAAGTGTCTCACTGTGATACGCCACCAGATGCCCGTGTTGAGTAAGGATTGCCCCAATAGCATAGTCAGAGGCATCTGCCTTGACCTCAAATGGTTGTTGCAAGTCTGGTAATGCGAGCACTGGTGTCGAGCAGTTGTGATCATTCAACTTTGTGAATGCCTTCTGTTGAGATTCAGACCAAAAGAATTTTGCTTTCGCTCCTCTCTTGGTGACTTGACTCAAGGGCCAAGTGATATGAGAAAATCCCAACACGAACTTGTGGTAGAAGTTGGCAAGACCTAGAAAGCTGTGGAGCTCTGTCAGAGTGGTTGGAGATGGCCAATCCCGAGTGACTTGGATCTTGGCTGGATCCACATGCACCCCCCATTCATCAATAATGTATCCCAGATACTGAACCTGGGTCATGCCAAAAGTGCATTTCTCCAAATTGGCATATAACTTGTGTTGCCACAGTGTTTGGAGAACCTGTCGGATGTGGTGGAGGTGCTCTTTCCAACTCTGGTTGAAGATCAGGATGTCATCCAAGTATACCACTACGAATGAGTTGGTGAATCACTGCAAGATGTCATCCATTAGCCTCATGAAGGTTTCAGGAGCATTTGTCAATCGAAAAGGCATAACCAACCATTCGAAAAGGCCCTCCTTGGCTTTGAAGGCAGTCTTCCACACATCGGAGGGTTCGATTAGTACCTAGTGATATCCTGACTTCAAATCGATCTTGCTAAAATATTTTGCCCCCTTCAGTTGGTTTAGGAGGTCATCAATCCGTGGGATCGGGTACCTATTTCGGACAGTGATATTGTTCAGTGCCCAATAGTCAATACAGAGTCTCCAAGTCCCATCCTTCTTTTGTACCAACACGATCGCGTTCCCACAGGGCGATGAACTCGGACGGATGTGACCTTTCTGCAATAGCTCCTGAATCTACCTCTTGATTTCATCATTCTCCAGAACGGAGCGCCGATAGATTGGTCCATTGGGTAGCGACGCACTTGGGGTTAGATCGATGGAGTGATTGACCTGACAGTGCAGAGGAACCCCTGCGGGGGAGGTGAAGATGTCCTCGTACTCCTCCACGACCTTGTCCATCTGTAGTTGTCGCGCGGAGGGGCCCTGTTTGGAGGTTGTGGCCACCGTCTTCTTCTTTCCTTGAGGGCGTATCATCAGGAAAACAAATTTTCCGGTTTTGGAAATGAGCTTACTGCATTGTTTTGCAGTAACCAAAGAGATGGTGGTAGGCGGTGCTACCTCTGGTATCATGTACAACTTATTTCCCAAAGTAACAATAACAGCACGGAGCCTTGATTCATACACATCATGTCGCTTCCACAAGTATGGTTGTCCTAATAATACATCACAAACATCAAGGGGAGCGATGTCACACGAGGTAATGTCACACAATACCTCATCCGTGAAGGGCTTGATGTTGTATGGAAGGCAACACTGCTGGCTGACGCAAAGATCCTGTCCTTGGTGAAGCTACCCGATGGTGTACGGTTGTGGATGTGCTGTGGTCAGTAAGTCCAGGCGCTTCACGACCTTTACCGAAATGAGGTTCTTTTGGCTCCTGCTGTCGACAATGAACTGTAGTGGGGAGCCCTTTACCCACATTTGGGAGTGTAAGAGACGCTCCTCCTTTGGATCTTCAGGTTCCTCCTTCTAGATCTTTGTGGTGGCAATGGTGGCGTTGTGCTCTGCATCGATAATCTGCTTCCTTTTGTCATTCCCCTTGTTGGGTTCTGACTCAGAATCGGAACATGCATATGATTTTGAAACCTTTAGCTCGGCCACCAGTGATTGCTCGGCCCGACACTCACTTGTGTTGTGAGTGGAGCTCTTATGGAACTCACAACACTTTCCCGTGTCCTTTTTCGGTTTTGCGGTGCTGTCCTTTGCTTGCAGCTTTGGCGGGTTGTCTTGGGTCGCCCTGCCTTGGCTTTGTCCTTTGTTCTGCGGTTTGGGGGCACCTTTCGGTTGCTTCGGATTCGCAGATTCAAAGTCTCGCTTCCTCTGTTTAAGCTTTTGCTCGATCTTGACGGCATATCAGTATGCCGTGCCGAGCGAGGAGATGTTTAGGAATTCTATTTCTTCCTGGATGTACCTGTGCAGGTAGCCTTGGTATTTGAGTACCAAATGCTGCTCTGAATCCTTGATACCCAACTTTGTGTGAAGGGTATGGAAAATATTGGTAAACTCCAGCACGTCTTGGTCCCTTTCCTGTCGCAGCGTGGTCCACTTTATGTGTTGATCCTCATAGCTTTCGACAAGGTAGTACTGCTCCTTGATGCAGTTCGGAATGAATTCCAAGTGGGTGCGGCTGAAAATAGTGAGGCTGTACTTTCATCCTTCTGCTCGCAGTAGGTTTCCCATCAGTCCTTGACGTGGGGAGCGGCTTTGAGAAGAGCGAAAGTAATCTTTTCCTAGCTGGAAAAATCATAAACAGAAAAATACCCTTCTAGCAGATTTAACCATTTATTTACGGCGTCTGCATATATCTGACCCTCAAATATGGGAATGTCAAAGTTAACTTGTACCTTAAAGGGTGTGGCGTTTCCAGAGTAGTTGCTGGAAGTAGATGTGTCGCCCTTGGGTAGTTGCTGAGGGATCCGGGCAAAGTTGTCCATCATCGCGTTTCTTTGTTGCTCGAGGGCCTCTTCGAGCAAGATTTTGATAAGATCCCCTGCCCTCTCGTCTTTCTTTTCATATGCCATGGGAGGTCGTCAGGATTTGCAAGGTTGGTCTTGCAAAGGTTCGACCAGTTCAAGCCCAAACTCCTTATTTCTCGACCTCGTTGGGGACATGCAAAGAAAGACAGAGAAAGAGCAGACCTCTCTGATACCACTGATCCGGATTTAAACATGAATGCAACAAATTACAGATATAACCATACATATAGAGATGCAATAGAAATAATACTTCATTTCATTACTGTAAAACACTGAATATGCTTACAAACAAAAATGGAAATAAACTAGCTAGGGCGATGGTAGCTTATCTCTGAGAAGAGATGTGGCAGTTACATGCCTCTGAACTGTGTTACAATGAGGCTCGAAGGCCTATTTATTGTTGAAAAACAATGGAAAACCCTAAACATCCAAAAACCTAACTGTAGAAGATGAAACGCCAAATTGTGGGCCCTGTTTGATTAAATTGGTACATCAACTTCCCGGGGTCGTAACTTTGGCATACAATCTCCGTTTGACACGCACAATATCTCATTAGAAAGATCTATTTGAGAACTACAACTTTGGGAAGAGCAACATCGGTCCATGGACCCATGTTGCAACATCGGTCCATGGACCCATGTTGCTCCCAGTTTTCCCCAAAAACATCGTTTAAGGCCTCAAAATGGCTCCGAAAGTTCAAGACCTGAAAAATTGCTAAAAATAGTAAACTGTGCTACAATTAAGGAAACTGAAAAGCTGAAAGAAACAATGGTGGGGGTTCAAGTGGACTTGGCGGGTGGCCACCAATATCCACCTGGATCATTGAGTCTCAAAGAAATCGTTTTTTTTATGAACTTGCTTTTCATCTTTTTTATTTTTTTTACATTTTGTTTAAAAACAAAAGAAAACTTTAAAAGAATTTTTTATTTTCATTTTGTGGCTTTTAATTTTTTAAAGGAAGGCTTTAATATTTCAAGTTAAAAATTTTATGTGGCCTTTGGCCCATCAAAAATTTAATTAACTATGTATTTTTCTCATATTTGCCACATTTAAATTTTCCTTCATTTGTGAACTTTATCACATTAAAATTGCCAAGAGAATAATATAATTTTTTAATCTAAAGTTTCTCCTTGGGGTTTCTGTGTTAGGGGTTTGGCATTTTAAAAAATATTTAAAGCAAAATTTTGTGGTGTTTAAATTTTTTAAATTTCTCTATTGTCAAGACACATTTAAATATCATTTAAATCAACTCTAAAGTTTGACTATAGGAAAACAAGAAATTTTTCTGGATTGGGGTCACTTAAGAAAAACCATTTTAATTCCGGAATTGTTTGAAGTGTTTAGCTTTTAAATTTCATGGCTCTACATGGTAATAAATTTTCAAAATTTAGTTGCTAAAGTATTTTTCATGCTAAGGTTTTGAACATTTTCTTATCCTTGACATCTATTGAGATTGCTCGTAGTTAAAGTAATTCTAAGTGTGGTTTAATTACTTGAATTATTGAATATTTATTGCCTATTAAGCTTTTCAGAATTCTTCAAGTAATTTTTAAGTACCCTTTCATGGAACTGTGGTAAATTGCATATCTTTTGTTTCTTAAACTGAAATTTTTTTAGCATCTATTGGCATTGATATTAAATTGTGAAGAAGCTTTTGTTCTCTTTGAGCTATAATTGTATTAAAAAGATTTGAAGTAAGCTTGTGGTTTAATTGTGATATTGCTGAGAAGTTTATCTTTTAGTCTTTGTCTAGTGAAGTGAACATTTCATTTTGGTGATTAAGGGCTTTGATAGATCGCGACATAAGCACTTTTAATCCTTGAATCTAACTTCATCTCATCTTCTAATCATCTCGTGCATTTGCATATTAGGTTAGCCTTGCATAATTAAAATTTACTTCCAAGCATAAGCTTGGTCGATAGAAAGATAGGTACCCATCCATCTTTGCTTGAGAAGCTTGCTTTTAATAGTACTTAAAACGGTGACCTTGCAATTGTCAGAGCCACAACTCTCTGCAGCGCTGGAGGCATCGGGTATGTTAGATTTTTAGAAGAGGTATTGTTAATCACACCTTAGTGTGCTTCATCTTATCTTCTCTCTGCCACGTACTACAAAATCAGGCTCAATGTAGAAAAGATTGAAGGGTTAAAACTTAGATAGACATTTAACTAAAATTAACCAAGATTCCTGCATCTCACATTAGTTTTAGGATCTACATTTCATATAAGATAGTCATTCATCTAAGCAACAATTGTTCATCAACTATTTGGTCCTAAATTTCCTAGCAAGATAGTTGACTCCATAAAGCATTGGTATCATTCGCTTAAATCTAATCGAATCTTATAAGTCTTGCTAAATCTAAATCAAGTACTTGGTCGTTTGACTGTATCTCCCGAACTCATTGATTCCCAAGTAGTCCTCCTTCATTTCATTTCCTTAGGATCTACCCCCTTAGCCTATTGTGGGAGACAACTTAAACGAAGAAATTGAGGATCAGGGTGACAACCCTCGATCTGAGCCGTTGTTACGGTGCCTAGACATTCTGTGTGACAACATTTTTTGGCGCCGTTGTCAGCGAACAATTTATTGGACTTTGGCTTTACAACATTCGACATTCATCTCATTCATTTTTCTCATCCTTTCGTCTCTCGCTAGGATAAGTTCATTGTCCTTGGTTCCTTTTACTGACTTTCTTCCTTGCACTTTGGTTATTTGAAGTTAGATTTGTGTCCGAGTGGTGACTCCACTTCCTTCATCTTCTACAAGAGTGTGTACTAGAAGACATCCAAGTAGCTTGGTTAATCTTGCTCTTGATCCTGAAAGGGCTCTCAAAGTATGATTACACAAGCTCTCTTCTCGTACCCGTCTTGTTAATCTCGGACAAGAAGCTCTCTCTGATATCCATTTGATTTTTCCTAACCCGGTTGAGCATGACATCATGGACGTGTTCACCCCTTGTACCTTTGCTAACATTCAATTATCCCAATGATCTTCCAAACAATGGGATGGATAAATGACCCTCTTTTTAGGGCAATAATGCAATTAGTGTTAATGGTTATCTAAAAGCTTTTCGTTCTGGGATAGGTAAGCATGTGAGGGCTACTGATTATAATTATGAAGATGTAAAAATGAGCCTTTTTGTTCTTACATTGGAGGGAGATGCTTTGCATTGGTTTACGAAAAAGCCTGATAATTCATTTGATTCTTTGCAATCGATTATTAATGCCTTTAAGGAAAAGTTTGGAGATAAGAGAGAAGAGAGGCATCTCGTAAAAGCTACCGGTGTCATAAATAAGAGAGAAAATTAGACCGTAGAAGAATTTAATAAGAGGTTTAATGATATTATTAAGGAATTACCTCAAGATTATAAACCTTTTGGTAAATCTCTTTTGGATTTTTACATCGATGCTTTTAATCCTGATACATCTTATGAATTGAGACGAGCGAAGAATTGTGATTATAAAGTTGCTCAGACTTTGGTTATAGAGCTTGAAAAAGATAAAAAGGCATCTGGGAACTCTGAAATCCCAAGTTTTGATAGGGCTTCAACAAAATTGAAAGAACCTAAAGGAAAAGAGGTTAAAGAATTTGATGATGACCCTAGACAAAAATTATTGCAAAAAAATGAAAGCATGGAGCTTAACCAAGCGAAATTAATCTCTAACCATGCTAAGGAGATAAGTACTTTGCAGTCTAGGTTGGTTCAAATGGAAAGGGCTCAAGTGCAAAATTTCCAGCCTAGGAATAATAATAATAATTGAAGTAATAATACTTGGTTCTCTTGTAGGAGTGTAGCTCAACTGTACAACTCCTCATTGGACACAGTCTCTGAAAAAGTGACATCGGATATCAATATGCTTTGATCGATCATGAAACACTGGATTCTCAGAGAGCTTGATGCAACTCTGATTATTGCACATGATCCTGGTTGCCTCCATTTTTCTTTTGAATAAGTTCACAAGCAATTTTCTAAGCCATATGGCCTCACACGAAGTTGTGCTTGCCGCCATATATACTGCCTCAGATGAGCTCAGAGCCACGAACTTTTGTTTCCTACTGCACTAGGAAGTTATTCATGATCCAATGTTGAAACAGTACACAGAGGTACTTTTTCGATCCACTGAACTTCCTGCCCAATTTGCATCAGTAAATCCACTCAATCTGATATCCTTACCCCTGGTGTACAAGAGTCCATAATCGACTGTTCCTTGTAAATACCTGAGAACATGTTTGGTTGCTGCCCAGTGCGCCCTCTTTGGTTCCACCATGAACTGACTGAGGGTGTTGACAGCATAGCAAATGTTTGGCCTGGTATTGACCAGATACATCAGGGACCCTATGAGCTGCCTATATAAGGTGGGATCAACATCCTTGTCTTCTGATGCATCAATCTTCTTCCAGTTGGTGATCATTGGAGTAGCCATGGGTCTACAGTCCTCCATCTTGAATCTTTTTAGGATTTATGTAGCATACCTCCCTTGCCCAAGGAAGATCTCTACCTTCTGCTGCCAAACTTCCAACCCTAGGAAATAATGCATTCGTCCCAAATCCTTCATATCTAATTATGTGGCTAGATTCTTCTTGCAGTCCCCAATGAGCCTGGATGATTCTGTCAAAAAGAGATCATCCACATACAATACTAAGATTAGCGACTCATTCTCTGCAACCAGATAGTAGAGATTTGGATCCGCGTCACTCTTGACAAATCCCATCTTTTGCAAGTAGCCATCGATTCGACCATACCATGCTCTAGGTGCCTGTTTCAGCGCATACAAGGCTTTCTTCAACCTGCATACATGAGACTTCTTCTCATGAATCTCAAAGCCCTCTGGTTGTTCAATGTATACCTCTTCTTCTATCACCCTGTTTAGAAAAGCCGTTTTGACATCCATCTGATGAATCTCCCACCCCATCTGTGCTACAAGAGATATCACGGTCCTAATAGATGTATACCTGCCTACCGGGGCGAAGGTTTCCTCGTAGTCAATTCCTTCCTTTTGAGCATACACCTTAGCCACAAACTTGGCCTTATATTTCTCAACACTGTCGTCTGCAGCGTATTTGATCTTATAGATCCATCTCGAACCTACCACTGATCTGTCATGAGGCCTTGGCACTACCTCCCAGACATTGTTCACCATTATGTAGTTGTACTCCTCTACCATCGCATCTAGCGAAACCTGATGTTGAGCTGCCTCTTGGAAACTGGCAAGCTCCCCATCTTGAGCTAGTAATGCCTGATATCTATCTGGCTGTTTTTGCTCCCTCTTATTGTTTCTTGGCACACCAATGAAGTCCTCTGCATCCCTGCTAGTTCTTCCTCTGCCAGCAGGTGCTTCTGTTATCTCCTCCTCATCCTGTGAATCTTCCTAATTCGAGGAAGAATTCTTTACTTCCATTGGTTGAAGAGGTTTAACCAATGACTCCTCTTTTGACTGCTCCTCGGAAGGCATCTCACGAGATTTTCGGAAAGTCCTGTCCTCCATGAACTTCACATCTTGTCGAACCACTACCTTCTTGCTCCCTGGAAGATAGATTCTGTATGCCTTAGCATTCTCGCTATATCCCACTAGATATCCTTTTTCTGCAGTTTGATCCAGCTTTTTCCTTTTTTCCTTCGGTACGCGGCAATATGCTAAGCTCCCAAATATCCTGAAATCACTGACTTCAGGTGTCTTCCCTGTGAAACTTTCTTTGGAGTAATCTTGCCCAACGCCCGATGAGGAGTCCTGTTTTGAACATAGATTGCTGTGTTGCATGCTTCTGCCCACAGGAAGTTTGGCATATCTTGATCATACATCATGGCCCTAACAGCTTATACAATAGTCATGTTCTTCCTTTCTGCTACTTCATTCTGCTCCGGATTGTAAGGAGATGTCCACTCTCTTCTGATGCCCTCCTTAGCGCAAAAATCAGTGAAGTCCTTATCGACATACTCTCCACCATTATCTGAGTGCAAAACTTTTATTTTCTTCCTAGTCAAATTCTCCACCAGAGCCTTGAATTCTTTGAATCAACAAAAAACCTCGTCCTTGGTTTTTAGAAAATAAATCCAAGTTTTCCTTTAGTGATCATTAATGAAGGTAAGGAAGTACTCGGCACCACTCAAAGCTTTAGTGGACATAGGTCCGCATATATCTGAGTGTATCAATCCTAGTACACTCTTGGCCTTGTGTTTACTTATAGGAAATGTTGCCTTGGCATACTTTCGTAGAGCACATCCTTTGCATACATCATCTCGTTCCGTACTGAGATCTGGAGTTCTTATTACAGTGCTCTTGAGAATTCTCAGAGCCCCATGGTGCAAATGTCCCATTCTTCTGTGCCATAGTTCGTTCAAGTCCTTGTCTCCATGACTGCTTATTAGTGCCATTGGAGATTCTAGTTGTAATCTATACAACCTATTACTCTTGATCCTGATCTGCACTTTCTTTTTCCAGCTTGGGTGTTTGACGTATACTTTCTCCTTGATGAAGAAGACATCATAGCCCTTGCCTTGAAGTTGCGACATAGAAAGTAAGTTCATCCCCAATCTTGGTACATGCAGTACATTAGTAGCACGGAACCGTTCTCCCGATTCTATTTGAAAAACTATGGTACCCCTCCCTACTAGAGTACACTTTGCCTTGTTCCCCATGGTAATCTGAAAGTTCATCTTCTCTTCTCGATAATCTGAGAAACATTCCTTGATTCCCGTCATATGCCAAGAGGCTCCACTGTCTATATACCATACTTCTGATGATGCAGAACTAGTCATACAAGCCACTTCTTCTTCCAGCCTGGAAGCCAACATAGAGAAATCGAAATCACTTTCTCTTGTGCAGATTTCTGAAAATCTATGTGAGTCTCTTGACGTGGATGCCTCCGCATCATGGTCTCGACCCATAACTGATTTTCCCTTCCTGTCTCTGATTACTTGCTCTGATACCATGTGAAAATTCTATCACTGCAACATCTGATTTACTTTGCCTACTTATTTCCAATAAGTTATTTATGAAATTCCTTCAATAAATATTAAAATAAATTTTGTTGCAGATATCACACCATAATTTAGAAACAAACACATACACAAGAATCAACACATCGACACTGTTATTTTGGACAACAATCCTCGGAAAAACCCAATGTGGGAAAATCGGTGTATCAAGGGAGGATTTTATTATTCAACAATTCTTTCGTACAACAGGGTGCCAAACTGGCTTACCCAATAGAGAGAAAAATTCTCTAGCACTTCTCCTAGTCCCAGCGTCAGCCTGGCTGACCTTTGCGTAGCTCCCCGACACTTTGTGTCAGCCCCTACTTGTCTGCGTCAGCCCTGGGCCTCTTTGCGTCACCCACATAGGCCCTCTAGTGACTGCGCAGTCTGCTGCTACCTCTACATTTGCCTCTTCTGCCTCTGCGCCGGTCTTCTGGTGTTGATCTTGACTCTCTGTTCCGTACTTGCTGCCTCCTACTGCTTTCAAGATCGCTAGTTTGAATTTCTCAGCGAACCCCACTCCAGAAATCGAACTGACTAGTTTCCCTCATTGTGTTCTCTAACTAACCCTTAAGTCTCTTCTTATACTTTTCTTGTTGGTCCTTCAATGACCGAGATTAAATCTCTAATCAATAGATAAGATTAGATTTGGCTTGATCCGTGACTTTTGGAACCTTCTAACCCAGTTTTATATTAATACCCATTAATATTTTATTTTTCCTAAGTTTAGACTTAGGAACTCCATTAAAAATATTAATTATTTTAATATCTCCCAAACCGGTTAGAATATGTCCAAACCATTTCTGGGTCTTGGAGATCTCATGTGCTTTAGCCTCTCCACCAATTTTCATGGCTAGAACACATCCGATGCTACCCCAAATCAACAGGATGATGTGGCATGCTAGAGTCGAGTGTGTGACCGTAACAAACAGCAAGACAACATGTGGAAGAGGGGTCCATGAAGGTCCATATAACCCTGGTTCATATACTTCTGCAAGTTTTGTTGGTGTTGGGTGCAATCCCGTCGGGATTTTATTTTCGCAGTGATGTGGCCAAGTAGGGGCCTGCTTTTGCACACCACACATGTTATATGTTTATTCAATCAAGAGGGTCTTGCAAACCATGGAAAGGTGTAATGTGAACCGGACATGAATGAGTCGGTAGTTGGGGTAGGACCGCCATGTGGGGAGTGACATGGCTCTGACTGGGGTAGCCACGTGGGGACCGCGTGGCAGGCCAAAATGACGTGGTACTATTTAATAGGCCAATCTTTGAATGGCCATATCTTTTGATCCGAGAGTCGGATTGAAGCAAATTTTATCGTTGGAAAGGTCTTGACAAGAAAAATGCAATGATGTCATCCGTTTTAAGTTTTGAGGAAGTTGAAAAAGATTGAAAAATCATTTCCATAACTAGACTTTGGAGGTTGTGTCAGCGTAGTAACTCACCTCCCTTACTAGTACAAACAGGTACCAAAACAGTTGGTTTGGTACCTGTTAATTTTAGGTATCTTCTATGCTTAGAGCAATTTATTTCAATTTTCACAGTTAGCTCAATATCTTTTCCAGATTAGCAATCACATCAGCATTAAAGTAAACTGCAGATAGAACATAAGCATAAATCGTAGAAGACATGCCAAGACAAGAGGACACAAGATGTGGCGCTAGCCAAGGACAAATCCCAATGTGGGGAAACCCTTGATCAATTCTTCTTATATGTTCTTCAATAGTTCAATAGAGAGAGAGAGAGATAGTACATGTACAACGGAAGTCAACACTTTGACTTATCTAGATAAGAGCATAGATCATCTCTAAGAAGATGATACATGAGATCAGTTGAAGACATGCTGCTTCAGCTGATTCTCCAAGGTGACTCCACCTATCGTTGTGCTACATTTCGTCATTATGCTGCACCTCACCGTGCTGCGCCAAGCTGCACCCATCATCACTATGTTGCATCTCATCATGCTTCATTAATCATGACTGTACCCATCATTGTACTGCATTATGTGCCATTGCTGCACCATGTTGCCATACTGACCTATGTGCTGGCTGTCCCTAACGTGCTTGTTGTCCCTAGCGTGCTTGTTGTCCCTAGCATGCTTGTTGTCCTTTGCATGCTTGCTGTTGTATGCTAGCTGTCCCTTGCATGCTAGCTGCAACATTGCATGCTTGGTGTATTTGTTGCTAAGTACCATACAACTGTCCCAATGTTAGTTAGTTGTCCCTTGCATGTTGCTCTCCTTCGGAGACAAATGCTCATGTTGTTCCAATAGTTTTGGCAATTCCGACTGTTCTTGGCAATTCCGGCTATTCCCGGCAGTTTCGGCAGTTCCGGCTTTCCCCGGCAGTTCAAGCAGTTCCGATTTTTCCCAACAGTTCTGACAGTTTTGGGCAGTTCTGGCTTTTCCCGACAGTTTTAACAGTTCTGGCTTTTCTCGGCAATTCCGGCAGTTTCGGCTCCTGCCCTCTGCGTCAGCTTTCCCGACTGTTCCGGCAGTTCCCGCTGTTCCTGACAGTTCTGGCTATTCCCGACAGTTCCAACAGTTCCGACAATTTTGGCTATTCCTCACAGTTCTAGCAGTTCCGGCTATTCCCGGCAGTTTTAGCAGTTCCGGCTTTTCCTGGCAGTTCCCGGTAGTTTCGACTTTTCTTGGCAGTTCCGACAGTTCTGGCTTTTCTCGGCAGTTCCGACAGTTCCCAATAGTTCTAGCTTTTCCCGGCAGTTCCGACAGTTCTGGCTTTTCTCAGCAGTCCCGGCAAATCCGGCTATTCTCGGCAGTTCCGGCAATTCCGACTATTCTTGACAGTTTCGGCTTCTGCCCTCTGGATTGGGGCAGCGTTATCCCTTAGGATCTCTCCTCCTACTAAAACCCAAAGACAAGTAGAGAGGAAGAGATCCCAAGTGTGTTGAAATGACTTGAAGGCCACCTCTATTTATACTAAAACGTTGAGCACAAGTGGGGTTTATTTGGTTGCTGGCCAACCTTGATGAATTATCCCATAACACAAATAAATTCATATCTCCATGAATACTTATCGGAATCGGATGATTTTTAGATCAATCCTACACCTCTCGATGAGAGGGATCCAAGAAAAATATCAGCTTCCATTAATAAGATGACCCACATGGAGTTTGGCCCTAGTTGCCAATTTTAACACTCCCTCTCAACTAGGGAGAACTCCATCCGCTGATCCATATGTCCGATTGTACTATCTCTGCCATGAGTGCCCTGCACTGCTTTGCTGAGCTCTGCTGAACCATAAAGAAGAAGAATTGATCGAGAATGTCTCATACCATTCTCTATTGACCCGAAGTCAGTTTCATCTGAAGAGAGTGTGTCACATCACTCTTACTGACCCGAAGTCAGTTTCATTGATCCTAGATCAATATCACAAGAGAGTGTCTCAAACCACTCATACTAATCCCAGATCAGTTTCATTGATCCCAGATCAATGGAGGTCATCCTAGCATAGGGAGTATGGTAGATACAACGATGCGTCCATCGATAGTACTACTATGGTCCCTAACCCCATTTCTGTGCTCATTGATCAGATGAGAGGTACTTCCCATGAGTCCCAGACTGCATGGGTAGGATGCCTCGACAGGAGAACTAATCATCCTGTCCACAGGAGAACGAATCATCCTGCCCCACAGTCACCACGAGAGAACTAATCATCCCGGCCCACCGGAGAACTAATCATCCCGGCCCACAGGAGAACTAATCATCCTGTTTCACAGTTGCCACAGGAGAACTAATCATCCCGGCCCACAGGAGAACTAATCATTCTGTTCCACAGTTGCCACGGGAGAACTAATCATCCCGACCCACAGGAGAACTAATCATTCTGTTCCACAGTCGCCACGGGGTATCACAGAGGAAGGTTGAACCTGTCATCCTGTACATAGCGCACCACCAGGGGAGGGTGAGTCGCCCTGTGGTCGTATGTTGCTCCAGTAAGTACCCCAAGCCCCCCAGAGCTCCCAGAGCTCAATGCATGCAACATGCAGGACCCTTATAAGAAGGTCTCTGAACGACTCCAAGTCGTTCGAGAAAGTCACGAATTTGACCTTTCCCGGGGCTTTGACAAAATCTCTGCGACCTGTACATCAGTCTCAATGCGATGGAGCCTCCTCGCTCATCGACTTACCATATCCCAGATAAGGCAGTATCTGATGTCTATCTGCTGGAGCAATCATCGAATATGGGATTCCTCAATAATTGAATCCCCCCTTTGGTTGTCACAGAGAATCACAGTGGTATTCATCATGTGTACAAACAACTCACTTAAGAGCTTCTGCAACCATGTAGCTTCACACGAGATCATACTCGTAACTATGTATTCGGTCTTGGCAATGCTTATAGCAACCGACTTCTGCTTCCTGCTCATCCATGATATCGAAGCAGAATCCAAAGAGAACCAGCACTGAGAAGCGCTCTAGTGATCCTCCACACTGCCTGCCCAGTCAGTATTCAAATAATCATGCAGTTTCATATTTCCGACAGTGTATCTCAATCCATGAGAGGTTGTGCCCTGAAGATATCTCAGAAGATTCTTGGCACCAATCTAGTGAGGCTCAACCAAATATGAGCTCACCATGCTAACTGCAAAACATGTGTCCGGACGAAAGTTCACCAAGAACATCAACGTGAATGAGTTTATGAAACTCAGAGGCATTTCCCAAATCTGGTCCGACATCACTACCATATAACTTCTGAAAGTTAAGATCCTCGAGGTAGTCACAAGCTTGCAGTTTATCATTCCACATCCGGAATCCAACTCCCTGTTACTTCTGCAAATGAGAGTGTCTGCACCTGTCAGAAATAGGTCGTCCTCATAAGGAACTGGTATGAGAGGTCTCTCATCCACAACCTTCAAACAATGGTTTGGATCGGCTTCACTCTTAGTGAATCGCAACTTCATCTGACAGCTATCAATCCTCTCATACTATGCCCTGGGAGTTTTGCTTCAAGCCATAGAGGGCTTTCTTCCACCCGCATACGTGAGATTCCTGATCATCAATCTCAAACCCCTCAGGTTGTTCCAAACTTGTGGACCTGCTACATGAGGGGAATGGTCCCCTTGTAAGATTTTCCTTCGGTACATCTCAGACATGTACTTTCATGCTCTTTTTGAATTTAGGCATCCTTGTCACCATCTGACTCATAGACCTCCGGTGCTATGTGTCAATTGACATGGTCCCCAGTGGACTTCCTGCAACTTGATACAACTTTGAACTCAAAAACTTCTTTGAAAATTCTATTTTCAAACACATACCTTTCCATCGATGAGTGCCACCTTGTAACCTTTGACTTCCATTGCTGAAATGGACACCAGGTTCTTCTTGGGATCAGGTACATAAAAGAGATTCTTGTAAATGAATAGAGTTACCCTCATTCAATTGAGGGGTAACATTCCCTACACCCTTTCCGGGATAGGTGGCATCGACTCCAAGTATAATCCCACGGTTGTTTCCGTCTCTACCAAATTCGAGAGAGCACCCTTCTATCCGATGAGGTGCCTTGAAGCACTGGGATTCCTTGCTTACTCTGAAGAGTCGGCCATTTCCTTGATGACCTGCATTACATGTCATTTCTCTGATCATCGAAGATGTCCCTAGAATGATTGTTATCATCATCAAGTGATGTGTCCCTACCTCAGACACTCCTTCGCATAATGGCCAAACTTATTACAACCAAGGCATCTGCCTTTCCTTCCACCCTTAGATCCAGACTTCCCATTGAAGTGATCTTTAGGTAGGCCATCAGAAACTTCTGCTGCACCATTCTGATAATATTCTCTGCTTCAACTTCACCCTTGGTGAATTTGAAGAGGGATGAGGAATCCATTGATCCTTTTTTTCCTTTCCCAACTGTCTTCGGTGATTGCTCTTTCACTCTTGCTTGGGCATTGTCTTCACCTCAACTCTGATACCATGTTAATTTTAGGTATGTTCTATGCTTAGAGCAATTTATTTCAATTTTCACAGTTAACTCAATATCTTTTCCAGATTAGCAATCACATCAGCATTAAAGTAAATTGCAAATAGAACATAAACATAAATCGCAGAAGACAAGCCAAGACAAGAGGACACAAGATGTGGCGCTAGCCAGGGACAAACCCCAATGTGGGGAAACCCTTGATCAATTCTTCTTATATGTTCTTCAATAGTTTAGCAGAGAGGGATATAGTACATTTACAACGGAAGTCAACACTTTGACATATCTAGATAAGAGCATAGATCATCTCTAAGAAGATGATACATGAGATCAGTTGAAGACATGCTGCTTCAACTGATTATCCAAGGTGACTCCTTCACCTATCGTTGTGTTGCATTTCATCATCATGCTGCACCTCACCATGCTTCACCATGCTGCATCTCATCGTGCTTCATTAATCATGACTATACCCATCATTGTACTGCATTATGTGCCATTGCTTCACCATGTTGCCATACTGACCTATGTGGTGGTTGCATCTTTCTTGCTTGTTGTCCCTAGCATGCTTGTTGTCCTTTGCATGCTTGCTGTTGTATGCTAGCTGTCCCTTGCATGCTAGCTGTAACATTGCATGCTTGGTGTATTTGCTGCTAAGTACCATACAACTGTCCCAATGTTAGCTAGTTGTCGCTTGCATGCTGCTCTCCTTCGGAGACAGATGCTCAGGCTGTTCCGGCAGTTTCGGCAATTCCGACTGTTCCTGACAATTCTGGTTATTCCCGGCAGTTCCGGCTTTTCCCGGCAGTTCCGACTATTCCCGACAGTTTTGGCTTTTCCCGGCAATTCCGACAGTTCTGGCTTTTCCCGGCAATTCCGGCAGTTTCGGTAGTTTGGCTTTTCCCGGCAGTTTCAGCAATTCCGATAGTTCCCAATAGTCTTGGCTTCTGCCCTCTGCGTCAGCTTTCCCGGCTGTTCCGACAATTCCGGCGATTCCCAGCAGTTTCGGTAGTTTCGGCTTTTTCCGGCAGTTTCGGCCAATGTTGCACGAAGCGGGAGCGAAGCGGAAGCGCGAAGCGCGGAAGCGTCATTTTCCAAAAATCTAGGGAGCGAAGCGTCCGCGGAAGCGTCTGCTATATATATATATATTTTTATATATTTTTTTGCATTTATACTCAAAACAAACATCCCAAATACCAAATTAATTGTAGAAGACATGAAAACATGCATATTTTTGCATAAATCAAGATAGATATGGCATCCATGATTCCATTGTAGTTACTAGTATGTACAACAATCATCTATATTCTAGCTATTACAAACATACATCAAATTTTTAAGCATATTATAAAACATAAAACATTTAAGCATATTATAAAACATAAAACATAGAGCATATTATGATTTATCTAGCAAGTGAGCAACTGTCAACATTTGTCATGTCCAAAATTCAAATAATAATGTTTACAAAATATGTCACTTGGTCACCGCCAAGCCAAAAAGGTTCAAAATTCAAATTCACAAGTCTACAAGTCTAATGAGTAATCTATAGACTATGACAAAAAGAAGTAGATTGTGAATATATCTACTAATCTCTCCTCCTTCCACCACGAATAGAACGTGATGGCGTGCCTCCACGTGGTGGCAATGAAGAAGATGGTCCCTGTGTAAGTCGTGGCACTGGAACTGATGAAGAAGAACCCCCTGCTGTTGGTGTTGAACCATGGAACCTAGGACCAGATGGGGGTGGGGGTGGTGGCATATCAACACGGTCATCATCATCCTAGAATCGCTCAAAAAATTCATGCAAAAAAAAAAAAACACTAGTTAACAAAAAAATTAAAAACATGAATTAGAGAAATGCTTTATAAGGGAAAATTGGAAAATTCATACCACAATGGACATACCATGAGAGCATCCTCTAATTGCTCTAGTTGCAACACTCCATCCTCCAAATTGGGCTCCTCTGGATGCTTGTCCCAAGTCACCAAGTCTTTATTAGACTTTGCATCTTCACAGTAATGGGACAACAATCGCAAGTTGTAATGAACATAAACCAAGCTCTCTGCCCGGTCTAAACTCAACCTGTTCCTTTTAACACTGTGGATGAAAGAATAAGAGCTCCAACACCTCTCTGCAGAAGAAGTGTTTACCACCTGTGATAGCACCCGCAATGCCAAACTCTGTAGAAGTGGAGTAGGCCCTCCATGCATGTTCCACCACTCAAGAGCAGAAAAATGCTCTCGATCTTCAATTGAATGCATGCTCCCAAATGGACCAGTGTTGAGCGTATAGTTGCTCACCTGTCTCCGTACCAATGCAGCCTCCTCATTATCAGGGATTAATCTACTCAATGCAGCCATATATTTTTCGTGAACCTCTTTATCTTGGTGTGGTTTTTTCCTGCTTCCCCCCCCAGGTGCTGGTTTTGAAAGCCATGATGGATGATAGTACCTAGGTGTCAAAACATATGCTAATGCATGCAATGGAACATTTAGCATATCCCATCGCTTTTCCACCTCTTCACGAATATAATTGTACAAGGTGGTATCTCTAGGCTCAACAATGTCTTTAATCTGCCCCAACATGCTATCCATTTGCTCATACACCTCCCCAATTACTGGTCGATCTGAATCTGCAAACTTGATCATGTAATAAATTGGTTTGGTGAATTGCAAAACATATTTAACCTGTGACCAAAAGTAAGTGTCAAGAACAGTGTCCTTGACTACATTAGCAGTAGCACCATCTGTACACTGGTTAATTTCATCCCATGTTTCAGCACACACCAGATTAGTTAAAGCTTGTCTCACCTTCACTAGCCGCCTAAAGGTGAGGTAATAACTAGCAAATCTTGTCTTTGCAATTTTAAGCAATTGCAACTTGGAGTAAGTGCCATAGAAGTAGTTTACCCTTGTATGCCCTGTGATGAATTTAATGAGCTGCTTCCCTTTCCTGTAAACCTCAGCAATCCACCCACATTCTTTGTGTTTCACAATATCATGCATCAAAAGGTTCAATGTGTGAACCAGGCACCCAGACCAAAAGATGTGTGGATGAGTACGCTCAATAATTTTTCCTGCTGCCTTACAATTTGCTGCATTATCTGTGATCACTTGAACCACATTATTCGGACCAACATCTTTGATTGATTTCAATAGGAGATCTGCAATGTTTTGTGCAGTTGCACTGATGGAGGAGGAGTCATGACATGCAATAAATACTGCACCCTTAGAAGAAACACCAAGAACATTTATCAAATGTTGGTTTCTAATATTTGTCCACCCATCTGATACAATGGATACCCCATAATCCACCCACTCATGTGTAAAACGTGTCAAAGCTCTTTGAACCTTAGCTTTTTCTCTTTCTAATAACACTGTTCTAGCTTTCTCATAGTTGGGGGCCTTGTATCCTTTTGGGGCTTCATTGATGGCCTTTACCATGTCATGCCAATAGGGAGAGCGAAGCACATTGAATGGTACACCGCAAGCACAAAGAAAACGGACTACCTTTCCATCCACATCATCCCTCCCAGTAACATTAAGGAAATCCGCTATTGTTTTTCTACCTCCAGAGGTTGCAGAAGTACCATAAGGAGATGGGCAACTACCAAATTTAGAGGTTGCACTTGATTCTGAATGAGTTTTTTGTTTCTTGTTTTTTTGTTGTGCAACCATCTCTATTTTGATGTATTTTTGTCTTTGTTCACTTGAAATTTTTGGGCAAATGGCTACCCCCACAGAACCCTTTTTTTCATCACTCTCTAGCACCCCACAAAAATGCCTCCTCAGACGGGTATATGAACCCGTATATGGTTTTCCTCCATGACAATCATGAGGGCACATCCATTTGTAAGATCCACCACCCTTTCCCCCTTCAAGTTTGGTCACATAGTTCCACAAGGGATTTGATGTACCTTTCCCATCTTGTGCTTCAGTGTCCTCTTCAAGTTCATCCCCTTCCTCTTCAAACCCTTCCTCCTCATCATACATTGGGTCACTACTATTAGGACCAAGTTCATCCCCTTCCTCTTCCCCTCTATTCCTCACCCTTGCCATCATTAAAACCAAGAGTGGAATGATACATAGAAGCCAAAAGAACACCATCTTGGAATATGGATATAGGTGGTGGACAACCTGTAAATAAAGGAGCAAGTAGAAACAATGGGAAAGAGTAGGAGAGGGAGGAGAAAAATACAATTTTTTTTTCAAAAAAACAAGGGAGTTTGGGGTTTGAACTTACCTCTTTAGCTCTTGTAGATGAAGTCCTCCAAGCTCTTGCTCCAAGCTCCTCCTCCTTCTCCTAGCTCCTCCTTCTTCACTCCTCCAAGCTCTCCTCTCTTCTCCTCTCTTCTCCTCTCCTTTCCTCTCTTCTCTTCTCCTCTCCTCTCTTCTCTTCTCCAACTCTCATAAACTCAAAGTGAGAAAATGAGAAGAGAATGGGGGCTTTATTCTTTTCTAAAGTCACCCTAGACTCACCCTAAACTAACCTAACCCACCCCCTCATGCTAGTTTAGTCACAAGTTAAAACAAATTAAAAAAAAACAAAGTTAACAAAATCCGGCCGCGGGGTTGCGTCCGGAAGCGCTCGGGTGGCGTGCGGTTCCGGGCCGGAATCGTGGCGCAACCAAGTGCCCGAACCGCCCTCCGATCCGCGGTTCCGGGCGGCCGCAACCAAAATTCCAGGAATCGAAATTTTAATTCGGATCCGCGCCACCTCCTCCGATCCGCGCTTCCGACCTGGATTCCGGGACGCTTCGCTTCGATCCGCGGTTCCGGGTTTGGATCCGGCGGGGGGGGGGGGGCGATTCCTGCAACCCTGGTTTCGGCAGTTCTGGCTTTTTCCGGCAGTTCCTACAGTTTCTGGCAGTTACGGCAATTCCAACTTTTCCCCGCAGTTCTGACAGTTCTGCCTTTTCCCGACAGTTCTGCAGTTCCCTGCAGTTCCGGTAGTTCCGGCAATTCCGGCTATTCCCGGTAGTTCCGGCTTCTGCCCTCTGGATTAGGGTAGCGTTATCCCTTAGGATCTCTCCTCCTACTAAAACCCAAAGACAAGTAGAGAGGAAGAGATCCCAAGTGTGTTGAAATGACTTGAAGGCCACCTCTATTATACTAAAACGTTGAGCACAAGTGGGGTTTATTTGGTTACTGGCCGACCTTGATGAATTGTCCCGTAACACAAATAAATTTGTATCTTTATGAATACTTATCGGAATCGGATGATTTTTAGATCAATCCTACACCTCTCGATGAGAAGGATCCAAGAAAAATACAGCTTCCATTAATAAGATGACCCACATGGAGTTTGGCCCTAGTTGCCAATTTTAACAGTACCTAACCAACAAACCAGTCTTCCAACTGGGTTGTTCTATTGGTTTGTTACCTGGGACTATCTGACTGGCCAGTTTTTAAAACTATGTTTGATTGTAATGGAAGAAACCCATCCGTGAAGGAGTACACCTTGTGGGTATCATTATTTGTTATTTCTTATTCAATGAATTGAAGAAATTTCAACCCCCACTCCGGTTATCAGTTTTCCTTATCACTCTATGCATTTAGTTTTAAATCCAAGCATGATAAAGATTCTAAAATCTGGAAATGACAATATTTTCTGAGAGCACAAATTTAGAGATTTCATAACTGCTTAAATTGCAGAAATAAAACACAGTGAAATTATGACAGCCACACAGAAAATAACACAATGATTTTTGGTCAATGTGACCATGGAAAAACCCCCTACAACTTTTGGGGAAAATTAGTTTGAGAGCTCTTCTTGATTTCTGAAAATGCTTTTACAGAGAAACTGAAATACACAGTGAAAATTCCAACAACCACAAATTACAACTTATCTTGATTTTCGTGCTTGAACTCTGCCTCGAAAATCGTGCCAATCAAGAAACAGCGAAAATAAAATTTTTCCAGCAATAAAATAACATTAAATGTTGTACGGCTTGCCTCGAAAAATGTGCCCAGAACTTGATGTATGGACTTCAGCAGTACGATTGCCTCGAAAATCGTGCCCAAATCTGCCTCGAAATTCATGTCTTTGTTGCTATACCTCTTCCTCGATTTTTGTGCCTTTCTCTTGTTGTACGATTTTTCCTTGGGATGTGTGCCAATAAATGCTGCTGCTCAGATTTGTTGAAATGTTTTCTTGCTGCTCTCCTTCACTTCCTCACTGCTAAAAAATGTTCTCCTTGTTCTCTCCTCTTCCTCTCAAATGCTCATGAAAGAATGATTTGATCTTTCTCTCCTCTTATCCTTTTACTCTCTAAATGACCTTTTGGGTTACCTTAAGATCTAATAGCTGAGATTCATTTAGATCTAGGGATAAGGATAAATGTGCATTTAATTCTCACTTTCTATTTTTTAATTCACCCACTTAAATAAAGACCCACTTAGCCTTTTATTTCCATAGTCACTTTTTCACTTTCTAATTCTTCATTGATTTTAATAAAGTCACCTTTAAATTAGAATGTAACTTTACCACTTATAAAGTCACTTTTAAATTAGAATGTAACTTTACTATTTATAAAGTCACTTTTAAATTAAATTGTCTTTACCAATTATAAAGTCACTTTTAAATTAAATTGACTTTACCACTTATAAAATCACTTTAGGAGAAAAGTACAAATAAATTTGGACACTTTTCCCTAGGCCAAAGATCAAAGCCTTAGGAACCACTTGTCCTCTGGTACCCAAATTTTAACATGAATGCCACTGGAAAAGGGCCCGTAATTTTCCACTTGTTGATTTCTTGGAAGTCTAAACTACACAAATCTGCACCTTTCAAATCCATCTGCACTATAATATGTGGGTTGGCTGACTCCCTCAGCTGTACTTTTTTAATGAATTCAGCTGCTAGTAGTTGATTGAGGCCTATTCAATTTAGCATTTACTTGCAGCTTTCAGCGATGTGGCAATTCTTTGTGCAATAATATAATATAAAATGCATTTTCAAAAAAGCAGGGAAAATTTGGTAGCTTGCTAACAAGTTCTGCTCAAGGTGCTTCCTGTTCAATGCTTTATCAGATTCCAAAATGTGCCTTATTGAGTAAATTGGAAAATGTAGAGATTATTTTGATAAATTCTTAAGAAATAGCCACTGGATAAAACAAAAGCTTTTAAATTCCTTTATTGCATTATATTCGAGGGAGAAATTTTCTTGATCTGTCTTCTTGAGGATATTCATCTTTCCATTGTGCTATTTTATACGCATAAAATGAACTTAGAAGATATTATTTGATATAAGGGAAATAAATTTAAATTAGCTTGGTTCATACCACGCAGGTTTCACTATTTTCTTGATTATAATTTTTGTAGGGAGCCAAGCAAAGTATTTTTTAATGCAATTATTTTGATGAATTCTCAAGAAATAAACACTGGATAAAACACACACTTTTAAATTTCTTAATTCCATTATATTCGAGGGAGAAATTTTCTTGATCTGTCTTCTTGAGGATATTTATCTATCCATTGTGCTATTTTATATGCATAAAATAAACATAGAAGATCTCATTTAATGTAAAGGAAATGAATTTAAATTAGCTTTGTTCAGATCATTCATGTTTCACTATTTTCTTGATTGTAACTTTTGTAGGGAGCCAAAGAAAGTATTTTTTAATGCAGTGAAAAGAAAAATTGACCTCCATATGGATGCTTTGATTCTTTTCAATCTGATGGGGAAGTTTTTATGATATGTCTTATGAGGATATCCATTCTTTATCATGCCAGTTCCTTTTATCATGCACGTTTACATACAAACACTAAACCTAAAAATTCTGCCAGTATGTGTGACAATTTCTTTCTGTGGTACTGCATCTGTCGATTATTATTGTTATAAAGGCAGATATGCTAATTGAAGTGTTTGATTCTTTAAGGGTGCTTGTGCATAAAACTTGCAGATCCCTGTCTCTGCTTTCCCATTCTTGATTTTATATATAATTGATAATTTTGAGATGTACAGATTATCTATGATGAATGCAAAGCATGTACTGGAAAACAATCGCCAGTTATCCATTGCAATGCACTCAGGGAGGAATAAAATGCAAAAACAACTTTCACTACTGTCCCAGACATCGCCGAAGAACTTCACCTATAAGAAAAGGATTGAAAGGTGTGTATCTAATGTAATATTGTACTGTTATACATATATTGAATATTCATAGGGACATAAATGAATAGGAAGATAATTTCCCTAAGTGCTAGTTTGTAGGCGACTTTTCTTTCTTGTTCCATTGACGATGTAGTCCCCTAGTTATTAATGAATATAAGTGTTCTGTAATAAGGTGTGATGATTAATACATTGAATTTTTTCTATCTGTACTTAACAATTTTGTTGTAACTTGTAAGAGACACATACATACATAACCAACTTGATTGATTTCCATTGAACTGCAGATATACATTGGGGATATTTGAAAATATGCGATTTCAGAGCCCTCAGCTTTGCATGGCCTCCATAGACAATGAAGAGAGAAAATCTCCAAAGGCAGTTCATGTATCCAAGTCAAGTGCCAATTCAATTAAATATTTTGATTTTTCTATCATTGGTAGTGGAGTGGCTGGTCTTAGATATGCCCTTGAAGTTGCAAAACATGGGTCTGTGGCAGTCATCACAAAAGCTGAATCACATGAGAGTAATACAAATTACGCACAAGGCGGTGTTAGTGCAGTTTTTGCTCCTTCAGATTCTGTTGAGAACCACATTCGGGATACTATTGTTGCTGGTGCATACTTATGTGATGAAGAGACTGTAAAGGTGAGGTGTGTAACGTCTTTGCATTGTTTTCTTTAGTCACTTGGATCCATGAATTTTTCATTTGATATGAGAGACTCGCTTGTAAATAGGATCTGAAAACCTAATTGTGCTTGTTGTTGCTCCCCATTGGACTACATGGTTAATATTTAAGCTCAGAATGTTGTTGCTCCTCCACATTTGTTTGCTATTTCTTTTGTTAATTTGCACTTTTTACTTCTCTTTTCTGATGGGCTGTGCTAAAAACTGAGGTCTTTTTAATTGTCCAAGATGACTGACCTAATTGGCTGAATCATTAATGAAACAATATAAAACTTAGGGAGATTTTTCGTCGTTTGGGCATTCCCTTATGCTTTTTTTCTCTATATCACTAATTAGTGGAGGTGGATAATGGAAAAGTTCGAAAAAATATTCAAGCTTGGAATATTTTTGCTCTTCTACTTGCCAGGAAGGTTACAATTACTGCTAGAATTCTAGCAGCAGGGCACATCTATTACTCGTGTCTCTTTGCTGTTCAAGTAGCCTATAAAATGTTGGAGATGGTTACTCAAAATCTCTCTACAGGGAAAGCAGGGTGGGTTTAAAGGAATTCCTTTGGTGGCTTGGAGCATTTGTACTTTACCAAGGGATTGAAGGGGATCAGGCATTCCTGACACAAGAGCTCAATGAACTGCTCTTGTTGGTACATGGATAGTATGAGCAGTGGAAGGGGAATGCTCCATTGCAACTTTTATTCCATCACTAAATTCATAATCCTCAACACGTATATGGGATTAAAGCCTCCTTTCAATTGTGTGGGATAATCAACAATGCTAAGGTTTGCATGCTTTCAGGTTCTGCTCCACTTAAAAGTGTGTGGGCTGCATAACATACAGTCCTTGACTCTATAAAATGTCAATTTGAGGGGCCACAGGATGCTTAGGATCTGGCATCAAGACTTCTTTGGATGTTTCAGTATCTACAAGGATAGTTTGCTCTCTTGACTATGTTTGCTTATAAAATATTGAAGAGAAATTCCCTTTTCCATTGGAAGGATTTGTGGAACCATGAGCACCATTAATTGAACACTTGGCATGATCTTAAATGAGCTCAAAACTTAAACTGGTGATAAACTTGTTTATGAGGACTTTTGTAGAATGATTCTTGAAAGTTGTCCTTTTAAGTGCAACTCCATGGGTCAAATTCTATCGAGAGGGATTGGAGATGGACTATTGGAAACCCCTTTTGCATACATGTGGCAAAGGATCTTTATGACTTTATAGGACATGCCTTTGAAGTTGTCCCATGCTTGAACAAAAGGTGGGGGGTGAGTGATCCTAAAGGATGTTGGCTAAGGAGGTGTCAGGTGTATTTGGAACTCCCAATCTTCTTTCAAGCACAAAGTATTGGGGTGGCTTATCGTAATGTCCTAGGATAATTTTTGCCCTAGGATTTCTTGTTCAGGCTAGGGTTTCCAAAAGAAAAACAACAAAATTCATTCATTCATAAAACATTGGGCATTCCTCCATGTAATATATGAACATAAATATTGTTCAATAGTAATAGTAGACATGCATGAGTAATATAAAGACTTCAACAACAAAATGATTCTCAAAACCACAATAAATTTGGGTTGATCGCCCAATGAATAGTATGCCTATCCAATCCACTTGATCCACTAGTACAATCCCATTTTGCAATATCATTAGATTCAATAAACAACAACAATAACAATCCTACACCACTCAATCAACTCAAAGGCGGAATTACTACTTTATTCATGCCTACTAGGAGCTAGTGGTGCCCTGACTAGCCGTAGATTAGTCAATTAATGATTGGTTTTAAGTGTTGTACTCAGAAATACACTAGACTCACAATCTACCCAATTGGATGGTTGTGCTAGAGTTGAGGCTTAGGGTGGACGTCTGAATCCACTACTGTGGAAATTTTGGCTGCCAATTTGTGTTTAATTCCTTATTGTCCTCCAGGCTTGAAATTGGGCAGTTGTACTAGACAAAAAAAATTGGTCTTGTGGCCCTCGGTTTTGTGTCCATTGTGGCCTTACTATGCCTTTGTTGTCTTGGGCTGAGGCGGATTACCTTTGTTGCCTTGATAGTTTGCCACATATCTCCTTGAACCAACTTCAGTGACCAAACATACCACAAAAAAGTCCTCGTTGTTTTTGAGATAGAATGTTGGCCAATAAAGTGATTGTAGAAAGCTTCTTTAGAATAGACCCGAGCTGCTCCAAAGAATATGTTGTGCCAGAACAAAGAAAAAGGGTTTCTAGGTAAGGTGGGATCAACTCCACCAAAAGTAGACAAAGGGATTAGCGAGGGTGGGTTCACCTCCACCGAAACTAATCAAGAAGAAGGGGTCTTAAAATCCTCAGAGCCTGAGGCTCAAGAAAATCAGAGATATTCCAATCCAAATTGATGATGCAAAATGATTCCAACTCCCTTTTATTTTTATATTTTCTCATGGGGTTCTCCCTAATGTGAGGGCTTGCAAGTGTAACCCCCAACTTGGGCTTTTTGCCCTTGCTGCCCCAAAATTTGCCCAATCTTGTCCCAAACATTGGATAATTGGGTTTTCCCTCTTTGTTAAGACTATAGCCTATGAGGTTGGATAGGCTACTTTGTCTTCTCATAGGAAATTAATCCATAGGGGACATTATAGTCCCCCCTTCTCAACATTTCTTGTCCCCGGGCAATGGAAAATTTGGGTGTTAGCAAACTTTGCCCTCCTATCTTCAAGGAGGACCTCTCTTGGTTGGATATCCTTATCTTGTGATTTGTCTGGAGAAGATTATGACAGGACAATACATGCAATCCACTCGCATCTTTTGTCATTAGACCAACGAATTCCTTGAGTAGGGAAAATCCCAAGAATTTGCAATTCCACCCTTCTTTCACCTTGCTAATATCTTCCCCTTTGTTGAAAAGTAGTGAGTGAAGGCCTTCTTGACTCATGCCTTAGTCAAGATGGCTACAAACAGTGTTAGCATGCACGAGTTCCTAAGGAGAAGGACAAGTTCATGATAACAATTTGACTTATGCGTAGAGGTTGGAGAGGCAGTTAATTAAGTCGATCTCCAAGGTGCGAGTTAGATTTGGAGAAGGACGAGTGAGAGTCTCAAGTTCTAAATTGAGACTAGGACGAGTTACAAGAGTCAGTGAGACTCAGTCAACTAATCAATCACAAGTCCGAGTTCCCAAAATAAACTTGCCAGATTTAGCTGAGTTGAATTGCTTTTAAGGAGGTCAAAAGGCACAATTGTAACATAATTTTTGAGCACAAGTTTTGTGTGTGAGGTAGTTGCTAGGAAGAGCGTGTATGGAGAGTCCTATACACAGCTTTTGACAGACATAATTCCTTGCATAAGTGCATTGATATTCAGGAGGAAATTCCTAAATAATAGGGGTTGCCCAGCGCTAGGAAATAGGAGCCAGGCAACGCAAGGATTTAGGAGTTGGGTCAGATTTTATTGCAAGTAGGTTTTAGCTAAGTATTAATAATGAGAATAAGCTTGTTCTCTAGTGAAACAGATTGCCTTGGAACGAACTCTTATATTTCTCAATTTTGTCAATAAAATTCTACAGCTAGCAGAGGGTTTTCCCAGTTGGGTTCCCTAGAAAATTTACCGCGTTATTGTGTGTGAATGTGTTTTTATTTTTGTTCCTATTCCGCTACAAATTATTAAGAGAAATTCTGTGTCTTGGTGCAACGAACTTGTTTTCAGGATTGACATCATAGCAATTGCAGAATTTCAAGGAAATTCTACATGGTATCAGAGCTCAGAACAACCTAGAGACCATCACATAGTGTTCATATTTGTGAAGAACATAGATAAAATTTGTCAAGAGTAGTGTTTGGACAAGGAGGATGGTGTACCAAGGATTGAGAGGTAATCATTGTTTAGAGAGAGCCTTTAACTTTGTCTCTTGGAAAGGGAGGATCGTGATAGTATTGGAGAATAATGGGGCAGGAGAATTTGTCAAAAACGCTATACCACCACCTCAAGATCCCTAACAGTTAGCCCAACATACTAAGAATGATGTCAAGGCTAGGAGGATTATTCTAGAAGGGGTCGAAGATCATATAGTTCCTCATATCCATGAGAAGAAGTTAGCTTTTGAAATGTTCGAAATTATTTTAGATCTATATCAAAGTTCCAGTGATACCAAGAAGCTTGATCTCAAGGAGAAGCTAAGTAGTATCAGGATGAAACAAGGAGAGCCCGTCATCTCAAATTTTTCAAAGTTTTCTCAGGTTCGAGATGAGCTAGGTGGCATGGGTGTCCAAGTATCTGAGCATGACCTTGTGAGTTTCTCTTTACAAGGACTTCATAAGTCGTGGTATGTTTTCCAGGATACTGTTAATGGTAGAGAAAATTTTCCTAGCTGGGAAAGGTTATGGACTAATTGTGTTCAAGAGGAGATCTAGAGAGGAACCTGAGATGGTAGATCAACAAAGACCAAGGACGAGGAAAAGTTTTCTCTTCCAAGCAAGGCCAAGGGCAAGAAAGGCAAAGGGAAGGTCGAGACTAGTCAGAAGGCCGAGAAGAAGAAGAAGGATCTAATCAAGATCAAGTGCTTCCATTGCCATGAGTTTGTGCACTATGCTACTAAGTGTCCAAATCAAAATAAGAGGACCAGTAAGAATCATGCGACTACATAAGCTGAGGTAGATGGGTTTGCTTCACAATTTGAAAAAGATTTCTCATTGATAGCTTGCATGGCAAGCTCAGTAGGGAGGAGCACTTGGTATATTGATTCTGAAGCCTCTTTCCATATGACTGGGAACAGGGAGTATTTCAGCCAACTGAAGGATCAAGACATGCAGCTCCAGATCGAGCTAGGAGATGATGGCAAGTACGCATCTAGGGGAGTTGGTATTATCAACTTTGAGAGGGAGTCTGGGAGCCCTCTCCATCTCAGAGTTGTCCTCTATGTCCCAGGATTGAAGAACCTAGTTTCAGTAGATACCCTTGAGGACAAGGGATATGGTGTCATCTTAAGCAGAGGTAAGGTGTACCTCAAGCAATTAGCTTCTGGAGCAACGAAGTAGATAGGTGTGCGGGTGAAGAACCTTTACATGTTGCAGGTTGAGACATGTGCAACATTGAGCAAATCGGAATAAGAGGTCGAAGTAAGAATCATGTGGTTGCATCAACTGAGGTAGACGAGTTTGCCTCACAATTTGAGAAATATTTCTCATTGATAGCTTGCATGGCAAGCTCACTAGGGAGTAGCACTTGGTTTATTGATTATGGAGCCTCTTTCCACATGACCCGAAACAAGGAGTATTTCAGCCAGTGAAAGGAGAAAGACATGTAGCTCTAGATCAAGCTAGGAGATGATGGAAAGTATAGATCTAGGGGAGTTAGTATTGTTAACTTTGAGAGCTAGTCTGGGAGCCCTCTCCATCTCATAGATGCCCTCTATATCCCAAGACTGAAGAAGAACATAATTTTAGTAGCTACCCTTGAGGACAAGGGATATGATGTCATCTTCAGCAAAGGTAAGGTGTACCTCAATCAATTAGCTTCTGAAGCAATGAAGCAGATAGGTGTGAGGGTGAAAAACCTTTACAACTTACGGGTTGAGACATGTGTAGCCTTGAGCAACAAGGTAGGTGGTGAGTAGAGTATGTTAGGTTTTGTAGCATCGGATGTGTTCTAGCAATGAAATTTTGTGGATAGGCTAGAATACATGAGATCTCCAAAACTCAGTAATCATTTATGCAAATTCCACCTAGAAATGACTTAATTAGATTATTAGTCGTTTTTTTAATATTTCCTAAGTTTAAACTTAGGGAATATGACTAATTAATCAAAATTAATTAAGGTGTGAATGTTCTAGAAACTCACAAGGATCGACAGGGAAATAATCTGGGCCATTGATTACGTTTTAATCTTGGTCCAACAGAAGATTATAAGAAGTCGATGGGTAGATGGAGAACACACAAGTGCAGTTACTCAGTTGACTAGGGAGATTGATTTTCTCAGTGGCTGAAATTTAGCAGAGGAGATAGAGCCAGAGGGTGAGTTGCACGAGAGAGAGAGAGGGTATCAGCAGTGGTCCGGGAAGTGCAGAACGAATTCAGGAAGAGACAATGTGAGGAGAGACGCAGTCCACTAGAGCATTGTGCAGTCACTATGCAGAGGGTGACGCAGAGACACCAACGTATGGGTAGAGGGTCCATCTCAGGGTCAGGGAGTCGCTGTGGAGAGTGAGAAATTTGTTACTAAATTTCTCTCAGTATTTTTCCTCTGTTTTGCTGTCTGAATTCTTGTACTTGAATTATTGCTGAAAGATTAATAAAGAAACCCTCATCTGCTACACCGGTTTTCCCGCATTGGGTTTTTCGGGGACAATTGTCCAAAAATAACTGTGTCAATATCTTTATGTGTGTGCTAGAATTTCTCTAATTTTCCAGCATTTATTTTTCTTCTGCAGTATTTTTTTTGTGAAGGCTACAGTGTATATGTTTCAATATTTGTCGTAGGAAACTGCAAATAGTTTGTTTAATTAATTTAACAAATAGAAGAAATATTATTAGTTGTTGCAGTAGGATTCCGAGTTTCGGAATTTTCACATGGTATCAGAGCGCAGATAGAAGTCGGAGAGCTCAATTGCAAAGAGGAGAAGGAGCTTCGTAGCACTGCATAAGCAGTTGCTTGAAACCCCAGAGGCTGCACAGTCCCCTTGGCTAGGAGGGTCAGTTTTTGAGGAAAAGTCTATTTCTCTAAGAGAGTCGACAAAGAAATTAGATTTTCCAGATCAAGGATTGCCAGAGGCAGAGGGAGCAACAATATTTCTTTGTAGAGTAGATTTCCAGCTAGGACGCAGTATTTTGCAACAACAAAATCAACATTAGGAAGGAAAGGAGAAATAGCACAGAAAATCATGGATAGAATCAACAGTCAAGAAGCCTCAAAATTATCTTCCAGGTTGGAGGATGAGTTTGCGTGCTTGTCAGGTTCGACATCATCTGGTGTCTGGTATATTGATAGTGGAGCTTCAGCTCATATGACAGGAGTTAGAGAATATTTCTCTAGCTATCAGGAGGAGAAAATGGACTTCCAGATCACTATGGGCAACAAAACTAAATGTACTCTAGTAGGGAGAGGCACCATAGAATTTCAGACAAAAACAGGAACCAGCACCAGCGCTACTAATGTATTGCATGTGCTAGGATTGGGTATGAACCTAATTTCAGTGTCCCAGTTACAGGACAAGGGGTACGATGTACACTTCGTGGGGAAGAAAGTGTATGTCAAACACTCTAGCTGGAAGAAGGTGAGATAGATTGGAGCTCGGAGCAACAGGTTATATAGGTTGCAGCTCGATTCTCCAATGGCACTGATAATAGCAGTGGGAAGGAGTTGAATGAACTATGGCACAGGAGGATGGGACATTTACACCATGGAGCACTTAGGATGCTTAGAGAAACTGTAATGGGAGTTCCAGTTCTCAGTACAGAGCACGATGATGTGTGTAGAGGATGCGTACTTGGGAAGTACGCAAAGGCATAATTTCCTAGAAGTGACAACAGAGAAAATAGCGTGTTGGGATTGATATACTCATATATCTGTGTCCCTATGACCACTAGAGCTCTTAGCGGTGGCAAATATTTCGTCACCTTTATTGATGACCATTCTAGGAAGACCTTGATCTATTTCGTAAAAACCAAAGATGAGGTCTTTGATTGGTTTAGAGAGTTCAAGGCTCTCGTAGAGATTGTGACAGGGAAAAAGATCAAGGTGCTATGTTCAAACAATGGTGGAGAATACACAGATAAAGACTTCACTGATTTCTGCGTGAAGGAAGGCATCAAAAGAGAATGGACAACTGCATATAATCCTCAGCAGAATGGAGTAACGGAGCGAAAGAACCAAACCATAGTTGGGGCTACAAAGGCTATGCTGTATGACCAGGGTTTGCCTAGATTTTTATGGGCAAAGGCATGCAACATAGTGGTGTACATTCAAAACAAAACACCTCATAGAGCACTGGGGAATAAAATGCCAGAGGGGGTCTTCACAGGAAAGAAGCCTGAAGTAAGTCATTTGAGGATATTTGGGAGTGTGGCTTACTGCTACATACCAAATGAAAAGCGTAGTAAATTGGATTAGACTGCAGAGAAGGGGTTCCTCGTAGGGTATGGTGAGACCTCAAAGGCATACAAGATCTACATTCCTAGCACAACAAGATTGTTGTGAGGCGAGATGTAAAGTTCATGGAAGATAGAGCTTTCAGAAGATCTCGAGAAATGCTTGTAGGTGATCAATCAGCAGAAGTTCCGTTAGTCCAGCAATAGGGACAACAAGTGGGGCAAGCAAGAGTACAGTCATAGGGATCGAGTACGGTGACCAGTACTAGTATCTCCTTAGAGGTAGGAGATCTAGGGAGTTCACAACAGATGGAGTAGCAGGAATAGGAGGAGGAACTGATTGAACCTCCCACCACCAGTGGTAGAGCTAGTAGGGAAGTGTGTCAGACCTTGAGGGACGCAAAGGAGTTTGTCAGAGCTCCTAGGACAGACAAGAGACAATGCAGGCAGCTTGACAGATATCAAGCTTTGGTAGCTCAGGTTACAGAACCCTCCAGCTTTCAGGAAGCCGCACAACATCAGGTGTGGGTGGATGCCATGGTAGAAGAATACAGTTCTATCATGACAAATGATGTTTGGGAGGTAGTGCCTAGACCAGAAGACAGATCAGTTGTAGGTTCCAGATGGATCTACAAGATCAAGTACGTTGCAGATGGCAGTGTAGAGAAGTACAAGGCTAGATTCGTGGCGAAGGGGTATGCACAGAAGGAAGGGATAGACTAGGAGAAGACCTTCGCCCCAGTTGCCAGATATACCTTTATAAAAGCCGTTATATCCCTATCAGCGCAGTTGGGATGGGAGATTCACCAAATGGATCTCAAGGCAACATTCTTGAACGGGGTGATAGAAGAAGAGGCGTATATAGAGTAGCCTGAAGGCTTTGAAACCCCTGAGAAGCACACTCATTTATGCAGGTTGAAAAAATCCCTATACGGGCTAAAACAAGCACCTAAGGCATGGTATGGTCGGATTGACAGTTATTTGCAACAGTTGGAATTCATCAAGAGTGATGTAGATCCCAATCTCTAATATTTGATTGTGGAGAATGAGCCTCTCCTTCTGGTTTTGTATGTAGATGACCTATTTTTGCCAGGATCATCATAGCTCATAGAGGATCACAAAAGGAACCTTGAAGTAGAAATCGACATGAAGGATATGGGGTTGATTCACTATTTTCTAGGATTAGAAGTATGGCAGAAGAATGGGGATATGCTACAGATATTCTAAAGAGATTCAGAATGCAGGATTGCCGACCCGTGACGATGCCCATGATCACCAGTTGGAAGAAGATATATGCATCAAGGGACAAGGAAGTCGACCCCACCTTGTATAGACAACTCATTAGGTCACTCATGTATCTGGTCAACACTAGGCCAGACGTTTGTTTTGCTGTCAATACCCTTAGTCATTTCATGGCAGAACCGAAAAGGGTACATTGGGCAACAGCTAGGCACATTCTTAGATATGTGCGTCAGATTATGCAGATTCATAGATGCAGGTTGGGCAAGTAGTTTTGTGGACAGAAAAAGTACCTCCGGGTACTGCTTCAGTGTTGGATTAGGGATAGTCTCTTGGTGCAGCAGGAAGCACAAGTCAGTAACATTGAGCTCAGCAAAAGTTGAATATATGGCAGCTAGCACAACTATGTGTGAAGCTATATGGCTTAGAAAGTTACTTGTGAGTTTGTTAAGGAAGAAGATGGTTGCGACCAGTGTTTTCTGTGATAATCAGAGTTGCATAAAACTCTCTCAGAATCGATTATTTCATGATAGGTCAAATCACATTGATATTAGATGTCATTTCATCAGAGACTGCGTTCAGCGTGGGGCAGTCCAACTGCTATATTTTCCCATAGGAGATCAGGTAGAAGACATACTCACGAAAGCTCTAGGGAGAGCTAAGTTCATCTAGTTCAGGGAACAATTGGGTATGGTGGAGAACCCATTTTAGTAGCAGAAACAGATGGATTCTCAGTTGCAGCAGCAACAGAAGAGAGGGAGCTGCAATGCAGATGTAGTAGTTGGCAGCAGTAGCACAGATGCAGTGCACATCAAAGTTGCGTAGTAATTGGTGGGCAACAGTAGCCAGACATCAACAACGTGACAGGAGATGGTGTAGAGAGTCAGAGACAGTGTGTTGTGGCAGCAGTTGCAACGTTAGAACACTTTCCTCGCTAAGAGGGAGTTTTAGTTTTGTAGCATCGGATGTGTTCTAGCCATGAAATTTTGTGGAGAGGCTAGAATACATGAGATCTCCAAAACCAAGTAATTGTTTCTGGAAATTCCACCTAGAAGTGACATAATTAGATTATTATTCGTTTTTAAATATTTCCTAAGTCTAAACTTAGGGAATATGACTAATTAATCAAAATTAATTAAGCTAAGGTGTGAATGTTCTAGAAACTCACATGGATCGGCAGGGAAATAATTTGGGCCATCGATTATGTTTTAATCTAGTTGTTGGTGCTCCAACAGAAGATTATAAGAAGAAGTCGATGGGTAGATGGAGAACACACAAGTGTAGTTACTCAGTTGCCTAGGCAGATCGATTTTCTCAGTGGCTGAAGTTCAGCAGAGGAGATAGAGCTAGAGGGTGAGTTGCAGGAGAGAGAGAGAGAGGGTATCAACAGTGGTCTGGGAAGTGCATAACGAATTCAGGAAGAGATATCGTGAGGAGACATCTAGTCCACTATAGCACTGCGCAGTTACTACAGAAATGGTGACACAGAGACACTAGCATATGGGCAGAGGGTCCATCTCAAGGTCAAGGAGTCGCTGTGGAGAGTGAGAAATTTGTTACTAAATTTCTATCAATATTTTTCCTCTTCTTTGTTGTCCGAATTCTTGTACTTGAATTACTGTTGAAAGATTAATAAAGAAACCCTCATCTACTACACCAGTTTTCCTGCATTGGGTTTTTCCGGGGACAATTGTCCAAAAATAACTGTGTCAATATCTTTATGTGTGTGCTAGAATTTCTCTAATTTTCCAGCATTTATTTTTCTTCCGCAGTATTTGTTTTGTGAAGGCTGCAGTGTATATGTTTCAATATTTGCCGTAGAAAACTGTAAATAGTTTGTTTAATTAATTTAACAAGTAGAATAAATATTATCAGTTGTTGCAGTAGGATTCCGGGCTTCGGAATTTTCACAGAGTAGAGACGTTGGAGAACTTTGTTATAGGCGCATGGAACACTTGCATCATGGGGCACTGAAGATTCTTCAGCAGATCGCCACAGGATTACTAACATGCAATTTTGATCAACATGATGTGTGCAAGGGGTGCACACTTGGCAAGTATGCCAAGACTTCTTTTCAAGGTCGAGACAACAAAGCCAAAGGGATTTTGGAGTTGGTGCATTCAGATGTATGTGGGCCCTTCTCTTCTCCATCTCTTATGAGACACAGGTATTATGTTACTTTCATTGATGATTATTCTCGGAAAACTTGGATATTTTTCATGAAGAAGAAAGATGAGGTCTTAACCAAGTTCATGGAGTTTAAGGCCTTGGTAGAAAACCAGACCGGGAAGAAGATCAAGGCAGTGAGGAGTGACAATGGTGGAGAATATGTCTCCAATGCCTTCAAGGAGTTGTGTGTGAAGGAGGGCATTAAAAGAGAGTTGATAGCACCCCATAACCCTCAACAGAATGGGGTGGCTGAGAGGAAGAACCGTAGTATTTTTGGAGTGGCCAAGGCCATGTTGCATGATTAGGGACTGCCTATGTTCTTGTGGGCAAAGGCATGCAACACTACAATATTTTTGCAGAACAGGAGTCCACACAGGGTTCTTGGTCGAGTTACACCGGAGGAGGCTTTCACAGGAAAGAAGCCTGATGTTTCACACTTTTGTATCTTTGGCACCAAAGTTTACTGCCATGTGTCCAAAGATAGTAGGAAGAATTTGGAGCCTGCAACAGAGAAGTGTATTTTTGTGGGATACAATGAGACAACACAAGCATACAGAGTGTATCTACCAGGACTCAAGAAGACAGTTCTTAGGCGGGATGTGAGGTTTGAGGAGCCCAGAGCTCTGAGGGAGTCCTTAGAGCGAGAGCAGGTTGGCATTACTGAGATGGAAGAGATACTCTCTCCCAAGGAGGAGCCTTAGCCAAGATCATAGATCGAGTCTCAGCTAGGTGGCAAGAGGCCCACACAGAGGATCTACAACAGGATGATGAGGAGAAGAGACCAAGACGAGAGCAGACAACTACTTAGAGACTCCTAGCACAGGGAGGGAGAAAGCCAAGTGGGCCGAGAAGTTGATTCGGGAGGGCCAGGAGTAGGTTGAAGCTCCTAGCACCATGTTCAGATAGAGCAAGCAATCACAGAGGTACACATGATATATGGCACAAATGACAAAGGTGGTGGACATTGAGCCTTCTAGTTATAAGGAGGCAACTTCTTAGCAAGTTTGGTAGGATGCCATGGTGGAGGAATATTCCTCCATCATGAAGAATGATGTCTGGGAGATTGTGCCATGACCTGAGGGCAAATCAATAGTTGGCTCATGTTGGGTGTACAAGGTGAAGCATGGAGTAAATGGGAGTGTGGAGAAGTACAAGGCCAGGTTTGTGGCCAAGGGCTTCTCATAGATTGAGGGCATAAACTATGATGAGACCTTTGCCCCAGTAGCACGGTATTCATCCATCAAGACTAATCTGGCACATGCCACACAGATGGGGTGGAAGGTCCACTAGATGGACGTGAAGATGACATTTCTCAATGGAGTGGTTGAGGAGAAGATTTATATGGAGCAATTAGAGGTGTTTGAGCAGTTCAATGGAGACACATGTGTGCAGGTTGAAGAGAGCTCTTTATGGGCTCAAGCAGGCTCCAAGAGCATGGTACACTCTTATTGACAACTAGCTTCGAGGACTGGGCTTCACTAAGAGTGAGGCGGATGCCAACCTGTACTACATCATGGTTGGAGGGCTTTCGCTTAATCTAGTGCTTTATGTTGACGATCTTATATTGACTGGAGTGAACAACTTGATCCAGGATTGTAAGGAGGACCTTTCTAGGGAGTTTGAGATGAAAGATTTGGGGCTTATGCACTATTTCCTTGGCTTGGAGGTTTGGCAGGGTGATGGTGAGATCTTCATGGTACAGGGAAATACACTACACAAATTCTCTAGAGATTTCATATGCAGGATTACAGGCCCATGACCAAGCCTCTAGTCACAAACTAGAAGAAGGTGGATGTGAGTAGAGCAAAGCGAGTGGGTACTATAGTATATGTAGTACCCTAACTTTGCAACTTTATTAACCAAATAGTGACTGGAATTTAAAAATTAAATTGCAGAAGAATACCTAGAATCAGTTGAAGGTGTTTTGGACTGTGGCTGTTCCCGTTGCTGTAGTTACCAAACTTCCCTTTACCTCCTAGCCTATATGAGGTCTACCTATATGGTCCCCAGATCCAAAAGACAAATCTTCTGGCCCCCGTGCCCAAAATAACAAGAACAATCAGACTCAATCTCTCTGTGTGGCTTTGTTGGGAATTTCTCTCCTGTGTCCATAATACTTTCCCCAAAAAATTTCCTCCTTGATATGGCCTCTTCAGCTACCTTATATGCTCAAACCCACCGTCTCCCAACCTCCTTGATGTCAGTCTCCTTCCTTCCACTGTCTCCTGATTCTTTTCGTTGTCACCCTCCTACCTTCTCGGCCCTTCTTTTCCTTCTTGTTAGAGGCAGTCATATTATATAACTAAGTTAGATTTGATTGAGTGTGGTTATTTCACATTTAAATAATATGCTTTGCCGACTAATTTTATTCCATAGATTTGATTTAGGGGCTTATATTTTATTCAAATATTTGTCCCTTATCGTTTTTATATACTTATATACTTATATTTATTAATTTTATTAGTAAAGTAAAATATATAATTATTTTGGTAATATATGAAAGAAAGTAACATATATTTTAATTCATTTCTATTTTACACAATCCTTTTTATTTATTGATATGTATATTATTTGAATAGCACTTTGATTAGTGTCATTTATAGTGTTGGTATACTTAATAAGTACCGCACTCTACATATTCATTACATTCTGGTGAATTAGGTATTTGCTTAGCACTTGAACAATTAATTCATTACCTTGTACTTAGTCATTTTCCAATATCAGCTAATATATATACTAGTGCGATACATGCAATGCATGCATATATAGCTATCATATGCATGCCTCATATGCTTGCTAATATTCTTATGCCCCCTGTAATTTGATGGGTCATTACATTATACCCCCGTTTCAGAAAAACTTCGTCTCGAATAAGTTAGGTTTTATGTAGTATATAAGTAGCTATTTAGCGATTAGTATAATTATCTAGGATTGGTGTTTTGAACATTTATAGTTTTACAATCTTAATAGTCATGCTCTGCCTCAGCTGAGCTCCTAGGCTATTCTATAATGATCCTATCCTTCCTAATCTCTTTTTCTCCCATCCTATCCATCCTCTACTAGAATATGTCATGGCGTTAGTTATACTGACCTTATCATTCATAGACTTCAAGGATGACAACGTCGATTATATCGATCTGATTTCCCAGTAGGCATCTGACAGTTATCATCACACGTCTAGGGGAGTGTGACTCGCACAATGCTCCCATGACTCCAAGTTTTGGAGGATAAATGGTGGGCAACACCTCCACCCCTCCTAGTGGGACTAGGGTCAACACCCTATCATGGAATCTCATTGAACCTCAATTGTTTTTGGAATTTTGTCATCACGTGGTCAGTTTGGTAACGATGTTATCTACAATGTAAACACTTGTCCACACATTATAACATATGCATCAATATATATTCAAAACAAATTGTATTTAAATAACAATTTTGTGTATTTCACTTATGTTGCTATCTACGATATTGATTTTTGCGTTCATATAATGTACTTGGCCATGTCCAGGCCATATATCTTTAAGTTAGCTTTCCTACTAAGTAGTTAAATGTGGTCTTTTTCTTCTTCATCTCATATGCAAAAATAAAATAAATTTATAAATATCTCATCAATAATATAATTCGTAATTTATATTTCATAGCAAGGTTAATCAAATACTAGACTTCATATTGGTATCCATATTCTATCAATGTTAATTAAATAACATATTCCATATTGGCATCCACGTACTAACTGAGTTAAGAAAATAACATATTTCTTATTGGTATCCATGTACCAGCGAAGTAATATATATATATATATATATATATATATATATATATATATATATATTTAATGAGTTTATAAAATGAATTTCTAAATGTTGGTCAAATTATAAAGATGTTATATTTTCTATATATATTTTTAAATTTAATAATACTTTTATTTTAATTTAATTAAACCTAAGGATGTGTAAGTGGCACAAATCTCAACAATGTTGGAGGACATAAACTTACATTATCATGAAAATACGTATCCTAATTAAATTGGCACTTTTCCTTATAATAATAAAAAAGTTCACGGTCTTGGCACAATGGTGGCCTTGTTAGACCACACATAGGTTTTCATCGACACTTTAAATTCATTCAATATATTTTGCAAAATGTGAAACATTTTTTTTTTAATTTACACTTCGGAAGGCGAGACTTACGTTTTTAAATTTATTACATATAGTTTCCAAAATGTATACTTTATAGCACTTTTATTATTTGTATTCTATTTTAACTTCACTTTTAGATAAGGATAAAGAAACAACATATCTTAAAAAGTGATATCATCATATTATTTATAATCTTGAGGGTGACAAGAGACAAGATTGTCCCTTCATTGTGAGAGACTATCATGTGGATCAAAAAAGATAATTGGACATAGTTGATTATAGTTTGATATCTCTTTGAATTTAATAATTATCCCTTATAACTTTCTTTGAATTTAGTAAATATCCCTTATAGCTTTCTTTCATTTATTGATATTCTGGATGAGGATAAAGAAACATATTTCAATTTAATAATTTGATAATATTGTTTAGGAAAAGCTTTGATAGGGTTCGTCTTAGTTTTTTTTCTTTTTCTCTGAGATGACATTCAAAACTAAAGAACTCCAATTAATAACAACATATTAAATCACGATATCGAGCGCAAGACTATAAGGCTTAATCTATAACCAAAAATATTTTGGAAAAAAAAATGATTATGGTCTAGTACAAACATAAAGAAACCTCAGAGCGTAAGTTTTTAAATGGGTTATGCAAACTATAAAAAACCTACCCATATCCATGAAAAATTTGCGGGTTAACATTTCTTTTTGAAGATAACTACTCATTTAATATCTGTGCAGGAGCCAGAAGTAAACCTAGAGAAATATACACATAAAAGGAAAAACAGAGTAACAAGCCTAAACGTTTGCCTTCTTCATACATAAACATATAATGTGCAACATCTTGGAACTATTTTACGCTGGATCTAAAATTTTAGGAGAAAATAAAGGATCGTTGTTACCTAAAGTTTTCTTTTAGAAGTCGGTTCTACAACCATTCTAATTTCTATAACGTTGCAACTTAGGGCATTTTGAATAGTGTATAAAAGCAAAGACGATGATGAGGGATAGATATATGCTTTAATTAAAGTTAGGGTTTATGTAGTATATACTACATGATACCAGAATGTAGTACCCTAACTGTGCAATTTTAACCAGACAATGTAAAGCGCTAATGTGCAATTTTTTTAACCAAACAGTAACTGGAATTTAAAAATTTAAATTGCAGAAGAATACCTGGAATCAGTTGAAGGTGTTTTGGACTGTGGTTGTTCTTGCTACTACAGTTACCAAACCACCCTTTACCTCCCAAAGTATCTGGGGTCTACCTGTATGGTCCCTAGACCTAGAAGACAAATCTTTTGGCCCACGTGCCCAAAATTTCAAGAACAATTAGACTCAATCTTTCTCTGTGGCTCTGTTGGGAATTTCTCCCCTCTCTCCGTAATACTTTTCCCATAAAAAATTCTCCCTGTTATGGCCTCTTAAACTACCTTATATGCTCAAACCCATCGTCTCCCAACCTCTTTGCTATCAGTCTCCTTCCTTCCATTGTCTCCCGATTCTTTTTGCTGTCACTCTCCTACCTTCTCAGCCCTTCTTTTCCTTCTGGTTAGAGGCGGTCATATTATATAACTAAGTTAGATTTGATTGAGTTTGGTTATTTCACCTTTAAATAATATTCTTTGCCGACTAATTTTATTCCATAGATTTTATTTAGGGGATTATATTTTATTCAAATATCTATGTCCTTTATCCTTTTGATATACTTATATTTATTATTTTTTTAGTAAAGTAAAATATATAATTATTTTGGTTAATATATGAAAGGAAATAATATATATTTTAATTCGTTTTTATTTTATACAATCCTTTGTATTTATTGATATGTATATTATTTGAATAGTACTTTGATTAGTGTCATTTATAGTGTTGTTATACTTAATAAGTACCCCACTCTACATATTCATTACATTCTGTTTGATTAGGAATTTACTTAGTACTTGAACAATTAATTCATTACCCTGTACTTAGTCATTTTCCAATATTAGCTAATATATATACTAGTGCAATTCCACTTTATTGTTTCCACTCTTTGATACCTTAAAAATATGAGAATAGCCTATTCTTGTCGTAGGTGACTCATTTGTGAACTTAAACTTTTTCCTTTACACAGAATGGTCTGAGCCATGGTCATCAATAGTATCCTCATCAACTTCCATTTCTGAATTTGGTTTGCTTTGGCCATTCGATCTTGAATTGATTTGCAGTTCATTCATGGTATGTTGCTCAACATTTGTTCACCTTTCATTTGGAGTGGGCTCTCTCTCAATGTCAACAATTGTGCATTTTATTTCTAGCTCCTTGTCAGCTCTACCACCTCTAGCATCTTGACTTGCAATACACCCATTGCTACACTCGTTTCCTATTTTAGGATTTTTTTTTTGTCTTATCAGGAGCAATATGCACTAATTATAAATTTTTATTTTAACTGATAATGACATGGTCTTGTTACATAGCTTTAGATATTGCTAGCTCATTAGGATTTTCCTCCCCCTAAGGTGTTGCAACCCATTTATTCAACTCTTCTAATTTTGCCAGAGCCTTTCTGATCCATTCTTGCAATCTTCCAAGAGCTTTAGTTTGTTATTATTTTGTTCTCTCTTCCTCTTCTTTTTGTAGTTGTTTTGTACGTTGTGCCGCAATTTCTTTTATCCTTGCATTCTTGGTCTCATAATCAACGTTTCCTGTAATATCCAACACTTCACATGGTGGTTGATGATCCTTGTGATTAAGTAGATGGACGTTATCCCTCACCTTAAGAGTTTTATATGGGGCATTAATTGACCTTGTAGGTTGATCAAGTGCCATGGGTGATGTCATGATTGTCGATGCCCTTAACAAAGGTGTTGTCCTTACTTGAACAGGTTTTTCATTAACAAGCATATTAGATATTTTGTCTTGAACAAAGGGACAAGATTCCCTTCAATGATCAATAGACATTGGAGGCATGGCCTGAAAGTTGCCAATCAGATCTGTTGCACGTTGTGGTGTAGTGACCCTTGTGTTTTATTGAGTGTGTTGCATAAAGGTGATTTTCCCCAAAACTAGCATTGATACATTACTAGAACCATCAGATTTAAGAGATTTATCTCTTGTATCTCTTTTTGGATGATAGCCAATCAAAATTGTAAGTTGTAGGCTTTGAGTTACCCATAGATTTTAGAGATTGAGGTTTTTCATCCTTTTTAGGAGGATACAACCGTGACCAGTTTTTTCGTTGTGCCTTCGCCCAAGCAATAACTTCTCTTGGTAGGTTCTTGTGAAGCTCTTCCAACTTTCACCAAGGCTCTGCATAGTCCTTCCCAAAAACTAATTCCAACTACTCCATCTTTAAAGAACCCTCCAGGCTAGCAGGAGAGCTAGCTCTGATACCACTATAATGTCCTAGGGTAATTTTTGCCCCGAGATTTCTTATTCATGCTAGGGTTCCAACAAAACAACTACATAATTCATTCATTCAGACAACAATGGGCATTCCTCCATGTAATATACAAATATAAAGATCATTGAATAGTAACAGTAGACATACATTAATAATATAAAGACTTAAACAACAATATGATTCTCAAAGCCACAATAAATTAGGGTTGATTGCCCAATGAATAGTATGCCTATCCAGTCCACTTGATCCACCAGTATAGTCCTAGTTTACAATATCAATAGATTCAATAAACAACAACAATAACAATCCTACACCACTCAATCAACTCACAGAAGGAATTACTGCTTGATTCATGCCTACTAGGAGTTGGTGGTGCTCTAATTGGCCACAGATTAGTCAATTAATGATTGGTTTAATGTGTTGTGCTGATAATATACCAGACTCACAATCTACCCAACTAGATGGTTGTACTAGAATTGAGGCATAGGGTGGAATTTCAAATCTGCTGGTACGAAAATCTTGGCTGCTAGTTTGCCTTTAATTCCATGTTGTCCACTAGGCTTGAAATAGGGTGGTTGTACCAGACAAAAAAATTCAGTCTTGTGGTCCTCGATCTTGCGTCCTCTGCTGCCCTGTGGCCTTACTATGCCTTCGTTGTCCTTAGATGAGGCGGATTACCTTTGTTGCCTTGATGGTTTGCCACATAATTCTTTCAAATAACTTCAATGACCAAACATACCTCAAAAAAGACCTCATTGTTCCTGAGACAGAGTGTGTTGACCAATAAAGTGACTGCAAAAAGCTTCTTTAGGATAGACTCGAGTTGTTCCAAAGCATATGTTGTGCTAGAACAAGGAAAAAGGGTGTCTAGGTAGCATGGGATTGGCTCCACTGAAACTAGACAAAATATTTAGCTAGGGTGGGATCACCTCCACCAAAACTAATCAAGAAGGGCTCTTAAAACACTCAGAGCCTCAGGCTCAAGAAAATCAAAGATATTCCATTCCAAATTGAGGATGCAAAATGATTCTATCTCCCCTTTGTTTATATATTTTCTCATGGGGTTCTCTCTAATGTGAGGGGTTGCAAGTGCAGTCCCAAATTTGGGATTTTTGCCCCAGCGAACCCAAAATTTACCAAATGTTGCCCCAAACATTGGATAATTGGGTTTCCCCCTTTATCAAAACTATAGGCTATGGGGTTGGATAGGCTACTTCATCTTCTCATAGGCAATTAATCCATAGGTGACATTACACTTATGCTCCACACATGCTTAGTTGTCAAGACTAGGCTTCAAAATGTTAGTGTTACCAACATTGCATGCATGCATTGTGGTAGGGATGGAACAATTGGTTATATCTTTTGGAGATGTCCATATGCCAAGACCTTTGTGGCATGGGTTAGGGGTCAATTTCACTATTTTTTATTGTCCCATGTTGTTGGAAAGGTCCCCTCCTTGGCAACACGTGGATGATTATGGAAAATTGCAAGTCTTTTTTGGCACATAGTCAATTGTCCATTATTAGCTTCTATGGAAATACAGGTGCAAAGATACTTTTCATGAAGAACATCTCGCATTAACTTGGGGTATTGAGGCTTTTCAAGAAGAATTGGTTGTGCATTTTTAAGCCAAATCAAGTTTTTTGTAAAGATGTTGAATCCCTTCCTATTGGTGTAGAGGATCATATGTTAGCATTTTTGTCCTTTCTAGAACATGCAATTTCATGTAATCATATTGTTAGATTGTTATATCTCTCACTATTCTATGATGTAGCCTTTTTTTCCATGAAAAGTAATATGATGCATTTCTTAATAAAAAATGATAGTGAATCATGACTTGTAACTAAAAATCACATACCGTTTTTCCAAGCAATGATTTAAATGTGACTTGAGCGGAGCGAATTAGAATCATTGAATTATAGTAAATACTTCTTCCAATTTATTAAATCTTTTGTCCACAATAGCACTAGTCACTTAACACAGATTGAGAGAAAACATTATAACTAGTTGATTCATTTTTCCAAGACTCAGCCTGAATGAAGGGTTGTGGAATCATTTGCTTACATCGAATGATGCGCCTGAGAAGCAAGGTTTGTATGCTCTCTAACCTAGTCTAGTCTACCTCCAACAAGCTTGATCCCCAAATCTCGAACCCATTTAGGAAAATTGCTATCGCCCTTTGAGATCCACCCCCTACATGACCTGAGGTTCTAGTAACATGAGAGGATGTAGATGTGTTTCCACTTGTTGCCGCTCAATCCACACCTGGGCTAACATGCAGAAAATCTTAATCCACCTAGTGTGGCCTTGGGGGCAAGTCTCAAGTTGAGCAACTATCACTCAAATCTCAACTCCTTTGTCTAGGCTAACTCTTAGCGAAGCCAAAGGGGGTAGTCCCTATGAGAAAAGAAAACTAAGGCTTGATTAAGCTAAGTTAAAGAAGAGATATCTAGGAGTTAATTGAATTACCCAAAGCAGATTCAACTATCAACATATAAATAACAACATATCACTTTAGAGCATGTAAGTAAAGTTTAAACTTCATGAGCAAATAAGATGATCATAAGCGTACATATAACAATCCACAAGCAAGAGATATGACAATGACAATATGAATGAAATACTTGTAAGCAAATGATGTAACAAATAGAGACCAGTGCCAAAAGTAGATTGCATATGAAATGTTCAAAGTAAATGTTGTGATTATGTTCGAATGTAAATACTTGGGAATGAAATGCCAAAAGTAAATGTTGCTTGAAAATGAATATGGCAATCAAACATTAACCATGTTGAATGTTATAAAAATGTTGAGGGATGTTCTTGGTACGTTTTAGTCAAATTAGATTTCATTTGGATTTAGATTTATTAGATTGACAGATATGTGGTGATCCGTATGAGTGCGCAATGTGAGATGTGTGATTGCAATGAAGTAAATCTAACTAAGGTGTGTTTCCTCTTCTACCCTTATCCTCGTTGGGGTAGAGAAATTTGCTAGGGGGTCCTATAGGAGGAAGCTTCGCTTCAATGAGTACTATCGAAAGCCCACAAGTCAACCCATTGCAAGGAGATCCAACAACAGGGGAAACTAGCCCCTATCTTGATTTCACAAGTCAACATTTACCATTCCCTCCAATCTCACAATAAGGAGAATAGAATTGGTTTTCCTTATTAAACTAAGTCACCAACAAGCTCTTTCAAGTCACACACAAGGATCAAGGAAAGCTTGCAATGGCGTGAGCAAAAAAGAGTTTAATGGGGTTCATTACTTTGCAAGAAAATAAACTCTAATCTAAGAGTAAAAATTAAATTCTAATCTAGGAAACTGACACTATTCTATTTAAATGAAATTAAACACTAATCTAATGAAATGAAACTAGACTAATATATTATTGTAAATTTAAACTAATCTAATGGTTAATTTTCATCTAAATGAAATCACACCATGAAAAGAGACACAATCACACAAGAAGACGAGCGGCCTCCGTTGGGTGGGGGGGATGCCTGGGAGACTCTCCTAGCTCCCAAGAAAATACAATGTTTTGTTAGGTGATGATATCCCTTATGAATAAAGGGAGGAAGAGATGGTTTTATGAAGTTACAATGGTGGTAAAATGGTGGTTTTAAAAAGGGTACAACATGATGTTCCTTCTGGGTGCTTCAAGTCTTCAAATTTAGCGAAATTTCACCAGCATTTCCCCTTGTAACTCACTGACCTGCTAAAAACCAGCAAGAAAAGTTATGCAAAAAGTGTCCAAAATGCTTTTGGAACACTCAAGAATGTTAGTACTAAAATTCCCAAAAATATTCTAAGTAAAAATGTGTAAGTTCCTACTCTAACAAACCAAGAAAAATCACACAAATGCAACCTTTCTTGGTTGATTTTACTGCTGTTGGGAGAACAGTAAAATGAAGCCTTCAAATGCTAGATATATCAATGAAACACTTGTAAAAAGAGCCAAGGAATGTTGATGAGAAATTTAGAATTCGAAGTGAGGAAAGAAGAGAGAATTTGGGGCCTTTCAAGGCACTTGAAGGCACTTGATGCCAAGTGGGAATAATGCTTCTTTGGTGCAAGAACATTGATGCTCCAACCGAGGAGGTCCCCAATCTCTAAGCTAGAGGAACCTGTAGAAACTTATGATCTTGCCAAAAAGTTAGTAGACATAGATGCAGCTTGTTGAAATGTAACTAGTGCCGGTTTTCATAAATTATACTTGAGTCATGACTTGATGTAACTATTGATGTACTTGTCAAAGGAAAAAGAAAAAGAAAAATTATTTGTAAAAGAAAATTATTACTATTGAAATGGGTTTTTTGCCCATCATGTTGTGGTCATAGGTCAAAGCACCCATTGAGTGCTCTAGGGGTCTTGTTGACAAGTCAAAAGGTCAAGGTCATGATGTACTAGCCCTTGAAGGGCTCATGTAACAAGAAAGAAAAATAGTAAATGTAAATTATATTGTCTAGAAGCCTCCAAGTGATGGGTCGGCCAATCCTCTTCAAGTCGGCTTAGAGAGGCCTAAGTCGCTCTCATGGAGGCCTATAAAAAGATGGATGTCACCTCATTTGATACACACATCTATCAAAAGGTTATCTTTGATCCTAACGAAGAAGAGAAAGGTTTGATTCAATGTAGTTGTGGAAAGAGGAGTGAATTCTTGGGAGGCTAGCAAATCTGTGGAAGCAAAATTCCGTCTTTGTTGCCCTCCTGTGCGAGTTTGAAGGAGGAATTAGGGTTTCCTCAGTCTTGTTTTTCAAGAGACATCTTTTGGGGTTTGGTTGGCTCATCACTTGGGGTTTGGTCTTGGGTCAAGGTCAAGGTCTTGGAAGTCTTCATTGAAATTCTATAAGAAGAGATTTTGTGGGTTTTCCTCTCTAGGAGAGGTTATTGGCCTGGCTAACAGTCTACATCTGGTGTTCTTGTGTTTGCATTGTGATCATCTTATTTTCATTTGTCTTGATGATGAACATAAGTAAATGATGATGATAATGTCCTAATATAAATCATAAGAAAATGTCAAGGATTAAAGAGAAATCAAATTAAATAAATAACTTAACTGTATGTTGTAGATTTCTCAACATGGTTTCAGAGCTATGCCTTTGAGCAGTGGGAAGAAGGAAGATTAGTTTGGCATTAATTTTACCTCAAGAAGATCGAGTTCCCCAGACCGAATTTGTGGAGGCCAAGTAGAAGAAGTTTTGGGCAATTTTTCAAGCCCTAATCACAGAGATTAGGCAACAGGTCTTATCAAGGGTAGTGAGGGTGTTTGAAGAGCATTTTAGCTTTGTTTCAAGAGATTGAATTAATAAAGGGGAACTGTCTCAAGACAACACTCTCTAGCAAGCAGATCAAAGTCTTTTGGTTCCTCCATTAGCCCTTAATCACTAGATCAAGGTCGCAGATCTACTGTAGCAAAGTGCATGGCCCTAAAGAATCTAATCAGACATTTACTTTAACCAGAATATGAAACCTGCTTTAACAATTTAACCAGAATTCATAATATTTCCCTAAATTTATCATTAACCAGACAATGAATTTGAAAATAAAAATTCAGAAGAATACCTGGAAGTTAATTTGAAGAAGTTTTTGGTTTGATGTTTCCCAATTTGCTCCTGCTACCAAAAGACCAAAACCTCCCAGCCAAATTGGGTACAATCTCAGTACCCAGCTCCAAAATACTTCAAATTCGAAGTAATTTGGCCCCCGTGCCCAAAAGCTTCAAGAACAACTGCTCAATTCTTCTTTGTGTCTAAGACTTTCTTCGTATTTCATTCCTTGTCCGCATTAAGAATCCTCAAAGAAAATCACCCCTTCTGTCCTCCTCCATTCTCTTATAACCTTCCCCGTTCACCGTCCTCTCCCACTATCTTCATAACCAAGTTTAATTAAGGTTTGAGTCGGTGACAGGTGGAGCAAGCTTTTGCCTCCAACGTGCTCCCTTCGAAAATCAAGCGGTGGTCATATATTATAGTAGGGAAATATTTGTTTTTATTAAATATTAACTCAATAATTTTATACTTGATATTTTATTAAATATTAATTCAAGACATATGTGCCCCTTGTGAAATATATTTTATTCATTCAATAAATTTATATTATTTTCCCTTTTGAACCTATATATATATATTGCATAATTCATTGTATATATATTAATTATATATGACTATGGTGGTATCAATACTTCACAATAAATATTCATTAGATTTTGATATGTTAATATTTACATAATTTCAATGCATTACCCTATACTCGGAAATTCTCCATAATTAGTTAGTATACCTACTAGTGTCGTGCATGCGATACATGCATATGTAGCTATCATATGCATGTCTCGTATGTATGCTAATATTTCCATGCTCTTGATAACTCGATGTGGGTCATTACACAAAGTAGGAGCATAAAGAACATTTTTGTGAAGGACGAAAGTCTTGGCCTGTAGCCCTAGGGAAGCCACACTCATTGGTATAAGAAGCGAAGGTCAAAAGGTGGCATTTCAACGTCTGCAAAACCTCCAAATTTCTAAGCATCCTCATATCTCTGGTATGTACTCTATAATCATTGTTGATCAGTGTTTTCATTAAAGGTTTATGGAAGGATTATTCTAGCTTTTACAAAGCATCAAAGGCCTATTTATTAGCCCTAGAAAGGAGTTGAATTCGCTGTCTACTAGTCGAAGTTTTGAAGCATAGTCTCATTGTCAAGAAAAAATCATACCTCTGTGCATTCAAAAGTGCAAGAAGTCCTCAGCACGATCATTGTTTGAAGGGCCATCTTGCATATTAGCTAAGAGCTACAATCATCTTGAGGAAGGAACCGAGTTCTCCTGTAGGCTTGGTTATAAGCCCTCTCTCCTATTCGTTAGTCTTGTGCATTCGAAAGACAAGAGGTGACCTAGATCAAATTATATGAAGGCAATCTAGGCCTTCGAAAAGGTATAGTCAACTAGCATCACTCACCATCGTTCATTCTTTGTATGAGATCTACGAAAGATTAAAGCATCTATGCATTCTACAGTGACAAGAGTGCATATATGTACATAAGTTAAACCTAGGCAAGTCAGTGAGGCCGACCTACAATGGTTGTTGAAAAGTAACTAGGTTTGGTATTCATAATGACATGTGTAATTGTGATTTTATGTAATTGATGAAAAGAAGAAAAATAAAATTATTATTATGCTTGTCTCATGGGTTTCATGAGCAATGAATTTTATTTTAGTGATGGCTCCCATTGTGAGCCGTTAGGTTTTGTCATCTAGTCATAAAAGTCAAATTGAGTCAATGTCATGTATGAAGGGCCCTTCTTGGGCATATTATTTTTTATGAGTCATTAGATAAGTATAATTAGCCCTCCAAGACCAAGCAAAGTCTCCTCCTCAAGTCGACTTCAAAAAGAAATATTATAAACCCTCCAAAGGACATGTCGGCTCACATTCACTCGTGTCGGCTAATTACAGAGGCAAAGCACTATAAATACGCAACTCGACGTATTTCAGAGCACAAAAATTCGATCAAGGAACAGCCTGCAGTTTGAAGTGCGAAGTACAACAAGGATTTAAGTGGCAATAAAGTCAGCAATTCGATCAAGGTTTAAGGCAGAAAAGAAGTGCGAAAAAGAAGGGACAACAACCTCTCATCAAACGTAGAAAGAAGAAGAAGAATCCGAGTTAGTTTGGCACTATTTTGGTTACTTTTTTTCTCACATGTGTGACTTGCATTAAGGGTTCTGCAATAAGGTTTCTTCAGTCAGCAAGAAGTCTAGAAAGGATCTCTATATCATCTCACATCCTAGCCGAAGTCACTAAAGTGAGTCTCCTAGTCAAGCAAAGAAGGAAGACATCTCATATCAGCTCACACATGGAAATCACAAGGATATAGATAAGCCGAGAATTGCAGATCTGTGGACAAGACCGAAATTGCAGAAGTGTAGACAGTTTGACTTGCGTTGACTATAGAAGGACGAAAGTGTAACAAGGTTGTTTTAAGAAGGATATCATCAAAGAAGGGTTGTGTCTTGGTCTTGGAGTGGAAAATAGGTCAAGGGTCTTAGTCTTGGTATTTGTAAATTGAAGTCTCTATCAGAAGAAGAATTTGTGCGGGTTTTCCTCTCAAGCGAGAGAGGTTTTGGCCCTGGCAAATAGCCTACATTCTGTGTCCCTTGTCTCTTTATTGTTTATGCATTGGTAATTGTTTGATGAAAGAAGAACACAATAATAATCTAAAGAGAAGAATCTAATCTAAAAGGTAAAAAGCATTTAGAAACAATTATCTCTAAAGAGAAATTCTCAACAGTAGTAAAGGTACATTTATTTTCAAATTGACAATGGTACTATTGTTGAAAGTGTTGATCTATAAAGGTGTCAAGGATCTCTATTTTTGGGAACCCTAATCCTAAGGTATAGACATCAAAGAATAAGCTGCATATTGATTTGGTCACATTGGGAAGGAAAGCCAGCTACAGGCAATGGGAAGATCATTGTGACAGTAAATCAACACAAGACAATTTTTGTGTTTGTTATCAATCATTATTAGTCAACACGTCGAAGAAAATTCTTGGGTATAAGAAGTATTTTTGCGCCTATAACAGTTAACCCTGAGTGACTTGTACTTTTCAAAGTGGAGAAGAGCAGTTTATTGATATTGAAGAGAGATAGCAATGCAGAGGTAGTAAGTAGGGTCACGATGAGTCAACTCTTTGAAGGAAGGTTCTCGTTACATCAGTGGCTGACAGTATAAGATAAGTTTGGTATTGTCAACAATTTTGGAAGTTCCCTGGTAAGATATATTGTTACAGATAGTCCTCTAAATATGTGCATCACTGATAAACAAGTAGAGGAGAAATAGTATATTGTTCCTGAAGTAGGAAAAGATTGGCAAATAAAATAATGAATATGCTCACCTTGAAGAAAAATGATGAAGAAACCGTGGCATCCAGAATTGCAGACCACTTCGACAAAGGTATGTAACCTTGAGGTATGTATGGTTTATTTTATTAAGGGTCCTACATGAACTATTGTGGGGTTAGTGGTTCTAAGGTTTGTTGTTAAAACCATTGATATAGATAATGACATCTGGAAACCTTCAACGACATAAGTAAAACCATAACTTGGTTCCCTCAAAGAAACCCTAACACTTGGTCTTTAGGGTTTGTGCACAATCTAGGGCTCATGTCAAATAGGCATGGATAAGGTTGATAAGTGATATATGAAACCCTTGGTCTTTAGGGTTTGTGGACAATCTAGGGCTCATGTCAAGTAGGCATGGATAAGGTTGATAAGTTATATATGGAACCCTTGGTCTAGGGTTGGCACTTGAAAACCCTAGGAATACAACCTCTAAGTCTCATGGTAACCTTAGATTGATAGATTGACATCATGCTTTTGTTATTGTATACTTTGCTTGGGTGTACTTGTCAATGAATGTTGCAGGTACAGGAAGTAAAGGAAGAAAGATGAGCAGATCATCTGTTTTGGCAAGCATGATGGAAGGAGGGAACTGTAAGGACCCTTGGATCCTTGGGCACTCTGATAGATTCATGATATAACTATGCAAATATGGATGCAAGAGTTAATAACAACATATGGAAGAATTCATGAACCTAATATAACAGTCAGCTAGCCGATATAAAGATTTTGTTGCAAGTCGATAATAAGGATCATTTATGGATCCTCTTTCGTGATGTCATGAAATGAGTTCTTCATCTTGGGAAGAATGACCATGATGATATCAATGTTATAGTCTACTCTTTCTGTTTTTGGAGCAGGCCTCTTAAGAAGCTTGATGGTTCAGTTGCAGCACAATGGATTTCATCTTGGAAATGAGGAGTAGTGCTAGATGATTGGCTGAGATATGTTCTGTTAAATACTCTAATGAATATTGAAGGAAAATCATGATGTTGATAAAGACATGATATACTATTAGGTTCTACACGATTCTGTTATATGAAAAAGAATCGCTTTAAGAAGGATACGATGACTCCATTGGGTTGTTGCCTTGGTACTTAGTTTGAGGAGCTAATGTACACTACGATGACATATATGATAGCTGGTTACAAATGGTTTGATGATCATGTCCTGGTGGATCACTTTCTAGATGTTCAAGAGGGAGCCATGTTCGAGCTCGATGATGATTAATTTGTGAATATGCAAGTGATGAAGATGATGACATAACAAAGGGCCATCATAAAGAGGTAACTTTAATTTGATGTTCATTTTTATTTTTGAACTCATTTAGTTGAGTTGAAATAGGGCTACCGAAAGAGGATTGTAGAAAGTCACTACAACTAGTACTCATGTGATTGGATGGAAGATCCCAATAGAAGCATGACTTTAAAGAGGTAGTTGTATGAAGGATAACCAGATGTGGACTAAAAGATCACTTTCCAAGGAAGAAAAAGGATGACATGATTGTTGGTTCAACACTATGGTTTGTTGAAGGGAAGTGATGTAGAAGATGGCCTATGCCCTACAAAGAAGTTATGAAGAAGACAGGCTCCATGATGAAGAAGTTGAAGTTTATTTATAACATGATGATTCTGTATATAGAGGACCCTGTGAGGTTCAAAGAAAGCTCGCACATGTGATGATAATGATAGAGCCCTGAGAGCTACTATCATAGTAGTTGATGATTGACACTTCTCCCTAGTTGAGAGGGAGTGACAGATATGGTTCTCTGCTTCATGTGTCATGCACTAGACCAGGACTAACAGTTGTAAGTCTTAGTGAAGGCCATGAGGAGAGAATGGCGTCTGGAGGATTGGGTAAGCATCTGAGACAGATACTCCTTGAGGATTTGGAATCTGAGATAGGAAGTAGTCTGGTGACCAATACTCTTTGAGGATGAAGTAGGGCATCCAATAGGTAAGAGTAGTTGAAGAGGAAATTCCTTGAGGATGTGTAAATCCAAGACAGGAATGGTCCTAGAAGGACATACCTTGTGAACATTTGGATGGGGTATGTGCCTTAAGAGGTAGTGTGGTGTCCCATGTAAAACCTCCCAGCATTGTGCTTTGATCTATTGAGAGATAGAGCTTGTTAGTCAAGGCCTTGCTATGTTGACAATGTTGGTTGTATATTGATCATAATGTTGATGCTTAAGATGGCTTACCAATCCAACTCTTCTTATGAGAATGATTCAATGGAAGTACTACCCTTGTACCTGTGATTATTTATGAATACCTCCCTAATCAAGAGGGAGTATTGAAATGTGACTAGTGTTGGTTTTCATAAATTATACTTGAGTCATGACTTGATGTAATTATTGATGTACTTGTCAAAAGAAAAAGAAAAAGAAAATTATTATTATTGAAATGGGTTTCTTGCCCATCATGTTGTGGTCCTAGGTCAAAGCACCCATTGAGTGCTCTAGGAGTCTTGTTGACAAGTCAAAAGGTTAAGGTTATGATGTACTATCCCTTGGAGGGCTCATGTAACAAGAAAGAAAAATAATAAATGTAAATTATATTTTCTAGAAGCCTCCAAGTGATGGGTCGGCCAATCCTCTTCAAGTTGGCATAGAGAGGCGTAATTCACTCTCATGGAGGGCTATAAAAAGAAGGACCTCACCTCATTTGATACATGTCTATCAAAAGGTTATCTATGATCCTAATGAAGAAGAGAAATGTCTTATTCAACGAAGTTGTGTGGAAAGAGGAGTGGATTCTTGGGAGGTCGACGAATCTATGGAAGGAAGCGAAATTTTGTCTTTGTTGCTCTCACGTGCGAGTTTGAAGGAGGAACTAGGGTTTCCTCAATCTTGTCTTTTTAGAGACATCTTTTGGGGTTTCGTTGGTTCATCACTTGGGGCTTGGTCTTGGATCAAGGTCAGGGTCTTGGAAGTCTTCATTGAAATTATATAAGAAGATATTTTGTGGGTTTTCCTCTCTAGGAGAGGTTTTGGCCCTGGCAATCAGCGTACATCTGTTTTTCTTGTGTTTGCATTGTGATCTTCTTATTGGCATTTGTATTGATGATGAACATAACTAAATAATGATGATAGTGTCCTAATATAAATCACAAGAAAATATCAAGGATTAAAGAGGAATCAAATTAAATAAATACCCTAATTGTATGCCCTAGATTTCTCAACATAGCTTGCATAATGAAAGGAGTAAACATGTTATTCAACTGAGAAATACATGTAGTATTCAATCCCAAAATGCAAACTAACAGGAAGACTATAAGTAATTGCTAATCTTCTCCTTTGGACAACAATGCCCCTGTTGTCGCTCGGATTGTACAGCTACTGCGACAACGACTCAGGGTAGAGGTTGTCACTCTGATCCTCGCCCACTCTATTCTAGTTGTCTCCCAACATCAGGCTATGGGGGTTGTCCCTATGAAATGAGATGAAGGAAAACAAGTTGGGAACCAACTTGCTCAGGAGACACGGATGAGTGGCCTAGTTACGTGGTTGAATTAAGCAAGATTAATGATTATATTAGATTTTAAGTATGAGACCAGTGCCTTAATGGAGTCACAATTCATGCTTATGATAAATTAAAACCAAGTGACCGGATGAACACCCATTGCTTTAATGATTAACTAACCTATATGATGTGAAAGTCTTAGGACCTATGTGAGGTGCAGTGATCTTGGTTAATTTTAATTATATGCCTAATCTAGGTATAACCTACCCTTAACTATTTTGAAGTTGGGCTCCAAGGTAGGTTGTGGGAAGCAGGCTAGGGCCTGATTAACAATACCTTTTGTTGTGCTCCTATCACCCGATGCCTCCAATGTTGCAGAGAGTATGGCTCTAACGACTGCAAGGTCACCGCGTTAACCACCAAAGAGTTGCCAAGCCCCTCAAGCTAGGTGAAAAGGGTTGCCCTAGATTTCTATCAACCTAGCTTATGCTAGGAGTTAAGTTTTAATGCAAGCTAGATCTAGGATGCTTATGCAAGATGATGAGTGAATTTATCTTGAGTTAAGATTGTTTATGTTACTTAAGTACTTAGTATGAATTATCTTAAAGTAAGAGTACTTAATAATTTTGAGATAACAATCTTAAACAAGATAAATGCTAACAGATACAAGTGCAAAACTTCACAAGAGATTAATCTACGAGATGCTTGACCAGTTCAAAGAAAACTAAAGCACTTATCTAGTAATGATTATCCACAAGATGTAAAATGCCAATATTTCAACAATGTTCAATACCACTTAGGATAAACCAAATACCACTTTTAAGATAACCAATGAAAAATTTAGATGCCAAGTGCTTAGATCAATGATTCAATTATATGCCAAACACAATGATGCCAGTTAAGTATTAGATCAACTTATACTAATCACAAGATCAGATCTTTAGAGCTTAAGTGTAGGAGTGCTTTAGGTGCCAAATTCAGAAAATTTTGCAAACTTAGAACAAGACACACAAATGTTAGATCTTCAATAATCAAATCAGCAGTAGCACTTCAGAAAATTTCAGCACTTATTAGTGTTGTGACAGCAGTGGAAAAGTCACTCTAGATTATAGAATTTGTCCAACACATGAAGCATAAAACTTTCCAATGACCAGCAAATGTAAATCTAAGAGTTTAGCTTACTTTATGATGATGTATTCAACAATATTTCAGATCTGATCTAGTTATTACAGCAGTAAATAAACCACAGATCAACAAGCTAATGAGGCTAAGAAAAGTGCCTAAAATGCCTTAAAATAAGAAAACTCATTGGAAACTTGAAATTTCAAGTTTTTTGACCCTTATTAAATGTATGCTTCAGAAATATCAGATTTGAAAACTTCAATTATGCAGTAAATTCCAGCAAGCATAAAATTAGATCTAGGTTAGATCTAAGGTGCCCAAGTGGCCAAAATCTAGGAAAACCAATATTTAGCAATTTTGAACAATTTTGACCATTTAACATATGATTTTAGGGCCTAATTATTATTGATCTAACTGTTCAATAAAACAGAGATAAATCTAGGGTTTAGAGGTCAAACCCTAGGCCTAAGGCCTTGTAGATGCACTTGCCCAAGTGACCCAAAAAAATTTGATGAAGAAGCTACCTAAAAATCAAACTTTTGGAGCTCAAATTCTGCAAAATCATTAAGGAATCAGTCCCAAAATATCAAATTAGGGTTTAGGGCAAACTAGGGCAGAAAATGGCCAAGAAGAGCCAACGCTACGCCAAGGAAGGCCAATGTTGAGGGCTAAGGGGGCTGGGATGATAGATCGGGGCCTGAAATGGCAAGAGAAGGCCAAAATGATGCAACGTTGGAGGAAGAGGAGGCCCTAAGGCTGGACATTGTGGTTTCTGAGGTAAATTAGGACCAAAAAGAGGACGGCTTGCCTAAAGCGCAGTTGTTAGGGCTAGAGGAAGGAATTCGTGTGCCCTAGGGTCCACGACTAAGCCTTTTAAGACCCGATAGCCCTAACGCTAGGCTAGGAAAGGGAGGCTGAGGCCTCTTGAGACTACGACCTGCCTAAAGGGCCCTAAAAATGTGACGCAGAGGCTATGGAGGCTGACGCAGGCCATGTAGGGGAGACACTGGCCCTAGTAGGGGTGGATCTGGGCCTGGGAGGCTTGAAAACACGAAACTTTTGTCTCGAAAAAAAAATTCGCAAAATCTGTAGTGAATAGCTCTACAAAATTTTTCAAGAAACTAGATCTTATCCTCAAAGGCCTACATCTAGCTCTTCTTCAACTTGATCCCTTGATACAACCCTCAAAAACGGAAAATACAACACCCATACCCCAAATATATACAAAAATACTTAAAACCCCGAAACCCAAGTTAGAAAAAATTATTTACAAGATCTACAAATATACAAAGGTTTGGAAAAATTTTAAATTTTGAGAAAATTATTTTTTTATGGAGTTGTTTCCTTTGATGAATGGCTAAAAACACTTTAGAAACCCCAATGTATACTATAGCCTTAGCTAAGATTTAATCCATCATACAAATATTTGGAGTCCAAGCAACAACAATTCCTGGCCAAGTTTGTGAACTTGGAGGCCAAGGACTGAACTACCTACAAGCACTATGTATTTATTTCAAAAATTAATCTGTTAGATCACATGGGGAATCAAACCACCTAAGATTAGCCCTAAACTATCAATAGTATGATTTTGTCTCCATCTAATGAAAAAACAAATCTTACCAATATTCAGCACAACATAGAGATGTCCATAGTCAGCACATACCACAAATCAATAAGCAAGAACACCTTGAATTACACCCCAAAATCTTTATTCCAGTGGAACAATAGTTACAAAGATGCTTCAACAGCAATTTTCTAGCCAAAGATCAAGATGCTAGAGACTCAAATGACTCTAATTTATAGATTTATCCTCAAAGTGGAAAAATAACGGCTAGTTTCTTTGATCTTTGTCAAAATAATCTTGGTCATTGATAAACGCTTCAAGATCTTTTAATCTTGGCCCTTGATTTTTTATTTTTGAGGAATTTTCGACTTTATAATTTAATTCTATTCTTATTAGCTCAAAATTAATTATTTTGAGCAAATTTCCTCAAAATTTTGACTTTGACTTAACCACCAAAGTTCAATGATCCAAATTTTCTTGAAATATACAATACTCCCTTGGTGGAGGACCTTTAAAAATTGATTCCTTTAAGACCCACGAATTTTTCAACTTGGAGAATTATTTTTCGTAACACAATATAATTTTGACTCTAATTAATTAATTTTCTAACCTAGGATTTAATTTTATTTTGCCAGAAAGAATAATTAATTTACAGATGGGGGATTTAATTGTTATTCCACCCTCTAATACATAAGATTTTATATTTGCAACCCTCAAAGGGGGAATACACATTTGGCTTAGACCCTCAAAACACATAACCCATTTGTGACACAATATGATCTAGTAAACCAATTGATTTGTAATAAAATAATTAAGCCAACTAGCTTAAATTACTCCCAAATCACTTTTACATCAGGCTTGAAAAAAAACACTACCTGAGACTTTGACAATAAATTTTACCCTAGCTTTGGGGTTTAAGTTGGAGGGAAAAAACTCTTTGATTAGCCCTATTTAGAAACACAGGGAATCAGCGAGGTTAAAAAACCTCCTAGGATGAAATTCGTCATCAAAATCATAGGCTTACCTAGGCTTTTACATATACTCAAGGTCATACTAGGATCATTTACATTACATAACTTGCAGAATGGGTTTACAATGGCATGTAAATTGTTGATAGATGACTCGATCTTATTAAAAAAAATTGGCACTTCCGCTTCCTTGGAACTTTGACAAATTGAGTGCAACTGCCCCTATTAAGACCTAAGATACAAACTCAAAGCAATGAAATGAAACAACAACAAGGTTAACTCATGAAGCACCAAACAAACCACACCATTCACAAGATCATGAGCCTGCAAATCCTTCTTTTATTATTGAAAATGGAACAATTACAAAACAACAACACTTCCCCAAACTCTCAAGTTTCAATACTAGTTAACAATGGAAGAAAAGCCCTAATTTATAAGAGAATGGGTGAAGATATGAAGAAGAAATACGATTTACAAATGGCAAGGTGGAGATCCCAAGGCAGCCATATGTAGATCCCAAAGAAGGATACAAGTTCTCCAAGTGTAGTTGCGTGGGCACCCAGAGAAGTGTGTATCTCCCTCAACGAGCAGCGCATAATAGATGGGGGAAATCTCGTATGGCCAAGTGTGAAGTCCAAGAAAAGTGTGCAAGTGAGGTTGCCGCATGCCTCCCATAACTCGTGACATCACCAAGATAGCTTGGCTTGCAATCCAAGTGCCAACTCAGCCTCGATGAAAGAGGGAATTCGACCTCCCTTTCGGGCCATTAAATCAGCCTCCAAATCATCACTTAATTGACTCTTTGGTGCTTTGTCACCCCTCTTAACTGATTGGGATAGTGAGTTGACAGGAAACATGTTTTTAATATGTTCCTAGTTATTTAATTTCTGATTTTTTATGTTTTTTTCTCGCTTTTATGAGCAAAAGTGATTTTTTATGTGGAAAAAATAATATTTTCCACCACAAAGTGGGTTCTAGGGTAACGTTGGTACTCTGAGCATCAAAATTGAGTACTCACATGCCATACAAGTCATTCTAGTACCGCTTTTTTTGTTACATAAAAATCAAGTAAAAATTCCTATTATGCGGGAAATTTTAATTATTAAAAATTTCTTCTAAAACCTAATGAAATTCCGCGAGATCAAGATAATGCCTAGCATGGTAATATACATTTACCTTAGACACTCAAGGATTGCACTCCAGCTTTGGAGGTAACTCAATTAATTATTGATCGCTAAAAAACAAAAATAATTAAGTAAAAAAAACACTCTAGAATGACATTTTGACTAACTAGGTCCCATGGGTCTAAGAAATGTTGTGATAATCACGATCGAGATTAAATCGGCGAGGGTTTAGAAAAAAGAAAAAATTGGGATAAAATAATAAAAAATTTGGGAAAATTTAGAAAAAATTGCGATTTTTTCTAAATGAAAAATTGTTGGTTTAATCGGCCAATTTAATCGTTCAGGGAAAAACTCGTGATTTTCACAACACTAGATCTAAGTCTATTACATAAGTTTATCATGCTAGTGCCATTCTATACAACTCCCCCATGGGGGTACGGAATTTGCATAGAGAGAAGAAGATAGAGAGAGAGGGACTGATTTTTCCTGTTGGACTTTTGAATTTGAAAAATTGAAAAGTGCCTTATCCATTGGGTAATGTAGTCCTCCTTATTATTCTAAGTACAATTGAGAACCAAATCTAGAAGATGCATTAGGTTGAAACTTTTATTTTTTTACTGTTCATTCTTTGTGCAACTTCCTCCATCTTGATGCATTTTTGTTTTTCTTCCTTTGATACCTTATGGAAAATTGAGATCTCAATGGCCCCCTTATTCACATCACCTCTCCCATACCCTACAAATATGCCTCCTCACATTGGTATATGAACTTGTATAAGGTTTTCCTTGATGACAATCATGATTACATAAAAATTTAGTGGTTCCACCCCCTTTCCATGCCTCAAGTTTTGTCATGGCCATCTTCTTCCCCTTCATTGGCAGCTTCATGGCCATCTTCATCCCCTTCCAACCCTTCCCCATCTTCATATGATGAGTCACAATAAGTATGACCACAATCCTTTTCTTCCCTCTCATGCCTATTCCTTACCAAGACCATGAGAATAAAAGATGGAACCATATATCACAAGAAGATCATTTTTCTCCAGTCCTAGAGATGAACAACCCACAATAAAATGAGGGAGAAGAAGGAATGGGAAAGAGTAGGAAAAGAGGAAAAATCCATAAACAAACAACATAGGGATATACAAAAGACTACAAAGAATGGGCTTTGGTATAACCTCCTTATCTCTCTAGCTATTTGTAATACTATATGACAGCCTTTGTTCTCTCCTCCAAACTCTTACAAATTTGCCTTCCTCAATGATTTGCAAGAAGACCAAGCTGCCCACTCTAAACTTAAGCACACAAATATGAAAATAATGAGAAAAAGAGTCAGGGGGAGGTCTTTTATTTCCCTCTTTACTTCACCTAAACCCTAAACCTCCCCGTCGGGGTCCACCTCAATATTTTTTTTTAAATGGTATTTTTGTCCAAATGTCACGGTAGTGTCTTAGGCACCATAGAGAGCATCAAGCGAGTGCCCTCCCTCCTCTGGGAGTGTCTCAAGGAGAATCAAGCTCCCCATAGTGGTAGGAAGCGTCTCAGGGATCCTCGGAATGTGCTTTGAATTTTTGGGAGCACACTTCTTGTATATTCTTTCTCAGAGGGTGGTTTTGATGTGGACTCGCTAATTCCTTCTACCCCTTTTACAAGAAAGTTTCACAACTCTTTCTTTAGAAGCATCAGGTGCTAGTGTTGAAGTTGAAGGTGATGTGCATGAGGTGGAAGGTGTTGAGGTTGAGTTGGAAGCCAAGTGGAAGTGAAATATCTATGGCTAGCTTGAAAATCCCTATACTAAATCTCTGAAAAACAAATAAAATGCATGCATAAGTATTTATACATACCTGCGAATGTGGAAATACTAGATTGAAATTAATCCCCACTCCACAATACTTTTGTTATTGATAATGAGAACATTGGATTTCCCTTCATTGGCTCGATGAAAAATGGCAACAAACTCATATCCTTTCAATCCCCTATCTTTGATTTTCTAAATGTGTTGGGCTTGAGGTGGAAGCTGGCTGGAAGTGAAATGTCTTCTGCTAGCTCAAAAAACCCTATACTAAATCTTGAAAAACAAACAAAATGCAACCATAAATTGTCATGCGTACTTGGGAATATGGAAATGGTAGATTGAAATCAATCCCCAACCCACAATAGCCTTTCTAATTACGATGAAAACATTGGATTCCCCTTAGTTTTATGAAGGATGGTGACAAATTCCTCTCTTGGCAATGCTTGGCCTTTGTTTTTCAAAATGAGCTTAAGAAAACCAAGGATCAGGTCTTAGAGTGTCATCAACAAGAACAAGGTGATATTTTCCATTGACTTGTGATAATATTGGAAAATATTACGATAATATCAGTGAGAAGAAACTAATGTGACTTTTTAAGGAGATAATATCAAGGCCTTTTAAAAACTTGTGTTATTTGCAATATTATCAAAATATTGGTAACACTAGTATGGAGTGTTTTGTACATCTATCCCCACTATACAGATGGATACCATAAATTTTGTTCTATATGGTTGGTATGGACCATATATGCACCTTGAAAAATGTGCCTCTTGGGAAATGTGCACAGGGGTTTCAGATTTTTTTTTCTCAATATGCTGTATCAGAACCTTGAGAGGTGCACAAATGTTGCACTTGCACCTTGCAAATTGTGATGTTCCTTCATTCTGCAACACTTTAAATTAGTGTTGCGAAAATTGCAATATTATTGCGATAAAATCGGAAAATCGCGATTTTTTGAGTTTGGCGATATTATTGCCCGATTTTTGCGCTAATTTTTTTTTTTCACAACAAATTGCGATAACTTGAAAAAATCGCAATTTTTTGGGAAAAAATCTTGGAGAAAAGAAAATAAATAAATATATATATATATATTTTTTTTCGATTTTATTTTTTTTCTTTGATGAGGAGGAGGAGCAACAGCAGGAGGAGGTGACACAGCCTACCCAAGCTACCCCTATCACCAGTAGAGGACGTGGTCTACCTCTTGTAGCTCCTAGTTCTTCAGCTTCTAGAGCACAGCAGAGTCCACTGCCAACTCCACCAGCATCTACATCTAGAGGGGCAGAGGAAATCAGTGGTATTAGACTTTAGTTATTTAGTTCATATGACATTATTACTCATGATATGAGATATATTATTATATTTTTGTTGATATTTTGAGGCTGAGTTGGGACTAAGGTGTCAGGACTTACTATTCAAGACATGATTCACTGTTATGTGTGATGTAGCACTAGAAATGATATTACACATCTTATATATCAGTTCTTTTATCATATTTATGTGTCAATGTATTTATTTTATGTTGTAGATGCTTTAGATATTAAAAAAATTGAAAAAAATGAATATTTTTGTATTTTATGATTTTTTTCCCGATTTTTACGATTCTTTCCCCTCACCATTAATATCCCGATAACGATTACTGCAACATTGCCTTTAAATGACCATAAATCCTAAATTCTCTCCCAGAAATGACCATAACAGAAAACAAGGTGCACCAGCAGTGGAAGAGGGCATTCAAATAATCCTCATAACTTTTTGAAACAATACATTAAATGAGAATACAATTTAAGTTAACCCTTCGATTCTAAACTGATTCTTCACATTGCACTATTAAGACTAATGAAAAGTGACTTAAGCTAATTGTGATTTATGACAGAATAATTATGTAGTGTTTATGAACGTGTACTTTATCGAATAAGTGACTAAAGTAATTCCTATTGGAAAAGACTGTTACACACTTTATCATTGAAGACCCGTTTGCACCAGCCAGATTTAAGCAAGACACTAATTTTTGTGACTTGAGCTACCTGAGTGGAAGGACATAATTGAGTTATTGTATGCAGCAACTCAAACTGGAGCCTTGACGGGAATTATTGTGGAAAACCTGAAAAGTTATGACACTTTTAGCTTAATAACTTATTTTCTGATGTATAGGGTGTCTACGTAAGGTGAAATATATAGATTAATTGTTAGCGAGATGGAAAGTGACAGGAAGTTTCCCTCTCTTTTAAAAAATATAAACATTTCTATGGTAGAAATTCTCCTTGAAGAGAAAATTTGGGAAAGCACTTTTAAAACCCATGTAGTGCTATTATTAAAATTATGAAAGTAACATTTTTTTAATCTTTTATTTGAGAAATTAAACTGCAGGCATGGCATGCCTATGGCAACACTAAAACTTGATTTAAATGTTTGTTAAATCTGTGAAGATAATTTTCTTCCTATTACATTCATATTGCATCTCAATAACACAACAGGTTGTCAAATATAGTATGCATCAGAATATCTGCCAACAGTCTTCTGCCGAATATATACCTATTGCAAATGAATAAATCAATAGAGATTGTCAAATACCTATTCATTAAGATCTTCTCTGACAGTACGTCATTTACATTCAGCAAAGAAAGTCATCCTTCACTCCATCCCTTACTGGATATAGTGATGTGAAAAGGGTGTACATGAAAAAGACCACTACTGTGAATGTTGTGATGTATGTTGTTTGTGGTTGAAAGCATCTAAGATTCTAAAGATGACTTCTAAGTCCAGAACAGAATGTCTAAGTGAAACTAACTTCCCCATGTAGGTGGTATGCACAGAAGGCCCAGATAGAGTTAAAGAGTTGATCACCATGGGTGCATCCTTTGATCATGGTGAAGATGGTAGCTTACATCTTGCTAGAGAGGGGGGGCATTCTCATCACCGTATTGTTCATGCAGCAGATATGACAGGAAGAGAGATTGAGCGAGCTCTGTTGAAGGCTGTTGTTAATAACCCCAACATCACCATGTTTGAGCATCACTTTGCCATAGACTTGCTTACGTTTGAGGTACTGTTTGTAATTTTTTTGTGGTGTGCCTTCATCAGACATTTAAGTCAACCTTTCAAATTGACCTTCAAGGAGAAGAGCTGGATGCTATGTATCATATTTCTGTATGTATTATTTTTGCAGGATGGATCAAATATTTACTGTCATGGTGTGGACACATTGAACACTGACACTAATGAGGTAAAGCTCCTTTTCCATCACTACAAGATGCAAGAAAGGCATATGAGAGAAAACAAATTCAAGAAGCTTACATTAAACTTCTCTCGATACATATTTTCAATTCTGTATGCTGCTCTAAGTGTGTAGTAGTGCATTTTATTTTAAAAAACCAGCGGGATTCAGGAATGGAAGATGTTCTATGGTAAAACATCCGATTTAATTGTTTACAATTTTCATTTTGCACAGGTGGTCCGCTTCATTTCAAGGGTAACTTTACTTGCATCTGGTGGGGCTGGACATATTTATCCTACTACCACAAATCCTCGTGTAAGTGGGAACTTTTATACCTACTTTCTCTTCATCGTGCCTGTTCAGAACTTGTGATACAATACAGTTAGCTGCTCATAGATATGGGTGCAGTGTAACTTACTGATGCTGAGACCTATATGCCAATACAGAACATATTGGATGGTACTGAGATGAAAAGATGCCAACTCAAAACTAAAATAAGCCTTTTTTTGGGTGTGAACAAATGCATCTTATACTTCAGTAATGCATAAAAGAAGACACATTGTAAAATCTACATTTTCAGCGAAAGTAAATTCTAGATGCAAATTGCATAGCTAAATCAGATTTGAAGGGAATCAGTCCCCAAATGGAGCAGTGTATGTTCTCCATTGAATCTGGTTTGGCGGAGCCTTTGCCTAAAAAAGGAAATGTCTGTTAATTTAGTAGTATCCCATGTGTCTCTTCTTGCTTGACTTACTAATCTCCAAAAGTTACCCCTTCTAATGCAGGGGGACAATGAACAGAGAGATATTCTGTTACAACCCAATTCCAGGAAGTTCAGGCCACCCTGCAACCCCATAAAATACATGATTGTATCTGTTTCTGGAAAATTACACAACTACCATCTGTAAAGCCTGTTTTATGGAGTCTATATTTGACTTCAAGGGTATAATTGAGGTTAAACCATCCAATTCTCAGGCTTTAAATGAAGCATCCACCGGACCTCTGGATCTGGAACTCCCCAGCTTCTGCAAAAAGCCAACTTATCTTTGTGACATATTAAATTTAAAAGAATATTATATATAACTTATAAGGCACTACAGTTAATGCCCTTGCTATAAATTCATCCTTTCTGTAGGAAAGAAAACTGGGAGGGAGTGAATCGGGAGTTAGTACATTGCATAAAAGGAAATAGAGATTCAACTAGCAGGCTTACAAACCACACAAAATACCCTTACCAAGCTGGTACCATCAACACAGTGCATATCCTTTTGCAACTAACCTAGCTTTTATTTATCAATAGAACCATATGATTTGAACCTAATTTGATATATTCTTTTACACCCTATCATTTTCTTATTTGGAGGTAATTCAACTAACTTCTAAGTGTTGTTTTTCATTAAAATATCATATTCTACTTGCACTGCATCTCTCCATTTTTGTTTTTTATTGCATTGTTAAAAGAAACTTGATCATACGAATTCACAAATTCACTCATCAATGCAAGATTTACCTATTGGGGTGATTTTGAACTTGTTCTTTTCTCACCTTGTTGTATTTGATTTGATTTTGCATCTTGAAGAGTCTAATAAAACCATTTTTGGTATTTTCTGAGATTGATTACCATCTTTTTTATGCTCACTGCCATCTCATCCTTCCAACTCCAACTCTATTTTTTCTTCCTTGCCGCCTATATGTGATAGGAGTTTTAAATTTAGGCTCTGTTACCCGTCATGTCAACAGAGGTATAGTTTTTTCAGTAGAAAAAAACGCTTTCTTTTATTTCAAAAAAGAGAGTACAAACAACATAGTTCTTTCTCTGTAAAGTCTCCATGATCCACTGCAGGCTCGAATGTGTTACAAAAAACATCTAGACTCTCCTATTTTCCATGTTAAGTCCTCCTAGATAAAACATCATGATGTATTTAAATAACTATCCACCAATGGTATGTCAACAGGGGTATATACAGAGATCATTGCAACATTTGTCACCATCATTGTAAGCCGAACGTCACAAGTTAAAAGCCTTCTAACAACCATGCGACGCCCTGTATTAGGTGTCCTAGACTTGTTTGGTCGGACCATGGCCAGTCCCTTTGGGTTCATATTTGGCTCTTCATGTCCTGTATAGGATTGGAGGGCCTTAGGTGGGCTCAATGTTTCCAGGTTCCAACATCATCATACTTCCTATGGAGAAAATAGAATTTCATATCCCATTCAAAAGTCAGCAAACTTAACAGTTTTTGGGATTTCAGGATCAATGGGCTTGTGGCATTTCATTAGATTATATCATGTATGAGGGTATGTGATTGCCATTTAATCAAGAGCACCAAGCCCTATATGTACCCCAGTGTTGGAGGAGTTGATTGTTGTAGTCCATTGTTATGGCCTTAGCAAATATATACCCTTCACTCAAGTCAAAATCATTGATCAGGGATGTTAAGCTTTCTCTACATATTATAAGGCTTGGATTAGGCCATTTGATCAAAATTGGGCAATGTTGACTAATATCCCTAGAGAATCAAAGTAGAGGCAAAGGGTAGACAAGAGGATAGGAATCTAGATTCTATATGGTTGATCATCTGGATGGTTGATGCTCAAATAATTAATCATTGATGTACAATGGATGCCATATCTATCTTGATTTATGTACAAGTATGCATGTTTTCATATCTTCTACAACTACTTTAGTATTTTGGATTTTTTAATATAAATGCAAAAAAATATGTATGTATAATAGAGGCTTTTGATGCTTTGCTTCCAAAAAAAGTCTCCGCTTCGTGCAACATTGGGTGGGCTTAGTTGAGGACTCATGGTTTTATAGGGAGCCTGCTTTTGTAGGAGTGATCATTGGTGTATGGGCCAGTCTAGCCTATGTCAAGGTTCACATGTCTTACTGCATGGTTTTGAGTTTGTAGCTGACCTTAGGTATCGTGTAGTATCTCTTAGACAATTCTCATGCATGGTAGTCTTAAACCGGTTGATGGCTTTATCTTTATAAGGGGAAAGGGTTGAACCATTCCGCTCACCTCACCATTGAAACGTGAGTCAATAAAGGTTGCTCTTCCTCCGCATGTGATCGGTATTATAGGACATCAAACTAACTAACTTCGTTCCTCATTTCAGTGGGTGACCCAGGCGAAAATGCCTGCTGAGCAAGGCTGATGTGGATAGTGTGCACTGATGATGTGTCTCCAAAAGAGTTCTAAGGGTCCAGCTGAGTGGACGGTGTGCAATGACCAGAGTCAAATGCAAGGCCTATGAAACTGATGCAATCGGCTTACGGTGACAGTGACGACAATGATGATGATGGAATGATAATGACAATGAAAAGAACTAGGATAGATGCCCCGTCTCTGATATCTCAGGGCTCATGCGAAACCCAACCTCCCTCACCTCAAGACTCCTGTACTATAGTTTGCACGAAATGCTTAAACTCCTCTGCTCTAATCAATAAGCTTGCTCTACCTAGTTTTGGTCTTGATACAAGGTCGTCGCTGGCCTTAGGGTGTTTTCGGGGGTAGGGTACTAAAGGTCCTCAGACTTCCAGCCGGGTTTGGCTAGTTGTTCACCGTTGGATCTCGCCCAGCCCCCTATGGTTTTGTGTCGGGATATCCTTTTTTCCATTGTTCCCAGAGAGTTGTTTGGTAATAAGCTCCCATGCTGAAAACAAGCAGTAACCATTGATTTTCACCTTGTCGCTCCTCGTCGACGGGAGGCAGCAGCTCCGGAAATATTGAATGTGAAATGCCCCTCCATATCCTTCACCCGGCAGCCCACATTGTTCATTCGTCTCCGGGTATTTCTCGCTCGGGTACGCTTGGGGGAGCAGGTAGGTAGCTTGGTCGCTCTTGGTCCAGATCAGCTTGATCTCCGAGCAGGACTCTGACTTGAAGCTATGACTTGATCAGCCTTCGCTAATGCTCACTCATTCGCATCTATGACTTGGTCGTGATCTGAGATAGTAAGTAGTGCTTTTAGTGGCTATAGTGTTTGGCTTATTGCCCAACTCATTGGAGGGCCCCCTAAGCGCGCAAGCGCCATGAGATAAGGTAGTCGAAGTGAAGTGGAAGAGAAGGACCGAAGGCTTATCTCTTGCCCCTATTTGAGATCAGTAGTTGTGAAAGAAATGGGGAATGAGGAATGGGGGCGGGGGGAGAGCTACTCGAACGGTTGGACGGAACGAGGACGTTATGTTGGGTGGAACAAAATTGGGTCGTTTGTTCTAGGTTGTTACCACCATCTAAGCCTTCTTTGTGAGCTGAGAGGCCTCCAACCAAGTAGCGGGGTGGGACATCAAAACTTGGGCTATGATCTCCTCCTTGATACCACGTATAAAAAACTCCTTGAAGAACTCACCAGTCATCTCTTCTATGCGTATTGCCAATCACTCCAAAGAAGCAATATAGTATTCCACTGTGCTTGTTTGACGCAACTTGGTCAACATCCCTAAAAAATGGGTCCACCTAGAGGATTACCGAGGAGCTAGACCAACGTAATCAGCATCACGCAAGGATGATTTTTGGATAGGTCCCCCGCAATGGTCGAAGCCTGAGTATTACTGTACTGACAGAATGTTTCAATTCCTAATATTCCAAGTTATGTAGGAATTTCACTGCCTGTGCTGTAGAGGCTAGGGTTTGCAGGGTTCTAGACTCAGATGCTTAGATCAGCCTCTGCCGGAAGAGAAAGGATCCTCAACATGGAAGTTATGTAAAGCAGCGGCCCCTATTATGAAAAAGAATCTCTCGTGGATTCCGGGAAAAAGAGCATACGGTTGTGGGAGGTTTTCACATCTTTCCCTCAATTTACTTATTGGGTGGGGGGGCTTTTGGTCGAGCACCTAAAGGTCCTATTAGCGATAAATCGATGGCGGCCTTATCAGTCGAGCCCCTGCCGGTGATGGCGGCCTTATCAGTCGAGCCTGCCTCCGCATCCTCTCCCTCTCCCTCTCCTTAACAGTCGAGCACCTAAAGGTCCTTATGGTCGAGCACCTAAAGGTCCTATGGTCGAGCGCCTCCGGACCTTATGGTCGAGAGTTCGTTACCTCACCCTAGATAATGCCCATTTCGTGGTAACATCTATAAGGAAGAAACTGGGCACAAATCACGGTCGTAAGTTGGTTGAGGCTGAAACTGTTACAAGGGGAAGCAGCCTTTTCATCCGGCTTTCTTTCTTATTTTTTCCCTTCTTCACTCGTTTCTTCCCCCTAAAGGTCGCCAAGGGTCGGCGTGCCCTGCCGGCATGTTCCTGGAAGACCGCTTGGGTCTTCTTGAATGAATCCATATCTCCTGGTAAGATGCTCCAGGAATATCCGCCAGAGGCTTCGGCGAATATCTTCTTGCAGAGGCGGTCCCACTAAGTCGTTTAGTTGAGCGGTCTCACGCTTTCCAATCAGAGCATATAGATCCGTGAATGGATTTGTATGCCACCTAGCGGACAAAACAACGATGTACCAACCAAAATGGCTAATGCTCCTTCTGATGTCCAGTTCCACCATTGACAATTCCGGTTCCACCACCCACCCCATTAAAACATACGTAAGTGGCTGAGTGCTTCCATCCCCAAAAGTGATAATAATAGTGGGAATGCTGTCATTGGGACGGACCACACAAATATAGACCACTGAACAAACTTGGTAGACAAATTCCCGTGTCTCCCCGACAAATTCCCCTTTCTCCCCGGTCCGAACACCTCTTTCCTACGCATGCTCTTCACCGTTGGCAGCTTCGCCCATATTTCTTTTTCCTTAGAGAAAGATAAGAAAAGGAGGCCTCCTCCTACTAATGAATGAATCATGAGATCCGATGAAACGGAACATGGGCGACGATATAGACCAATGGACAAACCTCACGAAACATAGGCAAAGGAAATAAGATATTTTTGAAATACAGATTTTCAAAAGAAAGGTTTCAATGAAAATGGTAAAATCAGCAGTACTAACTACGCTACGCTATCTATCGCCTGCCGTAGATGGAGGAAGGCACCGGAGGGCCATCCAGTCGTCAATACCCTTTCCACTAGCCAATGAAATGAGGATTTATCCTTTGCTCGCCCGCTCGATAATAGGAGGAGAGGTGAAAAATATGTATGTTCCAGATAGGAGCACTAACTATACCAGCAAGGGGATGACTCCTTCTCCCAATCCCTAATTAGTGACCTGATTAGGCGATCTAAAACGAAAACCTTTCTATCGGGAGCAAGCCAACCAATCAATCTATCTTTAGACCTAAGAATGAATCCAGCTGCTCGCTAGATGCATCAATCAGTAGATGTAGCAGGAAGTACTTATTGATCCATATTCAAATATGGTGAATCGTGAGTTCCACTAGGTCCCACTAGGTGCGGGTGGGTAGGACCGGGGCTTACTACTAGGTCCTCTTCCCGCTCTCCAGCCACGGAATTCATAATAGTAGGGCCCCACGCTGCTCTGATCTTATTAATGAAGTTGTGTCTGGATGCGTGCATTTCACCGCTATATGGTAATGGTACCCTCCGCCTTCATGAGGCTCTTGGGTGACTACTACGATCAGTTGAAGAGTGTCCTAACTCTTCTCTGGCATTCTTGTTTGTTGATCCAGCTCCTTTATCCTCTTTCTGCATGGTAAAGTGTTCTAAGACGGTCGTAGATGGCTTGGTTTAAAGGTTGTGTTTCTGTAATGGGGTTTTCCCCCTACTATTAGAATGAGGGAGGTTTGTAGCAACTTTGTTCCAAAAGAACTCGTCGTATCTTCCCAAATGATTCTGTAGAAAAGGGGTTTTGTTATTTATAGGTGCATATGTTACATACGTGTTAACAACTTGCATTTTCTGGTTTCATAAAAGCGATTAGTTTCTTTTTAGAGAGTTTGGTTGCTTAGAAAAAGACTTGATTTGCTTAGGGCTCCCCTGATCCAAAATGCATAAATAAATATCTCTTGGGAAGACCTTCTCTCCAAGCTCGATATCAAGCTTAACTCCTGGACCTTTAGAGCTATCAACCTTAATAATAATAGGTAACTATTAGTCTCTTAAAAAGTGCTATTGCTCTCCATTATGAACAAGAACTCGTCCCGCCTTTTTTGCAATAATACGGTATCAAGACGAATCGATCCCATGCCTTTCTTTTGCGTTGGCCTACCATTACTAAGGGCTAGTATGATAGATATCAGGCCTGCCCCTGGTTGGGTCAACCGCTGGTCTTACTATCCATGGTTAGCGCAGCGCCGCGTCTGAGTACGGAAGAACAATACCTGCCGGGGTAATCTTTCTGTATACGAGCGAAACTGGTGGGGAGAGAGCGGCATAGGAGAAACATTATCCCGATCAAGTCAATTAGACGGGATCGACCGGCCTCGATCACCGAAAGAATCTCTTCCAGCTTTCCAATTCCCCCTATTTCCGAACTGGGGGATGAGGAATCGCCCTATTCGTACGTAGCCGCAGCTATTCAAGAGAAGTAAGTTCTACCCCTACAAGAAACGTGTTCGATCGTAACAAAGAAAGACTGGAGCTTCCCTCTTCTCTGCATTAAGGCAAGGCCCCACCCTTCAGGATACAATGGTTGGGGTTTAGCAAGGGTCCTTTTGAGATCCCGAGAGACGTTATCTCTAAGCTTCTCTTACCGTCTATAACTCTAAGTCTCCCATAGCATCTCTAAACCTCTCTTGCCGGCCTAACGGCAATGGCTTTTCTCTCTCTACAGCCTGTCTTATAGCGGTTTAACTCAATGCTTTAGGTCTTGCCAATAGCCTTTCTTTCTCACTATTAGGTATTACCCAGTACTCTTTTCTAGCTAACTGATTGGGTTGTTCTGTCTTATCAACAGCCTTTCTCTAGCGCTTTACTAATCGCAGTAGGGCTTACTACTTCTCTTGCTCTTTGGGGTTTACTAACCGCTGTGGGGTTTCATAACGTCCTCTCTTGCAGTAGATCCTACCGCTTTTATTACCCTAGCTAAGAACAGACCCTAGGCTTGGTGTGATTTTCACCTTTACTGGTAGCTGTAGGGCTGACTAACCACCTATCTGTAGGGTTTCATAACGTCCTCTCTTGCTGTAGGGCTGCCTAAATATCTCTCTTGCCTGACGTTATCTCTATCTTGCCGGGCTTCATAACCGCTGTAGGGCTACCGCGGAATGCTGTAGGGTTGCCTGCTACCGCCAAGACCTACCGCCAAGCTTTAGTCTCCCTCTCTTAGCCTTGAAATCCGGTCTGCCTGCCTATTCGGTCGGTCGGTAAGGAGTAACCGTTCCCTCCCTTCTATAAGGAAGGAGATAAGGTCATTCAGATATCTATAGGCCGCTAACGGCACTACTTCAGTAGATAAGGTACACCTCCTATTGTCTATTGAGTTAGTAGTTGGGATTCCGATATTCAAGCAGGTTAGGTTATACCTTTTGAAAACGGAGCTACGTGTAGGCCAGATTGCCCATGATCTCTTGGGGGCAAGACGCGCGTTTTAGTGCCAATTATTGTAAAGCCAGCCCCTCTTCCCAGCACTATAATTCAGAACTGTGGGTGGTAGAATTAATAGCAAAACACGCAGAGATGTGTTGCTATCACGAGGCAGCTCGGCTCTCTCGGTATTGAATCAATACCTTTAGAGCCCGCCTGGCTAATAACTGATCATAAGCTGGGCAGTGGAGATCTCTAGATAAACTACGAATGCCGGTGGGCCTCCCTATCCAAAAGAAGGCACTACTCTAAAGAGAGCGCTTGAATTCCAATAAGTAACCACGCCACGATAGGACCAGTCATTCTCCGACGAGAGAGGGAAGGGCTCGTTCTGCTTACAGAGCAGCGAGCGTGAAAGGCATGGCAGGGCTGGCTGTTTTGGACATTGAAAATGGTAACAAAATTTCTTCTTCTTCCCAGAATAAGACCAAGCCTGCTAACGAGAAGAATGAACGAAACGAAAAGGAGTGGGTTCTTTACCTCCTACCTACCTATCTACTCACCCTACCTAAGTCTCTGAGTTTACGAATGCCCACCCTACCACCTTGCCCACCCTACCACCATGCCCACCACCTTCCTTTCCTCTTGATGGGTCGGTTAGCTGAAGGCTGAAGGATTGAGGAGCTTCTTCATTAGGCTGAAGTCTCAAGGCTCAGGGTTTAAGGCTTATGGTTCAAGGTTCCAGGCTTCTGTCTCAAGGCTCAAGATGAAGGGATTGGATAGATTATGCAAAGATGTGACCTATATAAGAAGGCGCTTTTCATCCTCTGATCCACCCTTTATAGGCCTTATAAATGGCTTTAGAAATGAACTGTATTTGCTCGTGGAACTACTCTCCTATTGGCGGTTTGTCGTGCTTTGCGATTCGTGCGGTTTGTCGTGCTTGCTTTTCGTGCGGGGTTTCGCGCGTGTAGTGAGCGGGGTCGTGAGGGCTCGTGGTGGGGCTTCCGGCTTCCGGATTTCGCGTGTTGTGGGCTTGGAGTGATGATTCTGTTTCTGTGTCTGTGCCTGATGAGTCAGCTTATGGTAGGTACGGTTCCTATCCTACGAGGCTTTCTAGTGAACTGCACTATTAAGCTCCCCTTGTATGGTATTGTATTGATTGTCAGTTTCCCAGTTTCAAGGCACCATCCCGGCCGGTGGGTGGCGGGATAACCTATGGGCGGGTAGGGTTATCAGCCGGGATGTGCTCCCTATCGTTGGTTGGAGGTGATGTTGAGGATGGTGGGGTTATTTGATCTGCCCCTCCTTTGTCGATCGGGTTACCGCAAGTTCAGGTGATCCATTCGAGTTGTAAGATAGGAATAGTTTGATGAAAACTCTTTTTTTCATCGAATCAAATCACTGCCGGTGCGCCTCTCTCATAAGACTAAGAAGTTTATCCTCTGTCCGCACCTTCCAGCCAGCCTCATCATAAGACTAATCAGTCTCAATCAATCAATCATTCACTTCCGTTGTACCGCCCCACCCCTGAAACATGTTGGCTGTTGTCTGTCTGTTGAACCGCCCCAGCTCCAACTATGTGTGGCATCAATTGAATAAATCACTCTTCGTTGGTGACCCCGCACCTCACACACATTATTGGTTGAGTATGGATTCGTCCGTTCGTAGGCCCACTCATTTCGAAGACCTCTCTACCCCGGCATCTTAGTCCCGCCGGAGTATCAATCAAATTTGATCCACTTACTTGTCTTTCCTTCTTCGACAATACGTGTCCAGGGCGTAATCCTCCTCCTCCTTTGTTACGCGTAGTGGTCCTTTGGTGACGTGTCCTGGGCGTACTGAATGCGTACTGGGTATAATGCGGCTTGCACGTAATGCGTCCTCGTATTGGGCCGTGAGATGGGTCAGTGGTTGGAACGCCTCTTTTGTAAGATGGGTCAGTTGTGGGATCACTTTTCTCGGAAGAAGTTATCAAGTGAATCAATGCCAATCAATCAATGCCTCTGCTGGAAGATGGGTCAGTGCTTGGTCGGTAACGCCTTTCTTGGCAGGTCAGTTTTTAAGGTTGCATTATATACGTTATAATACAAAACAATTGGCTTAGCGACCTCTCGGTGATAAGAGAGCTAATTATTCTGTCACTTAGGGGGACTTTCTATTGGGAGGTAAACTTTGATTGGCAGAAGGTTCAGCAGTTGTAATGCCCCCCCTCGTAAGATGTTGGCAGTAGCGGATTGAACAGAAAGCGGAGGTAAAGGGGAAGGTAAGGTTCGTTCGTAGGCTGCATGGAGTGTAAGGTCCTAGGAGGTGTGGCGAAGAAGAAGAATTCACCCACATACTGACTCGGAATAGTCCTGGGAACCTCAGAATCATATACCTTGAAAACTACCTTTGAAAACTATGTCTTTGGGTGGGTGGGAATAGCCTTTGGAACAACCTACGCCCTACAGCATATGACCTCACCCTTGGTAACTTCAAACTACTAGACCTTCTTCCTTGCACTAGGAAGCGCAAGCCCCTCCGGGACCTTGGTGGGATCTTGAAACTCCTTTGGACCTTCCTGACACTATAACTTAACCTATGCTACCTACTACTGACCCTCCTGACACTCAGCCTTTGGAACCTTTGCATCAGAATTTCTCCTTGCCCTCAGAAGCGCAAGCCCTCCGGACCTTTAAGTAAATGAAGAGGATGCGCAAGCAGGCTCGACCGCTAGGGAGAGGTTTTGTCAATATGTGACAACTAAACTTTATTGCCTTGGCGGCTAACCTCGCTGGTTGATCTCCTTGACATTGGAACCTACCTATGCTCTTATGGACCTAGTTCAACTTCTATATGCCGGTATAGTATTTGAACGGACTACGGGAGGACTCCTGACACCCTAATACGGGATCTCTGCTTGGTCGAGCCTCAATGACAACATCCTGCCACGAGGGAAAAGTCCGGAAATGGCCTAGTTAATATAGCTGAAATTACACTTTAGGTCTCCAGATGGGAGTGATTGATCAATTTGATTTATGATGAGTCTGCTGCTTCCCCTAACGCGCCCAGGCGCCTGTACTATAGCATGGTATTTGAAGAATTTCAATTGATAAGTATCCGTTATATCTACGTATATATAACACTGCAGCTATGTGATATGGGCTATGGCTCATAGTGTAAGCTAACTCACTACGTGCTCACAACGTAATAACGCCCACGACATTCCGGAATGACTCACAAACGGCCCCTAACTAACCAACCTCATTGTTGCATATCGTTCGTTGTGGCACCTCAATTGTAAAGCTCCATCGGTTCCCAAACAGAAAAGAAGGCATTGCATCCTGAGATCAACTAGCGACATCTACATCTGATTCGAGTACCGGCATCGCGATTGCATAAACTCTTGGGCATTGAAACCTGGGATCGACTACCGGCGGCTATCGGCTATGATTGGCTCTTATATTATATAGAAACGCCGTAAAGGGTATAGTTCATTAAGAGGAAAATACACATCGCGGGAATACAACTATATTTTCTCTTGACTTAAATAGGCACTTGAAATTAGTTTCTATAACCGGGATGCCCTTTCCCCCTTCACTAGCCAGAGGATAAGGAAACATTTCCCACATATTCCCAACAGATGAGAGAGATTATTTCCAAAGGCAATTCATGTTTCCCAATGCAAGTAGTTGCAATAGTCAAAAAGTCAACTTGGTCTCAATTTGTTCATCTTGATGAGAGGGTTGCATGCCACATAAAAGAATTACAAACAATAAAAGCAGTGGCAAGTTATAGGTCATCAAACAGGTCATACAAGGGTCCAGGTGGCAGAACAAGATCAACATTAGACAGTTTGGTACATGCATTATGTCAGAAGTGATCTTTAGAATGAGAGGAACAAAATCCAAGTCTCAGAATCCTCACATGTTGAAATTTGGTACCGGAGGACAGGTGGTTCCCTTAGGCTTTGATCTTTGGCCTAGGGAAAAGTGTCCAAAAGAATTTAATTTTTCTCCTAAAGTGACTTTATAATTTTATAAAGTTAAATCTAATTTAAAAGTGACTTTAAGTGATAAAGTTATTAAGTCTAATTTTAAAGTGACTTTTATAAAGTCAATGAAAAATTAGAAAGGAAAAGTGACTTTGGAAATAAATGACTAAGTGGGTCTTTATTAAAGTGGGGTGAATTAAAAAATAGAAAGTGAGATTTAAATGAGCATTTAATCTCAACCATTGATCTAAATCTATTTCAGCCATTGGATTTAGAGATCACCCAAAAGTCACTTGGATCACCCAAAAGTCACTTGGAGTTATATTAAAGGAGGAAAAGGAGGAAAAGGTCATTCATTCTTTCATGAGCAGATTGGGAGAAGGAGAGCAAGAGAGCAAGAGAGATTTCTGAGCAGGGAGGAAAAGGAGACAGCAGTTTGGCACACATTCCAAGGCAGCAGTTGAGCAGATTTGTACAGCTGATTCAGCACATAGTGAAAGGCAGATTTTTGCACAAAAATCGAGGAGCAGTTTGCTGATTTTTCTGCACACAAAACGGAGGTCGTACAGCATTTATTGCTGTCCTGTTTGCTGTAATTTCCAGATTGCTGTGAGGCACGGGAAAGGAGATAAGTTGTAAATTTGCTTGCTGATTTTTTGCTGAATAATTCTCACTGTAAAAAGACAATTTTCAGAAATAAAGAAGAGCTCTCAAACTGGTTTTCCCCAAGAGTTGTAGGGGGTTTTTCCAGGGTCAAGTTGACCAAAAATATCAGTGTTTTAATGGCTGTTTTTTATTGCTGATTTTTAATTCTGCAATTTCCAGCATTCTGAAAAATTTCCAGAATTTGTGTTTTCAGCAATATTTATTTTTTTCAGTCTGTTAAATGTATGGTTATGGGAATGGGCATTTAACTACATGGGAGAAATAAGGAGAAACTGAAAACCGGGGTGGGAAAACAGAAATTTTTACATGGTATCAGAGCTTGAGTGCTGAAGTGCAGTTTGGGACAGCAAAAGGAAAAATTACAGTTGCTGATTTTTCACTCAGAAAATTCCAGCAAGCTGATTTTTTCATAAACAGCAGTTTTATCTTTACTACAGCAGTGCTATTTTTCAGTTTTAGGACAGCAGGATGTCATTGGGATTGAGGGTGGAGGATAGGCTGGATGGGCATATAAATTACAGCGTTTGGAAGGAGAGAATGCAGAGTATCTTTGAGGAGGCAGAAGTCTGGGATATCATGGTGCATACCGCACAGAACCCTGTTGTTGTGCCCACTGATGTTACTCAGTTGGCTGAGTATAAAAAGAAGAACAATAAGGGTAAGAGGCTGATTCTAGACGGAATCAAAGACCATTGCATTCCTCATGTGAGAGGAAAGAGCAATGCCCATGAGATGTGGACAGCATTGTCCAATCTCTACCAGAGTACCAATGAGAACCGGAAGATGGTCCTGAAGGAGAAGCTGAAGAACATTAAGATGGGTAATGATAGTGCAGCTGGATATCTCACAAAGATTACCAATGTGAGAGATGAGTTGGCAGCGATTGGAGAGGCCATTCCATCCACTGAGTTGGTGCGTATTGCAGTGAATGGCCTCCCCCGTTCATGGTTGAACTTTGCTGATGGGGTTTGTGCACGTGAGACCCTTCCCACATGGGAGAGGTTTTGGGATGATTGCATTCAGACAGAGATCAGGAAAGGACAGCTTGGGGCAGCCAAGCCAGTTGAGCAGGATGAGGATGTAGCACTGGTGGCAGGAGGCAAGAAAGGCAAAGGGAAGAAGCAGGCTTCCACAAGCAGTGGTGGGGGCAAAGGCAAAGGTAAAGGTAAACCGGGGAACACACAGAAGGACTATTCCAAGGTGAAGTGTTGGAATTGTCAAAAGATGGGACACTATGCAGTTGTGTGTCCGGAGAAGAAGAAGAAGAAGGGAAAGAACCAGGACGTGGCAGCTTCAGCTGAGATTGAGGACTTTGCAGGTCGTTTTGACCGGGAGTTTGCGTTCACTACATGTGAGTCCTCTAGTGCAGGATCACCTGCCACACAGGTTCAGAGGGAGCATGCTTTTCCCTCGATTAGCGGAGCATCTACAGGTATTTGGTATGTGGACAGTGGGGCTTCACGTCACATGACAGGAGTCCGTGAGTACTTCTCAGAGCTTTCAGAGAGTGGCACTGATATTGAGGTAGTACTCGGTGATGACAGAGTTGTTAGAGCAGTCGGGGTGGGGACAGTGACATTTCAGAGGGAGTCCAAACCTCCCTTGAAGGTGTCAGAGGTTCTTTATGTGCCAGGGATGAGGAAGAACCTCATATCCGTCTCAGCTTTGGAGGACAGAGGATATGACGTACTGTTCAGGGAGGACAGGTGTTGATGTATCCCAGGGACACTCCAACTGATTCAGCTAGAGTGATAGGTGTACGCCATGCAAAGGTGTACAAGTTTGCATTTCAGCCCCTTTTGGCATTGAGCAGTAGTACCGACAGCAGAGCTAGCAGTTCTGAGCTGTGTGAGATTTGGCACCGCAGGATGGGACATATGTATCATGGAGCCTTGAGGACATTGCGGGAGATCACTACAGGTGTGCCAGATTTCAGTACTGATCACTTTGATACTTGCAGAGGTTGTGCGATGGGCAAATTTGCCAAATCCCCTTTTCCCAGCAGTGACAGCAGAGCGACGGGGATACTTGATTTGATTCATTCCGATGTGAGCGGTCGGATGTCTCATGTTTCCTTGAGTGGGTATGAGTACTATGTTTTATTCATTGATGATCACTCCAGGAGGACCTGGATTTATTTCTTGAAGACCAAGAGTGAGGTCTTCAAGCGGTTTCAGGAGTTCAGAGCTCTTGTGGAGACACAGACAGGCCGAAAGATCAAGTCCTTGAGGTCGGACAATGGAGGAGAGTACACCCTTGGAGAGTTTGTTGACTATTGTGCGGAGGCAGGCATTAGGAGGGAGTTCACTGTTCCTTACAACCCCCAGCAGAACGGGGTTGCGGAGAGGAAGAACAGATCCATCATAGAGGCTGCCAAAGCTATGTTACATGATCAGGGGTTGCCATTGTTCTTGTGGGCAGAGGCCTGCAACACAGCTGTTTACTTGCAGAACAGGAGTCCGCATCGTGCCTTGGGGCACATGACTCCGGAGGAGGCTTTCTCTGGGAAGAAGCCTGATCTTGGTCATCTTCATATCTTTGGATGCATTACATACTCCTATATACCCAAGGAGAAGAGGACCAAACTAGAGCCCACCGCAGAGAAGGGTATCTTTGTGGGCTACAGTGAGACCTCAAAGGCCTTTCGGATTTACATTCCTGCACAGAGGAGAGTTGTTGTCAGACGGGATGTGAAGTTCGAGGAGGACAGGGCCTTTAGGAGGTCACGGGAGTTAGAGTATCTGGATCAGCCAGACCCTCAGCAGCAGTTGAGTCAGTCGCAGGGATCCAGTGGGCAGGGATCAGGAGGATCCGGAGGTACATCTATGAGGATGTCAGGTCCGTCAGTGAGCAGTGGCTCATCGAGCCAGAGGGGTGGTGCTCCGGGCAGCATGCAGAGCAGTTCACTAGGGAGTCCACTGATGGACAGTTCACACGGTACCTCAGCTTCTACAGGTTCAGGTGCAGGCAGGAGGACAGCAGACAGACAGTCAGGAGTTCAGGCTACTGATGATGATGAGGAGGAGTTTCATTCTCCGGTGGAAGAAGTGCGCTCAGGGAAGAGGAAGCCCAAGTGGCTTCAGGACACCTTGAGAGATGCCACATCTGTTGCTGAGCCGAAGAGGCCGGTCAGAGAGAGTAGACCACCTGAGAGGTTTTGTAGTTATATGGCGATGGTTACCAGCATCCTTGACTCTGAGCCTTCTAGCTATGAGGAGGCAGCTAGCCAGCAGGTCTGGAGAGAGGCCATGCAGGAGGAGTATTCTTCTATCATGAAGAATGATGTTTGGGAGGTGGTGCCGAGGCCTGAGGGCAAATCCGTGGTTACTTCCAGATGGCTTTACAAGGTAAAGCATGCTGCAGATGGCAGCATTGAGAAATTCAAAGCGAGGTTTGTGGCTAGAGGGTTCTCCCAGGTAGAGGGAGTTGATTATGAGGAGACCTTCGCTCCCGTGGCTCGATATACTTCGATCCGCTCCATTATATCGATAGCAGCAGAGATGGGTTGGAAGATCCACCAGATGGATGTGAAGACCGCATTTCTCAATGGCTTCATACAGGAGGAGGTGTACATTGAGCAGCCACAGGGCTTTGAGGTGCATGGGAAGGAGTCCCATGTGTGCAGATTGAAGAAGGCCCTTTATGGCCTGAAGCAAGCTCCCAGAGCTTGGTACTCCAGGATAGATGCATACTTGCAGGGGATGGGTTTCACAAAGAGTGAGGCAGATCCGAACCTTTACTTTATTGTGATTGGTGAGGAGCCTCTCATTCTGGTGCTGTATGTGGATGACTTGATCATTACAGGTGCAGAGAGACTCATAGAGCACTGCAAGAGAGATCTTGCGGCGGAGTTTGAGATGAAGGACATCGGCTTGATGCATTACTTTTTGGGTTTGGAGGTGTGGCAGGAGGAGGGGCATTTCTTCCTGGGGCAGGGGAAGTATATTGTGGACATCCTTAGCAGATTCCACATGGAGGATTGTAGACCCATGTCGACACCGATGATCACCAACTGGAAGAAGCTTCATGCTTCGGATTCCGAGTTGGTGGATCCCACATTGTACAGGCAGCTGATTGGTTCCTTGATGTATTTGGTCAACACTAGACCAGATATCTGTTTTGCAGTCAACACGATGAGTCAGTTTATGTGTGAGCCTAGGAAGGTTCACTGGGTGGCTGCAAAACACATTTTGCGGTACTTGCAGGGGACAGTGGATTATGGTCTGGACTACAGGCAGGGAGATGGAGTGAGATTGGCAGGATACACTGATTCTGATTGGGCAGGTTGTGCTTCTGATAGGAAGAGCACTTCAGGGTGTTGTTTTGGGTTGGGTTCAGCAGTAGTGTCATGGTTCAGCCGGAAGCAGCAGTCAGTAGCACTGAGTTCAGCGGAAGCAGAGTATATGGCAGCCAGTCTAGCTAGTTGTGAGGCCATCTGGCTTCGCAAGATGTTGTTTGGCTTATTTGGTCAGCCGTTGAGACCTTCAGTGATTTACTGTGATAATCAGAGTTGCATTAAACTCACGGAGAATCCAGTATTTCATGACAGGTCAAAGCATATCGGGATCAGATATCATTTCATCAGAGACTATGTTCAGAAGGGAGCTGTGAAGCTTGAGTATATTTCCACTGATGAGCAGGTTGCAGATATCCTTACCAAAGCCTTACCACGGGGCAAGCATGTCTACTTCAGAGACAAGATGGGTGTGGTGAGGAACACCTTCCTCGGTAAGAGGGAGTGTTGAAATTTGGTACCGGAGGACAGGTGGTTCCCTTAGGCTTTGATCTTTGGCCTAGGGAAAAGTGTCCAAAAGAATTTAATTTTTCTCCTAAAGTGACTTTATAATTTTATAAAGTTAAATCTAATTTAAAAGTGACTTTAAGTGATAAAGTTATTAAGTCTAATTTTAAAGTGACTTTTATAAAGTCAATGAAAAATTAGAAAGGAAAAGTGACTTTGGAAATAAATGACTAAGTGGGTCTTTATTAAAGTGGGGTGAATTAAAAAATAGAAAGTGAGATTTAAATGAGCATTTAATCTCAACCATTGATCTAAATCTATTTCAGCCATTGGATTTAGAGATCACCCAAAAGTCACTTGGATCACCCAAAAGTCACTTGGAGTTATATTAAAGGAGGAAAAGGAGGAAAAGGTCATTCATTCTTTCATGAGCAGATTGGGAGAAGGAGAGCAAGAGAGCAAGAGAGATTTCTGAGCAGGGAGGAAAAGGAGACAGCAGCTTGGCACACATTCCAAGGCAGCAGTTGAGCAGATTTGTACAGCTGATTCAGCACATAGTGAAAGGCAGATTTTTGCACAAAAATCGAGGAGCAGTTTGCTGATTTTTCTGCACACAAAACGGAGGTCGTACAGCATTTATTGCTGTCCTGTTTGCTGTAATTTCCAGATTGCTGTGAGGCACGGGAAAGGAGATAAGTTGTAAATTTGCTTGCTGATTTTTTGCTGAATAATTCTCACTGTAAAAAGACAATTTTCAGAAATAAAGAAGAGCTCTCAAACTGGTTTTCCCCAAGAGTTGTAGGGGGTTTTTCCAGGGTCAAGTTGACCAAAAATATCAGTGTTTTAATGTGTTTTAATGGCTGTTTTTGATTGCTGATTTTTAATTCTGCAATTTCCAGCATTCTGAAAAATTTCCAGAATTTGTGTTTTCAGCAATATTTATTTTTTTCAGTCTGTTAAATGTATGGTTATGGGAATGGGCATTTAACTACATGGGAGAAATAAGGAGAAACTGAAAACCGGGGTGGGAAAACAGAAATTTTTACATCACATTCCTCAGGATGTTAGAGAACCAACACAATGAATTGATGATGTGGTAGGCGCAGTGATGATGTGGCAATGCTAGGTAGGGTCAGGAAAACTCAAGGCTTACCCAATTCAAATCAAGGCAGGGTATAGCAAACCTAGGTGTCAAATTTGTCAAAATCATCGCGACATTGAAGATCTAGAGTACAAGTGTCTAAGTTGGGTTTACTAAAGAGGAAAAGTCAAGTGAATCGGTCGTTATGAAGGCCAACTAGTTGTTTGAAGCATTTGTTACGCCTCCGTCAATGAGGGTACATATATTTTCCCAGTGCAGTATTCGCCACCATTGTAAGTCCAAAGCTATGTTGCAAGAAACGCCCCCCAAGGTGGCTTACCCATACCCTAAACTCCCTGAAACGTTGTCGAAACGTGACCGAAACACCGTGGTGGCATTCCCTTATTTGGAAAAGTCGCTGAAATGTTTCAGGGGCATTTTGGCCTGTTGTCACTCGAATTGTATGTTGTCACTCTAATCCCCGCCCACTCCATTCTAGTTGTCTTCCAACAGTGGTCTATGGGGGGTAGTCCCTATGGAATGAGGTGAGGGAAAACAAGTTGGAAACGAACTTGTTTGGGAGACACGGATGAGTGGCCTAGTGCAATTGGTTAAATTTGAGCAAGATTATTGATTAGAATAAATTTTAAAGTATGAGACTAGTTCCTTAATGGAGTCACAAATTCTTGCTTATAATAAATTGAAACCAAATGACCGAATGGACACCCGCTGCTTAAGATGATTGATTAGCCTAAATTATATGCAAACCAATGACCTATGTGTGATGCAGAGATCTTGGTTATTTTTAGTTAAATGCCTAATCTAGATGTAATCTTCCTTTAACTATTTGAGGTTGGGCTCCGAGGTAGATTGTTGGAAGGAGGCCAACAGGAAGTAGGCTAGGGCCTGATTAATGATACCTTATGTTGTGCTCCTATCACCCAATGCCTCCGACATTGCAGAGACAGTGGCTCTGACAACTGCAAGGTCACTGTGTTAACTATCGAAGAGTTGTCGAAACCCCTTAGCTTTTGTCGAGGCCCCTCAAGCTAAGTGAGAAGGGTTGCCCTATATCTCTATCAACCTAGTTTATGCTAGGGGGTAAATTATTAATGCAATCTAAATCTAGTATGCCTATGAAAGAGATTACAGGTGAGATTATTTTGAGCTAAGATTGTTTAAGTTATTCAAGTACTTATGTGAAAATTGTCTTAATACAAAAGTAGTTAACAATTTTGTGATGCAATCTTAAACAAGATGAGTGCTAAGAGATACAAGTGTAAATTTCAAGTAACCAACTTATCCACCAATGATTATTAACACAAGATATTATGCCAATCAACAAGATCAATGTCGGATTTTGAGTGCAAAGATGAGATTAGCCAATTTCAGATCTATGACAATTTATATCAGCAGTCAAAATTCAGAGTTAATCAACGTTATAACAGCAGTGAGGAAACCACTTCAAATCATGAAATTTGCCTTACACGTAAAACATAAAATTCTCAATGACCAGCAAATGTAAATTAATTTATTTAGCTCACTTTGTGATGATGTATTCAGTGATATTTCAGATCTAATTGTTAGTTTACAGCAATAAACAACCACAGATCAGCAAGCTAAAGATGCCAAAAATAGATGGTCAATATGCCCAAAAATAGTAAAAATGCACTAGAACTCAAAAATTTCAAATTTTAGGGCTTTTAGGAAGTGTGATTCAGAAATTTCAGAACTGATAAATTTATTACAGCAGTAAATTAGTGACAGATCAACAAGCTAAAAATACTAAAGATGATGCCCAAAATGTCTAAAAATAGTAAGTTTTTGCCGGAAACTGAAAATTCAAAAAAAAATTATCCTTATCAAGTATATGCTTCAGAAATATTTCAGACCTGAATTTTTGCAGTTATGCAATAAATTCCAGGAAGCTAAAAAGATAGATCTAGGTCAAATTAGAGATGCTCAAGTGGCCAAAACTTGTGAAATTTTAGATTTTGCAATTCTAATTGATTTGACCCATAAAAATGTGATTTTAAGGCTTAGATATTAATGATTTGACTGTTAGGCCCCAAGGGTTAGCTCAGTTGGTCGAGTTCCCGTTGCTAAGTACCTCGCTAGTTGGGAGGTCAAGGGGTCAAATCTGCTCGACGCCCTTGGGGTTAGGCCTTGCTTGTTTGGCCAGCAAGTAGATCCCTTCGGGTTGATCTGCCTGGATTTTTCCTGTGGATGTAGTGGCTACCTAGTGTCCTTGAACCACCCTTAAAAAAAGTAATGATTTGACTGTTGTAATAAAACTGAAGCAAAACAAAAGTTTAGAGGTCAAACCCTAGGCCCAAGGCCTTGAAGATCCCACGGTTGAAATTTGTTGAAATTTTAGGATCACGTTGCTGCTTGAAAAAATGAATTTTGAGACCTTTAGCCTACAAAACCACCAAGTGTTTAGCCTTAGAACTTCATATTAGGGTTTTAGGTCAATTTAGGGCAAAAGAGGCCAAGAAAATGGAGAACAAGGCCAAGGGAGGCAAATTTGAGACGATAAAAGGGCTAGGATGAAGAATAAGGCCTCAAAGAGGCAACGTTATGCCCAATGAGGCTAGCATTGGGGGTATGGAAGGCTTAGAGGCCTAGGAAGAGCCTTAAGGCCCTTAGATGGTTGTTGCCTAGGGAGAAGAGGGTCGAGGAGGGAAGCCGAGGGAGGACGGAAGAGGGCCGAGAGGGAAGGAGACCAAGAGGAAAAGAGGAGGCCGCAAGGCCATTTGGGCCTGCAGCTAGGGTAAAGAAGGGAACTCGCAGCCCCTAAGGGTCACAGCTAGCCCTAGGAGGGCTAGAAACCAAGACACTAGAGGGAGAAAGGTTGACGTTGAGGCTTAGGAAGGCCAAACCGGGGCTAGAAGCCTTGAAAAGTTTGAAACCCTTGCTCCACAAAAATTTATGCTTCAATGCTTTGATTTTCTTAAAATTCTTGAGTGGAAACCCTGCAAAAAATTCCTAGAAACTAGATTTTACCCTCAAGGACCTAGATCTAGCTCTTCTTCCACTTAACTCCTTGATCTAACCTGCAAAAATAAATTTTACAACACCCAAACCCCAAATATACACAAAATGAATCTAAAAACTCCAACCCAATTTAGAAAAATAATTCACAATTTAAATTACAAAATTAATTTTCAAAATATACTTGGTTTTTTAAAATAGATTTGAAAAAATAATATTTATGATATTTTTTCCTTGAAAAAATGGCTAAAACACTTCAGAAAAATTAATGTTCACTATATAGCCCAAACGAAGATTCAATCCACCATATAAAAACTAGAGATCCAAGCAAAGTAACCCTTGCCCACAGTCTATGATCTTGGAGACCAAGGATTGAGTACCTGCACACACTATGTATTATCTCAAAATAATAATGTAAAGCACCACATAGGAAGCCCGTAGGCAATACATACTACAAACCAGCGATAAGAACACCTCGAGTTTCACCCCAAAGTTTTTTATTATAGTAGAAAAAATAGTTCCCAGCGGGACAATGTTTACAAGCTTTAGCAGCAATTCTAGCCAGAGATCAAGATGACTAGATACTCAACTGACTCTTTAATTTATAGGTAAATCCTCCAAATGGAAAAATAATGACTAGTTTCTTTGATCCTTGTCAAAATAATCTTGGCCCTTGATTTTTTATTTTTGAGGAATTTTCGAATTTATCATTTAATTCCATTTTAATTAACTCTAAATTAACTATTTTAAACTAATTTCCTCAAAATTTTGACTTTGACTTAACCACCAAGGTCCAAGGGTCCAAATTTTCTTGAAATATACAATATTCCCTTGGTGGAAGGCCTTTAAAAATTGACTCTTTTAAGACCCATGAATCTTTCCATTTGGAGAATTTATTTTCCTAAGACATTTTAACTTGACTCTAATTAATTAATTTTCTGGCTTAGGATTTAAATTTGTTTTTCCAGAAAATTAATTAATTTACACATAATGGAATTTAATTATTTTTTCAACCCTCTAATTCATATGATTTTTCATTTGCAAGACTCAAAGAGGGAATACACATTTGTCTTAGATCCTCAAGACACATAACCCATCTGCGACACAGTATGATCTAGTAAACCAAGTGATTTGTAATAAAATAATTAAGCCAATTAGCTTAAATTATTCCCAAACCACTTTTACATCAGACTTGACTAAAACAGTAGGACTCACCTAATAATTCGACAATAAATTTCACCCTAGCTTTGGGGTTTAAGCTAGAGGGAAAAAACTCCTCTGCTTAGCCGTGTCAAAAAACGCAAGTAATCAACGAGGTTAAAAAAACCTCCGATGATGAAATTCGTCATCAAATTATAGGCTTACTTAGGTTGTTACGTAGACTCAAGGTTTTACTAAGATCATTTACAATATATAACTTGCAGAATGGGATGACCATGACACACAAATTGTTGATATGTGATCCGATCCTTGTTGAAAAAAGTTGGTATTTCCGCTTCCCTGAAACTTTGACAATTTGAGTGCAACACAGCCCAAATCTGCCTCGTTTCCACCCAATTTTTCCTTGTTTCCGTGACTTTTTTGCTTTTGCAGGTTCACTCAAGCACCCAAGAAGGTTGTGGGGCCCTTCTATTGCCAAAATAAATTTAAAATAACACTCAATTTTATCTCTAATCACTCCACAACTAATTTATCTCTAATCAATCCACACTCTAGTTCTACTAAAAAACTTGTTCTATTTTTGTTAATGAAGATGAATATTAAGATTATAAGATATGTAATTGCATTTGTCATTAGCTCATGTTATATTTCATTTCCATCATTTATATAGTCATGTATAAAGGTTGATTTTGGATGCAAAGCCTCGTGTATAAAGGCTGATTTTCGAATCATGGATGTACAACCTCATTTATAAAGGATAATTTTGGATTTTGAATCATGTAATCATCTATGCAAGTTAACATAGATTGAGTTTTCCTTCTAAAATTTCATTTATGTGTCTCATTTTTTTTCTTGCAAGATGCATTATTAACTTATCTGTAAAAAAAAAAATACGTACGTATATGTATATATATATGACGTTTTGCCCAACATTTCCATTTTTGGGGGTTCATGTTTCCATCCATACCCATTTCGGAAACTTACAGGCGTTTAGGCTTTTCGTGCAACTTAGGTCCAAAGTCACAAGTTAAAGCCATGTAAAACCATGTGAGGCCCTGTATTAGGTATCTTAGACTTGTGTCTTGTTGATCTCGGCTCTTGATGGTGAACAACTTGGAGAGGGCTTCATACCTTTCTTGAGCGGAATCTATATTGGATATGTATGGGATTAGATTGTCCTTCACTCCGTCTACTATCATATTCATAGCGAAGATGTCGATTTCCTTGAACTTCTCCTTTCCTACATCTTCTGTAGGTTTCTTAGCTTTTCCTTGAACAAGATCCAAAACTTTATGCTTAGCGACAATAAGATTTATCCTCTTCTTCCATGCCCTGTAGTTGGAGGCTCCTCCTAGCTTGTTTTTAGACTTCATTGGCATGTCTTCTTTTCTTGTTATAGATAGTAGACCTTCCTCTTATATGATGCCTTCCTTTGACCCTTTTAGGAGATCTTCAAGTTGCCTTTTTCTTCCTTCTTCACCTTAGCTTTTATACAATGTTAGAAAATCATAAAGGCGGAAAGATTTTCTTATGTTGATAATTACTTGAGATATTCTTGTATTCTTATTATTGTTTATGTTCCTTTTTCTTTCTTTTTATCAAGCAATCATCAAATCAGAACATGAAGATCAACGACACCAAATGTAGGCACTCAGCTGAAGCGAACAAATTTCCTTCTATAGATTAATTACTCCAAAAGACTTGGAATATAAATATATCCATGAAGATACAAATATTATATATTAAATGTGTGAATAAGAATAAGAATGAATGATTGAATTATAATGAGAACGAAAGGCTTGCTTATATATCAAGCGTCTCTTCATGGAGAGTCATATTTAGACATGCCTCTTCAATCTAATTACTACTTAACTAATAATTAATTATGATTATTATTATTTACATTATATTTATATTATTTATATATTTTATTCATTACATTGCCTCCTTCCTCAAAGAGCTTTGTCCTCAAAGCTTGTCGAACGTCTTTCTCTCTTGGAATAGTCATCCTTGTCGATACAAATTGATATGATCCTCTTAGTGACAAACAAAATTGTCACACTGAGAAGGGATCAGACCATCCCAGATTAATCTTCTGAATAGTATTATGATCACTGGAATTTTGTAACGACTTGTTAACATAACACTGGATTGATTTTATGTCATTATTCTTTGGAACATCAGTTTGTTGTTTCTGGTTTGAATGGTACCGATACGTAGCTTGGTTGATTTGTCTACTCTCGTGATTCGGATGCCAATATAAAGTTTTTATATTTTCTTCTGGCGAAGATGTTGTTGAATTGGTTATGGAACATTCACTTGGGATGTCCATTGTCTGAACTGCAACATCCAAGTGCATCTTTTCTTCAACTTGCTTGTCTTCTTCTTGAGTTGTGACATTCACTGAATCGGTATTTTTTGTTTTGTCATCAACTTGAATTCCTACATTTGATGCTTCCTTCTTGATAAGTTGTTGTACTTGGTTTTCTAATGACTTCTTATCCTTCTTAAGTTTCTTAATTTGCGTCAGCAATTTTTCACTATGGTTTTTAAGTCGAGAAACTTCTTCATTTTTGTCAACATTGATTTTGTCAATTTCTTTTTGCAATATCTGAGATATCTTCTGGCGTTACTGAATTAGGTTTCAGTGTAACATCTTGGAGTGTTATTTTCTTCTTCTTGTAAGAAAATGTTAAAAACTTTTTCTTAGTATTTAGAATAAAGGAACTTAGAGTTTTCATCCATGGTGATCCCAAAACAATGTCACTATCGTTAAAACATAAGGTTTCAACGGTGAATTGTGAGGTAAAAGTATAATCTCCAATATTTAGGTGTAGATTGCTTATATTGTATTCTTTGTTACATGTGCCAAAAATATTTGTTTCAACTATATTTGATTCAGGAATCACCAATTGGTTAGCACATTTAGGACTAACATAATTACTTCTTTCAGTAGGATTGATAGAGATTATGATGTCTCTTCCTGCGAGTGATCCTTTGATTTTAAATAGTGTGTAAACACATGTACTAAAGGTTTCAGGAAACCTTTCATTACTAGCCTCCATTTTTGCCCTTATGTTTTTATATAAACAATATGTCAACTGGAGCTATTTTTATTATAAAATATCACTTATTTCTTCTATATATATTTTTCAAATATTCTCCTTTAATGTGGATTGTTAAAATTTGAATACCCTTTTATTAAAAAAAATACTCCTTTATATTGTTGCCCTCTATATATCTATGTATTTCTTTATATTAAGACCCCTTTTCAAAATAACTTTATTATCTTATAATAATAATAGTTTCACTTCTTTTTTTAATAATAAATTAGTCCATTTTTTTAATACTTAATTACTCCCTTGATAAATTTTTAATGTCACCCCACTAAATAAATATAAAGGTCACGTCTTTTCATATGACACGGTCACGATGTTAAAATTCCATGGGCTATTACCATGGGTTGTTTTTAAAACCTCCGTTAAAAATGTTCTCCATGTAAAAAGTAAAATGTATTCCTTTTGTTTTTTGTTTTTTTTTTTAACTTTTTAAAATACCATGGGCAATTACCATGGGTTGTTTTTAAAACCACGGGCTTCTCCACATAAAAAGTTTAAATATACTTGGAAAGATTCCCTCTTGTTTTTATTATGCACTTATTTTATTTTTATTTTTTTTTCTTTTTTTGAATTTGATTTTTTTTTATATTTTTTTTTAATCTCTTTTTTTCATATGACTTTTTTTTTAAATAATAATCTTTATTATTATTTTTGTTATATATATATATATATAGTCAAAGGCCTAGTAGCGAGATGAAGAAACCCCAAATATTTAGCGAAATGCTTGAACTGCAACAGCAATAAATTTGATGAAGAGTCGATAGCCAAATACTTGGATCAGAAAACGAGCTTTGTGCACTGGTTAAACAACCTAGAGGACCAAACTGCTCTGATACCAAATGAAGCGAACAAATTTCCTTCTATAGATTAATTACTCCAAAAGACTTGGAATATAAATATATCCATGAGGATACAAATATTATATATTAAATGTGTGAATAAGAATAAGAATGAATGATTGAATTACAATGAGAACGAGAGGCTTGCTTATATATCAAGCAAGTGTCTCTTCATGGAGAGTCATATTTAGACATGCCTCTTCAACCTAATTACTACTTAACTAATAATTAATTATGATTATTATCATTTACATTATATTTATATTATTTATATATTTTATTCGTTACATCAGCCAGGGCTAAAACCCCTCTCTAGGGGAAAAACTCAGTCAACCTCTTCCACTAATCAAATTGAGATAGACCAAGACCTTAGACCTGACCAAAAGACCTTCCTCCTCCACCAAGTCAGCCTTCCAATACGATTCAGGAAACTTCAATAGTTTCTTCTAGTCCAGCAGCTATAGCGCAGCGACAATCCAGAATTTCGACCCAACTACTCTAGAATTTCAACCCAACAACTTCAAAATTTCGGCCCAGCTACAATACTGCAATTTCGGCCCTTCCAGCAACCCAACAACTTCGCACGTGTGAGACAACGGGAGAAAAATTTAACTTCTTATGCTTGACAAAGACCTCCTTATCCTTTGCTAGGGTTTCCTTCCTCTTCCTTGAATTTTGCACCTTTTTCTGCCTCCAGCAACTGCAGATCGAACTTGTTGTGGATGATCTCCAAATGAGGTCGAATTGTTACCTTTATCTAGTGAAACTGTGAGGTCAAATTCCCTTCATGAGGTTGACTTGTCCTTCTTGAGGTCAACTTGGTGGAGGAGGCCTAAATGACCTATCTTACATAAAAATAAATTTATTTATTGATTGATAATCCCCAAGAAGGGTCTATTACATTTTGAGATGGACAATGACACTTGACATAAACCCTAGAAGTCTACAATGGAGGCTTTGACCTAAAAACATTGACCCAAGCATGAAACCCATGCTTTAATAAGTCAATTTCTCTTAGAATAAAATTTTATTTTTCTTTCTTTTGACAAATATGACTCGAATACAATTATGAAGACCGACACTATCTACATTCTTCAACACTTCCATCTAGAGTGCACTTTGGGAGTGGGAGCGAGAGGGGGACTGCTCCCAAGCAGCACTGATTTTCTCAATGCACATTGATTTAGAGATGTGGCAACTAATTAGCTTAAAGAGATTCCATAATTCCTAACATATATGGATAACGCCAGAATAACACACACTTGCATAGAAGTAGTTGATGACTAAAGCTACTAATTAGCTTAAATAGATTGCATAATTCCTAACATATATGGATAACACCAGAATAACACACACTTGCATAGAAGAAGTTGATGACTAAAGCTACAAATTACCAATTGTAAGGGCCATATGTATAAACTAATGTGCATGGATTTCTAAGACACTGCATGTTGGATAAGGAGAGGTGAGACATATTGTTAGAAACACATGATGGAGTTGTTGGAGGACAGTACGTTGGAAAGACTGCATAAAGTTTTGCGTGCAGGACTTTGGTTGTCAAACTTGTTCCAGGATAAAAATGGGTGTGTAAGAAACTATGATGCATGTCAACGTGTTGGAAAACAGAAATTAACATATTTATTCTCTAATCAAATTCTGCCCATATCAAGTGGCTGCACAGGAGCAATTTACCATCCAGCAGTAGGCATCCAACATGGATGCCACCACCAAGCTCTCTTATATCATGATGAATCCATAGTGCCATATAACTCAACCAAGATGAACATGTGGAAATTTCTAGAAAATGTTGCTTGATTCAAATTTAGAAATTTTCATACTTGGGGTTCCCTGGATCTGTTTCTGTGAATTTTCAGCCTTGGTGCTCAATCTGAAATATAAAATTATAGGATTATATATTTCACTTTTGTTTAACCAAATACACAAGGCAGCCCAAGAAAATATATACTGAACAATTGTACTTCAAGGGAACAATATTTCCATCCCTTTGGGTACAATTTCCAATGTATAACAGATCTGCAAATAACTAATTAACAGTGGACTCATTACAGCCACAAATCTGCCCACTTAGCTTTTATTTACTTGTCAAACCACTCAACAAAATCTTTTCATTGTTATGTTAAATCCTCATTTAAAACAGCCCTAGAAACTAATCATTCACCATGAGAATGTAACGTAAAAATCAGATTTACAAGTGCACAAAGTTTGGACAGAAAAGTATACTTCATATATACATAAGAATGGAGTTACATGTACATACTGACAGCTTATCACAAGCTGGTACAAAATAGTCCTTTAAGCTTACCATATGCTAGGACTCTCCTATACCTCCAAACCATAGCCGAGGCATCCAACATCAATAGCAAACCCAGACCAGCAATACAAAGGCCTAGCAAAGTATCCTACTAATCTATTTAGTCATGCCAAAGGGTACACCACAAGTTAGCATCACCACAAACAAGTTCATCCTTGATTTTTCATCAAGTTTACCTCACACAGGCTCTCCAAGCAAAGTGCTCCAAGTCTCCTCTAGGGTTTCTTTGTCACAAACACTAGGCCCTTCTCTCACAAAGATTCAAACACTAGCACTTTGAAGTCTCCTCTAGGTTGTGCCTATCGTAAGCCCCGACGCCTTTCCCTCTTGCATAAAGACAAGTACAAAGACACAAAGACAAGTTCATTTTCAAGATACAAATAATCTTAACGAAATCTCACATTCTTAGTACAATTAAAGACTCTCACTTCCTTTTATATAGAATAGGTGGAGGCCAACAGTACTAAAGTGGACTAGGTCCACAAGCAACTTAATCTAATACTCAAGATAAGGTCTCCAAGTGAAGTATTGTCTCTCAATGGTGTCCACATGTGAAGAGAAGACTCCTCAAGTGGTGTACTCTCCAAGCATAGGCTCCAAGTGTTAACTAGTTCTTGGCTTCTCACTCTTTAAGATAAGAATCCATGCTACAATGCTCCTCATCATATGTTTTCTAGGTTCACATACAACCCCAAGAAACTTGCTCCCTCAATCCAAGCATCTTCAAGTCAAGAACTCATCCTCCTAAGGTATGCCAAGTGGTCCAATGCACCTAGGGCTGAGCACCCTCACTCCTAGTGCCCAATGCTCCTCCTCCAAGGTATATCCAACACCCATGCAAGCAACCATCCTCCTTAATACACACACCAAGTAGAAGATATTAATGACACATAAGATAACCACCTCCTCAGAAAATGTTATCAACCAAAAGGGCTATAATACAACTAAGTGGCTAAGGTTTCACCTTTCACATCATATCACATGAATGCACCCCTGGCATGGTGTGAACACTTTCAAAGCAACCCAAAAACTAATAGAACAACTATTGTGAGTCTCCATGTTGAAACTCACTTAGATTCGTCAACTAGCTCTTGATCAACCCCTGGACCTTTCTTTATAAACCACTTGTTACTTAAGCTCATGAATCCTTTTTGTTGATACATTCACCCAAAATTTCTTCATTGGCCAGGTTACTTCTTTGGCAAGAAGTGTCCAAGATGCCATTCTTTCTACTAGGATATTGATCCATAATCATTTAACCTATGGCCAAGTCAATTCAATTGTGTGGGTGCTATTAACTTTTTCTAATGCCAAAAAATAAATATACTTTATTGCACTAGTTTATTAAAGTTGTTTCTAAATTCTTTCAATTATTGTAGTGTGATTATCTTATGACTATGTTATTGCTATCTTTAGACCATGGCTAGAGTGTACTTTAGCATGAATGACTTAGACATTTGATCATTTGGAGCTTGAAACTAATGATGAAATACAACATGGTTAGTGGACCATCTATAAGGTTGTTCCCCCTAGTGGAGCATGTGAAGGATGCATGCTTAACAAGCATCATTGAGTCCCCTTTGAAACAAGGGAAGCTTGGAAAGTAAAGGCTCAACTTGAACTTGTACATAGTGATATATGTTCCATGAACGAACCATCATTGATGACTTTTCCAGGTATACTTAGATATATTTCTTGAAGAATAATAGTCATGTGAAGTGTTAAAGGAATTTGGGGCATTAGCTAAAAAGCAAGGCAACCAACTTATGAAATGTTTAAGATCAAGCAATGGAGCTGAATAAGTAGGCAAGGATTTTGGAAAGTAATTTTCACAAAATGGTATCTCTTGGCAGAGATATGTACCTCACACACCTCAGTATAATGGTGTTGCTAAAAGGGAAAAAATGGCACATTGTTTGCTTTAGGTCAAAGGTCTGTCAACTAAGTTTTTGGTAGGAATTGTCTTTTTCTCAAACTATTTGTTAAATCTAATTTTGACTAGTATGGGATATTATCATAACCAAGAAATGGAGTGGAAGAAAATCCTTAGTCGAACATCTTAGAACCTTTGGATGTTGGGGTACATTGGACTTATTACTAGTAGTTCATCAAGATCTCATCAAGACCTACACTCTAGCCATCATTAGACCCTCTTCCATACATTACTAGGGGTACATATGACCACTTTTCATTCACTATTAGACATTCCCTATCATTTGGCACATCATCAAATCTTATGAGTAATTTGAATTTGTTCCTTGTTTCATTAGTCAATTCCTCCGTAGTTTTATTCTCTTCTTTCTTATTTTGCAAGTAGCTACTCTAGTATTTTTTTCACACTTAGATCTCGTGATTGTGATTAAAATCTAACATGGTATCAGAGCATGGATGAGTTTGTGAAAAATAATGATATCTTATTGCAGATTTTACAAGATTAGAATTACCCATAGAGAATGGACCAACTTTCAGTGATCCTCACTCCCTTCAATTACTTTGACTAGAAGCCAAAGACTCTTTTATTGCTACACAGTAAGGGACTATAGGATTACAATGGGTACTAAAATTGAGCCTACATCAGCCCTTAAGAAATCAAAATACTTCAATAGGATTGATGAAGCATGTGGGATACTTTGTTTATATAGCTTGTGTTGGAAATCAAGAGGTTTTCAACTTATTATCAAATTTCCATTACATGATAATTACTTGTGAATCTGGTAGCATTATTATTATTATGTTTCTTTCTTCATCAAGCAATTACCATAAAATATGAAGATCACAGAAGACAATAGAACACAAGATATAGGCTCCAAGCCAGGGCAAAACCCCTCCAAGGGGAAAACCCAAAAAATATCTTCTTATAGAATCAAATCAAATGAGATATCCAAGACCCATAACCACAGAAATCTTCACCTCTAGATGCCAAGCCAAATCATTCTTCCTTCCAGCAAGAAACCAGCAACAAGAGATGTACATCCATTGGGGTGTATCTGACTTGAACAATGTAAACTTTGAAACGGGAATTGATACTGTTACCTGTTTCGTAGAGATAGCAAAAAATTGACCCGATTTTGAAAAGGGGCGATGCAGAACACATATTTTTTTTAGAACATAGTTTTTGGCACTTTAAATAACCGATACGATTACCCGTTTCGTAGGGGTAGTAAAAACGTGACCCGATTTTGAAAAGTGGTGACGCAGAATACAATTCTTTTTTTTTTAGCATATTTTTGACAATTTAAATTTTCTTATGTATCAAATATAATTTTTTTTTTTTAAATGTTAGTGATTTTCATGCTGATTTTGAAACGTGTTGATACAACATACCTTTTTGAGAGGACTTATTTTTCACACTTTAAAATTTATTATGTCTATTTTTTTTAAATTATGATTACTTAACAAATTTTCAAATTGTTTTATTTTTCTTTTTTTAAATGTTGATTACTTAAAAAAACAAATATATATATATATATATAGATAAAAACAAAAAATAAATAAATAAAATGTTTAAAAAAAAAGTAAACCATAAAAGAATTTGGAAAAAATATATGTATATATAAAATTAAGTCAAAATAAAAAAAAAAAAAAAAAAAACATTAACAAAAACAAGAAAAAAATTAAAAATTAAAAATATTAAAAACAAACTAGATTAAAAAAAAAATAGAAAATTAACAAAAAAGAAAATAAAAAACTAGTAAAATTAATATTAAAAACATTATAAATAAACTAAAAAAAACAAAAATAAACTCAAATATATATATATTTTAAAAATATATATGTGTTTTTTGTTTTAAAAAAAAAAAACAAAAAATTAAAAAACATTTAAAAACAAAACAAAACAAAAAATTATTTTTAAATAAAAAATGTAAGTTTAACAAAAAATATTTGATTTTTTTTTTTAATCAAAAATACATATTTCACATATATATTTTTAAAATTTTCTTCTTTTTTTTTTTGTTTTTTTTTTTTTATAATTTGAGTTTATTTTTGTTTTTTAAGCTTTTTTTAAATGTTTTTAATATTAATTTCACTAGTTTTTTTTTGTTAATTTTCTTTTTTTTTTTTAATCTAGTTTGTTTTTTAATTTTTCTATTTTTATTTACTTAATTTTATATTTTATTTTTTTAATTTTGTTTTTTTTTTTAACATTTTTTTTTGTCCTTTTTATATTTATTTTTTTAAGTACTCAACATTTTAATCTTAATTTTAGTAGTTTTTAATTTTTCTATTTTGTTAATTTTCTATTTTCTTTTAGTTTTATGTTAATGTTTTTTAAATTTTTCTATTTTTACCTACTTAATTTTATAGTTTATTTTAATTTTTTTTTTTTTTTTTTTCCATATTTTTGCTTTTTTTTTTCCCTTTTTTGCCAATTTTTTTTATGGTTTACAAGATTTTTTTTTTTTTTTTTCCATTTTTTTATAAATATGTTTTTTTACTATTTATTTGTTTATAATTTTTAAGTTTTTTTTTTAGTTTTTTTTTTATTTTTATTTTTTTTTTACATTTTTATGATTGATTTTTTTTTTTATTTTATGTTTTGTTTTTAGTATATACTTTAATTTATGTTTTGTTATTTTTTTAACTTTTTTTTTTGTTGTGTTTTTTCATTGTTTTAATTTTCTAATTTTTTATTTAATTTTATTGTTTCATTATTTTTTTGAAATTTTAATGTTTTTCAGGGTCATGATAAAACATTTTACGCCATTATTTCGAAATGTTGAAACATTACTCTTGAAAAAAAAAAAAATTGTTATTCAAACATCAACACTTTTCGTTTTGAGGGTGTTTTTTGGACAATTTTTGCACAAAAATTGGTTTTCACCGCCATTTTTAAAACATGTTCAAAATTTACCTTAGAAAAAAAAAGTTGTTATTCCAACATCAACACTTTTCGTTTTTAGCACTGTTTTTGATGTTTTTTAGGGGTTTTTTGGCCAAAGTTCTTGTTTTGAGTTTATAGTTCATGTTTCAAAGTTTACATTGTTTTTGGCATTTAGAAGGGTTTTTTTGTCTCTTTTTCTTTTAAAATAGGACTTTGACTCTTTGACTGAAAACCTAAAAGCACAAAGAACGTGCTTATCTAGAAAATAATAATAAGTTTTCTTTTTCTTTTCATTTGTTTTTTTACATAAAATACATAATGGTACAAATTATGAAGACTGAAACTAGTTACATTCTTCAACACTCCCTCTTAACTAGAAGGTATTCATAATTGTACACCCGATACATGGATATTCTCAAACTGAAATATTCTTATTAAAAGAGTGGGATTGATAAGCTATCTGTAAGCATCAGCATTATGACCAACATTGTCATTGAGACCTAACTTGACAAGCTCAACTTCATTTGAGAGCATTATGTTGGGAGGCTTTACATGAGATACCACACTACCTCTAATGCACATACCCCATCCACATGTTCGTCGGGGATGTCCTTTTAGGACTATTCTTATCTTGGATTTTCAACTTTCAATCCTCAAAGAATATCGGTCCTCTTCGACCACTCTTATTTTGGATACCTATCCTATCCTCAAAGTGTCGGTACCTTTATGGATTTTTTATCCTCAAGGAAACCATAGATGCTTTATCCAATCCTCCACCATTCTCCCTCCATGACCTTCACTTAGACTTACAGTTGTTAGTCCTGGTCAAGTGCATGATACATGAAGAAGAGAATGCACACGTGATGTTTATCATTACTCCCTCTCAACCAACGAGGAGATTCTTTCTCCCCTTTAATTAGGAAGTCATAACAACAAGCTCTCTAGCTTGTTCCCATAAGAGTATCAGCTACCAGTTCTTTATGGTTCCTTCTTTCCTTGGTTTCTCTTTCTTCAAACTAGTGACAGGGTTCGAGTCATCAACCGTGCAAATCACTTTCCTTTCTTTATCATTAATGAAGGCATCATATTGAGCCTTATCATACTTCAAGCCAATTATAGCTCAAAGTGATCTTTGTTGTACTAACATGAACTTCAAGTTATCTTTTCATTGTTGCCTTTCAATCCACATGATTGCCAAAACCATATATTCAATCCATACAGTTGAATTTGCCTCAATTGTCATCATGTATTCCTACAATATTCTTCCAAACAGTGAGACAATATGTTAGCCAGATAACCAAAAAATGTTAATATAAACCTTACCTTATCATGATGACCTTCTCATCAAAGCATCAATTTACTTGAGTTCTTCGAGATCAACATCCTTTCGCGTAATCCATCTCCACATGAATCTTTCTTCATGCATTCATTTTTATCAAATTGCCCATGGATCGAGCTTTATTACCACGCTGTAATATCTTCCTTGGAGTTGTCATTATTAACTCCCTTTCTTTTTTCCAGAGACTATACTTGATGTTGATCAACATTGTTATATATATGCCATGCAATCTTATGAGAGAGTCTTGATCTCTTTCCATACCACAGTGTGTCACATTTCTTCAGACAACATGCATCCATGTGGAAAGCTTACCAAGCACATTTTATATCCAACTCTTTTTGCAAGATTCTTATAGATATGAACCTTTTCCTGAAGAGTTACTTACAATATGCATACATTTGCTTTTCATACAATCATCTAGCCATCCCTTCTGAATGAACTTGCTTCTTGTACCTGGAAATTTGACCATTTGCATTCCTTCATCCTTCAAGAGTATTGTTTCCATACTAGATGGAATATATACCAGTCATAATGCTACTACCAAGAATCTTCCAAAATGATGATTCTTATAGGATCTTTATGATCCCTCTTTGCAAAATGACTCCCTCTAACATGATGTTAGAAAATGCTTGGATGAATAATAATATGCAATATGGTTCCAATTTTCTCATTCTCTTTAAACTAGATGATCTTTCCCAAAGCAAATCAAATAAGTAGATTCTATTTTTTCTACTATCATGTGCTTCTATCTATGATGCCATGCTTCATAACAACAAAGACTCTTTTAGAAAAATCCAACGATGCATGCTTACTCTTTTAATCATCAATGAACTTGTTAGCATCAATTCCTTCAGGGTCCTTACAATTCCCTTTCTCCATCATGCTCATTATTTTCAAGAAGTCATTAACAAGCATAAGAACTGCTTTGCATTGCAATCCTTCTCGTCTTGCTTCCTTTATTGTGTACCTGCAATGTTCGCTAACAAGTACAACCAAGCATACAAGTACAAGAGCACGATGTCAAATCTGTCAATCTAGGGTTTCCATGATGCCTTAGAGGGTGAAAATTCCTAGGGTTCTTAAATACAAACCCTAAATTCCTTGACCTTACCCTTAATAAGGTTTTTACTTTTGGCAGAAATATCAGCCCTAGGGTTTTGATGTCACATCCTAGGGTTTATCCAACTTAATCCTTGTTAGGGTTTACTATTTACCCTAGATTCTTCTTGCAAACCCTACATATCAAGAGCTAGGGTTTTTTAATGAGGGAACAATTTTATAGGGTTTTTTGATTTAGGGTTCCAAAAACTTTAAGAAATAAAATCCACAAACCCTAGATTCTTATTATGCTGCAAACCCTAATATCTATGCAGACGCTATGTATACAACAATTATACATACCTCTGCAATATACATCCAAAGATTTGGTCCTTCATGTGCCAATACTTTCTCAACAAGTGATTATTTCTAGCATCGATGCCTTAATTACACCTAAGTTGAGTTGCCAACTTTAGTCTTTTCGCAGTGCTTTTAGAAGTCTCATGGTTGCTTCATAAGTTGTCACTTGTAAGTCTAAGCATCGAACTTTACTATAAGACCATGCCATGGATTTGATGTGAACTCTCGCATAAAAATCGAATTATAGTAGAATTATAAATGCCACATCGGATCTTTCCATGATCCATATTACGAGTAAATTTGATCCTCCAATCAAGTCACTCGTCACAGAGTTTAATGTGTGTCATTATAGTATGGTAACAATATTCAAGCCATGATAGTTCCAATTGCCGAGACAATCATTACAGATTGGTCGGCTTTCCACAACATATCACTTGTATGAATATCAAATTCTTACAACCACTGCTATATTGTTTAAGATATTGTCATGAAGTAACGCAGTCTACCCAAGCCAAGGATCATGAATGCAATCTCAATGGGTATATAACAAATATGAACGATGCTGCTACAGTAGCCTGACTTACATGCTCCATACAATCGTTGATTTTGTCATATTGTTTTAATGTGGTTCATGATATAGTTACATCCCATGCATTGTAGCGTTGAGAGCCACATCATCCACGAGCTATTACAGTGAGTGGATCATAGACGCTATTCATGAACACCAGCCATAAAGTAATGTTATAAAGTCAAAATGATATACGATGCCTATATATCAACTCATTGTGTTGTCTTCATGTGAGACAGAGCATAATTTTCTCACGAATTAATATGTGCGTGGTACAGAACTAAAATGCTAGTAGTTGTGATACTTTTGGAATACGTCCTGAGCCATAGAATAAGAGTGTTGTCATTCTGCGAGCCATTGAGGGGATTTGAATCACTGTAATGTGATTGTGAACCATAACAGCGGATAACATCGTGTCACTATAATGAGTCGACTGAGTAAAAAGCGAAACTTTTGCACACGATGCTTAATGCAACCGTCAGTTTTTATATTATGTAATAATCCACAGTGGGTTACCAAGCTTAAATCATGTCACTTCAATATTTCGTTATATTTCCAATAAATCGAACTGAAGTGTTATGCCACTATAATGATTTCAGAGTAGTGAGATATATATATATATATATGCGAGCTCTATACTAAGATGCGACCCATATGATTTCAGATGTGAATCATGAACCGAGTCATAACTTACTGTATTGTGTGTCTGTGCCATAAATATGAGCCCTGGGATATAGAAAACATAGTAATATTTAGGTCAGAAATATCACAGATGCGATGTAGAGCAATGTGATCCAACCCAAACGAAGCACAACAACGAATCATAGTATCACAAAACATACGAATTTCGAGTCGACTACAAATATCATTCATTCTCATAACATATTTCTTATCTAATTCGGATCACAACAACAAATTCCTCGACTAGGGTTACAGAGACTTCTTGCTATAGATCATCTACCTTTTGATGTTGCCAACAATAATGTGGTCTTCAAGTCTCTTTTTCACAAACCATAGCTCTGATTCCATGTTGGAGATCGGGAGGTTTTCAACTTATTACCCTATAAGACTTCTTTTGCAAGTTTGAATTTAATGACACAAGTAAAACCCTGTGGGATAGATAGGAAGGAGCAACAACTTATCGTTTTTGTACTTTCTAAACTAGGCTCTCAATATTTGTCTTTGATTTCCATATTGTTAAACTCTCCATGGGTAAGAATTGGAAGATGCCATCTTTGGGGGATTTCTTTGAGTGTTTGATACATGAGAAAAATAAGCTCATACATATTGGGGCTCTTAAGCCTTCTACACCCTATGCACTTACAATGAGGATGATAACAAGAAAGGCAAGCAGAAAAAAAGGGATCTTGATCATACAAATGGAGAAAACTCTCAATCTAGTAAGGGGACTAAGATTCCCAATGGAGAAAAATCTAAAAAGGAGAGGCTCACTCTTTCATTTATGAGCTAGGTGTAAGAGCATGATGGGCCTTACGACATGCATAGATTATTATTTGACCTCTTAAGAGGCTTACTCTTTCATTTATGAGCTAGTTTGGTGGGCTTGTCACCAAAAGTTGAATTTTTAGAACATTATTTTATTTTTGGGGCTTATGTAGGCCAAGGAGGCTAATTCAAACTCCTAATTTGTGTATAAATACAAGTGAGATGAGCTCATTTTCTCATCATCACTTTGGATTGGATCTTTTTTCTCTCTTGAGAATTTTGCACTTTTTCTAGAGGATGTATTGGAGTTTTATGGATGAATTTTGATGTGTGGTTATTGGTCTATCTTCTCTTGTTAATTGTGAATGGTTGGATATATTTTGTTACATGTAAGTACATGATTTTAATGTTATTCTTGTTTACTTTGTCATATACATTGGACTGGAATTTTCGTTGTTCTAGGGCTAATTGTTGCATGCATTAACATTTATTGCTTAAAAGTGTAGAATTTTATCTCTATTATAGCATCTCTCAATGTATGGGCCATGTAATATGAACGAAATCTCCTATGGGTAATTCTATCAAAGAATTTGACCCTGATAAGCCATTTCCTTTGCACATCGAAGTATAAAAGCTATAAGACTGCTTCTCCTTGACCTAGAAGGCTAGCGAAGTAGTCTTGAGGCCTCCTTGACTAGGAATCAAGAAATCCTCCTCATATTCATCATAGACTCCATTCTCCCAAATATTAAGGCACTAATCTACCAAGAGATGGTCACCAAATATCACATTCTTTCACCTTCTTTCAGGTCTAGCCAAGTTGGGGCATCTAAGGCATCAATTTCCCGACAAGCTAGCACTCCAAAAAGTTCGATCTCCTAGGGTCTCCTGCGCTAGTGTTTCCTCAAGGTCTCCTCCAATTTTGAAGTTATTCCAACCATGGAGTTGGGAGAAAATCCAAGCCCTAGCTCCAGGACCAAACTTTGCCTTTGCATCCCCAAGGCTAGTGCCTCATAACACCTTCAAGTGAAATTATTTCTTTGATCCTTTCCCACCTTGTTTAGGGTAAGAACATCATTGGTTGCCACACTCATTCCTCCTATCCTAAACAGGGTCCACTTGGACCTGTGTGGTCTCACTCCTTTGAAAAGGCAATTCTTTAAGAACCATCTGAGATACCAATTACAAAAAGGATTTTAGGGATTGGGAAGATCCTTTATAATTCATCTCATAAACCCTCTCTTAAATCCTCCCTTTCCCTAGAAGACATTATACCTTGCTTAGAAAGCAAGCCTTACCTTTCTAACTCTTCCAGGAAAGGGATTATTAGGGTCACCCCCATCATCTCATTGACTTATCCTTCATTGATGACTCCATAATATACCAAGTCTCCTCCCATCGATGAAGGTTCGTAAATAGAAGGGAGCCTTAGTTGAGGTGACAATGGACTAAGTCGCCTTGCCCTTGGTCTATCATTTGCCCTTTAGGGATCCCCTTTAGGTCCCCTGCTAGTTTGAGCGGTAACAAGACTATAACTCCATATCGCCCCACCTCGCTCCTAGAGGTATAACTGCAAACATGGAAAAATTTGATCTACTCATATTGTTGTTGCTACTGCTCTGTCAATGCTTCTGCACTCTACTGCATTAATGAGTTTGATCTCCTCAGATCCTGAAGTGCTATCTTCCATAGGGATTCTCCCTCTGAGTCTCGATCTCCCTATGGGAAATCTCTATGCGCCCTCATAGTAGTTCGCACTGTTCTCCTGTACTGGAAACTGGATTGCGTAGCTCTGTGTTGGGAATCTTCAAGCTGGAACTGCACCTGCATACTGCAATTGGGCAATTTGCATTGCCAATGTCATTGCATCTAGCTCTGCAACTGTCTCCTAGGTACTGACTGCAACTAGATTTGCAACTATCTAATGACATTACGTCTGCTGACTCTGAACCTTCTACTATGATACTATGGGCTCCTGTAGCAAAGATGATAGTCCCATTGCAACAGTCTGAAACTGATCTGATTGATCTCCTTGTTGCAATTGTGCTAGACCTTGCCCATTCGGCACGTTGGAGTTTCATACTCCTCCTAGATCTGGTGCCCCACTATCTCGTTTCAAGCCTAGTCCCTGGCTGGGACCCTTACTTTCATTGCAACTTGCACTTCATCTGACACTTGTTTTCAGTAACTGGAAGTCGAACTGTTGCCCAGATTTGCATTCTGGCTAACTCGCATGGCCTTCTCTAGCAATCTCGTACGGTGATCCCAGCAAAGCTGCAAAATCTGTGAAACTCAAAACTGGAGAAAATAAATCTGGAAGTTCCCTCTCTTCCTTGCTCAGTTGCTAGCACTGCTATTTGCACTTCCTTCTAGAATGAGAAAATTTTCCTGTTGCTACTGCTAATCTGCAACTAGAAAAATTAGATCTCTAAAACTCAAGATCCCCTAAGAGAAATTTCCCCTGTGTGTGTGTTATTTCTCTTCCACTCGACGTTGATTCTGCTACTACAAACTACTGCAAAACCCTCTGCGCCCAAACAAGGAATCTGCTTAGCAAAAATAACTGAGTTGTTGCTCCCTCTACATGCTAGAATCATTGAGTCTGGCAAACCGAATTTTTCTGCCAACCTACATTGAAAAATCGATTTGCCCAACAATTTCGAACTGCCTGGCTTAGGCTCTATGCAATCTCCCAGAAATTCGCCTAGCTACTCCCTCTGAACAACGAATTTCTGCTTTCGCTTTTGAGCTTCCCCGTTTGATCAATCACGCTCTGATACCATGTGAAAATTTCAAGTCTGAAATCTTATTGCAACAACTGGAATTAATTATTTTAATTGTTAATTAATTTAAAAATTTATTTTCTAAAATAAATATCGAATAAATCACATTGCAATCTTCCAAATAAAACTGTGGAAAATAATAGCATTGGAGATTGAGAAATATGCTAGCACACACACACATAAAAATTGACACACTTATTTTTGGACAAATGTCCTCGGAAAGACCCAACTTGGGAAAATCGGTGCAACAGCTGAGGGTTTTATATTATTATCTTAGTACAATCTAGATGTCGAATACTGGCTATCCGGTAGAGAAAATACTGGCAAAAATATCTTGAGGGAAATTACCCACTATGAGCAATACTAGCACTTGGCTGCCATTGAAACTCAAGCCGTCCACCTAGCCCTGTGTAGCTTTTGCATCACCCTAGCGCAGTCTGCTATACGCTCAGCCCGCACTCGCACTGCTCGAAACAACTGAAAATCAAGTCGTCTTGTCTGCTACTGACTGGGAAAATGCTTCTCCTGCCCTCTGGAACCTCTGCCCGGCCTCTGGAACTGAAAATGTCTTCTTCCTTCAGCAAATCAAACTGCCCACTGAGGGAAATTACCGACTCTGATCAATCCTAGCACTTGACTGCCATTGAAAATCAAGCCTTCCACCTAGCCCTGCGTAGCTTTTGCATCATCCTGGCGCAGTCTGCTACATGCTCAGCCCGCATTCGCGCTGCTCGGAACAACTGAAAATCAAGTCGTCATGCCTGCTACTGACTAGGAAAATGCTTCTCCGACCCTCTGGAACCTCTGCCCGGCCTCTGGAACTGAAAACGTCTTCTTCCTTCATGAAATCAAACTGCCCACTGAAGCTTCTATGCAACTTCCTAGAGAAATTTTTGCCTCTCTACAAATGCACTCACTGGATTTGTAAATATTCCTCCAGCTTCATTTCCCATGCCCCTCTCTGTCTTTGCTCCCTTTTGGCTCGAACTCTTCGTGCAACTGACCACTGTTCTCCGAAAAATCGAATTTTGTGTATCCACAAGCATGTTCTCCGTCTACCCATGGATGACTTCTTATAATCTTTTGTTGGACCTCCAACGGCCAAGATTAAAACTTAATCAAGGGCCCAAATTATTTTTTAGTCAATCGGTATGTGTTTCTAGATGATTCACACCTTATCTCAATTAATTCTTGTGAAAATTCCTCAATAGGAACCCTTACTGCAACAACTGATGATATTATTCCTATTTGTTAATTTCCTTTAAACAAATTACTTGTTGTTTCCTACGGCAAATATCGTAATACGTACACTGCGGCCTTCACTTAATTAAATACTATGTGGAAACAAGAGACTGAGCAAGAAAGAAAATACAACACAAATGACACTGTTTTTTTGGACAAATGTCCTCGGAAAAACCCAATGCGGGAAAACTGATGCAACAGTTCTGAGGATTTATTATTTTTAAGTAGTAGCAAATTTTGAATACATCTTTGAATTCCTCTAAGGTTATTCAGTTACAGAGAGAGAAATACTGGCAGAAAGATTTGTGAGATTACCTCACACAATCACTAAGAAAATCTCGGCTGATCCGGATACTAAATGAAGTGCCTCTGGCAGGCCCTATGCTACTCTGCGTAGTCCTCACGCAGTCTCTGTGTCAACCTCTCTAGGCTCTGCGTCACCCAGTCTGTTGATCGATTTGTTGCCCAGAGTCTCTGCTCTCAACCTCTCAATCTCACACCCTAGCTCCCGGCTTCTGAAACTGACTTTCCCAGCAAAATCTCAGACTCTCTCTCACCCTCTACGCTGCCTCTGTGTGGCCCTTCGTGGCCCTGCGTCAGCCTTTGCGTCTGGGCTACTGGATCACTCTCTGCCTCTCTCTGCTAATGATTCTCCAACTGAGAAAATCTCTCTCTGGATGCTATCCCTGCCCCTCAACTGCAAGAAATCTACTCGATCAGAACTTCCTCTTGAGAACTTCTCGCTTCAGAAATTTGATCTCTTGATCTTTCAGTGTGTTTTCCAACTGACCTTCAAGCCTCTTCTTATATCTTTTTGTTGGACAACCAATGGCCTAGATTAACTCCTAATCAAAGGCTCAAATCATTTTGACTTGATCTCTGTCTTTTTCTAGAAGTTACACCCACAATTAGATTAATACCCGTTAACATTTTTAATTTCCTAAGTTTAGACTTAGGGTCCCATTAAAAAATTTTAAATATTTTAATAAAATTGTCTCTGGGTGGAATTTCCCAAAACGCTTTCTGGGTTCTTTGGAATACATGTGCCCAAGCATTCCTGCAAAATTCGAGGCCTAGAGCACATCCTATACTACCCCAAATCAACAATTCTGATTAATTAACCAGATTTTCTAAGTTTAGACTTAGGAAATATTAAAAAATAGGCTAATAATCTAATTGAGACACTTTTAGGTGGAATTTCCATAAATGATTTTTGGGTTATGGAGAACTCATGTGTTTTAGCTTCTCCACAAAGTTTCGAAGCTATAACACCTTTGATACTATAAAAACTAACAGCTTCATAATCTGCTAAATGGATTTTAGAGTCGGGTTTCTCTAATCATATGGCTACATCAAAGCATTCTTTTTTGATACCTTGCACTAGTTCTACTACAATAGCTTCTCCAACACCTCTTTTTGAGGAAGATCTTCAAGATGAGTTTGCATACTCTTCAGATCAGATTTCTGATTAGACATTAGGATATGATATAGAAGTCCATCAACATCCCATTACAGATCCAAATCACATGCTACAGAGAGCACATCATACTCTACAATTAGCTAGTTAGCTAATGGGTGACGCTGCCAAGACACAAGGAACTAGTTTTCAATTTTTTGTCTCTCCACGAACTCTCATTACTATCGTTAACAAGTACAAGGTTGAATTAGCAGTAAAGGATTTTCATATGATGGTATAGGACAGATCCAAGGATAGATTCATGATGGAGTTGATCAGCAACATCATCCTTCTTCATAGCAACTGCATAGTTGACATAGTATGCATTGTATTTTGAGGGGGGGGGGTCTTCCTGTGGGGTTTTCCCGCTTTACCTCACTCTTCTCATATTGTGTCTTGCATAAGTTGCTTCATAAATACCTGACGTGGTTGCAAATTGCCAAGACCCATTGATTGTTTTACATAGCTGTTGTACATGAGTGCTTGATATGGCTAAGAATTGTTGATACTCATTCACTAGCATACTCCTCAATTGGACTTCAGGTGGGGTGTTGGGTACATTGCTCTCAGTAGTTCATCACAACCTCATCAAGACCTACACTCTAGCCATCATGAGACCCTTTTACATACATTATTAGGGGCACATATGAACACTTTTCATTCACTACTAGACATTCCCTATCATTTGGCACATTTTCTATTTTTAGCAAGTCTTCTTTTAGCAAGTGTACCACCTAGGATGATGTGGTGCTAACTAGACATTGGTTGGAGGATGAAATGGCTAATTCCACTTCATTAATGTGCATTCCCTCATGCATAGGCCTCCCTATTGTGAATGCACAATTCCTCCTTAATTTTAGTAGCTAGCCACCATTTGTGTCTCTCCTCTCCTTGTTAGTTGATTTTTAGTTCTATTTTGGAGTTTGACTGGTTAGTTTTTTGCATGTGAGAGTTATTAATCAGTTCTAACTGATTTCTAACTCACTTACTTCCAGTTCACTCCATTATTGGATATTTTACTAATTTTGGGTTTCCCAGTATAATTTTGACTTACTCTCCAACTAAGGAAGGTGCTTTTGTAGTTAACTGAGAGCATACTTTTGGAATCCCAATCTAATCCAAATTGGTTCTTCCTCCTAGAGAATCTATATATTGTATTCATGTTCAGCAATAATACATCATTAGATTTTATGAGTAATTCAAATTGTCTCCTTGGTTCATTAGTCAATTTCTCAACAATTTTATTCTCTCTTCTTTCTTGTTTTGCAAGTAGTAGTCTAGTATTTTGTCACACTTAAGTCGTGATTGTGCTTAAAATCCAACATTGGATGCATGCTGTGGGCTCACATTCCTGATATTAGAAGAAAGAAATTAGAAAGGGCTACTTCGAAGACTCAAAGTCCTATAAGCTGTTTGACCTTATCAAAGGAAAGACCTTCTCTACCTTGGGGTCCTCCTTTCTTCTATGTTGAAGGCCTGATGTGGATGCTAGTAGCTCTTTTTCTCAGCAAGCTTGTTTCTGTTCTTAGCCTGCATACGTCGTAGTCTTCCCAAAGTGTGGAGTGCAGGGTATGCTCCCTTTCGACTGTCCTCTCATCCATCTACACAACCTTCCGCATCACTAAAGCTCAAAGTGCCTTTAGCCTTAACATATTTCTTTTACCTTGTGCCTTAGATTTTTGTGGAGTGTGAAGTGTAGAGGCAGCTCCTTGCACTACATTGCTAGCTCCACGTGCCTTTGCAGAGTCGGGATCTAACAAACCTATGTAAACTTCTTTTTGCATTAATCGTTTTCTATGCTTTCACCAATATTTTGTGCGGAGTGCAGAGCAACACACTCCCCTTCACATGGCCATAATTCCACATAAATCACTTTACCTTAGCCAATTCTTTCAAAGGCCTAAAAGTGCTGCTCTCAAGGAATAAAAGGTTTTCTCCAAGGCATGAAAAACAAGCTTTAAGCATGGAAATCCACAACTGTTCTTAAAAAAAAAGTAACCAAAGAAATAACCTCTGCCATAACAGATCTTCGAGGATCCATTTCAGATCAAAGATATGATACAAAAGTGCATCTTTTTGAACCACTTAGTGAGGGCATTCACTAACAAGTTCAGGGAATATCTTGGCTTCCAGAATCTAAGAACCAAGGGCTTGGGCTTATGATGGATACAGTCTTCCTTTCCAAATGTTGAAGTTCACAACAGACAGTTTGTTCCTATTAGCATCTGATGGCATGGAAAAATTAGTTCCAATGACAGCTGAGCCAGAGAGTTTCCATATCTTAGTCTTAAAAGGACAAGCGACAACCAAGAATATATGGAAAACCAGAAGGTATTCCAAATGCTTTCAAAAATTGGTGGAGATATCAACAGTGGCACCTGGCATCATTTAATTCCCAAAGAAGAACCCTCAGCTTTGTAAAGCATATAAATATTAAATCTATACTCTCTAGAGGTGTGTTGGCCTTTAGCTCCCACTCAGGACTTTTACATCACGATAGTAATACTATCGGGTGTTCTGATAAACATATAATCTGATCATGTATTTCCAGAAGGTCACAATCAGGGTATTACAAAGCCACACACTTTGAACAAAAGATTCTAATCGTACATCCATGTAAAATTTCCCAGCTTTCAGCACCCATTTTTAGTAAAGACACTTATTGACATCAATTATGAATGACTAGGAGAAAGCAAACCATCATATAGGTGTTTGGCAAAGGAAAGCTTCCATTTGGATGCTAAGTCGATCTTCCAGGCTGCATTCGAGCAACCATCTCCCTCACTGCAATAGAAATTGTCGATAATTTCTTCTCAATTGAGGCAATAATGAGCGTATGCTGACATTGTATGTTTCTTGTTACATGTATATTAGTGATCATAATAATACTTGCATTGTCAATTCACGAATAATTATTTCATTAGTTAAGAGGTTGACCCATATATAAAGGGAACCAATCTTAATGTGTGTTCATTCTAGGAATCTTGATACAAGTCTTCTATTTCTCATCTTAAGTGGCCTCTTGAATCCCGCTGTTTCTATGGGCTTCTCATAATGGTTGTAATTTCTAATACCTTTGACCTAGTTTGGTCTTTTGTGGACATAAAAAAAGCTAGCGTTTGATTTCATTTTCAGCATTGTTGGAAGTTTCTTTTGGCTTGCCAATTGTGTCTATGAGGATTCCCTAAGAAACTGTTTGGAAAATGTTTATGATTTGGCATTGAGGCCTATTAATAAAAATTTAAATGACTTGGAATCGGAACACAAATCAAAGATGTTATTTTGGGAGGTTTGAGAAAGTTGGTAAGGTAGGTTAGAGGAATTGGATTTGGAATATTATGTCTTGTTCCATGCATATCCAAGTTTAGCAAAAATATATGAAGAATCATGTCAATTCTTTGCAATGTAAAATTATAGAAATCATACTTTCCGATTACAAGTGTAGATAAAGTATTTCGAACTTGAGTCCTTAATATTACTTTAAAAAGCTGCATTTTAAATAGCTAATCTTTTGAAGGAATCGAACAAATGCCTAATGTGTGAGCATGCCATTGCATTGACTTATGACCTTGTATTTGGTGGTGTTATTCTAGCTATGACGTGATATTAGTATTTTTGAAAATCTCATGTGCGTCTCCCCATGATTATAATATGGATATTTTAACTCTTATATTGAAGTTGCTGACCTTTAAACAGGTTGCAACTGGTGATGGTATTGCGATGGCACATAGAGCATCTGCAGTTATTTCAAATATGGAGTAAGATTGGATTCAGTTGTTGCAGTTTCTACTTATTTTTTTAGTTCTTAGATATGGCATAAGCCTTGGTTCATTTAACTGGTTGTATTCTATTTGTATGTGCTTATTATTTCTGCTTATAATTGTAGGTTTGTACAATTTCATCCAACTGCATTAGCTGATGAAGGTCTACCAATTAAACCTCATACACGAGAAAATGCATTTTTAATAAGTGAAGCTGTTTGTGGGGCTGGTGGTATTCTTTACAATCAAGCTATGGAAAGGTTCATGCCACAGTATGATTCCAGAGGAGAACTTGCACCTAGAGATGTGGTGGCACGCAGTATTGATGATCAATTAAAGAAACGGAATGAGAGATATGTTCTATTGGATATAAGTCACAGAGCCAAGGAGGAAACATTGTATCATTTCCCAAATATTGCTGCTGAGTGTTTGAAGTATGGCCTTGACATAACAGAAAGTCCTATACCTGTAGTGCCAGCTGCACATTATATGTGTGGTGGGGTTCAAGCTAAACTTCATGGAGAGACACCTATAATGGGTCTATATGTAGCTGGTGAAGTTGCCTGTACAGGACTTCATGGTGCCAATAGGCTTGCAAGCAACTCATTACTTGAAGCACTTGTGTTTGCACAGAGAGCAGTTGAACCATCATTGGATTACATGGTTAGATCAAATATTGACATTGACGAGTCAGTTAAATGGCCTTTCCCTGTTGTACCTGCTGTGCTTGGGGTTTTGCAACTCAGTGAAGTAAAGCACATTACAGGATTAACAAGGATGAAGTTGCAAAAGATAATGTGGGACTATGTTGGAATTGTTCGATCTATTGATTGTCTTAAAATAGCTGAGAAGTCTTTGGCAGAATTAGAACTTGAGTGGGAAGACCATCTATTTCGATTTGGGTGGAGGCCATACATGGTAAATCTTGAAGTTTGTGAATTGCGGAACCTATTTTCATGTGCCAATCTAGTGGTCAGCAGTGCTCTAGCAAGACAAGAAAGTAGGGGACTGCATTATATAGTGGACTTTCCTAACCTTGTGGAAAGCCAAAGGCTTCCAACAATTATATTCCCTAGTTCACCATTGAAATCTACTTGGAGTACACAGTTGGTTCACAGGCTTTTTGCTGATCCTGTTTGCTTATGTGACAATCCAAATGAAAACAAGGGTGGAACTTTGGTAGGACAAGCTTAATATGTACACATCTTAAACATATCCAATTGTGCTTTTCAAGCACACTGTCGAGTAGATGCATTTATTCTTTCAATGTCATGAAGGAAACATTTTTCAATTAATATTCTTCAAAGCTATACATTTCACAAAAGAAATGCCTCTGTAATGTTATAGGTAAATGGTATTTGATCATAAATGTGTTGTTTGTTGTATGCAAAACAATCATTAAAGGAAAATGTTTGGAAAAAGATAAGGACCCGAGGATGCTAACTATAGAATTATTTTATTAATACTCGGACCAAAATTAATGTACAGTGAGACGAAACGCATAACAAGTGGGAAAAATCGAAATGACACTTAACATGAGATAATGAAGAGAGAGAACTCAATGGATATAAGAACTAAAGCCATTTATTTCCTTCCATTGAGGCATATCCGTCTTTGAATGAATATGGATTCCAGTTAGTTTATGCTCGAAATTTATAGCAACTTTTGATTTGCATTTGAAGAAAAATATTTCTTGAATAATGGCAAGAACTAATGTTCCAAAGATGCCAAATGATTTGCAGAGATATCCACTTTGTATGCATGTTTCATTTCAGATCTAAGATGTACTTTGTCAATGAAAGTACATGATTAAGGTCGAGTTTATTGTTCTTGTGGTGGTGCCGAAGATGTATGTAATGAAGAAAGCAAACAATCCGACAATCTGGTTACATATTATGCATATGCTTTTGTGTTATAACATTATTATGAAAGCATATGCTTGATTAATGATATCGAGCTTAAGTATTTTACCTTTATGATAGATAAGGTTTAGCTAAGGCCTATTGGGGGATGGATGGCTTACATTTATGAATTATGAGTTACCCTGATATTTATGGGCACCTTTTAGACCCATGACCATGAGGTTGTTACAACTAAGGTTGATGCTTAATTATAGTGGCATAACAACCTCAAGAGCCAACTATTATTGGGTGCTAGTTGAGTTAGTTTTAACCAAAGGTGTTTTAAGTTTATGACGCTTGGGTGTGAGATTAATTGTATCAACCCCTAAAAGACAAGGCAATCATATGCAAGTCCTTGAATTCTAGTGCATACTTCAAGGAAGCCCTAAACAAGTAGTGCATTGTTTGTGTGTCCCAGAAGGACATCTAATTCTTTCATATGTTTTGTTGGATGTCAGTTGTGTCGTTGGGGCACACCAAGGCTATGGGCACCACAGCGGGAGTCTAACTTTTGTGCTTGGCCTTAGCATTTCTTTATTTTAAATGGATGTTAATCAAGTTCTTTATTGCAATTTGGTGATAACAATTTGACATCATAAAGTTTGGTAATGGCTTTACAATCACAAGGGTTTGTACGTCGGCATTTAATAAACTAGACCACCTGATTCAATTTTAATACTTTCTTCTTGTTTTTTCTGCTGTTAATAATACTATTAGAAATATGTCATGTTATATTCTATTGCATTTATTAATATCCAAGTGAGATGTAGGTTAACATAAGTTCCTTATAGAGTGGAGTCTGTACAAAACTGATTAATGTATATTCTGATTTCAAAAAATATCAGATATACAGGTCTTTTTCTTGTAGGGAAAAAAAAATCAAGGGAATTTCCTTTGTAGGTTGAGAGGCTTGTCCTGCAAGTGTTGGTTTAGGGATCAGTGAAGAGAGGCCACTTCAATTAGTTATTCATGAGAAATCATGATTTTATAGAGCGCTACACTTAATATGATAATAGCATTATAAATGCGGCATGCTATATCTTATTGTGTCTATCATTACCCAATGAAGTGTACGTTAACAAAATTTATTTTGTAGGTTAAGATGGTTGTCATGCAAGCCGTGTTCAAGAGGTCGGTAATCGGTAGGGATTACAACTAGATTAGATTGCAAGGACATTTGACAACTCATGCAATGGATATTGTTCGCTGGCAATATTGTGAAGGGAATGGTGGCAATATTGTGAAGGGAATGGTGGTTTGTGGTGAAGCAATGATAAATAATGTAGATCCTTGGCAAGAAGATTGCAAGTTGATCATTCTAAGAAGTAGAGGTAGGGGACCAAAAAGATTATTAATATAACCACACGCAAGAGCCCTTTTGATGTTGTTGTCAGTAGAGTTTGAAGCATTGTTGACCCATTGATTGCTACAACTTCTCTTATTATGTTTATATTTTACAAAGGTGAAACAAAAAATTTTCAAGATGTAAGAAGTTGAATTTCCTCATTGGTTAAATTTGCCAATTTATCAATAACCTTCTGCAATCCGGGATTTAATGGATTGCACCAGTGGCAAGTATCTGGAAAATTTATCCTAATATTGGCCTATGGATTTATATATTTATTTTTTGTTTGAAATATGACCAGTCCACAAGCTTTGTGGATGTTCATTTCTATTGCTTATCTGATTCACGTTGTTTTTCATCTACCTTGAGACATAGACAATGTCGTAATTGGTAAACTTTAATATGATGAGCTAGTTTAGATCAAACCTTAATTGAAACCCAGGACAATTAAAATAATAATTTTACTTTTCATGAAGAATGTGTAGAACATGCATTATAATATTTTTGTTTGTACATGCACAAACATTTTTTTCCATGCTCTCTCACAAAAGACATATATATAATTAATGAAGACTGCTTAAGTTGCTTACTTTAATGCTTGAATTACAACATAGCAAAGTCATTGAATGTAGTTACATAGCGTTGGAAGAAAAAGATATTGTAATTAATCTAGGTGAGAGCATGCATGCTTGGTTTGTGTGACATGTGCATTGTGTTTTAGTTGGGCATGAAAATATTACAAAATGGAACTCCATGTTTCTTACAATAACAAAACAAAACCTATAAGATATGTAATTTGCATTAAGAAAATGTTTGGGGCACTAAAATTCTCTTTCTACATATGTTTAGCCACAATTATAGAATGATTAATTAACTTTTAAAACTTAAATGTATTTCTTATTTCTTTTCCTTGACTTACTTTGTGTATTTCAAATTCGATGCAATAACGAAAATTATCACTTTTGTGACTTAGTTGTATTAGAAACAAATTTGATCATATTAAGAAAAATGTTAGGTCTCTATAATACTAGTGTATTCCCCATTATTATTGTCATTTTAGCCCCTTATTGTTATTATTGTGTCCCTGTTGTCCCCATATTGTTATTATTATGCCTCATAGAAGCCCCCTATTGTTATTGTTGTGCCCTTATATTATTATTGTTATGTAGGCTCTGATTATATTGTGACCCCTTAGGTTCCTATATATAGAAAGGAGGCTTTGTCATTTGTATCATCCAAGAATTGTCCATTTGTGTAATATAATAGTTGGTTGCATAACAAAAAATGAAAGAAGTTGATTGTAACAAAGTATCCAAAGGAAACAATTTCAATTATGCCACTTTTATTAGAAGGTTGACTCTGTAGTTCTTCTAAACACCCCTCCCCAACCTTTTCCATTTTTAGGGTGAGTTTTATTGTTAATGTGGGTTCCACTCCCCTATTCCAAACCCTAATTGACTTGACTTCATTTTTTTATTGAAAGGGGTTACTCCTCATATCTTTCTCTCCTTTAAGGGGGAAGTGATTGTTTAGAAGGGTGTTGTTTGCCCAAAATTGGAGTGATTGTTGTTTTGTTGGGGGTGGGATTTTCTTTGTAGTTGGACCACTTTATTTCACTCCATAAAGGGGAGAACATTCCCTCTTTTAGAGACGTTGTTGGGCATTTGTGATTCCCATTGGTATAAGTTGGCTTATTGACCATTAAATTTCACTTTTAGGTGGTCATTACCAAAGCAGTATTGAAATAGCAGGCTATGTAGGTTCAACGGCCGACTAAATATTTTGGAGATAGTCAATTAAGTGGTTGACTAACCAATCAACTAAGTGATTGATTAGTTGGTTGATTAGGCATTCAAATGATCAAGCAATTAGATCAAAGCATTCAAATTGAGCACATAACAAGGAAAAAAACAAAGAGTTTGTTATGAATCCTCACCAATCTATGTGGACCTCATCTTCCTCACTTCAAGGGAGTTGATTGCATATTGGTACTATATAAGGTAGTCTTATGATTGAGCTAACAAAAAGGAAACAAAAGTGTGTAAATGACATATGAACCTATGTGATATGTATTGTATATGAAAATATTTTGGTTTCTTATTCTTTTATGTATATTAAGCTATACTTGGTTCTACTTAAATGTTGTAATTGTGTCTTGTGTCTTTAGAACCCCTCTCTCTTCGAATATCAACTCTTCAATCTACCTAATTCCTTGAATCTCCAATATGGTATGAAAGCTAATGGTTTTGGATCTAACGTATTATCTACAAATTATTTAGAGGTTGTTGATTGTACGCACTCCTAAAAAGTTGGATTTGTCGGGTAGATTGATTTAAAAATTCAACTTATATACTAGATGTGGGATTAGATCAGTGGAATGGCATCATGAGTTCTAAGCAAGAGCAGGTGACTTTGCATGGACATAATTGTGGAATATAGCCACAAGATATGAAAACATTGTTGAAGCGTAAAGTTATCTAGTAGTTTATAAAATTGTAGTTTTAGATCCAAAGGATGACTTGATCATTAAATTTTCATGGATATTCCACTGGACAATTCATCACAACATATCTGATAAAACTACATTTAAAAATCCAAACTCTATATTATTAGGGTTTTATTTTTCTTTAGATTTGTAGATTTGTAGATTGTGGTTAATTATGTATGCATGCAAATTAAAATTATACAAAAAATAGAGAATAGCGAAATAAAAACTCACAAACCACATTTGACACAAGATATGACTTGGGAAACGCTTTCGAGAGAAAACCCAGCTGGAAGGTGAGGTCACTTTGCTCTCTTTCTCTGAATAGAAAATGGTTTCAAGTACAAAAGAGTATGAAATGTGGCCTATGGGCTACTACAATGCACAAACCATTTCTATGTGCTCTATCTCCTATCCATCTTGGTTATTTTTTCTCATCTATGGAAAAAATGCACTAGAAAAAAATGGAACCCCTTTTCCTCCTAGTAGCCCCATTATAATAGAGTCTGATAGCCTACTAGTGGTTAGCTTTGACTACCTCAACTGTTAACCAGAGTTACGATATCGACTCTTCTAAAGTCTTATTCATCATAATCACATGGTTATCCGATTTTCCATGAATAATGGGGGCTGACATGGCATCCTCTTGAATTATGGTGGTGAAAACATGACAGTCAACTTCTCAGTGGCATAACTTTTGCATAGAGGCTCTGATTGATGTGATTATTGCGTTGTTGAAAAGATCTATGTGTGTAGAATATGAAAAGAAGGTGTTTTTCAAAGAAGAAAAGTTTTACCCCCCAAAAAACATCATTTGATGCCTCGAAATGATCCTGAAGGGTTCCAAACCAGATTTTGTCAAGCCCGGTCCCATCGGTAAAAACGGTCATTTGAGTTGATTCCTCCACTTTTTCCACTCTAAAAACATCTAGATGGATGAAAAACAATATATTGATCCAATCCAAATCATGATTAGTAGAAACTCATAATTAATTAAAATAAGGATGAGGTTATAGGAGTCATAATGACCTACATATCTAGGGATATTTTATTTCATACCAACGGGATCAACTATATGAATGTTGTATGGAAGAAGCTAAAGAATTAATAAAATTGATGGAAGCCAAGATATGTAGATTAAGAAAGAGTTGATCTATCTATGTCCTCCCTCTTTTGAAATAAATGAAGACTATTTGGCCCATGTGAAGTAACTTCAATTGAAGTTGATTAATGTTGAAGGGATTTTACAAAGAAAGATGGTCAACTCATATAATTGATCCTAATAAATATAAATACACCCAATAACATGTTATGTTCAATGTTTCATGGTAGTTAGACCTATAGAAAGTAGTATTACTTTGATTCTTTGTGTAGTTTACTTGAAACTAGGGTACAAGAAAAATTGCTTGATGAAGGGAAATTTAAGTTCAAATGACAAACCCATTTGCTAAAGGGAAAAGGTTAATACAATTATAGAGAATTCAATCAATAATGTAATCAGGAGAAAGAATGTGATTGTTGATGTAGCATTTTTTGGTTTTGATAAGATAGAATAAATTAGTCAAAAAAAACATAAAAATATTTTGAAAAAATGTTAAGTTAGGATATGGACATAACAATATTGAATAGAATGTTTTTGAAAAAAAAATCTTGATGATGATGTCCATATCAAAGAAAATGTTAGGTTAGGTGTCCTAAAAAATCAAGACAAAAAGAAAATGTTAGGTTAGAAAGAAAAGAAAACAAATAAACTCTGAAGGTGAGCAAGTCTAAATGCCACTACTATTGTTTCTGCAAAATAATGGTTGTGTGCAGCTTGTCATAAATGCCACAACCCATGAAAATCAAATAGTTTAATCTTGACAGCTTCATGCTTTAAATTTGACGTTATAGTTAGAGAATAATCTGGCCAAACTGTTTAATCTTGGCAGATCAATAGTTAGGTAGAGAATAATAAAGTGCTCATCAGTTTAATATGAGCCCTTGGATGTTATAAGGTTAGAATTCGATAGTTTGCTATTGTAAAATAAAAAGAAAGGAAAAGGGTTTGCTAGCTTAAATGCACCCATTAAGTGAAGAAAAAATTATAGGATAAGCAAAGAGTAAGTAGAAGAAAGGTTGCAGAAGTATGATAATTCATTGGACAAAATATACATTTATCATGTTTTACCATATGTTTCTATGTCCATGCGGCAATTATACAAAGCAAATGAAGGTCTACAAGATCAATTAATTAACTTCCCTCATCCCCATTCATCCCTACATTTACTAATTTCCCCTTCCCACCTTCATACAGTTCATATTCATCCATTTCCATAAAAACCCCTTTTCCTAAGGTCAAAATCCTTTTTGCCTAGGAAAAGTGAAAAACCCATGCTAAATCCCCTTTTACCCAAAAACCCGCAAAAAGTTATTTAACCTAAGTATTGATATATATATGTGAAGGCAAATAACTTAATAAAAAGCATTATACTTAGTCTATTTCCCATTTCTGCTCATATTTCATATTAACTCTAACTTCTAGTATTAAACCCCTAAAAGTTCCATTTCCAGTATATATTAACTCCCTTTATTAAAAATACCTTGAAACCATAAGTTTTATAATAAAACTATGTATTTAATAAAACATTGCATCGACGGATCGCAAGCCTTTCAACATGAATGTACTCTCCCTGCATTGCAATATGCGATTGTGATGGGTCTGGACCCGATGCAAATTATTTCATAATCCATTGCCATTTCGCATCTACACTCATCGCAAGTCCTTGCTAAAGCAATAACCCTCCATCGTTGCGATCTCTGATATGTGATGGGAACCTGGACCCGACGCAATATTAACCATGATATATTTTCCACATCGCGTCGGGCCCCTATCACATTCCTTTACGATGGGCCTTTCCTTCGCTAAACTGCGATTGCGATATGCGACGGGAACCCGGACCCGACATCATTTATCCGCCCGAGTTCATATTATTTCAAGTCCTCCATACCATGTTCTGCGAAGGATTTCTTCATTAAAATGTTTTTTATGATTTAAACGAAGAATTAACCAAAACCTCCATTTAACCGCTAATCTCAGTTTTAACCCATAATAAATCCATCTGCCGCCATAATTAATCATTGGGACTCTCCGTGCTGCTCTTTTGCTCCACCACCGTTCGATCAAATCGATTCAAATCCACAACCCTCAGTGATTTCGGGTTGGATCTCTGACCGAGCATTATCCACCCGAAAAGTGGTATTCCACTGACCTCCCCTTGTTAGGTTTCATGCTCAGATTGCATCGATGGACCCCTCCCAAAACCACCCGCGCTTCATAAGTGATGCAAAGAAAACCAAAACCACCTCCCACATAACGACAAAATGAACATTGTTCACTTTGCGTCATATTTCAAAATGGAAATTTTTTTTCCGTTTAAACGCAAAATCACCATTTTTCCTTTCTTTCGCATGTTTTCACAGTAAACCCTTAATAAGCCTCTGCGACCAATAAAGCCATTGTTTTACCTTCCGATACGCTCTGGACTCCTTCCAATATCCTTTCAAGCTTAATAAACCATTGATGTCCTCCTCTGTCACCTATGTTTTCTTAACAATTTCTGTGTTTTGCAGGGAAAAAGTTATGTTCCAGGCTTACAAAGAAAAAGCCTGCATACAATTTGAAGACAAATATGAAGATCTTATTGTTGAAAAACACAGTAAAAAACCTGAAATGCACAGTAAAGGTAAAAAGGAACACAGTGAAAGTTAATCAGCAAGGTCAAATGATATTCACGGAGTTTAAAGAGTATCAGATGAAAGATCAAATGAATGAATTAACCAAAATAAAGGATACAAGCAATCAAACATCTTAAAGGGGAAAAATATCAAACAACAAAGCAAGCACAACCTGAATAAAAGGGATAGCAAGAAGCATTTCAACAGCTGCCCCTATCTTCTTGTATGAAGATCTTTCGTTTCCTAGAATAAATCTTAATCAATTTTAGGATACTTTCTTAGTTTCATTATTGTATAAATAACTCTCTTCTCGAGTTGTTATTGATTTGAAGTTCAAGGTTCATTATTCATTGCTTGTAAAATCTTGACTGTTCATTCTACTTTGAACTTGGTTGCACCTTTGAAGAAAGCTTTTGTAGACATTTGATGTACTAAGTCTTTCTGGAACCTTAATACAAAGCAGAGGATTTTGAATTTGGTTTTACATAGTTTGTGTTATCTTGTAAGTTTTTCCAGTTATCAATCATTATGTTTTTCTTCATATGCTTATGACTTATAGAGATATCTAGGTAGGAATAATTATGTCTCAATTTATTCCTATAAGCTCCTGAAGTGATCATCTATTAAGAAAATATGATCACTTCAGGAGCTTATAGGAATAAATTGAGACATAATTATTCCTACCTAGATATCTCTATAAGTCAATTTATTCCTATAAGCTCCAAAACCACCCGCACTTCATAAGTGATGCAAAGAAAACCAAAACCACCTCCCACATAACGACAAAATGAACATTGTTCACTTTGCGTCATATTTCAAAATGGAAATTGTTTTTCCGTTTAAACGCAAAATCACCATTTTTCCTTTCTTTCGCATGTTTTCACAGTAAACCCTTAATAAGCCTCTGCGACCAATAAAGCCATTGTTTTACCTTCTGATACGCTCTGGACTCCTTCCAATATCCTTTCAAGCTTAATAAACCATTAATGTCCTCCTCTGTCACCTATGTTTTCTTAACAATTTCTGTGTTTTGCAGGGAAAAAGTTATGTTCCGGGCTTACAAAGAAAAAGCCTGCATACAATTTGAAGACAAATATGAAGATCTTATTGTTGAAAAACACAGTAAAAAACCTGAAATGCACAGTAAAGGTAAAAAGGAACACAGTGAAAGTTAATCAGCAAGGTCAAATGATATTCACGGAGTTTAAAGAGTATCAGATGAAAGATCAAATGAATGAATTAACCAAAATAAAGGATACAAACAATCAAACATCTTAAAGGGGCAAAATATCAAACAACAAAGCAAGCACAACCTAAATAAAAGGGATAGCAAGAAGCATTTCAACAGCTGCCCCTATCTTCTTGTATGAAGATCTTTCGTTTCCTAGAATAAATCTTAATCAATTTTAGGATACTTTCTTAGTTTCATTATTGTATAAATAACTCTCTTCTCGAGTTGTTATTGATTTGAAGTTCAAGGTTCATTATTCATTGCTTGTAAAATCTTGACTGTTCATTCTACTTTGAACTTGGTTGCACCTTTGAAGAAAGCTTTTGTAGACATTTGATGTACTAAGTCTTTCTGGAACCTTAATACAAAGCAGAGGATTTTGAATTTGGTTTTACACAGTTTGTGTTATCTTGTAAGTTTTTCCAGTTATCAATCATTATGTTTTTCTTCATATGCTTATAACTTATAGAGATATCTAGGTAGGAATAATTATGTCTCAATTTATTCCTATAAGCTCCTGAAGTGATCATCTATTAAGAAAATGGATTAATGAACTGTCTATTTAGCTAATTCCCTCTAATCAATAAATCAGCAGCATCTTTTGTAAGCTTAATTATAATGCCTTAAATCTTTGGAACGTAGTTCAGAAGGTTTTCACACTTATGATTGTTCTGTTTTACAATTTGGAAACTGTGATAATCATATTATTTTTTGTCCTCTTCTCACCACTATTTGATCTATATCATTGTGTAAAGCTTTATAGCAGCCCTTTGATGAGATATTAATATAACCCAAAGGATTAAGTATTTCAATTCTACATCTGTCTTCATTCATTGGTTTTCCAAAACTAAAACCAAAAATCCCAAAACAATTATTTTAGATGCTCTGGCATTGGTAGCTGACCTACTACTATCTCAGATGTACAACATCAGACTGGCGTCGTTGCAGGGGATTCAAATTTCTTTTAAGTTTCCCTTGGGACAACGATATTCTTTCATTCTTTTCCTTTAAAGGTGATTAAAGGTTTAGAAAGGTTAAAATCATTCACCTAGGCGACTCCACATTCCCAAGCTGGCACCTTTTAAACATACCAGATCTCGTTCAGAAGCTAACATAGTTAGTCCTCTGTCAGATCCTGAAAACCTTCTGAGAAAAGCTAGTTCTAAAAGGGGACACCAACCATCTTCTTCTTCCTCTTCAGTCCTACAATCTGAAGAATTAGAATCATTTGACCCCTATAGTAATATCCCATCTGATCCTAATTCCTCCCATTTATCACCTAGGGTTGTTGAACTTCTAAATAAAGGAGTTGATTTTAAGTCAGCATATCTTATTCATTCATTAGAATCTCATCCAATACCCACACTACCACCAAGATCACCTAAAATTGAATCTCATTTGGGTGTTAATCTACCAAATATAAACCCACAGATTTCATATCCCCTACCACCTATCATTTTTCTTCCATTTTTTACCAACCTAAAACTTCTTCTTCTAAACAACCTGAGGAGACCTTCTCTATATATTCCAATCCTCTCTTTGAAACAAAAGAAGGTATTCCTTTACAGGGCCCAAAGTTAGTTCTGAAGACTCCTTTGAAGTCTTTCAGGAGATCTCTCCTCCTTCACCTCCAACTAGTTCATCAACTCCTGAATCACTATCTTCTTCCTCTACTTCTTCTTTATCCTCTACATCCACACAAACACCTCATACACCTCAAGCACCTCATACACCACCTGCTATCATGGCTTTCTAACCTATTGTACAAGCTAGATATGCTGCCTTAGTCTTACCTAATAACCTTGATGCATTCCCAGCTGGATACTTAAAATACCTTCCCAAGTACAATGGAGAAATTGGTCCCTCAGCTGAGGACCATCTTCAAGCTTTCCTAGACTTTGCAGACAACATGAATATGGAACGTGAAAACATTTATATGAGGTTGTTTGTACAGTCACTTGAAGGAAATGTGAGGATTTGGTTTAGACGATTACCAACAGCGTCCATTAGAAAATGGGAAGAGCTTACAACCATATTTAAAAATCAATTGGGTGTGAAAAAGGATCCTCTTTACTTCCTCACAGAATTTAAAGAGCTTAAAAGGAACTTCGGTGAACCAGTATCAGATTTTATCAAAAGATTCAATAAACTCTATCACAAAATGTCTATTGATTATAATCCCCCTGTAGCAGCAACTAAGTCTAGATTTTCCAAAGCTTTTGACGATGACTTTGTTGTTACGCTACGAGAGAGAACTTCAAGAACTCTTGAAGATATGCAAAAAAACGCTATAGAAGTAGAAGCAAATAGGGCAGCCTAACTTCTTTAAATCTTAAGGAAGAAAAGGCCCAAAGAAAACTCAAATTTGTTCAAGAAGCCTCTAGTTCCTCTAAGACTAAATCAGAAGACTCAAAAATAGATGAAATAACATCTCTTCTTAGAAACCTATCAAATAGGATTTCAAAGATTGAGACCCAACCTAGGACAATACAACAAACAGTTGCTACACCCCAAAACCAAAATCAAGATCAGTATAAAAGAAATCTACCACTACAAATTCTTCAAAGACCTAGCAATGATCAACCGGTTCCTACTCTATTGATAGATGACCAACAACCTGATGATAATATTATGACAATTACTGAAGATATTAATAGTATGGATTCTTCTTCCAATCAAACAGCCATCATTCCTCTCTCACAACAAAATCAGGTTCAAGAAGATCAGGAAGCTTCACAAGTCTCTAAATATCATGCTTTCTATGAATTTTTAATTGCAGAGTTAAACAAGAGATATGATCTTAGGCCTAGGCCTGGTCCTGGGAGACCTCCAAAGGAAACTCCAATAATTGAACCACGTACCAAAATTGCTGAAGCTCAAACAACTCTTATTCAGCCATTAGATCAGTCAATTGATACTACCCAAACTGGTAAAAACATTTTGACTACATTTAATGTTGAAAAAGAATTAGAGAGAGTTAAGATCCCAATTCCACTATCAGAACTTTCTAAAAACCCTAGTTACAAAAGCCAAGTCACAAAATGGATACAAAATACCTCGATTGATGTTGCAGGTGATGTCATAAGTCTACAAGATGAAAAACCAGTAGTAGTTTTTGGCCCTAGTTCAGACATGATAGATGAGATAGTGCCTCCTTTCTATTTAACTCTTAAAACAAATGATTCCATGTTGTATAATTGTATGCCTGATTCAGAAGCATCACACAACCTTATGCCAAAATATATCATGAACCATTTGAAACTCAACATAACTAAATCCTACCATGCCCTGTACACCTTTGATTCTAAAAGGGTGCCCTGTTTGGGATTGATCAAGGATCTAGTGGTTACCCTTGCCCAAATTCCAGTGAAAAGTGTAGTACTTGATATTGTTGTCATAGATATCCCTCCCAAGTTTGGAATGCTCCTTTCTAGGTCTTGTTGTGCCAAATTAGGGGGAACTCTACAGATGGTTATGTCTTATGCTATTATTCCTGTTTATGGAGGAGAGCAATTAAGATTATACAGAGAGGTAAGATTTGTACATACTGTTTGTAAAACTGACCAAAGAAGGAACCATCCAATTTATGCAATAGATCAAGACTTTGGTTGTTTTCAACTTACTTCAAACCAACATAAAACTCAAGTCAAAATTGAAGAGGTAGTTGAAAGTCCTGAACCAAACCAAACTGATATTTGGAAACTATTCTTTGATGGCTCTTGCACGAAAGATGGGGCAGGAGCTAGAGTAGTTTTAATTTCACCTGAAAAAAGAAAATATAACCCAATCATGTAAATTAGACTTCGAAGTTACAAATAATGTGGCTGAATATGAAGCTTTGCTTTTAGGATTGCAATTAGCCAAAAGCTTAAAAGTTCAAAACTTAAGTGTCTTTACTAATTCAAAACTTATTGTTAAGCAAGTAAGAAATGCTTGCCAGACCAAGCACCCTAGACTTAGGTCCTACCGAAATGAAGTATGGGATTCAGTTGAAAACTTCTTTGATGATTTTAATTTGACTCATATTCCTGGAGATCAGAATATTCATGCAGATGCCTTAGTTGTCTCTGTTAGCTCCTTTAAAATTCCTAATCATACTGATGTACTCTATCAGATACAAGTCAAATATAGGCCATCTATCCCAGATAATCTAAAACATTGGCAAATATTCGAAGATGATGAACATTTGAAATCATTTCTGCAGGTAATAGATGATTTTTCATTTCTATAAATTGATGAAGATAGAACTAAAATAAATGAAAATACAGATGGAAATGATACTTCAGATTTTAAAACCCAAATTGCTAATCATGACATTATTCAATTATCTAATAATTTTATTCCAAAAGGACTCATTCCTTTAGAAAAATTGTTTGATCAAAATGATGTCCTCCGAAACCCTCAGTCCATTTCTTCAGAAGATGACATAGAAGAGATTAACATTGGAACTGATGAAGATATCAAAAACATCAAAATATGTGCATCTCTAGATCCTGAGATCAAAGCTCAATATCTTAAGTTACTGCAAAATTATAAGGATGTTTTTCCTTGGACTTACGATGATCTAAAGACCTATGATACCTCATTAATACAACATAAGATTCCTTTGAAGCCAGAAGCAAAACCTTATCAACAAAAACTTAGAAGGATAAATCCAGCCCTTCTACCAATTGTAGAAAGGGAGATTAAGAAAATGCTAGATTCTCAGATCATCCTCCCTCTTAGATGCTCTAATTGGGTTGCAAATCTAGTTCTTGTTAGAAAGAAAAATGGAGAAATAAGGCTCTGTGTGGATTTTAGAAATTTGAACAAGGCATCATTAAAAGATAATTATCCTTTGCCCAAAATGGATCAATTACTTCAAATGGTTTCAGGAGCACAAAGACTTTCTATGATTGATGGTTTTTCAGGTTACAATCATGTGAATGTTGATACAACAGACAGAGAGAAGATAGCCTTTACTACACCCTAGGGTATATTCATGTACGCTAGGATTCCATTTGGCTTAACCAATGCTGGAGCAACATTTCAGAGAGCTATGGACATAGCTTTTATGGGTCAGGTAAATAAATTTGTGGTTATGTATCTTGATGACATAAAAAAAATTTCTAAATCTAATCAAAAACATCTAAAGCACTTGATGAAAGTTTTTGACAGGTGTAGAAAATTTGGAATATCATTGAACCCTAAGAAGTCCTTGTTTGATGTCAAAGAAGGAAAATTGTTGGGCCATATAATTTCAAAGGAGGGAGTAGTAATGGATCCCAAACAATTATCTGCGATTGAAACATTGACCTTACCTAGAAACAAGAAGGAGATTCAAGATTTTCTAGGAAAGATTAATTTTCTAAGGAGGTTTATTCCAAATTATGCAGAGATTGTAAAATATATAACTGACATGCTCCGAAAGGACCATGAAGTCAGATGGACTCCCTCTTCTAGGCATGCATTTGAACAAATAAAAAGGGCTATCTTTGAAGCTCCCACCTTAGCCAGCCCTGCTTATACTAAGTCATTTATTATTTTCTCTTTTACCTCTAAAACAAACCTTGCTACCATTCTATTACAGAAAAATGAAGATTCCCATGAGCAACCCATAGCCTTTTTCAGCAAGGTTATGAGAGATGTTGAGCTTAAGTATGACGTCATTGAGAAGCAAGCATATGCCCTCATTCAAGCCCTAAAATCATTCAGAATGTATGTCTTACATTCACCTATTACTGTTATTTCCCTAATAGTGCTGTGAAAATTGTCCTAACCCAACCAGACACTAATGGGAAGAGAGGTAGATGGATCACTCAAATTCTGGAGTTTGATCTAACTATCAAGACTACCAAGCTAGTAAAAAGTCAAGGATTAGCCAAGCTTCTGGCTAAATCCAATTGCAAAGTACTTGGAATCAATTCTGTTTTAGAAATACATGGGAAGAATCCACAAGAATCTTCTCTCCTTGCACAAGGGAAGAATTCAGAAGAACCTTCTGTCCTTGCAGAAGGCGAGAATCCACAAGAACATTCCCTTCATCCTAAAGGGGAGAATCCACAAGAACCTCTACCTTCAAAGAAGATCAATCCTATACACATTGTTGAAAAATTCTTCTTGTCAAGCTGGTATCAAGATATTGTAAATTTCTTGATCATTTTGAGTGTCCAGCATCATTCTCCAAAACCCAGTGTAAAACCCTTAAGTTAAAATCAGTCAAGTACTGCATTATAAATGCAAATTTATATTGGAAAGATCCACTGAATATTTTGTTATTATGTTTAACAGAATCAGAAACTGAAGGAATCATTGATCAGTTTCATACAGGATTTTGTGGGGGACATTATGCTTGGAGAGCAACAACATACAAGATTCTGAGGGGAGGATTTTATTGGCCCACATTGTTCTTACAAGTAGGGGCAAAGGTCAGAGGTTGTGTTCCTTGTCAAATGTTTGCTGGTAAACAAAAATTAGCAGCTCTTCCACTCGTTCCATCAATAGTTTCAGCACCTTTTTCTCAATGGGGATTAGATTTTGTTGGAGAGATTCGCCCCACTTTAGGTAATCAGCATAGATGGATCCTCACTGCAATAGACTACTTTACTAAATGGGTGGAAGCAATTCCAGTCAGAAATGTTATTGATTCAGTAGTAATTAAGTTTATTGAGGAAAATATCTTATCTAGATTTGGTTGCCCAACTCAAATTGTCACTGATAATGTAGCAGCCTTTTCTAATATTAAAATTATTGACTTTTGCCATAAATACTAGATTTTGTTACATCATTCAACTCCATACTACCCTCAAGGTAATGGCCTTGCATAGTCATCCAACAAAAGCTTGGTAAAGGTAATAAAAAAGACTCTAGATGATCATAAGAAGAGTTGGGATTCACATTTGATTTATGCATTATGGGCAAACAGAATTATGTTGGCATTATGACACAGGTTTGGCACTATGACACAGGTGTTGTCCTTGATGGAAACTCACTCAGATGACAGATCACAGTTCAAATTCTCAGAATGAAGGAAAAAGAGATATACGCAGGTTCCACCTAACAAAGTCGCGTGTACACGCAGGATCACCAATCAAAAGTCGTGTATGCGTATGCACGCACTTTTATGCAAGGAAAAGCGCGTACATGTGGGAAAACTTGTTTTTAGTCCATGGTATCTAGTCCTTGGTATTTGGACCTATGGTTTTGGACCATGGTATCTCGACCAAAGTGTTGAACCCAGGTATTGGGACCCAAGTATTGGTTCTAAGTGGTTTTGGACCATGGTATTGAGTAAGGCCTATGACTATAAAAGGGGAAGGAGATCATTAGGCAAAGGCACTCAAGGATTGAATATCTTATGAAGAGAAAGATCTAGAATACTACTCATTGGATTATGGTGCATAGCTGTATCTGAATCAAGGAGGAACCTGAGCGCTAGAAGAAGGATAAGTTCTATTGATGGGTCAAGATCTTAAGGCTTGAATAGAAGTATCTTTGTGTGATTTTGATCTGTTATATTTGGTGCATGACTTGATCTATAAATCTAATAATCTGGGTATAACTGATGTCTGAATAATTGAGACAGGTAAATTATCTTTTATAGATCTGTACACAGGTTCAACATAGCAAAGGCGCGTATACACACTAGTTCGGTAATTCAAAATAGTGTATACGCAGGTTTTCCTTAATACAGCAGCGTATGCACACAAGTTCTACATATTGAAGTAGTGTACGCCTCATAAAATATGTTTTAGCTACTTTTGTTTATTGCTACAGTGTTTTGGGTTCAGGATTGGTTTCTGGTTACTGTTACTGTATTCTGATTACAGCATTCAGAGAAGTAATTGTTTGATTCAGTTTTTGTTGGTGCAAAGGAGATTGGTTGATGTAGATATACTTAATGTTTGATTGATATTATTGATGGATCTAGTCTGAAAATTTATGAAACGTGGTCCCTGGAAGAAAAGAGAAGGTTGTAGCCTTCTGTAGCTCAGCACCTACGTACTAGTACATCAGCTAGTACAAGAGCTAAGGGGGTTGTAGCTCCCTTCCAGGAGAAGCTGGAGAACAAGAGAAGGTTGTAGCCTTCTGCAGGTAGAATCTTGCGTACTGGTATAAGACTGCACCAGTACAGAAATATTGTAAAAGGAAGTTTCTTATTAAAAGAAGATAGAGACGAATTGCAGCAGGTGGTTTTCACCCACATTGGGTTTCCACCTTATATCTTGTGTTCATGTGTGTGATTTCCTGTATTGTTTACTGCACTTGATTATTGTTTTATGGTTCTGATACACAGATTAAGACCGGCTAACTAAATTAGAAATTTGCAAGATATACGTGGTTTTCTCTAAACACAGTTGTGTATATACACAGGTTTAATTAACAGAAGTAGAGTATATCAATTTGTTTATGGAAATGAAAAAGTTAGTGATTTTCTAATACTGATTCACCCCCCCCCCCCCTCTCCTCTCAGTATTATTTCCAACAATTGGTATCAGAGCAGGTCCTTTAGAAGAAGCTTGATCGCTTGAAGGAAGATCTATCATCATGAGCAACTACGAAAAAGAGGCATCCATCAGGCCACCAATCTTTGATGGGAGCAACTCCATCTATTGGAAGGTAAGAACCACAGCCTATCTTCAATCTCTTGGTATAGAAGTTTGGGATATCGTGGAAGGAGGATACACATTTCCATCAGCAACTCCTACAGATAGAGCTAGTAAAAAGCAGTATGAAACAAATGCAAAGGTTGTCAATACTCTATTGGGGACTCTATCTCAATCAGAATTCGTCAAGGTTATGCAACTCAAAACTGCCAAAGGAATATGGGACAAGATCATTCTAAGTTATGAAGGAGATGATCAGGTAAAACGTGCGAAACTACAATCTCTCAGAATTCAATATGAAACTCTCAGAATGCAAAATGATGGAAGTGTGGCTAATTATTTCTTACATATAGATGAGATTGTTAATCGCATGAAAAACTTGGGTGAAGAGATAAAAGAAGTTACCCTAGTTGAAAAGGTTATAAGATCTTTGTCTTCTAAGTTTGAATCAAAAGTTTATGCCATAGAAGAAAAGCAGAATCATCAGAGTCTTACTATGTCAAAGCTACACGGAATCCTAACTGATTTCGAAATGAGAAAAGGGGGACGATCAGACAGGAGAGAAGCCGCATTCAAAGCTTCAGGAAAAGAAGAATACAATGAGTCAGGGCATACGTCAAAATGAGAGGAAGAATCAAACTTTGTCAATAACCTTCAACAAGGTTTTGGAAGATTCAGAGGTAAGCTACCTTTCAAATGCTTTGCTTATGGAAGAGTCGGTCACTATGCAGCCAAATGTCCTCATAAACATAAGCTTGATAAAGGTAAGGAACCAGTTAAAAGGAATAGAAAACAGAACGTAAGTAAGAAGAGTTATTATACACATGAAGATAGCGATGGACTTTCAAATAGTGATGAAGATGAACATGGTAATGATTATAGACTTTTGATGGCTTTTGAAGATGATGATTTCTTGGATGCTATAGATGAAGATGATCTCTATGAATAACTTTCTAAACTTAAAATCTGTTTAGAAGAAAAGAGTATGATCATAGACACTCTGACATTCCAACTTGCTGAAAGGGAAAAACACAATGAAAAGTTAGAATGTGAAATTGTGGGACTTAGAAAAGATATTGAGAAAACAAAAGCTCTTAATCTTAGATTTGCTAAAGGATCTAAAACTTTAGATGAGATTATCAAAGTGCAGCGTTCTCCTCTAATCAAGACAAGTCTTGGATATACTAAAGAAGCATCTCAAGCACAGAAGCCATCCACCTCCAAAAGTTATCTTGATGCAGCAAGGAGAAGTGAACAGGTTGAAAATCGTCAGCAAAGGCATAAAGCAGATCACCAGGTAAATCAGGGTCAATCTACTTCAAGGATGAACATAGATCACCAAGTAAATCGGGGTCAATCTACTTCAAGGATGAACAGAAGCTACAACCAACCGCAGGTAAATCATTCTCAATTTGCCTCAAGAATGAATGTCAATGGAAACTACAATCACCTGGACGGTAGATTTGATAATCGCAGGAATTTCTTTAATGGCCAATGTTTTTCATGTCATAACTTTAGACACAAGGCTTCTCAATGTGTTGCCTTCAAGACCATCATGACTCGAGAAGCACGAAATCAAAGGAGCGTGACTGGGATCATGAAGAGGACCTACAATAACTTTTCTGCTCTTGAAAATGAAATAGAATGCTCTATTTGTAACAACTTCGGTCATGAAGATTCTGAATGCAGGAGTAAGTTTTGGCAAACATCTCAGAAGGAGAAACCTTCATTGGGTCCCAAAACATGGAGAAAGAAAGAACCGCAACCAGAAAGATGTGGTATAGCCTTGTGTGCGGAAGGACAGGAAAATCAGCGGTACATCGACAGTGGATGTTTGAAACATATGACAGGTGATAAAGAAAAAATTCAGTCATATAGTGCCTTAGAAAAGGAAAGGAAGGTCTCATTTGGAAATGACACCCCTGCACTCATAAAAGGTAAAGGTTCTGTTCTTTTGAAAGAAAAGGTCAAAGTTGGAAATGTTATGTATGTTGATGGCTTAAAGCATAATCTATTGAGTGTTAGTCAAATGTGTGATCAAGGAAATGAGGTAATATTTCGATCAAATGGATGTTTTGTTCGTGAGCTTGATACATGAGAAACAGTGATCAAAGGCATAAGAACTCCAAATAATTTATACATACTCAAGGGAGGACAGCAACAATGTTATCTAAACAAAAATGATGAACATTGGCTATGGCACAGAAGATTGGGGCATCTAAGCTTCCCTCAGATAAGGAAAGCATGCAAATATCAGGCAGTTCGGGATCTCCCTGACATCAAAATTCCAAACAATACAATATGCAAATCATGTCAGTTTGGTAAGCAAACCGGAACTCATTTCCCTGAGAAGGAAGGATCAGCAAGTAAGCCACTTGAACTTGTCCATACTGATTTATGTGGTCCATCAAGGAAAAATTCACCTCAAGGAGAAGAATACTTTATATTGTTCATTGACAACTTTTCCAAGATGTGTTGAATAGGACTTCTGAAGCATAAAGACGAAGCTTTCGAAAAGTTCAAAGCATTCAAAGCCTTGGTTGAAAATGAATCAGATCGCAGAATCAAATGCCTCAGGTCTAATCAAGGAGGGGAATTTACCTTGGATGAATTTTTCGATTTTTGTGAAGAACATGGAATAAGAAGGGAATTCTCTACTGCAAGGACTCCTTAGCAAAATGGAGTAGTGGAAAGGATGAATAAAACGGTTCAACAAATGGCTCATGCTATGCTTGATGAGTCTGGAACTCCTGCAACCTTCTGGGGTGAAGCTGCATTTGTTGCTGTTACTATTCTCAACAAAACAAACGTCCGGGTAAATAGCACTCAAACTCCTCATGAACTTTGGTATGGTAAGACTCCTACGGTAAAATACTTCAAAGTTTTTGGAAGCAAATGTTACATCAAAAGGACTGATGAAAATCTTGGCAAGTTTGAACCTAGAGAAGATGAAGGCATTCTCCTTGGTTACTCTTCCCGAAGTAAAGGATATAAGTGTTACAATAAAAGACTTGAAAAAATTGTTGAAAGTATTGATGTGGCGGTTGATGAAGTTGTCGCGATGTGGTGGTTGATGAAGCTGGCGACAATCCAAAGTAGATAAAAACCGAAGATTTTGAAGTTGAAGATGACAATCCTTCAACTTCAAATCAGACAAATGATGAAGAAGAAACCTATGAGGCACCAGAAGAACAGATAAGGATAGAAGAAAAGACTCCATCTAGGTACGTACAGAAGAATCATCCAGAGACTCAAATTTTGGGGCAAAAAGTGGCAGGTGTTCAAACAAGAAGAACTATTACAGAAGCTTCAAGTTATTTAGCATTGCTCTCCTTTGTCGAACCACGAAATGTAAGTGAAGCATGTAAAGATGAATGCTGAGTCAAGGCCATGAATGAAGAACTTGAGCAGATTGAAAAGAATAACACGTGGGAATTGTAGAAATTTCTCATTTCCCACCCCGGTTTTCAGTTTCTCCTTATTTCTCCCATATAGTTAAATGCCCTTTCCCATAACCATACATTTAACAAGCTGAAAAAAAATAAATTTGCTGAAAACACAAATTCTGGAAATTTTACAGAATGCTGGAAATTGCAGAAATAAAAATCAGCAGTAATAAACAGCCATTTAAACACTGAGATTTTTTGTCAATGTGACCCTGGAAAAACCCCCTACAACTCTTGGGGAAAACCAGTTTGAGAGCTCTTCTTTATTTCTGAAAACTGCCTTTTACAGTGAGAAATTTTCAGCATAAAATCAGCAAGCAAATTTACAACTTATCTCTTTTCCCATGCTTCACAGCAAACAGGACAGCAATAAATGTTGTATGGTCTCCTCGATTTTCGTGCCCACTTTCAGCATTAAATGTTGTTGTATGGCCCTCGTTTTGCGTGCAGAAAAACCAGCAAACTGCTCCTCGATTTTTGTGCAAACCTCTCCTCGAAAATCGTGCCAAAATCTGCCTTTCACTGTGCGCTGAATCAGCTGTAAAAATCTGCTCAACTGCTGCCTTGGAATGTGTGCCAAGCTGCTGTCTCCTTCTCCTCCCTGCTCAAAAATCTCTCTTGCTCTCTTGCTCTCCTTCTCCTAATCTGCTCATGAAAGAATTGAATCGAATGTGATATTTTCCTCCTTTTCCTCCCCTAATATAACTCCAAATCACTTTTGGGTGACCCAAGTGACTTTTGGGTGATCTCTAAATCCAATGGCTGAAATAGATTTAGATCAATGGCTGAGATTAAATGCTCATTTAAATCTCACTTTTTATTTTTTAATTCACCCCACTTTAATAAAGACCCACTTAGTCATTTATTTCCAAAGTCACTTTTCCTTTCTAATTTTTCATTGACTTTATAAAAGTCACTTTAAAATTAGACTTAGTAACTTTATCACTTAAAGTCACTTTTAAATTAGATTTAACTTTATAAAATTATAAAGTCACTTTAGGAGAAAAATTAAATTCTTTTGGACACTTTTCCCTAGGCCAAAGATCAAAGCCTAAGGGAACCACCTGTCCTCCGGTACCAAATTTTAACACTCCCTCTTACCGAGGAAGGTGTTCCTCACCACACCCATCTTGTCTCTGAAGTAGACATGCTTGCCCCGTGGTAAGGCTTTGGTAAGGATATCTGCAACCTGCGCATCAGTGGAAATATACTCAAGCTTCACAACTCCCTTCTGAACACAGTCTCTGATGAAATGATATCTGATCCCGATATGCTTTGACCTGTCATGAAATACTGGATTCTCTGTGAGTTTAATGCAACTCTGATTATCACAGTAAATCACTGAAGGTCTCAACGGCTGACCAAATAAGCCAAACAACATCTTGCGAAGCCAGATAGCCTCGCAACTAGCTAGACTCGCTGCCATATACTCTGCTTCCGCTGAACTCAGTGCTACTGACTGCTGCTTCCGGCTGAACCATGACACTACTGCTGAACCCAACCCAAAACAGCACCCTGAAGTGCTCTTCTTATCAGAATCAGAACCTGCCCAATCAGAATCAGTGTATCCTGCCAATCTCACTCCATCTCCCTGCCTGTAGTCCAGACCATAATCCACTGTCCCCGGTAAGTATCGCAAAATGTGTTTTGCAGCCACCCAGTGAACCTTCCTAGGCTCACACATAAACTGACTCATCGTGTTGACTGCAAAACAGATATCTGGTCTAGTGTTGACCAAATACATCAAGGAACCAATCAGCTGCCTGTACAATGTGGGATCCACCAACTCGGAATCCGAAGCATGAAGCTTCTTCCAGTTGGTGATCATTGGTGTCGAAATGGGTCTACAATCCTCCATGTGGAATCTGCTAAGGATGTCCACAATATACTTCCCCTGCCCCAGGAAGAAATGCCCCTCCTCCTGCCACACCTCCAAACCCAAAAAGTAATGCATCAAGTCGATGTCCTTCATCTCAAACTCCGTCGCAAGATCTCTCTTGCAGTGCTCTATGAGTCTCTCTGCACCTGTAATGATCAAGTCATCCACATACAGCACCAGAATGAGAGGCTCCTCACCAATCACAATAAAGTAAAGGTTCAGATCTGCCTCACTCTTTGTGAAACCCATCCCCTGCAAATATGTATCTATCCTGGAGTACCAAGCTCTGGGAGCTTGCTTCAGGCCATAAAGGGCCTTCTTCAGTCTGCACACATGGGACTCCTTCCCATGCACCTCAAAGCCCTGTGGCTGCTCAATGTACACCTCCTCCTGTATGAAGCCATTGAGAAATGCGGTCTTCACATCCATCTGGTGGATCTTCCAACCCATCTCTGCTGCTATCGATATAATGGAGCGGATCGAAGTATATCGAGCCACGGGAGCGAAGGTCTCCTCATAATCAACTCCCTCTACCTGGGAGAACCCTCTAGCCACAAACCTCGCTTTGAATTTCTCAATGTTGCCATCTGCAGCATGCTTTACCTTGTAAAGCCATCTGGAAGTAACCACGGATTTGCCCTCAGGCCTCGGCACCACCTCCCAAACATCATTCTTCATGATAGAAGAATACTCCTCCTGCATGGCCTCTCTCCAGACCTGCTGGCTAGCTGCCTCCTCATAGCTAGAAGGCTCAGAGTCAAGGATGCTGATAACCATCGCCATATAGCTACAAAACCTCTCAGGTGGTCTACTCTCTCTGACCGGCCTCTTCGCCTCAGCAACAGATGTGGCATCTCTCAAGGTGTCCTGAAGCCACTTGGGCTTTCTCTTCCCTGAGCATGCTTCTCCCATAGGAGAATGAAACTCCTCCTCCTCACCATCATCAGTAGCCTGAACTCCTGACTGTCTGTCTGTTGTCCTCCTGCCTGCACCTGAACCTGTAGAAGCTGAGGCACCGTGTGAACTGTCCATCAATGGACTCCTTAGTGAACTGCTTTGTGAACTGCTCTGCATGCTGCCCGGAGCACCACCCCTCTGGCTCGGCGAGCCACTGCTCACTGACGGACCTGACATCCTCATAGATGTACCTCCGGATCCTCCTGATCCCTGCCCACTGGATCCCTGCGACTGACTCAACTGCTGCTGAGGGTCTGGCTGATCCAGATACTCTAACTCCTCGTGACCTCCTAAAGGCCCTGTCCTCCTCGAACTTCACATCCCGTCTGACAACAACTCTCCTCTGTGCATGAATGTAAATCCGAAAGGCCTTTGAGGTCTCACTGTAGCCCACAAAGATACCCTTCTCTGCAGTGGACTCTAGTTTGGTCCTCTTCTCCTTGGGTATATAGGAGTATGTAATGCATCCAAAGATATGAAGATGACCAATATCACGCTTCTTCCCAGAGAAAGCCCCCTCCGGAGTCATGTGCCCCAAGGCATGATGCGGACTCTTGTTCTGCAAGTAAACAGCTGTGTTGCAGGCCTTTGCCCACAAGAACAATGGCAACCCCTGATCATGTAACATGGCTTTGGCAGCCCCTATGATGGATCTGTTCTTCCTCTCCGCAACCCCGTTCTGTTGGGGGTTGTAAGGAACAGTGAACTCCCTCCTAATGCCTGCCTCCGCACAATAGTCAACAAACTCTCCAAGGGTGTACTCTCCTCCATTGTCCGACCTCAGGGACTTGATCTTTCGACCTGTCTGAGTCTCCACAAGAGCTCTGAACTCCTGAAACCGCTTGAAGACCTCACTCTTGGTCTTCAAAAAATAAATCCAGGTCCTCCTGGAGTGATCATCAATGAATAAAATATAGTACTCATATCCACTCAAGGAAACATGAGACATCCGACCGCTCACATCGGAATGAATCAAATCAAGTATCCCCGTCGCTCTGCTGTCACTGCTGGGAAAAGGGGATTTGGCAAATTTGCCCATCGCACAACCTCTACAAGTATCAAAGTGATCAATACTGAAATCTGGCACACCTGTAGTGATCTCCCGCAATGTCCTCAAGGCTCCATAATACATATGTCCCATCCTGCGGTGCCAAATCTCACACAGCTCAGAACTGCTAGCTCTGCTGTCGGTACTACTGCTCAATGCCAAAAGGGGCTGGAATGCAAACTTGTACACCTTTGCATGGCGTACACCTATCACTCTAGCTGAATCAGTTGGAGTGCCCCTGGGATACATCAACACCTGTCCTCCCCTGAACAGTACCTCATATCCTTGTCCTCCAAAGCTGAGACGGATATGAGGTTCTTCCTCATCCCTGGCACATAAAGAACCTCTGACACCTTCAAGGGAGGTTTGGACTCCCTCTGAAATGTCACTGTCCCCACCCCGACTGCTCTAACAACTCTGTCATCACCGAGTACTACCTCAATATCAGTGCCACTCTCTGAAAGCTCTGAGAAGTACTCACGGACTCCTGTCATATGACGTGAAGCCCCACTGTCCACATACCAGATACCTGAAGATGCTCCGCTAATCGAGGGAAAAGCATGCTCCCTCTGAACCTGTGTGGCAGGTGATCCTGCACTAGAGGACTCACATGTAGTGAACGCAAACTCTCGGTCAAAACGACCAGCAAAGTCCTCAATCTCTGCTGAAGCTGCCACGTCCTGGTTCTTCCCCTTCTTCTTCTTCTTCTCCGGACACACAACTGCATAGTGTCCCATCTTTTGACAATTCCAACACTTCACCTTGGAATAGTCCTTCTGTGTGTTCCCCTGTTTACCTTTGCCTTTGTCTTTGCCCCCACCGCTGCTTGTGGAAGCCTGCTTCTTCCCTTTGCCTTTCTTGCCTCTTGCCACCAGTGCTACATCTTCATCCTGCTCAACTGGCTTGGCTGCCCCAAGCTGACCTTTCTTGATCTCTGTCTGAATGCAATCATCCCAAAACCTCTCCCATGTGGGAAGGGTCTCACGTGCACAAACCCCATCAGCAAAGTTCAACCATGAACGGGGGAGGCCATTCACTGCAATCCGCACCAACTCAGTGGGTGGAATGGCCTCTCCAATCGCTGCCAACTCATCTCTCACATTAGTAATCTTTGTGAGATATCCAGCTGCACTATCATTGCCCATCTTAATGTTCTTCAGCTTCTCCTTCAGGACCATCTTCCGGTTCTCATTGGTACTCTGGTAGAGATTGGACAATGCTGTCCACATCTCATGGGCATTGCTCTTTCCTCTCACATGAGGAATGCAATGGTCTTTGATTCCGTCTAGAATCAGCCTCTTACCCTTGTTGTTCTTTTTATTATAAGCTGTCAACTGAGTAGCATCAGTAGGCACAACAACAGGGTTCTATGTGGTATGCACCATGATATCCCAGACTTCTGCCTCCTCAAAGATACTCTGCATTCTCTCCTTCCAAACGTTGTAATTTATATGCCCATCCAGCCTATCCTCCACCCTCAATCCCAATGACATCCTGTTGTCCTAAAACTAAAAAATAGCACTGCTGTAGTAAAGATAAAACTGTTGTTTATGAAAACATCAGCTTGCTGGAATTTTCTGAGTGAAAAATTAGCAACTGTAATTTTTCCTTTTGCTGTCCCAAACTGCCCTTCAGCACTCAAGCTCTGATACCATGTAGAAATTTCTCATTTCCCACCCCGATTTTCAGTTTCTCCTTATTTCTCCCATATAGTTAAATGCCCTTTCCCATAACCATACATTTAACAAGCTGAAAAAAAAAAAAAAAAAAAAAAATTGCTGAAAACACAAATTCTGGAAATTTTACAGAATGCTGGAAATTGCAGAAATAAAAATCAGCAGTAATAAACAGCCATTAAAACACATTTAAACACTGAGATTTTTGTCAATGTGACCCTGGAAAAACCCCCTACAACTCTTGGGGAAAACCAGTTTGAGAGCTCTTCTTTATTTCTGAAAATTGCCTTTTACAGTGAGAAATTTTCAGCAAAAAATCAGCAAGCAAATTTACAACTTATCTCTTTTCCCATGCTTCACAGCAAACTGGAAATTACAGCAAACAGGACAGCAATAAATGTTGTATGGTCTCCTCGATTTTCGTGCCCACTTTCAGCATTAAATGCTATTGTATGGCCCTCGTTTTGCGTGCAAAAAAACCAGCAAACTGCTCTTCGATTTTTGTGCAAACCTCTCCTCGAAAATCGTGCCAAAATCTGCCTTTCACTGTGTGTTGAATCAGCTGTACAAATCTGCTCAACTGCTGCCTTGGAATGTGTGCCAAGCTGTTGTCTCCTTCTCCTCCCTGCTCAGAAATCTCTCTTGCTCTCTTGCTCTCCTTCTCCCAATCTGCTCATGAAAGAATTGAATCGAATGTGATCTTTTCCTCCTTTTCCTCCCTTAATATAACTCCAAATGACTTTTGGGTGACCCAAGTGACTTTTGGGTGATCTCTAAATCCAATGGCTGAAATAGATTTAGATCAATGGCTGAGATTAAATGCTCATTTAAATTTCACTTTTTATTTTTTAATTCACTCCACTTTAATAAAGACCCACTTAGTCATTTATTTCCAAAGTCACTCTTCCTTTCTAATTTTTCATTGACTTTATAAAAGTCACTTTAAAATTAGACTTAGTAACTTTATCACTTAAAGTCACTTTTAAATTAGATTTAACTTTATAAAATTATAAAGTCACTTTAGGAGAAAAATTAAATTCTTTTGGACACTTTTCCCTAGGCCAAAGATCAAAGCCTAAGGGAACCACTTGTCCTCCGGTACCAAATTTCAACAGGAATTGGTTCCTAGACCAAATGATAAGAATGTGATAGGGACCAAATGGATATTCAAAAACAAGCTGAATGAAAATGGAGATGTTATTAGAAACAAGGCCAGACTTGTTTGTAAAGGGTATGCTCAACAATAAGGTATAGATTTTGAAGAAACTTTTGCACCAGTTGCCAGACTTGAAGCCATAAGATTGTTTCTTGCTCTTTCTAGTTTTCAGAAGTTCAAAGTATATCAAATGGATGTGAAATCTGCCTTTCTAAATGGAGACTTAGAAGAAGAAGTGTATATTAAGCAACCAGATGGATTTATCCTTGGAAATGATCCAAAACTTGTATGCAGACTTAGAAAGGCTCTCTATGGTCTTAAACAGGCTCCAAGGGCGTGGTATTATCGTCTAGACAAATACCTCCATCAACAAGGTTTTCCAAAAGAATCAGCAGATAGCAATCTATATATAAAAATTGACAATGATAAATTGCTAATACTTGTTTTGTATGTTAATGATATCGTCTTTGGTAGCAATGAAGAAGCCATGAGTCAAAACTTTTCCTTGGTGATGCAGAAAGAATTGAAATGTCCCTGCTTGGTGAGATGACATATTTTCTTGGTTTACAAGTCCAACAAAACAAAGATGATATCTTTCTATCACAAACCCAAGTACCTCAAGCAGATCTTGAAGAAATATGGCATGGAAGATTCGAAACCAGTATGTACCCCTATGGTAACAGGATGCAACCTCAGCGCAAATGATGCTTTAGTAGCAGTACATCAACCAACCTATAGATCCATGATTGGTAGTCAGCTCTATCTGACAGGTACCCGACCAGACATCATCCATGCAGTGGGAATAGTTGGAAGATTCCAGGCAAATCCAAAAGAAGCACACCTTCAGGCGGTTAAAAGGATTTTCAAATATCTTCAAGGAACACAAAACTATGGCTTATGGTATCCTAGAGATATAGATCTCACACTTCATGCATATACAGATGCAGATTGGCAGAAGCGTGGATGACAGAAAAAGCACTAGTGGTGGTGCATTCTTTATGGGTTCTATATTAGTATCTTGGTTCAGCAAGAAACAAAGTTCAATTGCATTATCTATAGCTGAAGCAGAATATGTGGCTGCTGCATCTTGCTGCACACAATTCCTTTGGATGATGCAAACATTGCATGACTTTCAAATCACTTGTACTCCACCTATCTCCATTTTATGTGATAATACAAGTGCAACCAGTATTTCAAAGAATCCAGTCATGCATTCAAGGACCAAGCACATACCTATCAAATATCATTTTCTCCAAGAACAAGTGCTTGAGAAAAAGGTCAAATTGGAGTATGTTCCCTCCAAGGAACAGGTTGCTGATATATTCACCAAACCACTGCCCAGGGAGACATTTGAATACCTTAGACAGAAGCTGGGAGTTTTTGATGCATCATCTTGCTGTTGAAACTTATCTGTTTCAGAGAAAAGTGGTTGTACGTGAGTTTCATGAGGAGAATCCACGTACATACGCCTGTTTCTGTGGATACAGTCACGTATATGTTGATTTGAAGAAAAACAGTGGGCCAGACTTAGGATGAAAAGAGTCTGATATGGGTCTGACAGAGACCATCTGGCACAAGTTCAGGGGGAGAATTTACTTCTAATAGTGCATTGTTGGCATTTTCTTAGAAGATCTTGGTTCTACGTCACAATTGTTCAGGTGAAACAGGTGCAAAGGGAGATCATGGTCGCTGGTCTGGATGATGATTGACAGATGCTACTGATGTTAGTTGCTGATGACTATCATAGTATTGTCTTAGATATTTAGTCTCTATTTCATGTATTTCATTTATTATCAAGGTCATGTAACGGACTATTTTGGTTTCCCCACTATGCCTGGGATGGATGATGTAATGTTCTTATTTTATCATGTGTAAACTTTTGGTGTATCCCCACTTGGTTGGGTGGATGAGTCAATCCCAACTTGGTTGGGAGATGGATGTATGTATGAGTCTTTGGTGATAGGAAGGTCATTTATGATGTATAGAGTCATGTTCTTTCTTGTAAAACATATTTTTGCAGACCTTGCCTACAGTCAGGGGGAGCTTGGACAGCACAGCAGAGCAGAGATTTTAGCATGTACTCAGGGGGGAGCATAACCCTCCCTTGATGACAAAGGGGGAGAATGAATTTGAGTGACTTGGGGTTGCCATCAAGTCCAAATGGGGAGATTTTAGGTATTATGACATAGGTTTGGCACTAAGACACAGGTGTTGTCCTTGATGGCAACTCACTCACATGACATATCACAGTTCAGGCTCTCAGAATGAAGGAAAAAGAGATATACGCAGGTTCCACTTAACAAAGTCACGTGTACACGTGGGATCACCAATCAAAAGTCGCATATGCGTATGCACACACTTTTATGCAAAGAAAAGCGCGTACATGTGGGAAAACTTGTTTTTATTCCATGGTATCTAGTCCTTGGTATTTGGACCTATGGTTTTGGACCATGGTATCTCGACCAAAGTGTTGAACCCAGGTATTGGGACCCAAGTATTGGTTCTAAGTGGTTTTGGACCATGGTGTTTGGTCAATTTAGTGATGTCTAAATTGCAACTTTTAAATGTCAACCCGGGGCTCGTAAGTTGATGAAGTGATGTGTATTGTATGTACTTAGGCAACTTTTTCTTAAGTTTTTGTCGTTTTTAACTTTTTAAGTTTGTTTTCAATTCTATTTCTCCTACAGTGATGTGATGGAAATGAAATAAAATGAGTGAAGTGTGTGTGATTGTGATGAGTCCTAAATGATTTCTTAAAACTAAAAAGTGATCTACCAGAAAGCTTTGAACAACAACTGAAATGAAATTAACTCTTAAAGGAAAAATGAAAGCATCAAATAAAAGACCAATGGCATTGGCCCAGTACCTCTACTGTTGATAAAAATGAGATTGAAAATGACATCTATATTAACTCAATTAAAAACAATAACAACTACTTTAACTCTTCAATTAAATCTTAAGCAATGTACAATCTAAGTGACAAATCACACTACTTAATTTTCCCTTAATCTTTCTGCCTTCAGCTGGGTTGATCTTATAAGAAAGAGTTATGAGCAAGTTAGCAATGTGAGTCTTAAAACAAAATAAACCAAGCTGCACTTAAGTGATATTCTGGCTCCACTAAAAGTTAGTTGATTATGATAAAAAGAGCCATCAAAAGATAAACAACTTGATAAGCTATGAGCAGAAAATAAAGTGCAAACTAAAGCAATGATACTAATGGAAATCAAAAATAAAGATCAGCAGTCTAGATAAGACGATCACAAATGCCACTAGCTGTAAAAAGAGAAGTAAGAAAACTGTCCCGGACACCTAAGAAATCTGCAAAAACACACTGATCAGTCATGAGCAAAAGTGCAGAAATGTAATCAGCATAATTCAAAGTTATTTACAGCTATTGTACATGATAAAAACATAACAATCAAAAGCATTTTGTACAATTATTATACATAAACTGATAAGAAGAAATGCAGGAAACGAAAAGCACTGTACAGGCCTTAGTAAACAGGGGCCCTCTGCCTACTCCAGCCAACTCAAAAGATCAGTTACACGCTTAGAAACAGAACGGTCTTCTCATATATTATGTAGCAAAATAAAGAGTACAGTGGGGGATCAAAATTACATAATAGCAGCTAACTAATCAGCGTTCAGAGACGCTTTATTTATAGCAGAGAAAACAAAACTAACTTAACACAAACTACGCTATTCTATCAGCTGTGTAAAAACACGTAATCTAGCACAGTCCTCGGATTTAGGCAACGGTCGTGGTGGGCATTAAATCTTCTGTTGGATTCGTGTTTCCCATCATCTGTGTGGCTGAGGAAGAGGCCAGTTGTTCTTCACGTGCTCTAAAACCGAACACGCAGAGCCGTGCCACCGCCAATGACCTCTGTTTGACCGTAGTTGCCCCCTCGTTGACCATGGGTTTTTATGACTGGTTTGGCTGAGCTGGAAGGACACACACCATGTCCTTGGTTCCACGAACTTGCCCATGTGGCTCTTCTGCCCGGAGGACACCTGGAACATGCCGTTTAATAAAACAGCTGCGGAATCCGGGGTTGGCTGCGGAAACCCTGTGTGAGCTGCGGAAAGTGCAGCACTTGAACCAAAATTCTAAACCAACAACACAGTCATTAGCATAATTAACAAACCATGTAAAAATTCCTAAAATACAATGATTTGAGCAATTTGATGGAGGGAATGAGTGGCAAAAGAAGGAAATGAATAGGAAAAGGAGGCTGAGAGGATGTGTAAAGAAGTGCAGGTTTGAGGCTCAACATACCCCCACTGTGAAGGTGTTGCATGTCCTCATGCAACCAAAACTTTGTCATTGTTGTTCAGTCCATGTGTTCAGATGCTTCTGCCAAAACATCTAGCCTTCTTTTCTTTCTTCTTGTTGCCAAAATTGTTCTTGGTTTCTTAACCAAACACTTGAATTTCAAATTGATCAAGGCCCTGCTCAGTTTCTTGCATTTTCTCTTCAATTTTCTGTTCTTCTTCTGCCAGAGTCCTAGGTGAAGCATGGTGTTGTCATGGACAATCTTGTCCACCTTGCCTTGTTCTTTCAATGCTTCGTTTTCCTGTGTAATATTCTAGTTCAGGACTTCTAGCTCAAACACCTCTTGTTTTAAAGATTGGACTTGTTCCTCAAGAGGTAATATAGTGCTTGGACCTGCAACTGATTGCTCCAAGGTCTCCAAATAATTGTATGCCTCCTGCTGGTCAGGGTCAATGTCAGGTGTTTTTCTCGGCCTAAACTCGAATTCTTGAGGATTGTTTTCTCTTTCTTGCTAGAAGGGACTTTCCTCTCGTGGAGGACTTGGCTCAATATCTAGCTGAATTGGAGTCTTTTCAGGTGTACCTTCTCCCAAATCAATGAAATGTGACTGTTTTTCTTTAGTCACACTCATCTTTTCTATAAGTCTACTGCTTCTTCTCACTTGTACACTAGTACTCTTTTGCTGACTGCTTTGTTTTTCTTTTTGTTTCTTCTTTGAGGGGGCAGTAGCTTGGAGTTGTACTAGTCTATCAGCCAAGGTTTGATAGTCTTCTTCTATTGAAGGTTCAGGTGATGAATATGATTCTTGAACAATTGTTTTCCCTTTATCCTTTTTCTGTTTCTTAGCTTTATCTCTCTTTACCTCTTCTTCCTGAGTAGTCTCCTGAGTTTCTACAATAGGAGGATCTTGGGCTGCAACATCTCTTTTCATTCTCCTACTTCTTTTTGGGACTCTAGGAGAACTACTAGCGGAAGCTTCAGTTACCTCTTGAAAATGATTCCTGACTAAAAAAATTTCCCATGTATCATTGTTGTTTTTCAATTGGTCTTCTATGAGCATTCTAATGAACCCGTGATGATACAAGTGAGGTTCAATATGGCCTATATTCTTTTGGACAGTGGAACTCATTTTCGTTAGGCTTCTTAACAGAAAATAGGGTAAATTGATGGCATGGCCTTCCATGAAGTTCATCATAATTCTAGCATGGTACATATACATAGTGCCAAAGCGGCCCTCACATGTAACAAATTTTTGAACAAGTAATAACAATGCAGTCCATTCTTCCTTAATCACATGTACAGGAATCCCTTTGGTGAATATTGAAGTGTCCATACCTGGGTTCTTAAGCATATCTTTCCATCCCTGATCTTCCACTGTTCTGTTCTTAAACCATCGGTCTCCCACCTGAGGTAAGCTGGTTGCTGTTGCTATGGAGTTCTCTGTGATTGTGAATTTCAGGTCCCCTACTTCCACAGTATGTCCATTGAATGATCGAGCAAACGCTTTCGTTACCTCCTTATCATATCCTCTGAATTTTTGGATGAACTTCAATCATTTTGCCTTCTTTAATGCTTCCTTTGTCTGTGGGTATCCTTCTAGATACTTTGGACCTTCAGGTTCTGCTCTAAGAAACTTCCCCATATTTGGTTTTCAACTTCGACTGAGGCTTTTGACTGTGTATGGATGCTCAAGGAGGATACTCATGGGAACAACAGGTGTATTACGGCCGTAAGTGGAATATCCGCAGTGTAATGCGAGGCAATACGGGTTTAAAACAGGGATGTGGAGTTTAAAACAGAGCCGCGGGGTTTGAAACAGAGCCACGGAATTTGAAACAGAGCCGTGGGGTTTGCAACAGAGCCATGGAGTTTGCAGTGAAAAGGAGAATGGAAATGGTGTGAGTGCGAGTGAGTAGAAGACAAACACGAGAATGAGTTCAAATGCGTGCGGAAATGGGGTGATAAGAGAATGAAATAACGGCCAAATCCCTTGGAGTTTGGGTGGCTTACGCACATGTTTCAGTTATTGGCTGCGGAGATCGTGGTAGAGAAGAGACGTAGTACGATAGGTATCTTCCTCTTTGTACGGCTCATAAATGAAAGCGCAGTCCTGATTTGAGTTTAAACTAAGAGTGATTATGAGACCGTTAGGAGCGTATGAGGTGGGTGAAGGATTATTATGGAGGAGAAGTGGGATGATCTTGCCGAATCATTGCATTTAGTGGCTCTGTCCACGATTTAATAATTATGCATAAAATGACTTTTAAATGGTTGTTTGGAAAAAAAAAAATGATCATACCTTCATGGGTTTGTCATTTGTTGATTAAGGTTGCTGATCCATGATTTCTTTTTTATCTTGCAGGTGCCTCCCATCCTTGTTGCCCTTGGTGATGTTGATACCTCTGACTGTGATTTTTGAAAACAGAGTACTGCTGTTGTAGAGACAGAGTGATGTTGGCTGCGGAAACTGGTGCGAGCTGCGGAAACAGTTTTCAGCTGCGGAAACTGAAACAACACCCTTCTGTCTATACCAAAAAGTAGTTAGAGAAGACTTAACTAAATGAAATAGTCCTGAGAGGGACTTTATTAGTGAAAATGAAATGAGATGAATGAAATGGAATGAAAATGAAGTGAAATGGAGATGGAAGTGAAGTGGATGAACTGAAATGGCGAATGAGATGGAAAGAGAGAGAGACTTTTTATTTGGAAAATATAAAGTGTCAGGTACCCCTGATTTTCACCTTATATTTTCTGCATAAGACTGCCAATTCAAGATTGGTTTTCAGGCTTATACAAGAGATCTTTTTTTTTTCTCTTTTTTTTTTCTTTTTTTTTTTTTTCTTTTTTTTTTTTTCAACTGAAAGAAACAAAGACTAGGCTGATGGAGGAGAAGAATTCTTCTCCACCAGCCTCATTGCAGAATCTTCTTGGAACATTTTAACAAATTCCTCCTTTGAGAGTGGCTTGTGGTAGACTTTCAATCGGTGGCCATTCACAATGAGAGGAGTCTGAAACTCATCAATGGTCTTTACTCGAACTGCTCCATTGTTAAAGACTTCATCAATCTCATATGGTCCAAGCCAATGAGTTTGAAATTTTCCTTTGAAGTCCTTAAACTTGGAATCAAACAATAGTGCCCAATCTCCCTTCTGAAACTTTTTCTCTTTGATGTGTCGATCATGCCACTTAGTTCTTTGGTGCTGAACTAGATCAGTCCTTAAAATTGCATCTTGTCTTATCTCATCTAGCTCATTCAGCTGCTCCATTCTGGGCTTCTGGGCTTCTGATAGATTCATCCCCAATTGAACTGCCATCTTGAAGGTCTTTATTTGAAACTCAATGGGGAGCAGGACTTCTTTCCCATAAACAAGTTCATAGGGAGAATGTCCTGTTGTGTTCCTCCATGTAGTTCTATAGGCCCATAAGGCTTCAGGAAGCCTTTCTGCCCAATCTCTTCTATGAAGATGAACAGTTTTGATGATGATGCTCTCAAGAACTTTGTTTGTAGATTCCACTTGACCATTTGCTTGCGGATGGTATGGAGTAGATTTTCTATGCTTGATTTTGTATTCCTCCATCAGCTTCTCCATCAATTTAGATGTAAATTGACTTCCCTGATCTGTCACAATTTCTCTTGGGACACCAAAACGAGTAAAAATATCCTCAAAAAGAAATTGAACAACTGAATTTTCAGTGGCAGAAGGCAATGCCTTGGCTTCTACCCACTTAGTAACATAATCAGTGCAAACCAATATATACTTCTTTTGTTTAGATGGTGGATTAATAGGTCCAACGAAATCTAGAGCCCATTTTTCAAAGGGTTCGATGCATACCTGTGGCTGTAGTGGCATTTCATTTGAAGGAGTTGGTATCCCAACTCTCTGGCAGCTGTCACACCTTCTAACATATTGCTTTGCATCTTTGAAGAGAGAAGGCCAATAATATCCTAAAGAAAGGATTTTATAGGCCGTCCTCTTGTCAGCAAAGTGTCCGCTGCACGGTTCATCATGACATGCCTTAAGGATGTCAGGCATTTCATCTTCCCGAACACATCTTCTGATCACACAATCTAGCCCTGTTTTGAACAATTCATTAGAAATCCAAGAATACTTTGAGCTCTCCTGAATGATTTTCCTTTTCTCATTAGGAAATAAGTGTGGAGGTAGCTTCCCTGTAACCAAATAGTTAGCAATATCTGCATACCAAGGAGTTTTAGTAGTTACTGCAAACAGATATTCATCTGGAAACTTATCCTCTACGGGAGAATCTTCGTTAGTATTTTGAATTCTAGACAAGAAATCAGCTACTGTATTTTGTTTTCCTGGTCTATCTAACACAGTAATATTGAATTCTTGTAGAAGTAAAAGCCATCTTGTAACTCTGCCATTAGTAACAGGTTTGTTCATGAGATATCTAATTGCAGAATGATCAGTATGGACAAAAGTTTCAGAGCCTGTTATATAGTGTCTAAACTTGTTGATTGCATGAACAACGGCTAAGAACTCTTTTTCAGTCACAGTATAATTTAACTCAGTGGGAGTCAAATTTTTACTGGTGTAATAAATGGCATAAGGAACTAAATCCTTTTGACCCAACACAGCTCCTAGAGCTGTATCTGAAGCATCTGTAGAAATGTGGAAAGGGAGTTTCCAATTTGGCCCTCTCAAAATGGGTGCTTCAGATATTCTAGTTTTTAAAGTTTCAAATGCAGATTGACAGTCAGGATCCCACTTGAATTCACAATCTTTGGTAAGTAATTTGAAGAGCGGAGATGCTATCTTGGTGAAGTTCTCAATAAATCTTCTATAATACCCAGTAAACCCAAGGAAACTTCTAACATCTTTTTGACAATTTGGAATAGGTAACTTGGAGATGACTTCGACTTTTGATCTATCAACTTTGATTCCATCTCCTGAAATATGATGTCCTAAAACAATCCCTTCAGTAAACATCATAAAACATTTTTCATGACTTAATGAAAGATTTGTTTCTTTACATCTTACAAGGACTTTTTCCAAATTTTCTAATGCTTCTTCAAATGAATTACCATAAACTGTAAAATCATCCATATAGACCTCTACACAATCATGAATTAGATCAGAAAAGATTCCTAGTACTGCCCTTTGAAATGTTGCAGGTGCATTACATAACCCAAAAGGAAGTACTCGGTAAGCAAAAGTTCCCCATGGACAGGTAAATGTGGTCTTGTCCTGGTCTTCAGGTGCTACCTGAATTTGATTGTAACCACTAAAACCATCCAAAAATGAGAAATACTTTTTACCTGCTAGAGTATCTAATACTTGATCAATAAAGGGTAAAGGAAAGTGATCCTTCAAGGTTGCTTTGTTCAATTCTCTGTAATCAATGCAAACCCTCCATTTACCATTCTTTTTAGGTACTATAACCAAAGGGGAAACCCACCGGCTATCTGAAATAGGGTAAATGAAGTTTACATTGAGTAACTTTTGGAGCTCTTCTTTCACTATCTCCCTAAGATTTGGATTCATCCTTCTTTGAGGTTGTCTGATTGGTCTATTGTTTTCCTCAATATAGATGTGATGAATGCAAATACTAGGATCAATACCTTTCATATCGGTATACTCCCATGCAAATGCAGTAGAATGTCTTTGCAAGACTTTGGTTAGCTCTTCCTGTTGGGATTTTTCCAAGTTTTTGTTAATGTTTAATGTTTTTCCTGGAAAGATCTCAATGGCAGAACTACCAAACTCTTCCATAGAGAAAAGAGACATTTGTCTAGATGATAGACACTCTATGTCAGAATCCAACTGAAATTGTGTGGAGTCATATTCTGAAGATGGTTCAAAATTTTCTAATGTGTTCAGAATTTGACTATCTTCACTAATCTCAGAAATGGTAAAGACAGGTTGTATAGTATCTTCATCATCAACCCACTCATTATCTCCTATTTCTGTGATTGCTTTTGCTGGAGGATACAGATTGAACTTCTTTGTCGAATTACCATCAGAAATGTACATATCCCCAGACCTACAACTTATGAAAGCATCAGCTGTGGCTAGCCAAGGTCTTCCTAAAATAAGAGGATGTCCTCCTAGATTACTCTTGGGAGTTAAAATCATAAAATCCACTGGATATTCCCAAGAATCTAAGGAGACAGGAATGTCTTCTAATACACCATCTGGTTTAATGATTGATCGATCTGCAAGTTGCAATAAAGTAGGTGTAAAAAGAAGATTAGGAAGTTTTAGCTGTTCCATAGTTTGCCTGCTCATAATGTTAATAGCAGCCCCTAAATCAATCAAAGTATTTGGTATTTCTACCCCATTGATATGTGTTTTGACAATTGGACTACCGGGGTCTACATATTTCTGCATAGTAATCTTTCCCATCATGATGTCTGCAATTTTTCCTACCAGGTGGATCCTTCTGGTATCTCTTGGTTTCCTTCCTGGTCTTTTAAGGCTCAACTCCTTTATTGTTTTCGCTAGAATAGGAATTTCCTTAATGGCTTGTAACAAGGGAATCTTGATACAGACATTCTTCAATTCATCTAGGAAATTATAGTCAGGCAACCAAATTTGTTTTTCCACTCCTTTGTCAATTTGTAATCTTTCAGGAAAAGGAGGTGTGGATAGAGATGTAGGTTGCTCAACTATAGGAGTTGTGGGGGGTAATTCTTTTTCTTTTCCTTTTTGAGTGTTTGGGTTTTGAAGAGATGCTTCAGAACCCTTATTGGCTTCAAGAGATTCTTCCTCAAAAATGCTTTGCTCTTGAGCTTTTATAGAAGGTTTGTCTAAGACTCTACCTGATCTGAGTTGTACTTCATTGAGAGGAACAATCATATAGGTAGGAAAAGGTTGTCCTTCCATCATGTAAGCATTTTGAGGATTCTTATTATTGGGGTTTGGCAATGGCTGAGAAGGAAGTTGATTTGACTTCTGTTGGAATGGAAGCAAGAGTTGAGAATTTTGATTCTGTTGAGAAGGTTGTTGTTGTTGTGGAAATGGTAATGATAGTTGTGGATTTTGATTTGGAAGTTGTGGAGCTTGTTGGTTTTGAAAAGATGGAGGATATTGGTAGAACTGAGCAAATCTCCCATAAGGATTCTGCATACCTTGTACCCATGCTTGAAAAGGATTTTGAGGTTGGGGCCAAGGTTGTTGCCAAGGATTCCAATTTGGTGGAGGTTGAAAATTCATAGAGTTGTTAAACCCTTGATTTTGTTGCCCCTGCCAAGGTCTCCTTGCAACAAAACAGAGAGATTCAAGTGTACTTGGATCTTCTTGAAAGACAGCTTTGAGCCCAGGGATTGAAGGACAATCCTTGGTCTCATGATTTTCTGAGCAAATTACACATGTCTCTACAACTTTTGCTTCCAAGGGACATTCCCTTAGAGCATGTTTCTTTCTGCACTTTGGGCAAAAGATGGCCAAAGCCTCAGCTTCTGCTTTCTGCTTATTGTGAATCTTAAGAGTGTCTAGTTGTTCACTAAGACTCCCTAAGATGTCAGTTTTAAATTCATCAAGCATACTGCCAATTTCAGCCCTACTTACCGATCCAGTTGCAGATTTGTTTGCTCTGAGGAGAGAAGGATCTCTAGGCCCTTTTTGAGTTTTAGATTTTCCCCTTGAGAGATGGACACATAGTTCTGCTATATCATTGAGTGAAAGTTGAGATATATCTCCCTTCCCCATCATGTTCAAAATGTCTATCCATTCATCTCTAATGGCTTTTAACAAAAGGGCTTTCAAGGTCTCCTCATCTAAGTTGTTCATTTTTGCTCTTTTCAAATTGTATTGAAATCTTTCAAGCAAATCCTCCAAATTTTCATCTTCCTTTTGTACCATTTTGAATACCTCATCCTTATGATTGGTGGGCATACAATAGTCCAGGTACCTATCCAAAAATGTTTGTTTCATATCATTCCAAGACCTAATGGATTGAGTGAGTAATCCCATGAACCATTTCAAAGCTTGTCCTTTCAATGTTGAAGGAAACAATTTGAGTTTTTGAGAGTCGTCCAGATAATCATAAGTTCGACATACGACTTCAAACTCAAATAGAAATGTTTCAGGGTCCTCATTCCTTAACCCATGGAAGTTTGGGAGGACAGATGGTGAGATGTTTTTCATGGTGGCTCGGGAGTCCTCATCGATTATAGGAAACCCAAATGAGTTATCTCCATCCCTATTTCCTCCAATGTTACCTCTACCTCCTCCATTGTTTCCTCCTCCTCCTCCTCTACCTCTACCCCTACCAAATCCAGTTGATCCTTCCTCTGTCATGATAGTTCCCTTGGAGGCTTCAGAGTTTTCTGGTTCCTCTACTAAGGGTGAACGAGAAGGAATTTCTCCCTCTTCTTCAGATGTTTCTACTTCTTCAATTACAATTTGTCCTCCTATGGAAGAGAGAAAAGGGTCTCTTTCTTGTTCAGACTCGATGGATGGTGTGGGAGAGTCAACTATTGCCTCTTGAATTCCAGGAATCCTAGGGCTAGGAGTGTGAGTTGGAGATGATGGAGGTGTCTCTTGTCTATTCCTTGGAGTAGATGGACTTGTAAAAATCGAACTCTTAGCTCTAGCTAAAAACCTTCCCCTAGAATCTCTTGCTCTATGCATATCATTTTTTTATTTTCCTTCAAGTCAGGGTAATAATTCTCTTTCTGATCTTCCAGGTCACTCTAAGTGCAAGAAGAGAGCATACTCAAGAAACTATTAAACCAATAACTTTCTCTTTTCTGATCCTCCAGATCACTCTAGGTGCAAGAGGAGAGCATACTTTGAGAGGTTATTAATTTTCCTTTCTTGAAATTTTCTTGTTTTTTTTTTTTTTTAAGAATTGGCTACCTAGTTTTCACTTCCCCGGCAACGGCGCCAAAATGTTTGGTCAATTTAGTGATGTCTAAATTGCAACTTTTAAATGTCAACCCGGGGCTCGTAAGCCGATGAAGTGATGTGTACTGTATGTACTTAGGCAACTTTTTCTTAAGTTTTTGTCGTTTTTAACTTTTTAAGTTTGTTTTCAATTCTATTTCTCCTACAGTGATGTGATGGAAATGAAATAAAATGAGTGAAGTGTGTGTGATTGTGATGAGTCCTAAATGATTTCTTAAAACTAAAAAGTGATCTACCAGAAAGCTTTGAACAACAACTGAAATGAAATTAACTCTTAAAGGAAAAATGAAAGCATCAAATAAAAGACCAATGGCATTGGCCCAATACCTCTACTGCTGATAAAAATGAGATTGAAAATGACATCTATATTAACTCAATTAAAAACAAGAACAACTACTTTAACTCTTCAATTAAATCTTAAGCAATGTACAATCTAAGGGACAAATCACACTACTTAATTTTCCCTTAATCTTTCTGCCTTCAGCTGGGTTGATCTTATAAGAAAGAGTTATGAGCAAGTTAGCAATGTGAGTCTTAAAACAAAATAAACCAAGCTGCACTTAAGTGATATTCTGGCTCCACTAAAAGTTAGTTGATTATGATAAAAAGAGCCATCAAAAGATAAACAACTTGATAAGCTATGAGCAGAAAATAAAGTGCAAACTAAAGCAATGATACTAATGGAAATCAAAAATAAAGATCAGCAGTCTAGATAAGACGATCACAAATGCCACTAGCTGTAAAAAGAGAAGTAAGAAAACTGTCCCGGACACCTAAGAAATCTGCAAAAACACACTGATCAGTCATGAGCAAAAGTGCAGAAATGTAATCAGCATAATTCAAAGTTATTTACAGCTATTGTACATGATAAAAACATAACAATCAAAAGCATTTTGTACAATTATTATACATAAACTGATAAGAAGAAATGCAGGAAACGAAAAGCACTGTACAGGCCTTAGTAAACAGGGGCCCTCTGCCTACTCCAGCCAACTCAAAAGATCAGTTACACGCTTAGAAACAGAACGGTCTTCTCATATATTATGTAGCAAAATAAAGAGTACAGTGGGGGATCAAAATTACATAACAGCAGCTAACTAATCAGCGTTCAGAGACGCTTTATTTATAGCAGAGAAAACAAAACTAACTTAACACAAACTACGCTATTCTATCAGCTGTGTAAAAACACGTAATCTAGCACAGTCCTCGGATTTAGGCAACGGTCGTGGTGGGCATTAAATCTTCTGTTGGATTCGTGTTTCCCATCATCTGCGTGGCTGAGGAAGAGGCCAGCTGTTCTTCACGTGCTCTAAAACCGAACACGCAGAGCCGTGCCACCGCCAATGACCTTTGTTTGACCGTAGTTTCCCCCTCGTTGACCATGGGTTTTTATGACTGGTTTGGCTGAGCTGGAAGGACACACACCATGTCCTTGGTTCCACGAACTTGCCCATGTGGCTCTTCTGCCCGGAGGACACCTGGAACATGCCGTTTAATAAAACAGCTGCGGAATCCGAGGTTGGCTGCGGAAACCGGGATCAGCTGCGGAAAGTGCAGCACTTGAACCAAAATTCTAAACCAACAACACAGTCATTAGCATAATTAACAAACCATGTAAAAAGTCCTAAAATACAATGATTTGAGCAATTTGATGGAGGGAATGAGTGGCAAAAGAAGGAAATGAATAGGAAAAGGAGGCTGAGAGGATGTGTAAAGAAGTGCAGGTTTGAGGCTCAACACATGGTATTGAGTAAGGCCTATGACTATAAAAGGGGAAGGAGATCATTAGGCAAAGGCACTCAAGGATTGAATATCTTATGAAAAGCAAGATTTAGAATACTGTTCATTGGGTTATGGTGCATAGCTGGATCTGAATCAAGGAGGAACCTGAGCGCTAGAAGAAGGATAAGTTATTTGATGGGTCAAGACCTTAAGGCTTGAATAAAAGTATCTTTGTGTGATTTTGATCTGTTATATTTGGCGCATGACTTGATCTATAAATCTAATAATCTAGGTATAACTAATGTCTGAGTAATTGAGAAGGGTAAATTATCTTTTATATATCTGTTCACAGGTTCAGCATAGCAAAGGCGTGTATACACGCTGGTTCGGTAATTCAAAATAGCGTATACGCAGGTTTGCCTTAATACAGCATCGTATGCACGCAGGTTCTACATATTGAAGTAGCGTACGTCTCATAAAATATGTTTTAGCTACTTTTGTTTATTGTTGTAGTGTTCTGGGTTCAGGATTAGTTTCTGGTTATTGTTACTGTATTTTGGTTACAGCATTTAGAGAAGTGATTGTTTGATTCAGTTTTGGTTGGTGCAAAGGAGATTGGTTGATGCAGATATACTTGATGTTTGATTGATGTTATTGATGGATCCAAGCTGAAAATTTATGAACCGTGGTCCCTGGAAGAAAAGAGAAGGTTGTAGCCTTTTGTAGGTCAACACTTACATACTAGTACATCAGCTAGTACAAGAGCTAAGGGGGTTGTAGCTCCCTTCCAAGAGAAGCTGGAGAACGAGAGAAGGTTGTAGCCTTTTGCAAGTAGAAACATGCGTACTGGTATAAGACTGCACCCGTACAGAAATATTGTAAAAATAAGTTTCTTATTAAAAGAAGATAGAGACGAATTGCAGCAGGTGGTTTTCACCCACATTGGGTTTAAACCTTATATCTTGTGTTCATGTGTGTGATTGCTTGTACTGTTTACTACACTTTATTACTGTTTTATGGTTCTGATACACAGATTAAGACTAGCTAACTAAATTAGAAATATGCAAGATATACGCGGTTTTCTCTAAACACAGTTGCGTATATACGCAAGTTTAATTAACAAAAGTAGTGTATATCAACTTGTTTATGGAAAATCTCCATTTCAATTAGTCTATGGGAAAGATGCAATTTTCCCTACCAATTTGGCCTTCCCTGTTTTAAAATTCATGCAGGATTCAACGAATGAACCTGATGATTTTCCAAGAAGAATAAATCAGATTATTGAACTTAATGAAAACATAGATGAAGTTAAATAAAAATTGAATAAATATCATAATAAGATGAAGGCCCTGTTTGACAGAAGAGTCAGGAAGAGGGACTTTAAGGAAGGTGATCTAGTTCTAAGATGGGATGCCAGGAGAGAAGAGAAAGGAAAGCATGGCAAATTTGACAATCTATGGTTTGGACCTTTAGCAATTGCTGAAGTGAAGGGTAACAACACTTTTGTGTTGCAGAATCTTGAGGGGCTATATTCCACTTATCCTGTAAATGGAAGGTTTCTCAAACATTACATTCAGTACTAAGAAGTTGAAATAGTTTTCATTGTAAATACTCAGGTTTTCTTTACTTTTCAAGATGTCAGTGTGATCTTTCTTACAGCAAGGACTCCATAGCCTGAGGAGAAGGCACATGGATCTGCAGGTTCTCTGCATTCTACAGGAGAAAGCAGTCCCCAGATGGAGCCAATGTTGTAGCATTTTTTGGTTTTGATAAGATAGAATAAATTAGTCAAAAAATAAATAAAAATATTTTGAAAAATTGTTAAGTTAGGATATGGACATAACAATATTGAATAGAATGTTTTTGGAAAAAAAATCTTGATGATGATGTCCATATCAAAGAAAATGTTAGGTTAGATGTCCTAAAAAATCAAGACAAAAATAAAATGTTGGGTTAGAAAGAAAAGAAAACAAATAAACCCTGAAAGTGAGCAATTCTAAATGCCACTTCTATTGTTTCTGAAAAATAATGGTTGTGTACAGCTTGTCATAAATGCCACAACCCATGACAGTCAAATAGTTTAATCTTCACTGCTTCATGCTTTAAATTTGATGTTATAGTTAGAGAATAAAGATCTGGCTAAATTGTTTAATATTGGCAGAACAGTAGTTAGGTAGAGAATAATAAGGTGCTCATCAGTTTAATCTGAGTCGTTGGATGTTATAAGGTTAGAATTAGATAGTTTGCTTTTGTAAAATAAAAAAAAGGAAAAGGGTTTGCTAGCTTAAATGCACCCATTAAGTGAAGAAAAAATTATAGGATAAGCAAAGGGTAAGTAGAAGAAAGGTTGCAGAAGTATAATAATTCATTGGACAAAATATACATTTATCATGTTTTACCATATGTTTCTATGTCCATGAGGCAATTACGCAAAGCAAATGAAGGTCTACAAGATCAATTAATTAACTTCCCTCATCCCCATTCATCCCTACATTTACTAATTTCACCTTCCCACCTTCATACAATTCATATTCATCCATTTCCATAAAAACCCCTTTTCCTAACGTCAAAATGCTTTTTGCCTAGGAAAAGTGAAAAGCCCATGCTAAATCCCCTTTTACCCAGAAACCCGCAAAAAGTTTTTTAGCCTAAGTATTGATATATATATGTGTGTGTGTGTGTGTGTGTGTGTGTGTGTGTGTGTGAAGGCAAATAACTTAATAAAAAGCATTATACTTAGTCTATTTCCTCTTTCCGCTCATATTTCATATTAACTCTAACTTATAGTATTAAACCCCTAAAAGTTCCCTTTCCCGTATATATTAACTCCCTTTATTAAAAATACCCTGAAACCATAAGTTTTATAATAAAACTATGTATTTAATAAAACATCGCATCGGCGAATCGCAAGCCTTTCAACGTGAATGCACTCTCCCCGCATTGCGATATGTGATTACGATGGGCCCAGACCCGACGCAAATTATTTCATAATCCATTGCCATTTCGCATCCGCCCTCATCACAACTCCTGGCTAAAGCAATAACACTTCGTCGTTGCGATCTCCGATATGCGATGGGAACCCGAACCAGACACAGTATTAACCATGATATATTTTCCACATCACGTCCGGCCCTATTGCATTCCTTTGCGATGGGCCTTTCCTTCACTAAACTGCGATTGCGATATGTGATGGGGACCCGAACCCGACGTCATTTATCCGCCCAAGTTCATATTATTTCAAGTCCGCCATACCGTGTTTTGCAAAGGATTTCTTCGTTAAAATTTTTTATGATTTAAAAGAATTAACCAAAACCTCCATTTAATTGCTAATCTCAGGTTTAACCCGTAATAAAGCCATTTGCTGCAATAATTAATCATTGGGACCCTCCGCGCTGCTCTTTTGCTCCACCACCGTTTGATCAAATCGATTCAAATCCATGACCCTCAGCGATTTTGGGTTGGCTCTCTGACCGAGCATTACCCGCCCGAAAAGTGGTATTCCACTTACCTCTGCTTGCTAGGTGTCATGCTCAGACTGCATCGAGTGACCCCTCCCAAAACCGCCGTGCTTCATAAGCGATGCGAAGAAAACCAAAACCACCTCCCGCATAACGACAAAATGAAAATTGTTCACTTTGCACCATATTTCAAAAAGGAAATTGTTTTTCCGTTTAAACGCAAAATCACCATTTTTCCTTTGTTTCGCTTGTTTTCACAATGAACCCTCAATAAGCCTCTGCGACCAATAAAGCCATTGTTTTACCTTCCGATATGCTCTGGACTCCTTCCAATATCCTTTCAAGCTCAATAAAGTCATTGATGTCCTCCTCTATCACCTATGTTTTCTTAACAATTTATGTGTTTTGCAAGGAAAAACTTATGTTCTAGGCTTACAAAGAAAAAGCCTGCATACAGTTTGAAGACAAATACGAAGATCTCACTATTGAAAAACACAATAAAAAACCTGAAATGCACAGTAAAGGTAAAAAGGAACACAGTAAAAGTTAATCAGCAAGGTCAAATGATATTCACAGAGTTTAAAGAGTATCAGATGAAAGATCAAATGAAGGAATTAACTAGCATAAAGGATACAAACAATCAAGCAGCTTAAAGGGGTAAAATATCAAACAACAAAGCCAGCACAACCTAAATAAAAGGGGCAGCAAGAAGCAGTTCAACAACTCCCCCTATCTTCTTGTATGATGATCTTTCCTTTCCTAGAATAAATCTTAATCAGTTTTAGGATGCTTTCTTAGTTTCATTATTGTATAAATAACTCTCTTCTTGAGTTGTTATTGGTTCGAAGTTCAAGTTCATTATTCATTGCATGTAAATTCTTGACTGTCCATTCTACTTTGAACCTGGTTGCACCTTTGAAGAAAGCTTTTGTAGACACTTGATGTACTCAGTCTTTTTGGAACCTTAATACAAAGTAGAGGATTCTGAATTTGGTTTCACACAGTTGTGTTATCCTGTAAGTTTTTCCAATTATCAATCATTATGTTTTTCTTCATATGCTTATGACTTATAGAGATATCTAGGTAGGAATAAATGTGTCTCAATTTATTCATATAAGCTCCTGAAGTGATCATCTATTAAGAGAATGGATTAGTGAATTGTCTGTTTAGCTAATCCCCTCTAATCAGTAAATCATCAGTATCTTTTGTAAGCTTAAGTATGATGCCTTGAATATATGGAATGTAGTTTAGAAGGTTTTCACACTTATGATTGTTATGTTTTACAGTCTGGAAACTGTGATATTCATATTATTTTTTTGTCTTCTTCTCACCACTATTTGATCTATATCAATGTGTAAATATTTATAGCAGCCCTTTGCTGAGATATTAATATAACCCAAAGGATTAAGTATTTCAATTCTACATTTGTCTTCATTCATTGGTCTTCCAAAACTAAAACCAAAAACCCCAAAACAATTATTTTAGATGCTTTGGCATTGGTAGCTGACCTACTACTATCTCAGAGGTACAACAATTGCATCGATCAAATTGTTAATAATAAGCATGGTGGTTAGACTTCAACTAAAACAGGTAGAAATAAACAGACATGTCTTAATTGTAGGAAATTGGAACATATGGGGAAGGTTTGTTGGTAGAAGACTAAGTACTAGGAGGAACAAATGAAGAAGCTTGAAGGAGATGTGTCAATTGAAATATTTCTCAACCTACTACATCAATTAGAAAGTAAAGTAGATAGATACATGTTTTTTGTTCATATTTCCTTAGGCTTTGTGTGCGTATACCTCTTAGAGTGATTGGATAGTTGCTTATGGTTGCATCCATCATACATCTAAAAATGCTTCCCACTTTTCTTCCTTAAGTGAGGTTGCAGAAAAATAAACTATTATGGTAGATGATCATGCACTTGTTGTTGTTATATGTGGAAAAATTAAATATCAAAATGGTGTTATCGTTGATGTGTACAATGTACCTAGTTTGAGTGTTAATTGTTGTTTGCACCACAAATAGTTCAAATTAAAAAGAAGACTGGGTTTGGCTAAATCAGTTTGTTGTGAAGGATATGCATGACAATTTTTTTTGTCAAGAGTTTTCTTGACCCTAAGGATAGATTGCATAAGCTCTATGACTTTTCGAAGGAATATCTCAGACCAACTACACTCATAACTTAGACTGATGACCAAGGTAGACTTTGGCATGAACAGCGTAAACATCTAAATTTTTGGAGCTTAAAATTGATGGTGAAAATCAGCATGGTTATAAGACTACCTAAGGTTGTCCCCGCTAATGGCATATATGATAGATGCATTCTTGGAAAGCATCGTCAACCTACCTATGAAATAAGGAAAGCTTGGAGAGTAAAGACTCAACTAGAACTTATTCATACTTAATTGTTTTCCATAAATAAGCCATCACTTGCTAGTGTGAGGTGTGCCTTGAACTTCTTTAATGATTTTTCTAGGTATATTTGGGTATAGTTTTTGAATGATAAGAGTCGTGTATTTGAAAAATATAAGGAATTTAGGGCATTAGATAGAAAGCAATGAAGCCAACCAGTGAAATGATTAAGATTAAATAATGGAGCAGGTAAAGTACTTGTCACATAATGGTATCTATTGATAGAGACACTTCAACATCATTGTATTTCCAAAAGGAAAAATTGGACTTTGGTAGGAATGACTCATTGTTTGTTTTAGGCCAAATTTCTATCAACTAAGTTTTTGGCAGAACTTGTCTATTGCTCAAGTTAAATTTGATTCCAAATAAAGTTTTATGGGATGTGACTCCAATTAGAAAATGAAGTGGAAGAAACCCAAAAAAAAAAAATTAGAACCTTTGGATGCATGGTGTGGGCTCACATTCTTGATAATAGAAGAAATCGACTAGATGTGAAGAATCATGCTTTATATAATGATGTGGCTATGTTGAAGAGTTAAAGGCATATAGGTTGTTTGACCCTATCAAACTAAAGATTAACTATAGAAGAGATGTTGTCTTTAATGAGAATATTGTAGGCATCATTATGTTAAATTTCTCTTCTAACTTGTTAAGTAGTGTTCCTTTGGAAATTTTAGGGAATTTTGGATCAACTAACTATTTCATAATATTGTCAATTAGTTATTTATCTTCTTTACTTGAATCAAACTGTAGTTTACCTTCCACACCATAATTAGCTAGAAGTTTTGGAAACCTAGTTCAATCCAATTTAATGAATGCTGTATAGGAACTCCTTCACCAAAAGGGATTTATCTTCCCTAAAGTGGCCACCAAGACAATTGAGTTGTAGGATCTGATGTAGGAAATATCAATTACTCAAGAAAAACTAGAAGTCATAAATAGTTTGGTAGTGTTTCTCTAATGACACGTGTTCTAGAGGCATGTGATCTAGATATGTATGCAAATTCACATGGCCGAATTGAATGTGAGGTGATATGGTTGATGAATAGCATTCCTTGATGATGAAGGACACACAAGTTATAGTTCCTCAAACACAAGTGAAGAGGTGGAGTATTGATGGGTATCAACACATATGTGACATAGTAACAAAGTGGATTTCTAGCACATTGACATTCTCCAACAGTTTGCAATGTGTGCAAAAAATCTCATTTGTTGGGCACCAAGTCAACTAGTTTCTAGAATATTCCAACACTAGAATTGTTTGTTGGAAGGATCTTGTAGAAATTTACAGCCCTAAGAAATTGTTGTCTTTATGATCTCAAGTAAACATATAAATTGATGGATTTAATTAATATATAAATTAATTTCAAATAAAATCAATCACACTATAGCTAAAAATTACATGGCAAAAGCATAACCTAGTTTTACACTTAGACAATAAATTTCTCATTCAAAATCAACTTTTCATTCCTTGTTCAAAGCATATAATGAAACCTCCATAGTTTGTCGAACTAGTGGCTACATGGTTAATCAAAATCATATAAAAAATAAATTACGCAAAAATTGAGAAGAAATAGCCTACAATAAATATTGTACTATATGTTGTATGAATCTATGCAATTGTATGTATTTTCTATGCAGATACATGTGAACTACAATCTTTATATAGATGGTTGATATACGACCTTTTTCTTTCCATGGCTCTAGCTCTTCTCCTTCTATTCAACTTTACTCAATTACTTGTCTTTGTCTAATATAAAATTGTATAAGAACTCTTTAACTTGACCTATATTTATATTTTTAACTAAAACCCTAATATTTCAATGAGATTTAGCCTAGTCATTAATGCATGAACTACACTTTATTAGACTTAATAAATAAATATATTACTTTTCACTTTTTCATAAAGTGAATTATATAGCAATGTCACTTTTCAAAATATGTCAAACCACTTCAAACACATTCACACTTAACCTATGTGAATGTTCTCATGCTAGCTATATTTCTCAACACTCCCTCTTAGAGAAAGGAATTATGCATCAATCCAATTTTTTTCCAAATGCTTCAAACTTCTCTTTTGTTAAGCGTTTGGTGTAAATAACAATTACCTATTGATTTTTGGGAATTCACTGGAGTTCCATTGCTCCTTTCTAAATTGTGTCTAATATGAAATGATATATGATCTCTATATGCCTGGACCTATCATGAAACACTAGATTCTCATAGAGTTTAGCGCAACTCTGACTATTACAGTAGACCATGGTATCCATCTCCTAATCCAACAATCATGCAAGTGTTGGTTGTCATGTATTATGCCTCTACTAGACTAAGTGCCATAGAAGCCTACTTCCTGCTAGACCAAGACATCATTGTTAAACCCAAGTTAAAGTGGCACCTCGAGGTGATCTTCCTATCTATTTTTGCACTCCCTTCCCAATTATGTTTTTATACCCCCACAACTTCACTTCATTTCCAAAATATCTCAAACCATACTTCGTTATGCCCCTCAAATACATGAGAAAATGTTTTGTTGCTACCCAATTCTCTTACCTTAGCTCCATCATGAATTGACTCGAGTTGTTCTCTGCAAAACAAATATTTATCCTATTATCTAACAAATACATCAAAGAACCTATCAATGATATGTACAATGTGGTATCCACCAACTTTGAATCTAAAGTTGACACCTTCTTCAGATTAGTGATCGTGGGTCTGGCTATAGGTCTATAATCATCCATCTAAAATATCTTCAAGATCTCAACTACATACCCTACCTAATAAATATCTCTATTGGTATCTACCAAACCTCCAAATCAAGAAGTAATGCAATATACCAATGTTAATCTCAAACTCAATAGTCATATCTACTTTGCAACCTACAATGAGCTTCTTCACACCTTTAAGAAACAAGTGATATACATGCAACACCAAAATAAGTAGATCAATCCAAACAAATATATAATATAAATTAGGATATACTTCATTTTTGGTGAAGTCCATACTATGAAAATAACCATTTCTCTTGGAGTACCATGCTCTTGATGTCTACTTGAGTCCATACAAGGCTTTCTTTATCATGCAAACAAGGTAATCCTTCCCATTTACCTCAAACCCCTAACACAACTCTATTTAAACTTCTTCCTTAATGATCCTACTAAGGAAATATATCTTCTCATCTATCTAATGTATCCTCCATTCCATATTTGAAACTAAAGACATAAGTGTCAAATGGAAGTGTATATGGAAACTAGAGAAAATGCCTCCTCATAGTCCACTCCCTCTTTCTGAGATAATCCTCTTGTTACAAGCTTCCCCATGAACTTCTCATCGCTACCCTCTGTTGCATGCTTGATTTTGTAGAGTCTCTTAGAACTCACCATAGACTTCCCCTCTAGTCTTGGCACTATGTCCTAAACATTATCCTTCATGATGGAGGTGTAACCCACTATGTCATACCACCATACCAGCTAGTGTATTGCATTCTCAAACTTGGAAAACTCAAAACCTATGAAGATGTGCAGTAATGCCATGTGGTTTAAAAACTTCTTCAAATGTCTTCACTCTCTAAATGTGTTGTTAGGAGTCTCAACACTCCACTGAGTATCCCTTAATGTCTAAGTGAACCATCAAGGTCTCTTAATAGAACTAGGGAGAATTAAGACTCATTGATTTTGAACCCCACAACATAGCCCTTATCCTTCATAATTGAAATTGAAAACCAATTCTTCTTGAGACCTAGAAGAAACAAAACATCAAACTCTAAAGAGTTGTTTGACTAGAGCAAGAAGGGAATAGTAACAACTCTTACAATTGGGTACATGGCATCATCATCGAGCTTTAGCCTAAACCTCGAGTCATACACTTTTAAAGTAGATGAGATGCCTCATCATCCACATAACACACATTCTATGGAACTATGTTGGTAGAAAGGTAAAACACAATTAAAGAATCTCTCAAACTTATTAGCAAACACATTCATCTAAGTTATGCAAAGGTTACTACTTGCTTTTATCACTACATACTTTTACCCTTTTTCTTAACACTATGATGCATAATGCTTGTGCTTATGACAAATGACGCACTTGAATTTATTCAAGTCGTTCCCTAACTAATGGGTCGATCGCCACTCCATGTGTAGCGTGGTGATCGTAGCGCAAGACCCAAAGGTCCAAAGCCAACGAGGAAATCCTTGTTTTCATCATCCTTACTCATCGATTTGACTTGAATTGGTAAAATTACTATTAGCAATAATCCTTGTGCATAGATTTAATCATAATTTATGTTTGATTCTTGAATTTATGGTTCAAACTAAGTGAAATCTGAAGGATTCTAATAGTTGCATTCATTGGTGTATTAATGTACTAACTAGGATGAGGGGAATTATGATTATTGGTGTTACTAGCGAAGTTGTACCTTATAGGACTAATTGTATATCCTGTGTCGGATACCATTACCTTATCTATTGGAGTGTTTGTGTTAGTGGAATTAGGAGGGGTGGTTTTATTGGCTATGATGTGCATATTAAGGATTCTTTGTTCCAATGGTGGCATCCATTACCATCTTCGTGATGTCTGTAGTGTTGATGTGCCTTTTCATTTTTGTGTTGTGGGTTAATCGTATCACTGCGATCCATTCTTGCAGAACCCAGGAGCATTTCTTTCTTGATCTAGGTGCAACTATCAAAAAGGTAGGGTGATATCTATTTTGTAAAGGATTAAAAGAGAAAAATCAAATCCATGATGGATCTTAGGAATTCATTGAGAGCTTTGTGGAGAAGATTAGGTTGAGAACTTTGTGGAGAGGATCATGTTGAGATCTTTATGGAGAAGATAGTGGATCTTGAAATAATCCACGATATTATAATTTTATAATATAAATTGTAAACTTGTGTGTATGAAGGGAGTAATTAGAATGAAGATTTGGCCAGCCAAGGCATAAATAGATGTTATGTAATAGTTAATGTAATGAAATTAGATTCTTACCTGATGTAAATGTGTGTGCATATTTTATCTCTGCATGCATTAATTATTATATATAAATTATGTTCGCATGACCTAGTTAGTGTGTTTTCCAAGAGCAGGAGAATTGCATATGTGTTTTAGGGGCCGCATTCACTTTACAAGTGAAAGTATGACCAAAACCATGATGTAAGAGATCTAGAAATTAACGTCGCGTGTAGACTGATGTGAGACTATACATACAGTTGTGCATGATGGAGGATTTGCAAGATTGCGAACAAATTCGTGGCACATAACCCAGAAGTCCTAAGATCGAGACCAGTGAAAAGATTGAAAATGATAGACCCCCAAAATTGATTTTGTCACCTTTCCTTTAACTCTAACTTTATTGAATCTTAATCATATTTCCTCCTCTTACAAAGAATCGGGATACAAATGCTAGTTTTCCATAGCTTGGACTTGGCACTTACCAAAAAAAATCCTGCAATTTGGATGGCTTGTTTGAAGGAATAAATTTTGATGTGGGACAACCTATGCAAGAGAGGGTTCTAGGGCCCTGGGAGATGTTCCTTGTGTCATTGTACAGGTGAGATTATCATGCACCTATTCATTGAATGTCCAATGGCTAATGAAACTTGGAAATATGTTATGCAGATGTTGCGGATTAATGTAGATCGGAACTACATTTCCATTGTCTCCTATTTCAAACATTTGTTTGATGGGCCTAAGGATTGCAGATTTCTTCCTTTCTACATTTGTTGGGACATATGGAATGGTCGGAACACCCAATTTTTTTAGAGTATACCTTTTAAGATAGATTGTATTGGAACATAGTGCCTATTTTTATGGGATACAAAAAACTCCCAACACACAAACCTCCAACAGCGATTATATATAAGGATGTTTTTTTTCTCTGCCATCGAGTCATTTTGATGGGTCTACTCAAAATGCTATCTGTGGATGTGGTGTTGTGATCCACATAAACACAAAATACTCTTGGAAATTTTGTTGGAATGCAAGTGTCAGTGCAAATAACGGGATGGCGGTCATTGCCCTTTGGGGATCCCTACAATGTGTTAGGTGGTTGAATCTCAATGAGGTGCCCATTTTTGGTGATTCACGAGTCTCAATCGACTAGATCAACAAACAAACATCTTTTGCCCCTCCCCTTATGGGACATTGGATGTAACGGATTCACAAGATAAAGGGATTTGTTCCAATCGGTGACTTTTTCCCATATACATCGTGAGCTCAACCAATATGTGGATGATCTATCCAAGGAAAGTCTATATATGAACCCAAGGTGCATCACGTTCCAATCCTTTCGATCGGGTCATCTACAAGACTCGAGATTGAACTTTGTTGCACATTTCAGGAATGGCGGGGGAATATAAGCTCTTGGCTGCAACTACATTTTGTGCCCAAATATACATATGGATGCTAATATGATCCTTTTGATGGTTTCTCTTTATTTTTTATCGTGTTCTTAATAAGTTTTTTTCTTGTTTTTGGATACAAAATATAGAGTATTGTGCTTTTTTCTAGGCCCATTCTTTGTTGTTGAATACAGAGGACTATGAGGGTATGAATCCAGTGTATTAAATATATATGTAAACCTGCGTTACATATATAAATCAGCGTTTGATTTTCTCTTGATAAAAAATAAAAATAAAAAATAAAAGAAAAAAGAAAATGTTGCTTGGAATCTTACTAAGCTTTATGAAGTAACTAGTGACTAAATTTGGTCTCCTCATTTCTATGGCTCTAAATTTGTTCTGCAATATCATCTTTAAGTTTATGTTTTCACTCTACTAGAGGCCAACCAGAACATCAAGCCTCTCCTCAACAATGTTTTCAAATATATGAAGAATGAATGATCTTTTATGGCATCGATGATCAATCCACTTGATTTTCACTCTCTTATTGTGGACTACCGACGTGGAGGTCATCTACCACAAGTTCAAATCCAATTCAATCCATATAAGTTGCCAACAACCCATCCTCAATCCAATGTTCTAGGGAAGATAAGAGGATCGCACAATTTCCCTTGAACAAAAACAACCAAGCAGGTTACAAGAAAATGAAGCATGCTAGAATGGCAAAGATATAGAATCATAAATCTTACAACATTTTGTTATCAAAGCATAGGCCTATATAATGCTTTCATGCAGAAATTAGGATTTAATTGTGAAAGAGGGAATTGAATGATACAAGGCATTTGGCCTTTAGAGTTCTATGATCATGTTTAACAATTGAATTGTATGTTAAGATATAATTATATGAAAAGAAAGGTAATAGTGTTTAAATATAATTACATGACAGAAAAGGCAATATATTGTGTTTAAATATAATTACATGATAGAAAAGGCAATATATTGTGTTTAAATATAATTACATAACAGAAAAGACATTATGTTGCGTTTGAATACATAAATTACAATATTTTGTTATCAAAGAATAGGCCTATATAATGCATTCATGTAGAAATTAAGATTTAATTGTGAAGAGGGAAAAAGGTTATCAACCTTTTAAGCTTTTTCTGGATTTCGAATAAGGTTAATTGTATGCATGTGAAAACTAGGTTTGGAAACACATCATTAGTTTCGCTGAGCAACAAGTTGAAATCACTTCTATGACCAAGCTGTGAAACTAAACTCACAGCAAGATAGAATTTTAGCTCTCATTGTCATTAATTGTAAAATTAATAATTTAAACAAAAAAAACATACGAGATCACTGCACTCCAACTTGAAATGCACATTACAATGGTCTAGATTTAAATGTACATACAATTTACAGGTTAGTTGGTTGTAAATTTGAATTTGATCACTGCACTCCAACTTGAAATGCACATTACAATGTTCTAGATTTAAATGTACATACAATTTACAATGGTCTAGATTTAAATGTACATACAATTTACAGGTTAGTTGGTTGTAAATTTGAATTTGAAAAATTATCAAAGAGTATTTCCATATTGAAATAGGGCTTTCAAAATCTTTAATGTAAATATCAATAATTAATAGATGAATGGTAAGAATTTAATATCCAGGGAATAGATGATTGCAAAATATCAAGAGAATAGATGATTGAAAATATCCAGGAAAAATATCTCATGATTAAAAATCATGTTTTTTTTAAATGAGTTATGTTTAACTCTTTATTATCTTTATAATTAATAATAATATTTTAAAATAAAGTTATAATTTAGTTAATTTTTATGGTTTTGTACCAGCTATTTAATGTATATGACCATGTCAATTTGTACTTCATAAACAAATTAACAGAATAATTCATTGTCTTGGTCAAACATCAATTTAATGTATATGACCATGTCAATTTGTACTTCATGAACAAATTAACAGAATAATTCATTGTCTTGGTAAAACATCAATTTGTACTTCATGGACAAATTAACAGAATAATTTATTGTCTTGGTAATACTGGTTCAGAGTCCAGACCATCACTCCCCATGGACCTATAATTGGAAAATGCTAGTTCACATAACCACAACTACACCCAGATTGAAGCAAATCACCAGTGTTTCATGACAACATTCCATCAACTTCACCAAAATTGCAACAAATTATCAGTATGTTCATGATAACCATTCCCCAATTTCACCAAAATTGGGGGAATCATCAGTATGTTTCATGATAACGATCCCCCAATTTCACCAAAATTGCAACAAATCATCAGTATGTTTCATGATAACGAAACCCAGCTTTAGCCCTAAGCGTTAGCTCAAATGGTAACCACACATTGCCAGTGAGAAGTCACAGGTGCAGATATCTGGCACTGCCAGTGAGAAGTCACAGGTTCAGATATCTGGCACAAGTGTTGACAGGTGAGCTTGTACTGCCCCTGCTTGTTCCTATAAAACAGCATTCATTTTTTTCCTTTACTCTGGAGACCAACATACAAAGCAGCTTAGTTGGATAAAAATTTGTCTTTTTAAATACTTTGATAATAACTTCACCCATTCACATGTTTTACATCTCAAACTTCAACGAAGTAACATAGAATTCGTAAATTGCAGGTCAACAAATTACAGGATTGATAAATTACAGGACAATAAAAGTGAATCAAACTCTGAATTCTCAATTTCTCAAATCGTGGTTACATGACACTGTCCACGTTCAGCTCATCTCCAACAGCTTATAACTGTGAAGCGAGAAACGGAATGTTCGCAAATATCAAATATATAATTTGTACAACATATTGACAGAATTGCCCACTGGCTTTCCATCATTCATGTAATCTAGAAATAGCTGGGACAAATACAAGCTAACCCACTTTGGCACTGAACAAATCATCCAGAATAGACATAGCACCTTGACATTTGAAAAGCACATGTCCCCAAAGGAACTTCCTGTTTAAATTTGGCGGGTAACATTAACAGTTGCCACAAGCAAAGAAAATATGAGGCAGTCATTGGCCAGTCTACAACTAGGCCATTTCATGAAATCTAGCCAGAGATTTCTTCTGTATAACAACTCCATAACTGTCTCCAGAATGAGTCTCAAACTGAGGATCAACCTTCCGTTGTGTCTGACTACCAAGACCAACTCTATCTTTTGTAACTTGTGCTTGTACAGGCTCTACAATCTCGGTGCCATCCTTGCCAAGTCCCTGAACCAATCCATATCATTACAGGATCAAGATTTAGGAGACAACCAACCAGGGTTAAAAAATAAATTAATGCATGTTGTGCACTCAAAAATCAGTCTCACATACCGAGGCTTCTTGCCAACCCATGTTTCTCAACATGTGATTCCCCACATTACTTCCATCAATAGCTTTATCAGAGGTGATGACCTCATAACTTTGAGCTTCACCTCCTGGCAGCACTGACCCAGACGTCACTCCACCAACACCTGGGGGAAAGGGCATGTCAGAGCCTTTTCCTCTACTTCCAAGACCTGAAACAATGGAATTTCTCAGTATGGAAAATCACAGAAGCCATATCTTACAGTCACGTTTCTATGCAGCAACCAAAACTAACTCACAATGAATGATACAATGATAAAACTGTAAATTGCATTTCTGGTGAGTTAGAAGTGCAACTATGGTAATATATATACAGTCACGTTTTATGTGTGCTAAAGCAAAACTAACTCTCAATGGATGATACAATGACAGAACTGTAGACGCATTTCTGGTGAGATAGACGTCCAAATACAGTAATATAACATGAACAGTCTTCTAGAACTGTATAATTAACCTAAATAAAACTAAATTCTAAAATAAAAACTAACGCTAAGAAACATTGATAAAATATAAAAATACAAGCAATTAAATCTCACTTTTCTCTGCAGGCTCTAAGTCTAATAGACTGTCTGCAGCAGATGATGATCCATAAAGAATACGCCTTTCTGCTGCTCTATCTCTATAAACTGATTGGGGAGTTTCAGAAAACCTGCGTTTTGTTCCAGCCATTGGTCCATAAGAGCCTAACGCAGATGCATCTGTCTTGAAAGGAGTTGAAACTGTACTAGCCTCAGGAACCACGCTTGGTCCAGCCATTGACGATCCAGATAGTGCAGCTCCAGTAGATCCTGAAAAGTTCACATCTGTTCTCACCACTCCTCTTGTTGATTCTCTAATCACACCCCTTATTGTACCACCAGCACTATTACTAACAGGCACATGCTTTGGCTTTACTGCACTATCAGATGGATTATAATTACCACCAAATGGATTTCCTGCTCCACGTCCAAGAGATGACAATCCCTGACTAGCTTCTTTGGCATTTACTGTGTCAGGCTTAAATTTTGGAGCACTTACACCTTTACCAGACATATTTCCATTATTAGTATTATTATGCTTCTCATCTGAAGAGGTAGGCAATGTTGCTGGAGAGGGATCATCATCTAGGACAATACGAGCAGCCTGCCCTTCGTGATTACGTTGCTTCCACATCGTCAAGACATTGCTGATTTTCTTCTTACTAGCCAATATACTGCCTTTAGAGGCCAGCTTAATTTCTTTTAATTTTTCCTTCTCTTTCTTTGCAGCTGCTTGTGCAGCAGCCGCAGCAGCCTGGACTGCATCTGGTAAAGAGGGTTTTTTATCTGAAGCTTCATTATTAGCAGTGATTGTTGCAGCCGGAGCTGAAATTACCACTTTTCGATGATTAGTCGCCCCCTCTGTAGACTTGCCTGATGTCTTGTTTGTGTCACTAGCTTGATCCACATAAGGCACATACTGTTGCGTCTCTTGGTCATAGGAATACCAGGTACCATTATTACCATCATAATAGAGCCCTACATGATTGTCCAAACAATTAAGGTAAGGAACAGAGGACTAGTGTTTGGTGCTGCACGTCTCATCCACAATAAGCATGTGCCAAACTACACAACTAGTGCTCAATGATAATATCTAGCATAAGAAGGGCATGAACTCGTGAAAAAAACGTAGCAAAAGAAGGGTAATATGAGACAAAATAAATGCATACCAGTATGACCATCATAGTAAAACCCAGATGCAGCATCATAATAATAACCAGATGCTTCATCCCAAACAAACCCAGACTGAGGACCTGTGCCTCCTTCAGAAGGTTCAATAGCTAAATTTCCTGCATTGTAACCTTCAACATTTGTGCCCATTGTTTTGCCTTCAGTGTGCTGTTTTTCATCTGGGTTGTACTCCTTAGGTGCCCATCCAACATTGTCATACTGCAAAAAGAAATAAATGAACAATGTAAAAATAATGATACTTTAGACAATAGAGGAAGAACCTGGCACAACTTCTTAGCAACCAGTTTCTTATTTAGCAATTGTATTGCATCAAGCAGTAGCCCCTATAAGCTTATGCACATTACAAAGAGAACTAATTTGTTGTCTCAAAAGCCAGTTGCATCAAAATTCTTAAGCACGGGAAAGAAGAAAAAAATTGTTTTCCTTGAAAGCTTAAATGATGTTCAGAAAACAAGATGATATAATAGCAAACCTGATGTGCAAAGGTTGCAGCTTCAATTGCAGCACCGCAAGGCTGCTGGACTGAGAAGTACCAGCAGAGGAGCCTGGACCATGAATACTATTTGCATATGCAACCCTCAAGACTTGACCATTCCTTTCCAAATTTTGTCCATTAGTTGCCTCCAATGCCTTTGTTGCTTCTTTCACCTAGAAGGATACTCATCCATATAAAAACAAAGTATGCATATAAAAAAAGAAAATCAGCAGCAAAGAATGGGAATCAGCTTTGGAGATTTCGTAAATAAATGTATGAAAGTCAATACCGAATGAAAATGTACAAATGCAAAGCCCCTTGAAACATGAGTAAATTTGTCACGAACAAGTCGAAGGTCCTGCAAAGAAATTAGTTTGTGACACTTATCATCTGAAAAGAGTAACTTAAAAAAGATATTTAACTTATTCATTAATCACATGAAGCAGAGGAATCAAATCTATCATGGTTACCTTTATAGGAGCATGCTTGGAAAATTCATAATGTAGCATCTCTTCATCAGCATTCTCGTCTAACCCACGAACAACTAGAACATGTGTTGGTCCTGAAAGAGAGAAATCTTGTAAGATCTATCAGATAGTTCACAAACACAGTGCTTCAGCTTCATTCTAGATGCCTCTGAAGAGAAGCAAATATGCCTCACCAGCTTCTGATGCCTTTTTTCCAGTTGGCACTGGATTAGAAGAAGCTACATCAGCTGCAGGGGCATCCTCAGTTCGCCCTTCATTGCACTGTACAAAAAATAAATGAAACCTGAGACATTCATATACAAGCAATAGACCATAATTATTTTCTAAAGTCATAAATGATAAACCATAAGAAAGTGAAAACTAACCTGAAAACATGATGTGCGACGAGCAAAGTTGACACAACCACAGACAGTGCACATCCAGTCAGCTGCCGCAGCCACACCTTTAGAACCTCCTTGAATGGGACCTTTTGATGTGCTTTCATGTCCTGTTTGCGGTGCACCTATACCTCCAGTTGGCTTGCTACTGCAAAAGGGAAATGGTGCACACTAAGAAAGTAAGAAGCAAACACAAGATATAATATTCAATTTTCTAGAGTTGATCACATGCAAAATTTTAAAAGGAAGCGACTCAAAATATCTAGATTTTTACCACTTGTTCAAATTAAATGTTAAAATGACACAAAATAACATGAGATTAATTAATATGTCCAGAAACATAAGATGGAATGACATAACATAGCATAAGATGCCTACTTTGCATTTAAAAATACACTGCAAAAGACATTTTCTGTATTAATAATAGGTATTTGGCATCTAATGTTTTCTGTTATAATAATATGTTAAAACATATAAACTGACAAACGTAGGAGAAGGTATGTTTGCAAGTTGGTTTTGTTTACAACCTACAACCACAATCTTTGGCCTTAAACTTATAGCAATACCAGCATGCTTAGTTATAACCAAGCATACTTAGTAATAAACCATAAAGACCCATCTTTGCATGCAAATGAATTGCCTTTCTTTAACATAGATTCATCATTACTCAGACCAAATCCAAACCGTTTCTTTATATGAGGCAGTTATCAAAGCATGTTGTAACATGTCACTGACCTGTATTCAAAGAAAAGGCGCCGTCCATCAACAACCAGGCCATCATCTCCAATACCATCCAACATGTTACGTGCAGCCTCCTGTTAGATGAGTACAAAAATTAAATGACATGGGCAATAAATTAACAATACTTCCATCAAAACAAGCAGGTAACAAACACAAACAGAAAACTGAAATCTCTTACAATAGAGGGGAAATCAATAAAGGCAAATCCCCGTGATATGCCAGAGTTCCTCTCCTTAATGACCCGAACATGGCGTAGAGGACCCCACTGTGCCTGCAAAGACACATTTAGCACATTGGTTCAGCATATACTATAATTAAAAACAAGGCAACGACTGTAATCAAGATATCCATATAAACAGCGCAGAGAGCACAAGAAACATATAATAAATGAAAAAAGCATATGTTCTAAGTAAAATCAAAGGATGAAGAATTTTTTACACTTCACATAAACTAGAACATGTAACAATTTGAATGTATAGGATTTGCAGTTAAGCCATACCAGAGCCTGATAAAGATCATCCTCTGTAGTCTTCTGTGATAAGCCTTTAACAACTAGTGTGGCTGATGGTGCCTGCAGGTAATAGAATAGTTGGGAAAAACAATAACAAAATGCACTAATAAAAAAAAACAAGATGACCATCTCCCAAATGTAGCATACCACTGGTGTGCGCTCTTGGTGACGTTTCTCATCACGGTCCCTGCGTTTTTCAGTTTTAGTTTCATGACGTGTATCCTCCTGGTTTTCTGTCTTGTGGCTTTCTCCCTTGCGACTTTCTTCCTTGCGGCTTTCTTCCTTGTGGGTTTCTGCCTTGCGGCTTTCTTCCTTGCGGCTTTCTTCCTTGTGGCTTCTTCCATGGCTGCGGCCCCGAGGGGAGCGTGACCTCTGGCGTTCATCATGACCCCGGGATCGAGATCTATCATGCTGCCTCTTCTCAGGTGTTTGGATCCTATCCCTACTTGAGGCTTTCTTCTCTCTCTCTCTCTCCCTCCTACGCCAGTTACTACTCTCTCTCCTGCCCCGATCATGATCAGAATCATAATCAACATGCCTGGAAAATTCAAAATCTCTTTCACGACTTTCCTCTCTATTTGGTTGTAACAGGCGATGCCTATAATCATATTCATCTACATCGAAATTTTCACGATCACGTCCACTAAACCGTGCAGCCCTGTCAAACCCATAATCTCGAAAACTATCAAGATCACGATAACTGTCAACCCCTCGAAACTTGTCAATGTCCCGAAACTTATCAATGTCCCGAAACTTGTCAATGTCACGAAAGTTGTCTACTTCACGATACTTGTCTACTTCACGATAGCTGTCTACATCCCGGAAATTGTCCACATCCCGAAAATTGTCCACATCCCGAAAGTTGTCAAGGTATGGAACCTTTTCATGCCGACGCACTTCTCTTAGAAGGGCGATATCATCTTCTAAATTCCTCCTCCTCAATTGAGGCCAAAGCCCAAGAACAGGAGGAGGGGCAGGAGGAAAATTGTCTCTCTCTAACAGCTCCCGATGAAAAGGTGCTCTTGGAAAGATAGGTTCTCGTGAGAAGCCTTCATCCAAATACCTTCTACCTCCATATGACCCACCAACCCTGCAACAACATGAATCCAACATGATGCAATCCCACTGACCCACAACATAGGAAAGCTGCAAAACAGACCTCTTCATTCATCTGATGAAATAATTTGAAAAAGTAAACCATGTTGCACAAAGCAAAGAGGTAACTTTTATATCAGTCCAACTAGGACACTAATGAAAAGCTTATTGATGCATGGAATTTTAACAGCATGTTATAATGGAATCTTAGCAGCTCAACATTTTGTCATTGCCTTTTGATGTTTAACTGTGTGCACAATTCTCACACCAACACATTACAAGTGAACCTTATACTCATCCTCAGGACATGAAAAATAGAGAACAGCATTGCAAGTAATAAATGAGATTGTCTAGAAAACAGCATCCAAAATTATGTAGTATGTAGAAAAGCAATAAATAGAAAACCCTGAATATTCACAACCTCATTATTCCAATGCCTCAAGAAGCAATACCCAATATACCTGCTACAGCAATTTATAGCAAATGCCAAGGCACTCACCTGAACTCTGGCTCACGAACTCCAGCATAGCCCTCCAAAGCCTGTTCATCCAACAGAATAAGGGAAGTCAGCAACTAATATTGTTATGAGTGAGCTCTCAGCAGAGAAATCCATTATCCTCAATGGGGGTGGGCTTCCTTGCTTGCTGTTATGAGGATGGATGTAAATATGGAGGAGAATCACATGACCCAATTATCTTGGAAATCAGCCCCATAGGAGACTAAGGAGAAAACCATATTGATCGTGTGGGTCATACACTGTTATCCCATCCTTGCTGAAGAACATAGCGCCCAGGATCCATTACTTGAAATATCTTCCGAAACCCCTGTTAAGGTTCTTGATCTTCAGGAAACTTCAGATGCAGGCTGTCTCAATCCTATCCTGTAATGGATGCACAAACAGATACTGTTACACCAATCATCAATGTCAATCAAGAATGTAGTCTGACTGGGTCATCCTTTACTGGATCCTCAAAGATAGAATTCTTCCCTCAACTTCACCCTCCTTCAATCATTCTATAAATTCTCAAATACAAGTACTGACTTAGGTTTAATATGATGCATTCCTTAAACTAGCAATATGCTTAAGGCTATATGCTATAAATTCATGTCAGGGTTAACACACATTCATGTCACGGTTCAACCCTACTGAAAAGCTGGTAGTAGGAAATTATGAAAGTAGCTGAGAATACATAAAAATCCCAATCTCTCCATTTTCTCAAACTGCTAGAACATGAATTGTATGATAAATGCAAAGATCAAATAACTTATGCATAGGAGCTCTTTAAGTTACTGCCATTGTTATAAAAGAAATGAAAGAACATAATGATTGCCAGCAAAATTGCTCCATCTTCTGTAAGCTGTAAAATGAACTTCAAAATGGTCATTTCTTCAGCAAGACAGGATCAGAATCCAGATTACAATAACTAAGTAACAGTAACAACAATACAAGGTGAATTAAGTGTGAAGAATTTAAAAATGTCAAATACTCTTGCCAACTAGTACATTGAGTGGATGACTTACAATATTGAGTCATCATGATCTTGATTGAGGCCTAAAGTGTTACTGTATCCCATGGCTATAGTGAAACCGAGTAAAAGGACTTCTCATGCAATTAAGTATGACAATATAATCCAGTACTCATAAAACGCTACAAATCTAAAGTATCCAAGGAATAGAATGAGATGTGTCTTATTTTCATGTTCGGTCCCATCAGTTGCTACATATTTCCCTTTCACTTTGTAGCTTTGGGATTATTACAGTTCATTAACACTCAACTTTAACAGATTAAAAAAGTACAGCTTTCTGATACCTATGAGGGCAATCCCATCTGGATTCAAAACAGAACATATCTAATTTCATCTTTATATATATACAATTATTGCAACTTAGGCATGCTGGTGTTAGATTACAGGAAGCCTGAATGGCAAGGGTGATACACATAGCTTGACCCTCCTGCCTAATTGTTAAAAACATCAGAATATCAGCTCTCTAATACATTAATTCGCTGTTGAATTTGGGCCTACAAAAGATTGTTATCTGCCTAATATTTGAAAGGATGCCATATTTTACTAGATTGGAATATGTATTTTGAATTTCAATTTTGTACACATGTCCCTTTAACTTTGTAGCATTATGAATATTACAGTTTATTAGCACTCAACTTTAACTTAACATATTAAAAAAGTACAGCTTGCCAATACTTAACATGGCTGCATAATGTTGGGACCATGGGACAATCCCGTCAGGCTTCAAAACATAACATATCTAATTTCATATTTGTATAAAATTATAAATTCACCTATTGCAACTGAATGACACCAATAGGCAATATACGCATAAGCTTGAATCCTCCAGTCTAATTGTTAATGACATCAAAATATTACAGCTCTCTAGTACATTAATTAGCTGTATAACTCTGGGCCTAGAAAGACAATTCCATCTCTCTTGTTTAAAAAAGGATGTCATATTGTAATAGGTTTGGACATCTGTTCTAAATTTTCATATATATTAGAAAATCCTTCAAATAAATAATCCTTGGATCCCTAAGCCATTTAGAAAGGAGATGCTGTCCATGTGCTTCATGATATGTCCTCAGGAAGTTTACATCTGAATTTTAGTAAAATGAATCTACAGCTAGATATATATTTTCTCAAAATTTTGCACCTAAAATTTAACTCTTTAATATTTCATAAAACTTATATAAGGTATGCATCTAAAACTCAATGCAAAATCAGCTCGCAGCAGAAATTTCTAGAGATGGTATGACATTTCTGTGCTTTGGCCTGCATTGTATATAAGTTCCTAGTCCAAAATCCAAAATTCACAAATTCCCACCCGCACCTACTCAAATAATTAAATGAAAATAGTACACATGAAATATGAGGCTCTGTTGCCAATAAAAGTACATCCATCGAGAGAGTGAGATTGCATAATCATTCTGCAGGTGGAGAGTAAAGCCTAGATTTAAAACAACATTAGCCAACTTGTCAAAATTACATTCATCAACATATAGTTATTTTGGGAAAAGTGAGAAATGTAAATCAGACCACCAGGCACAAAAGATGACAGAAAAAAAGACTTACGGTCCACGGACCACTAGTGACCAAAGACAGGTCAGAGACTAAACTGTAAAAGACTTCACTCATGCAGTAATGAAAGCCCCTGTAAAGAAAGACAAAAATAGCAAGTGCAATCAAAACACAAAAAGTTCAAATCAGTTGAACAGTCTCTCACCATTATATGGACCAGATGAGGATCCTGAATAATCAATCATTATGAAATCGTCAATAATGTGTATGATAATCTCTTCTGGGGAATGGGCTGGACTAAAGAGTTTCTGCTGGATAGAGATTGGGAGTAGAGGGGACACCAAAGTAGCTCTACTAGTATCTAAGGAGAATGAGAATGTTAAGACAGATAGGGTGATATAGGGCATCAACAATTCATAAAATTACAGTTATGCTTTTAAGTATAGAAAACCAGACAAAACAAATCAGCAAACAAAACCAGCTAGGAACCAAACAGAAAAGAAACGCCCACAATTTACACAATTGCAATCTGACTATAGGATTCAAAGTTTCAAACCAATATTTTAATGTAACACAAAAGAAACACCCACAATTGACACAATTACAATCTGACTATAGGGGGTCAAACCAATATTCAGATCCATAAAGCTTTAATGTGACACAACTATAATCACACTATAGGGTTCAGACCAATACTCGAATCCAGAAAGCTTGAGGTGGCACCACTACAATCAGACTATAGGGGTCAACCTTATATGCGAATCCAGAAAGCTGTAATGTGACACAATCTATCACACAAGAGAGGTTAAACCATTATTCAACTCTAAAAGGCTCTAATGCACTCTAATCCTCGCTGAATTTTATCGATACAAAGCCTCGTGAAAGCTCCTGGCAATTGTGACAGAATACCTACCCCTAGGACATATCACCTAAGCAGAAGAAGCTCTGCTACTTGTGGTGCTGCCGAGGAAAAAAATCAACAATAAAAAATAGAAAGATGCCCAGGATAATCAAGCATTCAGGCATCAAATATCAATCTGTAATTATTAGGGTAATGGGTAACATCCCATGAAATTTTAGTAATCAATCGACTACAAACAAATGGGTCTGTATATGTATGTAAATAACCCAGAATCGGTGTTTAGAAAGCTGTGGAGGATTTACCCATTGGAAACCCTAGAAATCAAATCCAAGCAATTTCAGAAAAATGTTTTTTTTATTGCAATGCTGTCGTAATGCCTCACTGCAAACCGCGTAATAAATCCCTATCAAGCAACAAAAAATAAACAATAAGAAAAGGGTTTTGCCTTTTGCAGTACTTACTATCTGCGGGAGATTCGTCCTCGGCTCCTCTGCTTCCTCCGCTGATGAAACCGCCTAAAACGCCGAGATGAAACCGCCGAAAAATAAGCTTACAGGAAGAAATAATAATAATAACGATCAAGGGCAGTTTTGGGGGATAATAGCAGTATAGGAGGTAGTTGGGTTTACGGCGAACATTTTTTTGATAAAGAAAATGCTTCTTTTGAAGATCTGTAAATAACCAGGAAGATACCTGGAAAGACCAAGACAGGAATAGGCACTTTGCCTGCGATAACGAATCGGACTGACTAGAGGCCTAGTTTTATGTCAAGATTTGCACGCAAAAAAGTAGAACAGCGGAGACCATAGAGAGGTTACATATAGCCGAGGTATTGATGAGGTACACATGCGATTTATTCCTTTATTGTGGTGATAGAAGCCTAGGATGATCAACGACCGACTAGCGTGTGGTCATATGACCAGAGGGACCATGATAATTTTTAGGACCAGGACCATGAGGATGAAGTTATTTTTTTGTTATGTTTTGGGTAAGGTTTGTAAAAAGATTTATTATGTTGATTTAGATTAATTTGATGAGTTAATTATTTCTAACTATGGTGGAAAAAGTTTAGGGTTCAAAATACAAAATACCATCATTTAGTTATTCGTACTGTAATTATTTACATTATTTAAATTTAAATTTATTTGCATGACAACTCTACATTCTGAGTAGATAAGTCATATATATTAAAATTTAGATGTACATATTTATATAAAAAATTATAATAGAAAGTCTAGAGATGTTTTTGGTAGATTTTAATCTAGATGAAGACGTTAGGGTTAGAATTTCAAAATAGATTTACTTGTCAAATTGTCAAATTTGAGGGTTTTAACACTTCTCTAACTTATATTTACAATTTCAAGGAAGCATTTTCCTAACTCATATTCACAATTTCAAAGAAGCATTTTTATGTTTTTGCACATTTTTAAACCATAGGCAAATCACCTCACCCCATAACACACACAATTTGCCTTTCAAATTCCATATTAAAAAGAATAATAAAACATTTAACTCTACATTCTAAGTAGATAGGTCATATATATTAAAATTTAGATGTAAATACTTATATAAAAAATTATAAATAGAAAGTCTAGTGATGTTTTTGGTAGATTTTAATTTAGATTAAGACGTTAGGGTTAGAATTTCAAAATAGATTTACTTGTCAAATTGTCAAATTTGAGGGTTTTAACACTTCTCTAACCTATATTCACAATTTCAAGGAAGCATTTTCCCTAACTCATATTCACAATTTCAAAGAAGCATTTTTATGTTTTTGCACATTTTTAAACCATAGGCAAATCACCTTACCCCATAACAAACAATTTGCCTTTCAAATTTCATATTAAAAAGAATAATAAAACATATTTATAAATAATTATTAGTTTTTATTTGAATTATGAAATGGTTAAATTCTAAAGAAAGTGTATATTTCACTTTTCAAAAAATATAATATAAAGGAAAAAGTTGGAAATAAAATATATATACATCTTAAACTTAATAAATTAAGTGATATAAATATATTAAATATAAATTAAGTTAATTAATATAAATATATTTTATATTTATATTTATATTTATTAAATATTGAGTGAATTTGTTATTATATTGAAAAGTTTTCTATATCCTAATATAAAGGAGATGTTGAAATGAAGAATTAGATTTTAAAATAATAAAAAACAAGGAAAATAGTTATAAAGCAATTATCTTTTATTTTTATATCTGATTTTTCTAATTGTGTTTTGAAGGTCAATATAAAGAAACAAAATTATGTTACAATTTGTCCACAATGGACTAGTTACAAATTTTGTTATAGAGTATATGCATCTAAAAGCATGATGCATACAAAAATAAACATAGCATATACATGAAAACCATGCGACACAAATATGAAGCCAAAAGTAGTAAATTTGATCTAAGTTCACATTAATCATTTAATTGGAAGAACATATAATTCACTCACATACAACATTCAATTTTTGTCTTAATGGTTCAATTGGAACAAAAGTAATTAGTGAGTAGTAACTAATTTGAATTATATAGTGTGAGGATTGTTCATAAATAAATAAGCAAATATGAATTTTTCAACAATACAAAGTCTATTTTCTTGGAAAAATCAAAATTCCTAGTTCAAAATCATCTTGCTCTTTAAATAATTTTACAAAATAGAGAATTACGATCAAAGAGAAAAAAACCAACAAACTTTCTCTTAATAAAAAGTTGTTTACATATGCAAAATGTGTCGAGATATACCCCAAAATATGACAAAATATACCCCATATCCTGTAGAGCCTACAACATGTTTAAACTTGTACTTCATAGTAATAAAAGACGACCACACACATTACTCTGTGTAGTGTCTATGTACATCCAAAACTACACAGTCAAGATTTTTAAGAATTATCATAAAAAGTATTCTAACTGTTGACATATTATGTTGCCCAACATCACCTTAATCACACAAAATTATTGACAGAAATATCAGTTGTACCATATTTTATTAAGATAGGCTATGTAATAGGTATTTTCCCTTATATTTGAAGAGAATCATTGCATAAAGCAGAGAATGTGATTTCCCCATAAAGTTTGTTGCACCCCTGTTTGGATAAAGCATCAGCAACAACATTATGCTCCCTGTAAATATAAGCATGGGAGGTTCAAATGTAGATCTTATAATCAACTAGTCGATAACTACTTTGGAGTCTCCATAGACTCAATGGACAACCACTTTGCACGCAAAAGAACCCCCACAAAGGAATGATCTAAACTTGGGTGTTGGAACCTTCCCGCTATTCCAACAAAAGTGATAATAAGTACCTGAATTTATGACGATATATACCCCACCGCCACACAAACATTATTGCATGCCACTGCATCAAAGAAACCAACTGGATATATGCACCATATATGGATGGGTTCAATACATCTTGGTGAACCCTTCTTAGATATAAGCCCAATTTCATTGTAAAATGCAACAATCTTCATACAAGTATTCATGATGTCTGTTGAACATCCTTGAATATAAAAGCATTCTGACACCTCCATATGCCCCAGAAGATGTGAAAAGCGAGAGCACGAAAAACCTTATAATTCAAGAACCATTCTAATAAACAAGCCTCCAAAGAAGTATGATTCCACTCGGTAGTAATATGAAGAATATTCAATACACCATACCAGATGGAAATCACAAAAGGACAATTGAGGAAAAGGTGTAACATGTCTTCAAGCTCTGATTTACACATGACACATCTCCCAAGTCCTATGTAGCCTCTCTTACATAAGTTGTCCCATGTTAATATTCTATTTTGCCACCCCAACTCACTGAAACATTTAAGTTTAAGGGGATGTTCCACTTCCATATTTTTCGAAACCAGCTTCGATCCATAATAGAATTGTTATAGGCCATTTTATCGCACTTAGTCAAAAGGCCCCAAACCCGGATCTTGTAACCACCCCTTCCACATTTACCCAATTTCACCGCGCTGTCAGGGTAAACATGAGACGAAGAGCTACTACGACATTACCTGACCTCCTAAGTCCCATTAAGGAAGTGGGGCCGACTACAGATGACAAAATGACCGTTCACAACATCCTACAAGGGCTACAGGACACTCAAGGGTTAAGAAACCATCCTAAGTGGCCAAACCCTGAGCTAAACCCCTCCTTCTCTACCTTGGGCCCTCAACCGCGCCCACAACAAGGCCTCCAACCGCATGCACAAGCTACATCCATGAGGTTGAAACCCAAACTTTCCAGTTAGGAGCATGCAGTCCCAGATTCCGAGCCTAAATTCCAAGTCAACCTCCAGGCCACTACACAAAACTTCTTGTAACTTCTCAGATGCATAAATGACATGAAAACAAAGTTAAACATTTAAATTTGAGTCAGAGACTTGACCTAACCAAGCCTAACCATGACAACCATTTCACCAAACATATTGAGAACATGTAATCTACAGGGCATGAATTAATATATGAACATAGGGGTCAGATACTTATCTAAGAATCATCAAGAAGGTCTAATGTCCTCTTATCATAGTTGCAATAACACGTGTTAGCTAATGCATTCATTACCCATTCATCAACAAATCAAACATATCAAGAGCCATAACTAAAAAAATTTATGAAACCGTGCTTATAACCAACATATAACCATAATAATAACCATGAAATCCGCATAATAACAAGTACCATTACTCATAAAATACAAGAGAAATAGAACTCTTATTAACATATGTAAAAGCCGACCAAGTCAAGGACTTCCATGTACCACCTGACCAGAGATTGAGCTGAATCAAATCTTTCTTTCAGTCAATCACCCTCGTGTCATGTTCCAAACATGAATGTGGGACTCAAGACAAAAACAACCAAGGCTTCTTAGAGATTAAACCACCTCCACCATCAGGCTTTACCGCAATCACGCCAAAATCGGTCAAGGATTCCTAGGCCCAAAACAAGCACATAAACAAACAAACTTTACCGCAATCCCACCAAAACTAGTAAAGGAATTACTAGGCCTAAAATAAACTTGGATGCCTCAAAATTTCTTTAAACAACGTAAACTTTGAAACGGAAACTATAAACTCAAAACAAGAACTTTAGCAAAAAAAACCCCAAAAAACATGAAAAATCAACTCGAAAATGAAAATTGTTGATGCTAAAATAAAGTTTTTTTTACCTAGGGAAAATTTTCAACATTTTTTTAAAATGGCAATGAAAACCAAATTTTTTGGTGCAAAAAACACCCTGGAAACAAAAAGTGTTGATGTGTTGATGTTGAAATAACATCTGTTTTATTTTTCAGGATAAATTTTCAACATTTTGGAATAATGGCATAAAAGATTTTATCATGGCTCCAAAAAACATTAAAATTTCAAAAGAATAATAAAAACATAAATTTAAAAGTAAAAACAAAAATTAAAACAATGAAAAAACAAAAAGTTACAAAAAATAATAATAATAATAATAAATAAAAATATATATCATAAAAAACATAAGATTAAAAAAATGACAAAAAAGACAAAAAGAAAAAAAAAAAATTAATCATAAAAATGTTAAAAAAAAATAGATAAAAAATAATATATATATAGAGAGAGAGAGAGAGACAAAAAAAAATCAATCATAAAAATGTTAAAAAAAAAAATAGATAAAAATTAATTTATTTATATATATATATATATCAAAAACATATTTTCCAAAAATATGATGAAAGAAACAAAATAAAAAACAAGTAAAAAATGCGTCATTGGACAATTAGAGAAAAAACAAACAAACATTAAAAAAACACATCTAAAAAAATAAAATATATATATATATATATAGAAGGAATGGATATTTTTTTTGGTTCCCTGTATGAACCTAACATCCAACTTGTCATGGGGGTCAATGTACATGTTTCTGGTCTTTTTGTTTTTAGATTTTGTTTCATTTTTTTGTTTACTTAAGCTATTGGTTTTTTTATAATTTACTGATTTATATATGTGTATATTTTTTGTAGGAAAATGGTATCAATGAATATTTATGTGAATCTTTTTAGACCAAAGACTACTAAAACTAAAGGTGGATCCTCAAAAAAAAAAAAAAAATGAACCAAACCTCAGCTAATAACTACAAATTTATAAGTCCTCACAAAAAAAACCTAGCGCGCGCTCTGCTCTGCTCTGCGGAGTCTGAACCAGATTTGCAGCCGCCATCGATACCCGTCGCTGCCATGAGCGGTCCTGGGGGCGGGGAGGCCGCTCCCACCCCTCCAATATCTTCTGAAGAAGCATTTCGCAGCCTCTTAAAGCAGCAAGGGAAGAAACGCCAGTTCTCAGAGGTGCCGAAGTTCATAAAAAAACTTGAAGAGATTCCTGAGATTGCTCTTCCAGAGGAACAATCGATCAAAATCGCTCTAGCTCTGGCTGACAGAGGCCTAGTAGGGCAGTTTATGGGCCGTTGGCCATCCACAAAAATCACGGACGAATGGATTCAGCGAAACTGGAGACCTCAGCTAAAAAACAACGTGATCTGTTATGCTGTGGGACGAGGCTACTTCATTTTTGAATTTACATCCAAAGAAGATCGTGATTTGGTGTTCAGAAACGGGCCGTATTTTATGGGAAATCAAGGTCTGTACCTAAACAAATGGAGCCCCGATTTCGATCCCTCCGTCAATGTCCCTAAGGAGGCGCTGGTCTGGGTTCGCCTTCCTAATCTCCCGATACACTGCTGGAGTTATCAATCCCTGCAGAAGATCGGAAATGGGCTGGGTTGTTTCATTGACAAAGCTGATCACAAGGGCCAATATACCTGCGCCAGAATCTGCGTGAAAGTCGATCTGGAAGCCGGTCTGCCAGAAGCGGTCAAGCTCACAGTTGGAGAATGGCAACATTATCAGAAGCTGGATTACGAGCAGCTGCCTTTCAAATGTCGAACTTGTCATGAGCATGGACACTTCCAGCGAAACTGCCCAAAAGCTCCAGCAGGGATCACGGTTGAAGAGGAAGGATGGAAAGAAATTAAAAAGGGAAAGGCTGTTCCAAAGCCCCCGGGGCAGAATACCTCCGCACCGCTGGGGAAGCCACAATCTAACCCAAAGCTCACTATTGATTTCAAAGATGGCTCCTCTGTTGGCATTATGATTCAGGTGTTGTCCTTGATGGCAAACCCATTCAGGGGATAAATCAAGAAGGACGCAGGAAATATGTTCAGCACGTGCGTCCCCGCAGGTATACCATACAGAACCCGCATCCAGGGACGCAGGCCAGCCGTTCAGGAGGTGCGTCCACCCAGTGCACACATTTCAAGGCAGAGAAATTCACGTGGGGGTTTCTTGTGTGGTATCTAGCCGACGCTTTTGTGTTTCTATGATGTCGGCTCGTGGTATTGTTCCATGTTTTGGGGAGAAGCTTGCCTATATAAAGCAGAGGAATTCATTTGGATTAGGTATCATCTTGGTTGATCATCTCTTGGTGTGATCTAGTCCATATCTTTAAGGGTAAATCTTCTAAAGGACTACGATCTATATGGCGCATGATCAGATCTGTGGATCTGAGTGTTTGGGTTGGTTCTGAAGTCCTCTTATCTTCTATATCTAAAGGGACGCAGATTCAGTGAAGGGAAAGTGCGCCGGGACGCAGTACAGTAAAGGATCAGGTGCGTCTCTGAAGCGAAGGACGCGGCGCGACTGTGGTATTGGGTGCGTCTCTGAAGCGAAGGACGCGGCACGACTGTGGTATTGGGTGCGTCCCTGAAGCAAAAGACGCGGCGCGATAGTATTGATGTGTGCGTCGGTCGCAGACAAGCAAAAGTAACAGTGCGTCTGCACGCAGAACAGCATAAGGTATACTGCGTCCAGTCGCAGGCTACAGAAAGAAAATATGCGTCCCTGTCTCAAGATGATCTGTTAACTGTATATTTCTGTTCATAAGGTGTTCTGGGTTGTTTCAGTAATTACTGATCTGATATCTGTAGTAGACTGTATCTGTTGTATACTTGTTGATCATTTTGAAAAAGAAGTAGGGGGTTGTAGCTCCCTTCCAGGAGAAGTCTGGAAAACGAGAAAAAGTTGTAGCTCTTTGCAGGTTGCAGCCTGCGTGCTGGTAAAGGACTGCACCAGTACAAAATCATTGTAAAAAGAATTTCTTGAAAGAAGATAGAGACATTATTGCAGCAGGTGGTTTTTCTCCCGCATTGGGTTTCCACCTTACATCTTGTGTTCTTTGGTGTGACTGTCTATTTTCTTATTCATGCTCATTGTTTTATGGTACTGATATGCAAGAATATTTCAAAAGATCAAATAAGGAAGATTTGGTAAATTGCTAGATAATACTGATTCCCCCCCCCCCTCAGTATTATTTCCAACAATTGGTATCAGAGCAGGTCCTTCAAAACAGCTTGATCGCTTGAAGGTAGATCGTTCATCATGAGCAACTACGAGAGAGAAGCATCAATCAGGCCACCCGTCTTCGATGGGACAAACTTCAATTATTGGAAGGTAAGAGTTACTGCATATCTTCAATCTCTTGGTACAGAAGTTTGGAACATTGTAGAATCAGGCTATGCCTTTCCTTCAGTTACTCCTACAGATCCAGCTGAGAAAAAGCAGTATGAAACAAATGCAAAAGCAGTCAGTACTCTATTAGGAAGTATATCTCAAACAGAGTTCATGAAGGTCATGCACTTCAAATCAGCAAAAGAGATATGGGACAAAATGATCACTAGCTATGAAGGAGATGAACAGGTAAAAGAAGCTAAACTTCAAACTCTCAGGACTCAATATGAGACTCTCAAGATGTATAATGATGAAAGTGTGGCTAATTATTTTCTTCGAGTAGATGAGATTGTTAATTGTATGAAAAATTTGGGTGAAGAAATAAAAGAGACTATAGTAGTTCAAAAGATTCTAAGATCTTTATCTCCCAAATTTGAATCTAAAGTATCTGCAGTAGAAGAAAAGGAAAATCTCCGTGTTCTCACTATGTCTCAGCTGCATGGAATTCTAACTGCTTATGAAATGAGAAAGGGAGGTCCATCAGACAGAAGGGAAGCTGCTTTTAAAGCATCAGGCAAAGAAGATCACTATGAAGCATGTCATGTTCCAGAAGAAGAGGAAGAAGAATCAAACTTTGTCAGAAATCTTCAAAGGGGTTCTGGAAGGTTCAGAGGTAAGCTACCTTTCAAATGTTTTGCTTGTGGAAGAGTAGGTCATTATGCTGCAAAATGCTCTTATAAGGATAAAGGAAAGGAACCAGTTAGATGGAACAAGAAACAGGGTACAAATAAGAAAAGCTACTACACCCATGAAGATAGCGATGGCTTATCAAACAGTGATGAAGATGAACAAGGTAACAAATATAGATTGTTAATGGCATTTGAAGATGATAATTATGAGGATGCTATAGATGTGGATAACCTTTATGATGAAATTACTAGACTCAAGAGATGTATAGAAGAAAAGAACATGATTATTGATACTCTACAATTTCAGATTGATGAAAAGGAAAAACATCTTGAAAAATTAGAAGGTGAAATTGTTGGTCTTAGAAAAGAAATTGAGAAAACAAAAACTATTAATCTCAAGTTTATTAAAGGATCTGAAACGTTGAATGAGATTATCAGTGTGCAGCGATCTCCTCTAAATAAGACAGGTCTGGGCTACAATGGAGAAACTTCTCAAGCTTCCACTTCAAAAAGTTATCTTGATGCAGCTAGAAGAAATGAGCAAGAACACAAGGAAGATCATCAGGTAAAGCAGGGACAAACTTCAAACTATCAGGGGCAATCCAGCTTAAGGGTGAACAAAAGCCACAACCAGCCACAGGTAAAACCTTCTCAATTTGGTTCAAGAATAGATGAAAATAGAAATTACAATCAGTCGGCTGGTAGATTCAATAATCGCATAAACTTCTTCAATGGACAATGTTTTTCTTGCCATAACTTTGGTCACAAAGCAGCCCAATGTGTTGCGTATAAAACAATCATGACTAGGGAAGCTCAAAAACAAAGAAGCATGACAGGGAATACAAAAAGGACCTATAACAATTTTTCAGCTCTTGAAAATGAAGTTGAATGCTCTATTTGCAATAATTTTGGACATGAAGATGTTGAATGTAGAAACAGGTTTCCGGAAAGAAAGGTACAAGAACAAAAAAGGGAACAAACCTCAGGCACCAAAACATGGAAAATAAAGGAACCTCAAACAGAAAGATGTGGGATAGCATTCTATGCAGAAGGACAAGAAAATCTATGGTACATTGACAGTGGATGTTCAAAGCACATGACAGGTGATAAAGAAAAACTTGAATCTTATTCTAATTTAGAAAAGGGAAAGAAAGTCTCTTTTGGAAATGATACTCCTGCAACTATAAAAGGAAAAGGTATTGCTCCTTTAAAAGAAGATGTTAAGGCTGGAAATGTTTTGTTTGTTGATGGACTAAAGCATAATCTTCTAAGTGTAAGCCAGATGTGTGATCAAAGAACCGAGGTTATATTCAGATCAAATGGATGTCTTGTTCGTGATCTTGATACAGGTAAAACAGTTCTCAAAGGAAAAAGAACTTCAAATAATCTATACATTTTTGATGAAGAACAACAACAATGCTATTTAAGCAAGGATGAAGAGCACTGGTTATGGCATCGAAGATTGGGACATCTAAGCTTCTCACAAATAAGGAAAGCTTGCAAATATCAGGCAGTTCGCGATCTTCCAGATATCAAAATTCCTGACAACACCATGTGCAGATCATGTCAGTTTGGAAAACAGACTAGAACTAACTTTCCAGAGAAAGAAGGATCAGCCAGTATGCCTCTTGAGCTAGTACATACAGATGTATGTGGACCATTCAGAAAAAGAACACCTAGAGGAGAGGAATACTTGATATTATTTATTGACGATTTCTCCAGGTTTGTTTGGTTAGGACTTATGAAGCACAAAGATGAAGCTTTCGAAAAATTCAAATCCTTCAAAGCCTTGGCTGAAAATGAATCAGGTCACAAGATTAAGTGCCTCAGATCCGACAGAGGTGGAGAATTTACTTCAAATGAATTTTTCGATTTCTGTGATGAACATGGAATAAGGAGAGAATTTTCTACAGCTAGAACTCCTCAGCAAAATGGAGTAGTGGAAAGAATGAACAGAACAGTCCAGCAAATGGCTCGTGCTATGCTTGATGAATCAGGAACTCCTGCAACCTTCTGGGGTGAAGCTGCACATGCGGCAGTTATTATTCTCAACAAGACAAATGTCCGAGTGAACAGCACTCAAACTCCTCATGAGCTCTGGAGTGGTAAAACTCCTTCAGTAAAGCACTTCAAAATCTTTGGGAGCAAATGCTATATCAAAAATACTGAGGAGCAGCTTGGCAAACTTGATCCTAGAGCAGATGAAGGAATTCTTCTTGGCTACTCTCCACATAGCAAAGCATACAAATGCTACAATAAAAGACTTGGCAGAATTGTTGAAAGCATTGATGTAGTGGTTGATGAGAAAGGATACATTCCTAGGCAAATACATCGTGAAGACATTGAAGAAGATGAAAGCTACCCTCAAAGACAGAATGATGAAGAAGAAGAACCGCAAGAACAATTTCAAGACGGACCTCACGAAGAAGCAGTAGAAAGAACAAGAATAGAAGAAAAGACTCCATCCAGATATGTTCAAAAGAACCATCCAGAATCTCAGATCATGGGACAAAAGGAAGCAGGTATACAAACTAGAAGAACAGTTGCAGAAGCTTCAAGTTATTTGGCATTACTCTCCTCTACTGAACCACAAAATGTGAAAGAAGCATGCAAAGATGAATGTTGGGTGAAAGCAATGGATGAAGAACTTGAGCAAATCGAAAAGAACAATACTTGGGAGCTGGTTCCTAGACCAAAGGATAAGAATGTTATCGGAACAAAATGGTTTTCAAAAATAAATTGAATGAAAATGGAGAAGTAATTAGAAACAAAGCCAGACTTGTTTGTAAAGGGTATGCACAGCAAGAAGGATAGACTTTGAAGAAACTTTTGCTCCTGTTGCAAGACTTGAGGCCATCCGAATGTTTCTTGCTCTCTCAAGTTGTCAAAACTTCAAAGTATTTCAAATGGATGTGAAATCAGCTTTTCTGAATGGAGACTTGGATGAAGAAGTGTACATTGAACAGCCAGATGGTTTCATTCTTGGAAACGATCCAAATCTTGTATGCCGATTAAAAAAGGCTCTCTATGGTCTCAAACAAGCTCCAAGGGCTTGGTACTACCGGTTGGACAAATATCTTCATCAACAAGGTTTTTCAAAAGGTTCAGCAGATAGCAATCTTTATATAAAAGTTGAAAATGACAAATTACTAATACTTGTTGTGTATGTAGATGACATTATTTTTGGCAGTAATGAAGAAGCTATGAGTCAAAGCTTTGCCTCAGTCATGCAGAAAGAATTTGAGATGTCCTTGCTAGGAGAACTGACATACTTTCTTGGTTTGCAAATCCAACAAAAGAAAGGAGGAATCCTTTTATCTCAAACCAAGTATCTCAAGCAGATTTTGAAGAAATATGGCATGGAAGATGCAAAACCAGTATGTACACCCATGGTTACAGGATGTAGTCTCAGTGCAAATGACGAATCTGCAGCAGTTCATCAACCAACCTACAGATCTATGATTGGAAGTTTACTATATTTGACAGGTACCCGACCAGACATCATGCATGCAGTTGGAATAGTTGGAAGGTTTCAGGCAAATCCAAAGGAGACTCATCTTCAAGCAGTAAAGAGAATCTTCAAATATCTTCAAGGGACTCAAAATTATGGCCTATGGTATCCTAGAGATACAGATCTCACTCTTCATGCTTATACAGATGCAGATTGGGCCGGAAGCGTGGATGACAGGAAAAGCACAAGTGGTGGTGCATTCTTTATGGGTTCTAGACTGGTATCTTGGTTCAGCAAGAAACAGAGTTCAATTGCCTTGTCTACAGCTGAAGCGGAATATGTTGCGGCTGCATCTTGTTGCACCCAACTTCTTTGGATGATGCAGACTTTGCAGGATTATCAAATCACTTGTACACCTCCTATTCCTATCTTATGTGACAACACAAGTGCAATCAGCATCTCAAAGAATCCGGTTATGCATTCAAAAACCAAGCACATACCAATCAAGTACCATTTTCTCCGGAACAAGTACTTGAACAGAAGGTCAAGTTGGAGTATGTTCCTTCTAAGGAACAAGTTGCTGATATTTTCACCAAACCGTTGCCCAGGGACACTTTTGAATACCTCAGGCAAAAGCTGGGGGTTGTTGATGCATCATCTTACTGTTGATCATCTTCCTATTGGGTATAGGCTCAGGGGGAGCACATAATGCATTGTTGGCATTATGGAGAAGGAGATCTTGGAAATAGCTGCAATATGTCTCTATCTCCTTCATGATGGATTTCTGGTTACAAATCTGGAGATGCATGAGCATAGGGGGAGCATACCCTTTGCCCTTGATGTCAAAGGGGAAATGAAGCTGAAGATTATGTGGTTGCCATCAAGTCCAAAGGGGGAGATTGTTGGCATTATGATTCAGGTGTTGTCCTTGATGGCAAACCCATTCAGGGGATAAATCAAGAAGGACGCAGGAAATATGTTCAGCACGTGCGTCCCCGCAGGTATACCATACAGAACCCGCGTCCAGGGACGCAGGCCAGCCGTTCAGGAGGTGCGTCCGCCCAGTGCACACATTTCAAGGCAGAGAAAAGCACGTGGGGGTTTCTTGTGTGGTATCTAGCCGACGGTTTTGTGTTTCTATGGTGTCGGCTCGTGGTTTTGTTCCATGTTTTGGGGAGAAGCTTGCCTATATAAAGCAAAGGAGTTCATTTGGATTAAGCATCATCTTGGTTGATCATCTCTTGGTGTGATCTAGTCCATATCTTTAAGGGTAAATCTTCTAATGGACTACGATCTATATGGCGCATGATCAGATCTGTGGATCTGAGTGTTTGGGTTGGTTCTGAAGTCCTCTTATCTTCTATATCTAAAGGGACGCAGATTCAGTGAAGGGAAAGTGCGCCGGGACGCAGTACAGTAAAGGATCAGGTGCGTCTGAAGAAGGACGCGGCGCGACTGTGGTATTGGGTGCGTCTCTGAAGCGAAGGACGCGCACGACTGTGGTATTGGGTGCGTCCCTGAAGCAAAAGACGCGGCGCGATAGTGTTGATGTGTGCGTCGGTCGCAGACAAGCAAAAGTAACAGTGCGTCTGCACGCAGAACAGCATAAGGTATACTGCGTCCAGTCGCAGGCCACAGAAAGAAAATATGCGTCCCTGTCTCAAGATGATCTGTTAACTGTATATTTCTGTTCATAAGGTGTTCTGGGTTGTTTCTGTAATTACTGATCTGATATCTGTAGTAGACTGTATCTGTTGTATACTTGTTGATCATTTTGAAAAAGAAGTAGGGGGTTGTAGCTCCCTTCCAGGAGAAGTCTGGAAAACGAGAAAGAGTTGTAGCTCTTTGCAGGTTGCAGCCTGCGTGCTGGTAAAGGACTGCACCAGTACAAAATCATTGTAAAAAGAATTTCTTGAAAGAAGATAGAGACATTATTGCAGCAGGTGGTTTTTCTCCCGCATTGGGTTTCCACCTTACATCTTGTGTTCTTTGGTGTGACTGTCTATTTTCTTTATTCATGCTCATTGTTTTATGGTACTGATATGCAAGAATATTTCAAAAGATCAAATAAGGAAGATTTGGTAAATTGCTAGATAATACTGATTCCCCCCCCCCCTCAGTATTATTTCCAACAATTGGTATCAGAGCAGGTCCTTCAAAACAGCTTGATCGCTTGAAGGTAGATCGTTCATCATGAGCAACTACGAGAGAGAAGCATCAATCAGGCCACCCGTCTTCGATGGACAAACTTCAATTATTGGAAGGTAAGAGTTACTGCATATCTTCAATCTCTTGGTACAGAAGTTTGGAACATTGTAGAATCAGGCTATGCCTTTCCTTCAGTTACTCCTACAGATCCAGCTGAGAAAAAGCAGTATGAAACAAATGCAAAAGCAGTCAGTACTCTATTAGGAAGTATATCTCAAACAGAGTTCATGAAGGTCATGCACTTCAAATCAGCAAAAGAGATATGGGACAAAATGATCACTAGCTATGAAGGAGATGAACAGGTAAAAGAAGCTAAACTTCAAACTCTCAGGATTCAATATGAGACTCTCAAGATGTATAATGATGAAAGTGTGGCTAATTATTTTCTTCGAGTAGATGAGATTGTTAATTGTATGAAAAATTTGGGTGAAGAAATAAAAGAGACTATAGTAGTTCAAAAGATTCTAAGATCTTTATCTCCCAAGTTTGAATCTAAAGTATCTGCAGTAGAAGAAAAGGAAAATCTCCGTGTTCTCACTATGTCTCAGCTGCATGGAATTCTAACTGCTTATGAAATGAGAAAGGGAGGTCCATCAGACAGAAGGGAAGCTGCTTTTAAAGCATCAGGCAAAGAAGATCACTATGAAGCATGTCATGTTCCAGAAGAAGAGGAAGAAGAATCAAACTTTTGTCAGAAATCTTCAAAGGGGTTCTGGAAGGTTCAGAGGTAAGCTACCTTTCAAATGTTTTGCTTGTGGAAGAGTAGGTCATTATGCTGCAAAATGCTCTTATAAGGATAAAGGAAAGGAACCAGTTAGATGGAACAAGAAACAGGGTACAAATAAGAAAAGCTACTACACCCATGAAGATAGCGATGGCTTATCAAACAGTGATGAAGATGAACAAGGTAACAAATATAGATTGTTAATGGCATTTGAAGATGATAATTATGAGGATGCTATAGATGTGGATAACCTTTATGATGAAATTACTAGACTCAAGAGATGTATAGAAGAAAAGAACATGATTATTGATACTCTACAATTTCAGATTGATGAAAGGAAAAACATCTTGAAAAATTAGAAGGTGAAATTGTTGGTCTTAGAAAAGAAATTGAGAACAAAAACTATTAATCTCAAGTTTGTCAAAGGATCTGAAACGTTGAATGAGATTATCAGTGTGCAGCGATCTCCTCTAAATAAGACAGGTCTGGGCTACAATGGAGAAACTTCTCAAGCTTCCACTTCAAAAAGTTATCTTGATGCAGCAAGAAGAAATGAGCAAGAACACAAGGAAGATCATCAGGTAAAGCAGGGACAAACTTCAAACTATCAGGGGCAATCCAGCTTAAGGGTGAACAAAAGCCACAACCAGCCACAGGTAAAACCTTCTCAATTTGGTTCAAGAATAGATGAAAATAGAAATTACAATCAGTCGGCTGGTAGATTCAATAATCGCAGAAACTTCTTCAATGGACAATGCTTTTCTTGCCATAACTTTGGTCACAAAGCAGCCCAATGTGTTGCGTATAAAACAATCATGACTAGGGAAGCTCAAAAACAAAGAAGCATGACAGGGAATACAAAAAGGACCTATAACAATTTTTCAGCTCTTGAAAATGAAGTTGAATGCTCTATTTGCAATAATTTTGGACATGAAGATGTTGAATGCAGAAGCAGGTTTCGGAAAGAAAGGTACAAGAACAAAAAGGGAACAAACCTCAGGCACCAAAACATGGAAAATAAAGGAACCTCAAACAGAAAGATGTGGGATAGCATTCTATGCAGAAGGACAAGAAAATCTATGGTACATTGACAGTGGATGTTCAAAGCACATGACAGGTGATAAAGAAAAACTTGAATCTTATTCTAATTTAGAAAAGGGAAAGAAAGTCTCTTTTGGAAATGATACTCCTGCAACTATAAAAGGAAAAGGTATTGCTCCTTTAAAAGAAGATGTTAAGGCTGGAAATGTTTTGTTTGTTGATGGACTAAAGCATAATCTTCTAAGTGTAAGCCAGATGTGTGATCAAAGAACCGAGGTTATATTCAGATCAAATGGATGTCTTGTTCGTGATCTTGATACAGGTAAAACAGTTCTCAAAGGAAAAAGAACTTCAAATAATCTATACATTTTTGATGAAGAACAACAACAATGCTATTTAAGCAAGGATGAAGAGCACTGGTTATGGCATCGAAGATTGGGACATCTAAGCTTCTCACAAATAAGGAAAGCTTGCAAATATCAGGCAGTTCGCGATCTTCCAGATATCAAAATTCCTGACAACACCATGTGCAGATCATGTCAGTTTGGAAAACAGACTAGAACTAACTTTCCAGAGAAAGAAGGATCAGCCAGTATGCCTCTTGAGCTAGTACATACAGATGTATGTGGACCATTCAGAAAAAGAACACCTAGAGGAGAGGAATACTTGATATTATTTATTGACGATTTCTCCAGGTTTGTTTGTTAGGACTTATGAAGCACAAAGATGAAGCTTTCGAAAAATTCAAATCCTTCAAAGCCTTGGCTGAAAATGAATCAGGTCACAAGATTAAGTGCCTCAGATCCGACAGAGGTGGAGAATTTACTTCAAATGAATTTTTCGATTTCTGTGATGAACATGGAATAAGGAGAGAATTTCTACAGCTAGAACTCCTCAGCAAAATGGAGTAGTGGAAAGAATGAACAGAACAGTCCAGCAAATGGCTCGTGCTATGCTTGATGAATCAGGAACTCCTGCAACCTTCTGGGGTGAAGCTGCACATGCGGCAGTTATTATTCTCAACAAGACAAATGTCCGAGTGAACAGCACTCAAACTCCTCATGAGCTCTGGAGTGGTAAAACTCCTTCAGTAAAGCACTTCAAAATCTTTGGGAGCAAATGCTATATCAAAAATACTGAGGAGCAGCTTGGCAAACTTGATCCTAGAGCAGATGAAGGAATTCTTCTTGGCTACTCTCCACATAGCAAAGCATACAAATGCTACAATAAAAGACTTGGCAGAATTGTTGAAAGCATTGATGTAGTGGTTGATGAGAAAGGATACATTCCTAGGCAAATACATCGTGAAGACATTGAAGAAGATGAAAGCTACCCTCAAAGACAGAATGATGAAGAAGAAGAACCGCAAGAACAATTTCAAGACGGACCTCACGAAGAAGCAGAAGAAAGAACAAGAATAGAAGAAAAGACTCCATCCAGATATGTTCAAAAGAACCATCCAGAATCTCAGATCATGGGACAAAAGGAAGCAGGTATACAAACTAGAAGAACAGTTGCAGAAGCTTCAAGTTATTTGGCATTACTCTCCTCTACTGAACCACAAAATGTGAAAGAAGCATGCAAAGATGAATGTTGGGTGAAAGCAATGGATGAAGAACTTGAGCAAATCGAAAAGAACAATACTTGGGAGCTGGTTCCTAGACCAAAGGATAAGAATGTTATCGGAACAAAATGGGTTTTCAAAAATAAATTGAATGAAAATGGAGAAGTAATTAGAAACAAAGCCAGACTTGTTTGTAAAGGGTATGCACAGCAAGAAGGAATAGACTTTGAAGAAACTTTTGCTCCTGTTGCAAGACTTGAGGCCATCCGAATGTTTCTTGCTCTCTCAAGTTGTCAAAACTTCAAAGTATTTCAAATGGATGTGAAATCAGCTTTTCTGAATGGAGACTTGGATGAAGAAGTGTACATTGAACAGCCAGATGGTTTCATTCTTGGAAACGATCCAAATCTTGTATGCCGATTAAAAAAGGCTCTCTATGGTCTCAAACAAGCTCCAAGGGCTTGGTACTACCGGTTGGACAAATATCTTCATCAACAAGGTTTTTCAAAAGGTTCAGCAGATAGCAATCTTTATATAAAAGTTGAAAATGACAAATTACTAATACTTGTTGTGTATGTAGATGACATTATTTTTGGCAGTAATGAAGAAGCTATGAGTCAAAGCTTTGCCTCAGTCATGCAGAAAGAATTTGAGATGTCCTTGCTAGGAGAACTGACATACTTTCTTGGTTTGCAAATCCAACAAAAGAAAGGAGGAATCCTTTTATCTCAAACCAAGTATCTCAAGCAGATTTTGAAGAAATATGGCATGGAAGATGCAAAACCAGTATGTACACCCATGGTTACAGGATGTAGTCTCAGTGCAAATGACGAATCTGCAGCAGTTCATCAACCAACCTACAGATCTATGATTGGAAGTTTACTATATTTGACAGGTACCCGACCAGACATCATGCATGCAGTTGGAATAGTTGGAAGGTTTCAGGCAAATCCAAAGGAGACTCATCTTCAAGCAGTAAAGAGAATCTTCAAATATCTTCAAGGGACTCAAAATTATGGCCTATGGTATCCTAGAGATACAGATCTCACTCTTCATGCTTATACAGATGCAGATTGGGCCGGAAGCGTGGATGACAGGAAAAGCACAAGTGGTGGTGCATTCTTTATGGGTTCTAGACTGGTATCTTGGTTCAGCAAGAAACAGAGTTCAATTGCCTTGTCTACAGCTGAAGCGGAATATGTTGCGGCTGCATCTTGTTGCACCCAACTTCTTTGGATGATGCAGACTTTGCAGGATTATCAAATCACTTGTACACCTCCTATTCCTATCTTATGTGACAACACAAGTGCAATCAGCATCTCAAAGAATCCGGTTATGCATTCAAAAACCAAGCACATACCAATCAAGTACCATTTTCTCCGGGAACAAGTACTTGAACAGAAGGTCAAGTTGGAGTATGTTCCTTCTAAGGAACAAGTTGCTGATATTTTCACCAAACCGTTGCCCAGGGACACTTTTGAATACCTCAGGCAAAAGCTGGGGGTTGTTGATGCATCATCTTACTGTTGATCATCTTCCTATTGGTGGTATAGGCTCAGGGGGAGCACATAATGCATTGTTGGCATTATGGAGAAGGAGATCTTGGAAATAGCTGCAATATGTCTCTATCTCCTTCATGATGGATTTCTGGTTACAAATCTGGAGAGCATGAGCATAGGGGGAGCATACCCTTTGCCCTTGATGTCAAAGGGGGAGAATGAAGCTGAAGATTATGTGGTTGCCATCAAGTCCAAAGGGGAGATTGTTGGCATTATGATTCAGGTGTTGTCCTTGATGGCAAACCATTCAGGGGATAAATCAAGAAGGACGCAGGAAATATGTTCAGCAAGTGCGTCCCCGCAGGTATACCATACAGAACCCGCGTCCAGGGACGCAGGCCAGCCGTTCAGGAGGTGCGTCCGCCCAGTGCACACATTTCAAGGCAGAGAAAAGCACGTGGGGGTTTCTTGTGTGGTATCTAGCCGACGGTTTTGTGTTTCTATGGTGTCGGCTCGTGGTATTGTTCCATCGTTTTGGGGAGAAGCTTGCCTATATAAAGCAAAGGAGTTCATTTGGATTAGGCATCATCTTGGTTGATCATCTCTTGGTGTGATCTAGTCCATATCTTTAAGGGTAAATCTTCTAATGGACTACGATCTATATGGCGCATGATCAGATCTGTGGATCTGAGTGTTTGGGTTGGTTCTGAAGTCCTCTTATCTTCTATATCTAAAGGGACGCAGATTCAGTGAAGGGAAAGTGCGCCGGGACGCAGTACAGTAAAGGATCAGGTGCGTCTCTGAAGCGAAGGACGCGGCGCGACTGTGGTATTGGGTGCGTCTCTGAAGCGAAGGACGCGGCGCGACTGTGGTATTGGTGCGTCCCTGAAGCAAAAGACGCGGCGCGATAGTGTTGATGGTGCGTCGGTCGCAGACAAGCAAAAGTAACAGTGCGTCTGCACGCAGAACAGCATAAGGTATACTGCGTCCAGTCGCAGGCCACAGAAAGAAAATATGCGTCCCTGTCTCAAGATGATCTGTTAACTGTATATTTCTGTTCATAAGGTGTTCTGGGTTGTTTCTGTAATTACTGATCTGATATCTGTAGTAGACTGTATCTGTTGTATACTTGTTGATCATTTTAAAAAAAGTAGGGGGTTGTAGCTCCCTTCCAGGAGAAGTCTGGAAAACGAGAAAGAGTTGTAGCTCTTTGCAGGTTGCAGCCTGCGTGCTGGTAAAGGACTGCACCAGTACAAAATCATTGTAAAAAGAATTTCTTGAAAGAAGATAGAGACATTATTGCAGCAGGTGGTTTTTCTCCCGCATTGGGTTTCCACCTTACATCTTGTGTTCTTTGGTGTGACTGTCTATTTTCTTTATTCATGCTCATTGTTTTATGGTACTGATATGCAAGAATATTTCAAAAGATCAAATAAGGAAGATTTGGTAAATTGCTAGATAATACTGATTCCCCCCCCCCTCAGTATTATTTCCAACAATTGGTATCAAGAGCAGGTCCATCAAAACAGCTTGATCGCTTGAAGGTAGATCGTTCATCAAGAGCAACTACGAGAGGCAGCATCAATTCAGGCCACCCGTCTTCGATGGTACAAACTTCAATATTGAAGGTAAGTTACATCATATCTTCAATCTCTTGGTACAAAGTTTGAACATTGTAGATCAGCTATGCCTTTCTCAGTTACTCCTACAGATCCATCTGAAAAAGCAGTATGAAACAAATGCAAAAGCAGTCAGTACCTCAATTAGGAAGTATATCTCAAACAGAGTTCATGAAGGTCCATAGCACTTCAAATCAGTCAAAAGAGATATGGGACAAAATGATCACTAGCTATGAAGGAGGAATGAACAGGTAAAAGAAGCTAACTTCAACTCTCAGGATTCAATAGAGACTCTCAAGATGTATAATGATTAAAGTGTGGCTAATTATTTTTCTTCGAGTAGATGAGATTGTTAATTGTATGAAAAATTTTGGGTGAAGAAATAAAAGAGACTATAGTAGTTCAAAAGAACAAAGATCTTTATCTCCCAAATTTGAATCTAAAGTATCTGCAGTAGAAGAAAAGGAAAATCTCCGTGTTTCTCCTATGTCTCAGCTGCATGGAATTCTAACTGCTTATGAAATGAGAAAGGGAGGTCCATCAGACAGAAGGGAAGCTGCTTTTAAGCATCGGCAAAGAAGATCACTATGAAGCATGTCATGTTCCAGAAGAAGAGGAAGAAGAATCAACTTTGTCAGAAATCTTCAAAGGGGTTCTGGAAGGTTCAGAGGTAAGCTACCTTTCAAATGTTTTGCTTGTGGAAGAGTAGGTCATATTATGCTGCAAAATGCTCTTATAAGGATAAAGGAAAGGAACCAGTTAGATGGAACAAGAAACAGGGTACAAATAAGAAAAGCTACTACACCCATAAGATAGCGATGGCTTATCAAACAGTGATGAAGATGAACAAGGTAACAAATATAGATTGTTAATGGCATTTGAAGATGATAATTATGAGGATGCTATAGATGTGGATAACCTTTATGATGAAATTACTAACTCAAGAGATGTATAGAAGAAAAGAACATGATTATTGATACTCTACAATTTCAGATTGATGAAAAGGAAAAACATCTTGAAAAATTAAAGGTGAAATTGTTGTCTTAGAAAAGAAATTGAGAAAACAAAAACTATTAATCTCAAGTTTATTAAAGGATCTGAAACTTGAATGAATGATTATCAGTGTGCAGCGATCTCCTCTAAATAAGACAGGTCTGGGCTACAATGGAGAAACTTCTCAAGCTTCCACTTCAAAAAGTTATCTTGATGCAGCAAGAAGAAATGAGCAAGAACACAAGGAAGATCATCAGGTAAAGCAGGGACAAACTTCAAACTATCAGGGGCAATCCAGCTTAAGGGTGAACAAAAGCCACAACCAGCCACAGGTAAAAACTTCTCAATTTGGTTCAAGAATAGATGAAAATAGAAATTACAATCAGTCGGCTGGTAGATTCAATAATCGCAGAAACTTCTTCAATGGACAATGCTTTTCTTGCCATAACTTTGGTCACAAAGCAGCCCAATGTGTTGCGTATAAAACAATCATGACTAGGGAAGCTCAAAAACAAAGAAGCATGACAGGGAATACAAAAAGACCTATAACAATTTTTCAGCTCTTGAAAATGAAGTTGAATGCTCTATTTGCAATAATTTTGGACTGAAGATTTGAATGTAGAAGCAGGTTTCCGGAAAGAAAGGTACAAGAACAAAAAAGGAACAAACCTCAGGCACCAAAACATGGAAAATAAAGGAACCTCAAACAGAAAGATGTGGGATAGCATTCTATGCAGAAGGACAAGAAAATCTATGGTACATTGACAGTGGATGTTCAAAGCACATGAACAGGTGATAAAGAAAAACTTGAATCTTATTCTAATTTAGAAAAAGGGAAAGAAAGTCTCTTTTGGAAATGATACTCCTGCAACTAATAAAAGGAAAAGGTATTGCTCCTTTAAAAGAAGATGTTAAGGCTGGAAATGTTTTGTTTGTTGATGGACTAAAGCATAATCTTCTAAGTGTAAGCCAGATGTGTGATCAAAGAACCGAGGTTATATTCAGATCAAATGGATGTCTTGTTCGTGATCTTGATACAGGTAAAACAGTTCTCAAAGAAAAAGAACTTCAAATAATCTATACATTTTTGATGAAGAACAACAACAATGCTATTTAAGCAAGGATGAAGAGCACTGGTTATGGCATCGAAGATTGGGACATCTAAGCTTCTCACAAATAAGGAAAGCTTGCAAATATCAGGCAGTTCGCGATCTTCCAGAATATCAAATTCCTGACAACACCATGTGCAGATCATGTAGTTTGGAAAACAGACTAGAACTAACTTTCCAGAGAAGAAGGATCAGCCAGTATGCTCTTGAGCCTAGTACATACAGATGTATGTGGACCCATTCA